>CM046661.1:57427829-58027829 GCA_025594165.1 Tamias sibiricus
GATATCTTGTCTTGTTCCTAATCTTATAAGAAAAGCTTTCAGTCTTTGACTATTGAGTATGATATTAGCTATGGGTTTTTCACAAAGCCTTTATTATGTCCAGGTAGTTTCTTTCTGTTAATTTGTTGAGTGTTTTAATCATGAAAGGTTAATTTTGTCAAATGCTTTTTCCTTCATCAGTTCCTATGGTCATGTGGTTTTTCACCTTTATTCTGTTAATGTGGTAAAACATTGATTTTTGCATGCTGAACTTTCTTGCATTCCAGGAACAAATCCTGCTTAGTCATTGTAATGATTTTTTTTTTTTTTTTTTTTTTTTTTTTTTTTTTGTGGTGCTGGGGATTGAACCCAGGGCCTTGTGCACATGAGGCAAGCGCTCTACCAACTGAGCTATATCCCCAGCCCATGATAATCCTTTTAATCTGTTGCTGAATTTGGTTTGCTTTTATTTTGTTGAGGATTTTCTTTTTTTCTTGGGTGCCAGGGGTTGAACTCGGGTGCGCTCAACTACTGAGCCACATCCCCAGGCATATTTTGTATTTTATTTCTAAATAGAAACAGGGTTTCACTGAGTTGCTTAGCGCCTCCCAAGCCGCTGGGATTACAGGTGTGTGCCACTGTACCTGGCTTGTTGGGGATTTTGTATTGTGATATTCATAAGGGATAATGGTCTGTAAGTTTCTTCTAGTGCCATCTGGCTTTGGTATCAAAGTGGTGTGGGTCTCATAGAGTGTATTAGAAACTGTTCACTTCTCTTCATATTTTTTGGAGTAGTTTGAGAAAGATTGGTGTTAATTCTTTTTTTTTTTTTTTTTTTGTGGTACCAGGGATTGAACTCAGGGGCACTTGACCACTGGGCCACATCCCCGGCCCTTTTTTTGTATTTTATTTAGAGACAGGGTCTCACTGAGTTGCTAAGTGCCTCACCATTGCTGAGGCTGGCTTTGAACTCACGATCCTCCTGTCTCAGCCTCCCAAAGTGCTGGGATTACAGGCGTGCGCCACCGCGCCAGGCTTGTGATTTCTTAAATTATAGTACTGCAAAGATTTTCAATGTCTTGAGGATTCTAGCTATATTAAAATTCTAAGATCATTGTTTTAAAGGTCTGAAAATTTGAGTTATTTATTTGCTCACATGTTGTCCTTTGCCCAACATTATTTTACTACTACTGTTTTCAGTTTCTTATTTTTCTGTGGCTTTATATCATAGTTTATAACACTAAAGAATTGTTTATATTTCAGGTTCCTAGAAGCCAAACAAAACTGGCAATAATGCTTGAAAAATTAGGAATGGATTATGATGGGCGACCTCACAGTGGTCTTGATGACTCTAAGAACATCGCACGAATAGCAGTAAGAATGCTTCAAGATGGATGTGAACTCCGAATCAATGAGAAAATGCATTCAGGACAGCTAATGAGTGTTTCCTCTTCTTTACCAATAGAGGGCGCTCCAGCTCCACAAATGCCACATTTTAGAAAGTAATAGCATTTTGTCTGTGGATCATTGTAATTGGAGTTGCTACAAAGAGGTAGCAGATGGTTGCTCATTGACTGCAGTGCAAACTTCAAGCACCTTAAACATGAAAAAATCTTATAACAATTATATATATGTTATGTATGTGAACAGGTTTTGTGGGAGGGCATATTGAATTCTTTCTCACCAGCACTTTTGATATGAGCAGTATTTGTTACACAGTAATGTCTTGCTTATAACCAAATTTTATAAATTGTCCAAATTTTAAGGTGTCCAAGATGTACTCCTTTTTATTTTAAAATGCAAAATTTTATTGGCTCTTACCTTAAATGTCATATTTTATTGGTGTTGAGATATAGAATGTATTTCTGCATTAACATCATTTCATTAAATCATTCTTAAAATGCCAAAAAGATTGAAAGGTAGGCCTACGTTAACCTTTGGGTTTTATAAATATAGTCCTCTTGACTATTTATATTTATATGTGAAGTTCAACTATAGTTCTCCTTCAGTACTCTTGGGATTAGTTCCAGGACCCAGTGTGGATACCTCGAGTCACTTACATAAAATGGCATAGTATTTGCATATAACCTACATACATCCTCCCATATACTTTAAATCATCTCTCGCTTACTTATTATACAACTATTACATAAATAGTTGCTGTACTATATTGTTTAGGGAATAATGACAAGGAAAAAAATTTATTCTGATACAACCACTGTAGGCCAAACAACATAGTACAGGAACAAGATGTGGGGCGAGCAATGACCAAACAACATGTGCTGGAGAGAAACTGAGCATCTGTGGAATGGCAGGCTGCAGCAGGGTGTGCCTGCGTATCACTTTTTTTGTGAAGATTCATCATAGTGCCAGATGTGGAAAATTAAGTTTTGCTTTTTGGAAAATTTTCTCTCAAATATCTTTAGTCTATAGTTGGTTGAATATTCAGATGTGGATCCCAGACAGGATATGTGGTGAGTTTCACAAAATATTTGGTATACATATCTTTTTTTTAACTTACAATTGGAAAACTTGTGATGGATTATAGGGTCTGGTTAAAATTTTAGTTACTAAAGAGATTAATGAAAAGTAAAAAGTTAATACTATTTAAAGACATTTCATGGGGCTGTTGCTCAAACTTTATAAATAGTGAGGTGTTTTTTTTTGGATTTGATTTATTAGTTCCCTTCCCTCTTATGACATATATTTGCCCTAATTCTTAAATCTAAGATGCCACGCTTAGAAGTAGACATTTAGTATTATATGTGTATTTAGTTTTATAAATGAGTTTAAAATCAAATAATGTTTCCTACCATATCTTATGCTTTTATTTTTAAAAATTCCATTGGCTACCAGTGCAGTTCAGGTAGTCAATATTTTCTTGATTGTCAGACTTTACATAATGTATGACCACTGAGTATCAAGTAGTTCTTTTTTTTTTTTTTTTTTTTTGGTACCGGGGATTGAACTCAGCGGCACTCGACCACTGGGCCACATCCCCAGCCCTTTTTTGTATTTTATTAGAGAAGGGTCTCACTGAGTTGCTGAGTGCCTCGCCATTGCTGAGGCTGGCTTTGAACTCGCGATCCTCCTGCCTCAGCCTCCCAAAGTGCTGGGATTACAGGCGTGCGCCACTGCGCCCGGCTTCGAGTAGTTCTTAATTCTAAACACAAATATGGCTTTTGGAATTGATAAAATAAGACTCTTATTGCAGACTAAAATATGGGTTTTTTAGAATTAAATTTCCTTCTGTGGCTTTTTTCATGGACACTGTTTGCTTTTCTTTTACCTTTTAATAATTGTGATTCTACTTTAGTGATTTCTGTATTGTAATCAAATGAATTAGCAAAGATTTTCTGACACTGATGCATAGAAGAAAAGTAGGGAAATAGATATTTTCTTGGCATGAGAATTTTCTACATAGGGTTGTGGTTTTCTTACTTGACCCATTGAAGTTCTGCCTTTAAGCAATAGACATGTAATCAGCATAATGAACAATATTGTGTAGGTAACGTAAGACACAGGTGATGAATGTCTTTAGATAAAACTTATGGATTATAGTAAAACAATGAATCTAGGAGTTTTAGGTTTGTATAGTCAGAGTGAGAGGGATATATAAAGTATCACTAAAAGTTTTAAATAATTTCCTCCAAATTCTTACTGTGCCAGGCAAAGGAGTAGAAAATAGTGAGTCATTGTTGAGTTGATTCTGGATGCCAGGGGGTCTACTAGACATATTCCTTAGGTGATTTTTTTCACATAGCCCCTTACTAGAGGATTAAATATATGCCCTAGTAAAACTTAATTGCTTCTCACCTACTTCCATAATTGCTTAGTAATAGATGAAACTACAGTTAGAAAATCTTAGAATGGCAAGGAAATATTAATTGCCCTTTTACTTTTCTAAATCAAGTTGCTTATTTATTTTCTTCTTGCCAAGTACCCAAGTACTGACAAATTCATTTCTTTTGAAGAACTTCACTATTATAAGTTCTCAGTACCCTTTGGCTCAACCAAATATTTTACTGTCTTAACTCCTTTTAAAAAAAAATTTATTAGTGCATTATAGTTGTACAGAATAGTGGGGTTCATTTTGATATTCATAAATGCATATAAAATAGTTTGTTCCTCCTCAATCCCTGGTACTTGCCATTTCCCTTCCCTCCGACCTCCGCAATCTCCTTCTATTTATTTTTAATTGGTACATTATAGTTATATAAAATTGGAATGCTTTGTAATATATTCATACCTGCACATAGCAGTTTGATAGACCTCATTTCAGTCTTTTTTTGTTTTTTGTTTTAACTACTGTTGAGTCTTTGCTCCCTCCCCTTCAATATGATTTGAGATTCTGAGATGAACTAGCCTGTTCTAATGAAATGGTCTTAAACATTAGGAGTACTGCCTTTTACTTTTTGATTATTGTTGTGTTCTGTTGTCTTTAAGGCATAGAGTACAGATAATTCTTACAAGGAAAACACTTAAGAGATGAATGCCATTCTAGTGTCTCGATCAAGATAATACTGGTAATACTTTCTTGTTAATGCTAATATTATGTTTGAACATTAATATTCTTTGCAAACAATCCTTTTGCTTTTTCTTAATCATTAGTTATGCTAATTTTCTTGCTTTCTATGTTTCACTTGCTCTGACACAGTAACATTGGATTTCTGCTTTTTTTTTTTTTCAAATTCAATTGTTAGAACCAACTGTAGTATGTATACTGGAGCACTGTATTTTGCCTAGTTTTTCTGTCTTGTTGTCTGCTTTTTGGATAAAATACTTAACATTTTGCTCTGAAAAATAATTTTTTCTTTGACTAGGTCAAGCAGAAGAAAAAATGAAAAAATATTTTTTGATGTGTCTTTTCTGCATTAAGGCAGAACTATTTGTCTTGCCTGGTAGGGACAGGTTTCTTTCACCTGGATTGAAATGAAAACTACAGAGTTACTAACATGTTACCTATTAAAAGGAAGATGCTATCTCTTACGATTAGTTTATTTCAATGTATTTTTTTTTAAATGGGACCAGTTGACCTTTTATAGATCATCCTGAATATCATCTCCCAAATGATAATGCTAAGCAATAATTTGGAGGAGAGGGAAAGAACTGGTAGTAAAATTCCTGGGGAGGGGAGGAAGTGTGAATGGTCAATATAAATAATGCATGTTTGCCCTAGGCTATAGGTGGAGGCAACCAAGAAACCACCTGTCTCATTGATGAATGCTTGTACCTGGGTTGTAAAAGTCTGAAAAGGGTATATTGTACTTGGAAGGAAGACCTGTTTCTATGCTTCTGTAGAGAAGTATAAGCTACTTGAGAGTAGTGACTACAACTTGTAACATTTTTGATTCCAACAATGTGTAATAAAATGTTTTGCATAGTTAAGTGTGGTTTTGATAAATAATTGAAATGAAGTCTTATTTTCCAAGTTTACTTAGCTTTGTCTCTCTTCTTCTTCTTCTTTTTTTTTTTTTTTTTTTTTTTTTTTTTTTTTTTTTTTTTTTTTGTATCACCAGCCTATATTTTAGATCTCCCTACTCCCATGAAGCTTTTAAAGACTTTAGATTTGTTAATATAGAGTAAGGATTGGGAAAACTCATCTATGAGCCAGATCTGGCTGTTGTCTATTTTTGTGTGGCATAGAAACTAAATATGTTTTTTACATTTTTAATGAAATCAAAAGAATACTTGTAGCTTGAAAATATATGAAATGAAATTTCAGCTTCTGTAAGTAAAGTTTCATTGGAACAGAACTACCATTCTCATTTGTTTGCATGTTATCTGGGGCTGTTTTTGTGGTACAGTGGCAAAGTTGAATCGTTGCTACAAAAACCATCAGGCCAGCAAGCCTGAGGCCTTTACAGAAAAAGTTTGCTTACCCCTCAAGCAATATATAGGTTTCATCAATTAATAGAAATTGACTGTGGTAAGAGAACTTACAACAGAACATTGAGCTACGATAATATTTATGGAGCTCTGTTAAAAGTTTGATCCAGCCAGGCATGGTGGTGCACGCCTGTAATTCCAGGAGGATTGAGAGTTAAAAGCCAGCCTCAGCAATGGCAAGGCACTTAGCAACTCAGTGAGACTCTGTCTCTAAATAAAAAACAAAACAAGGGCTGGGGATGTGGCCCAGCGGTCCGAGTGCCCCCGAGTTCAATCCCTGGTACCTAAAAACCCACAAAAACAAACAAACAAAAAACCCAAAATCAATCCATTGTTTAGTAACAATCCTATCAGGGAGGGAGGCATTGTCATCTCCATTTTCCAAGTGGAAACACCAAAGTACAAAAAAGGTAACTTGCTAAAATGTATGTAGTGGGAGTTTCAAACAGTCTGACTGGTGCTGCTGTGCTTTACCCCTATACTAGGCTACCTCCTCTTGTAGACATCAGCTCATTTGATAGTCAAAGAACAGATGGGTTGTCTTATGTAGTACAAACAGCTTCTTGTTGCAGTTTAAGCTAGACATTTTCAGTGTTTGTATTAAATGTTACATCAGGAAATAATTTTATGTTCATTCTATGTATGAAATGTAAAATACTGTTCACGTCAAATGTAATAGGCTCTGAGGCTTTTGGAGGATGGGGATAGGTGGGAAAGGAAAAGGATTTTTTAAAATTTTTCAGCGTTTGTGAGGTAAGGAATGTTGTTATCTTGAGTCAACAATGGGACAGAAGCAAAAAGATTTCAGTTGCAGTGCAGAAATCTATAATGTATGTATAGTATCTATGGGAGATTGATTCCAGGAGCACTACAGATAAATAACTGAGGATGCTACTACAGTCCTTTATATAAAATGATGTACTATCTGCATAGAAGCTGTTTGCATCCTCTTATATACTTTAAATCTTCTCTAGATTACTTTATGATAAATTCCTAAGGTAAATGCTGTAAGTTCAGTACAGATGCGATTTTCACTAATTTCAGTCTGATTGAATCTACAGATGCAGAACCCATGAGTACAAGGGCCAACTAGTTGTTTTCCTGGATTCTGTATTAAGATGGGTGAGGGACTAATGATTCTGAAGCTTAAGACATGGTTTGCTTTTGTACTTCCAAATGTCTGTTCTCAAGATAAATTTCTCTAGTTTTTCTGGAGTGAATAGTGATTGATCATTGTGGTGTTGTGTAATAGTATGATCAATAACAATCTTAGAATATAAGTCCTTTCTTAATTTAATTGAGCGAGAGAACAAAATAGCATGTGATTTTCTCCTTGATAGTATATCATGCTGCAACATAGCTGGTGATGGCAAAGGACACAGAGATTTAACCTTTTCCCTTCAAATGTCCATTTTGCTGAATATGTTCCTTTTAACAGAAATCTGTTTTCCCTTTGGTTTTGGTTTTGTTAGTGGGACCATGACTATCATAGTTACATAGGCTTGAAACCTTGGAATTATTCATGGTCTTCGCTACCCAGACTATTGCTAAAATTGAATTGGCTTTTCTCTCCTATTGTCTAATTGGCTTTTCTCACCTATTGTCTGTCTTAGTTCACTTAATGATGCTATAACAGAATACCATGGACTGAGTAGTTTATAAAGAACAGAGATTGATTTCTCACAGTTTTGGAAGCTGGGAAGTCCTTTATAAAGTGGGTAATATCTAGTAACGGCCTTTTTGCAGCAACATAACATGGTAGAGGGCATCATATGGCAAGAGAGTGCCAGCTCAGGTCTACTCCTTACAAAGCCATTCATTCTGGGACCTCGCATGGAATTCCATGAACCCCCATTACCTCATCTAACTGTAGTTACCTCCCAAAGGCCCCAACTCCAAATATCATCCACATATGAATTTGGAGGTTAAGTTTCCAGCACATGAATTTTGGTGGACACATTTAAACTATAACATTCTCTTCCTATATGTTCCTGTCAAGGATCTTCCTAAAATGTTTTGTACATTGATCTCAGAAAATCGTTTCTCACCGAATAAAAACCAATACTTCCTTGGCCTTTAAGACCCTCCACACTCTGGTTTCTTACTATTTTCAAACTTTTACAGTTGCCATCTTCTCTGGACTAATTACATTCTCCCAACCATCGCATGTGCATCACACATGCACCATTCTACTTCTGTCCCCAGGAAATGAGTCTAGCAAGCTTATTCTCTTGATTATGATTTTTAAAAGTTCTGCTTTGATTCCCAGAATACCCTGACCTTTGGCAACATGTTCATTATTCCTTGCTTTTTTTTTGGGGGGGGGGGGGTACTGGGGATTGAACTCGGGCACTTGACCACTGGGCCACATCCCCAGCCCTTTTTTGTATTTTATTTAGAGATGGGGGTCTCACTGAGTTGTTAAGTGCCTCGCCGTTGCTGAGGCTGGTTTTGAACTCGTGATTCTCCTGCCTTAGCCTCCCAAGTGCTGGGATTACAGGTGTGCACCTCCGGTCCGGCTGCTTGCACTTTTGATTTGCTTATTGGGCTCTTAACTTCTGCTACAGAGATTAAAATTTTCTGGGAGTTTTTTTTTTTCCCCCCTTCTCCAACAGTAGTGCTAATTCTTCAAGTAGGTTCTTACATATGTATCCCCACAACCTAATGTATCAGGTGTTCGATGAAAAGTAATGATGGTAAAATATATTCCATAATGTTAATACTTTCCCCCAAAGTTTTATAAAGTAGAAAGCATATGTCTTGACCATGCATTTTTATTTTTATTTATTTTGGTACCAGGGATTGAACTCAAGGGCACTTGATCACTGGGCCACATCCCCAGCCACCCCTTCCCCCTTTTTTTGTATTTTTAATTAGAGAGAGACAGGGTCTCACTGAGTTGCTATGTGCTTCACCATTGCTGAGGCTGGCTTTGAAGTCTCGATTCTCCTGCCTTAGCCTCCCAAGTGCTGGGATTACAGGCGTGTGCCACTGTGCCCAGCTTGACCATTACATTTTTAGAAGCTCCAACTGAATAACAGAAATCTTTAATCCCTGTCTGTGCCTGGCTTTCCCTCTAGGTGCCAGAAAAGGCTAACAAATGTTCAGCTCTCCTTCCTAGTTGTTCAGTCTGTGTGCTCCAAGTATCTTTGGCTTTGAAAGGGTCATTTGCTTGCCTTTTCTCTGTCTAGAGTCACTAGTCTAGACAAAAGTGTTCAAACTTTTTTTGCACAAATACTTAATAATTTAAAGAAAAAAAATTTAGAAGGCAGCTCTATGCTGTATTCCGTTACATGTTTAAAGCTCGTTCTAATTTTAAATATCAGCCAATATAGAATATCCAGTTTAGTATAAATATTGACATTTTAAAACATGCATCATTCAGGGAGTCTAAATACCATAGAAATGTAATACCATTACCCATATAGAAAGATACATATTTAGAATTTTACATCTTTTTTATTTCTTTTTGAACTGTATTTTTCATTAAGTTCCCCACAAGATTTTGTCTTAATGAAATACAGGGAAACCCATTGTAATGCCTTTGTGGAACCCACAAAATTGAGTTGTGAAAATGTGGGGTCATTTTGCAAATATAACTTATTTAAAAAGTGTGTTTTGGTTTGTACTATCACACAAAGGGCAAAAGTAAAGGTGGCAAAACTTGTACAAGCTGACCATTTACACTTACAGTTAGAAAGTCCCAAGGCAGTCACTTTGTAGCCACCACCAACTTCTGCTATCCCCAAAGAAGCCTACATCAGCTTCTGTGTTTGAGATGGGTCATTGGACCAGAAGACAGGGGTCAGTTCCATTAGATTCAGTTTTGTTTTCCTTGGAGTTTGTTGTCATAGGATTTTTAAATATATTTTTGTTCCTGAAAGTCATTTTGATCATGCTATCATACATCTGTGCAACAAAAGTATATACATCAAAAATTTTAAGGCTTCATTCAATTTCTTCTATATTGTTATTAAAATTGTTGTAAATAACGGATCAAAATATAAATATGTTAACCATTTTGATACTTGTTAAATGAAATGTAAAACTCTGGGAAATACTTTAATGAGATTTTTTTTTTTCTTCCAGTTAGTTTATGTAACCTGATAAATATGTCATTGCTAGAATGAGAGTTGAGTGTCAATTCTTATTTTGGTTCTTTATTTCTATCTATATAAAAGCTGAAAATATCCCCTACATGAAGAGGAATTGAAGTAATTTACTAAAGCAGTTATACTCAGTTCTTTAAATTCCATGCCAAAGGTCACACTGTGATTTGTCTTCAAGAATGATTTTTTTAAAAAATAATCCTTCAGCTCACAACACATTAGTTTTCTGATCATTTTTTTGTTGAATACAAATTGAAAGTCTGATGTTTAAAGGTGTTAACAAACTTAGAATTATTCATTCTCACATTTGGGGATGTACACCTACTGGGCTTTGCCAAGACTAATGATTAATAATTGGACCTGTTACTTTTTAACTTAAAAAAATTAAACGATTTTGTTAGGAAAAGTCCTGACTTGAAAATTCAAATACCATATTCATGAAAATTTTTTTCTAATTATACATGATAGTGGAATGCATTTTGACACATTACCTATAAATGAAGTATAACTTCTCATCTGGTTGTACATGTTGTAGAATCATACTGGTCTTGTAATCATATATATATATATATATATATATACATAGGGTAATAATGTCTGTTTCATTCCATTACTCTTCCTACCTCCATACTTCCTCCCTTCCTTTTACTCCTCTGCCTAATCCAAAGTACCTCTATTTTTCCCTAGCCCCTCCCCTTAATGTGAATTAGCATCTGCATATCAGAAAACATTTGGGCCGGGCACAGTGGCGCACGCCTGTAATCCCCAGCACTTTGGGAGGCTGAGGCAGGAGGATCGCGAGTTCAAAGCCAGCCTCAGCAATGGCGAGGCACTTAGTAACTCAGTGAGACCCTGTCTCTAATAAAATACAAAAAAGGGGCTGGGGATGTTGCCCAGTGGTGAGTGCCCCTGAGTTCAATCCCTGGTACAAAAAAAAAAAAAAAAAAAAAATTGGCCTTTGGTTTTTTGAGATTGGCTTCTTTCATTTAATATTTCTCCAGCTTATTAGTGTATTTCTCCAGCTTCATCCATTTACTGCAAATGCCATAATTTTATTTTTCTTTAAAGCTGAGTAATATTCCACTGTGTATATACACCACATTTTCTTTATCCATTCATCTGTTGGAGGGCATCTAGGTTCCTTCTATGGTTTGGCTGTTTTGAATTGAGCTGCTGTAAACATTGATGTGGCTGTGTTACCATAGTATGCCGATTTTAAGTCCTTTGGCTATAAACCAAGGAGTGAGATAGCTGGGTGTGTTAATGAATTTTGAAGATGATTATAAAACAAAACAAAACAAAAATCCTTAAGAAACATTACAGAAAACCTCTTATAAAGGATTACTAGAAACAGTCAAGATTTAAAATCTTGTAGGTTTAACATAATAAAAGAACCCTAAGATCAATCAATATACTATTTCTCATTATTTAACTTGTAACAAATCATAGTCATCTTTGTTTATAATTTATTTAGGAAGAAATTAGGTTGGTAAAGGCAAGATATTTGTTCAGAAAAGGTGTGTACATATATCGAACTAAAGTGTTTGATAGAATTAGAAATCAGAAAGTAACAATTTTACTAATAGGATCAGACAATGTTACATACTGCGAAAAACTCTGTCAGGGTCTAATTTGGTTTCTGCTGTGGTTGTATTCCATATAAGATGTACGTAAATCAGTATTTGCATTTGGAGTGCATGTTTCATGATACGACTAAAAATTTTCTCTATATGTTTTATTCAGTACATCATGAAAATTTTGGTATTCCTAAAAAATATTCCAAGTTACAATTAAAATAATAAACATCACTAAGCAGGTATGGTGGTGCACACCTCTAATTCCAGTTACTTGGGAGGCTGAAGCAGGAGGATCACAAGTCCGAAGACTGCCTAGGCAATTTAGCAAGACCCTATCAAAATTAAAAACAAAAAAACGCGACTGAAAATGGAGCTCAGTGGTAAAGTGCCCCTTGGTTCAATCCCTAGTACCAAAACATAAATTAATAGTAGGAAATAATAATAAATATCACAAAAAAATGTTCTTGTTTTGGCTATCCAAAGGTACTTTTCTTTTAGTCAGTGATTGTTCTAAGGGTATTTTTAAATAGTTGAAACACAGAAGGACAACTGTTTGTCACTTTCAGTATTTCTTACAGATGCTTGCTGCCTTGATGGAACTTCTGTCCAGAGTGGTGAACGTTCTGGCAGGAGTCTTGAAGATGGAGTTGGCCAATTTGTTAAATAAAAATCGTTACTTCCATTTTACTGCACTTTCCCACATATCCAAATTTTGAACATCCCTAACAAGTCCCCAAATATCCTCATTTGTAAATCCTCTTAACAAAAATTTAAAGCCAAACTTCAGGAATCCTAGAGGCTGTAAACTGCTGAGGAAGCATTATAGGCGGCTTCTACCTTTGTGCCCTGTGGACTATCACAGCCTAGAGTGAGTTAGGGAGGCAAATGGTATGCCTTGGCTTTGCAAAAGGAAAAAAATTATGTGGATGCAGTGGTTTTGTGTATTTTTTTCAGATTTCTCAGTTTGAGGAAAGAGTATATATGAAAGGATCTGGTTGCTGGTGGCACATGCCTGTAATCCCAGTGACTTAGGAGGTTGAGGCAGAAGAATCGCAAGTTTGAGCCCAGACTCAGAAACTTAGTGAGAGCCTATCTTAAAATTTAAAAAATTAAAAAGGGCTGGGGATGAGGCTAAGTGGGTAAAGCGTCCCTGGGTTCAATCCCCAGTAAGGAAAAAAAATTATACACACACACACACACACACACACACACACACAACACGTGACAAGGAAGAATTTGGAGGAGGATTCCTTTAAAATTACCCTTCTTCAGGGACCCTTAGAAAATTCTGAAGTAGCCCTAGTATTGGACATAACTCATATTTGCTCTAGAGTGTTGAAATTTCCTGTCCTCATTTGTGTATATTCATAAAATGTTTTCATGGGTGATGATAAAATGTGCTTCTTTATTTTAAATTCTTCCTTAGGAATTGTTTAGGGAGCACTGAGAAAACTGGGTTAATTTTTTGTACAAGGAGTGTAAAACAAACCTTCCCCTGCCTCATTAATGTCATAAAGCCTGTCAACCAGCCAACACCAAGTCTTTATCTGATAATATTAGGCACACCTGGGTTAGTATTAGTGCCCCCCCCCCCCCACACACACACAGCTTAGTCCAGTCTAGTCTAGTGCTTGTTTCATCCTGGGCCATGTGGAAACTGTACATGCTAGGTGTAGTGTACTGAAACAGTTTTCGGTGCAGATAGCCAAACTACCACTTAACTGGGCTGAGTGTTTCGGAGATTGCACTGTACTTGTGCTACCTTGCTTAATACATGTCATGAGTACTTCAGGGAACAGTGACAATGTCTTTTGTTCATTCTGTGTGCCTAGTGAGAAAAATGTGGGAACTCCAAACAACAACTTGATAATTCAGGAAATTCAGGTAAGACAGGTAAAATATATAAAGAAACCTTAAGTCATAAAACTTCCATTAAATTCTACATTGCTTGCTGTAGGCAACTCCCTTTGTTGTACCATTGAGTGATTCAAGATGCAAGAAGGAGGGCTGAAGTTGTGGCTCAGTGCATGAGGCCCTGTGTTCGATTCTCAGCATCACGTATAAATTAATAAATAAAGGTCCATCAAAAACTAAAAAATATTTAAAAAAAAAAAAAGGCAAGAAGGAAGGGGAGATTTTAAAATTAAGTATAGGAAAGCTTCAACTTAACAATTTAAAACATTCTTGTATGTGATTCTTTGGTGGTATGCAATAAGAATGTGATGCTGTCTTGGAAACTCTTTTTTATGCTTGAGAAAGGTTACTCAAAAACTATATTCTACTGCCACATTTTTTATGACCATACTAAAATCACTTATTCCCAGGCTCTATTTCAGATTTGCAGTGAAACTTTACTACTGTGTTTCAAGACAGAAGGAAACTGAATAAAATCATCATTGGAATTTCTCAAGATTAAGAGAAATTTTTGCACATGAAAGAGGAAGAATTTGGAGTTACAACCAGAATGTTTCAGTGTGTTTTCCTAAGCTTGAGTCCTCATCTTGCTGTATTTTCTTCCTGTGATGGACAGATTTATCTGTCACCTTTGTAAGATATTCCTAAAACTATTGCCCTGACCTCTCTTTAGAGTTCCCGAAGTTCTTCTCCATAAGCTTCCTAGATATTTCATGGATATCACCAGTACCTTAAATCCAGTATATTAAGAAAAACGTGCTCATTCTATCACCATCCCTTCTCCTCCACAACACACACAACCTGTGCTTCTGTTCCCCAGATCAGGGAGCACCTCATATTCCTCCTGCTCCCTGTTCTTTGCAGATGCTTGGGCTTATTTGCCACACTGCAGGCATGCTGTGGCTTTCTGCCCTTGCAGGAGGCCTAGATGTGTTTACCCTTTGCATCTAGCTAACTAAGGAAGCTGGAGGCAAGTGTTAACACTTTTGGAGGGGGTACCTAAGGCTGCTTGAATCAGCCTTTCCTCCACTTTATCTGCTTGGCACATGCTCTGTATACAGTCTGTTTGAGGCTCTGGAACAATTTGCTATAGCTCTTGAAAAAAAAAGGCTTGGCAGCTGCTTCCTTTCAGTCCTCTCATCATCTAATAAGTTGTATTTTCTTTTGCTCTTGTGTCTAAGTGCATCTTTTTGGTTTTCTAGCCCTTGAACCATGATTGTGGAGAGAGTGCATAATTCTGATTAATTTTTAATTTTTGTACTACACGTATAATTGAAGCAAACCATTCCTGGTATCCCTTATGCTTGTGTCTTTTAAAAACTCATGCTTTAAGGGGCTGGGGCTATGGCTCAGTAGTAGAGTGCTCGTCTCACATGTGTGAGGCCCTGGGTTCAATCCTCGGCACCACATAAATAAAATAAAGGTATTGTGTCCACTTATAACTAAAAAAATTTAAAGAAAAGCCTAAAACTCATGCTTTAAGGCAAGCAATGAATGTTTTCTTATGCAGCCCAGTTGAATATACAAGTGATATGGCTGGGAAAAAATCTGTGTGCAGTGCCCTTCACTGGCCACCCACTTTTGAGCCTGGCTTGTGTGACTTGTGACTATTGTGAGTACTCAGAGCTATGCCTGGGCCATCCTCCTATCTTGACATAGTACTTTGCACATTCTTAGACCCTGCTATGTTGGGGCAGGCTTAAAACAACACAGAGGAAATTGGGTTTCCTTGGGATTCAGGAATGTCTTGTAAAAATAAGGACAATTGTGGAGAAATCTCTTCATCAGCCATGGTAGATGTCCTAGGCACACTTTTTTTTTTTTTTTTAAGAAACTTAAATAGATACCTCTAGGAAAGCATTCTGTATTTGCTCTCCTATGAGAGAAGGCACTTTTCAAAGCTTTTTAAAAATAGTTGAGTCTAATGACCTACAATGACAATTATATTGTTTGTCATCAACCAAGGAGTATTTATAAATATTTTATCCTGAGGAAATAAGGCATACACAGGAAAGACAGCTAACAATGAAAACTAAGTTTCAAAAATGGGGACTAAAGTACATTGTGGTATCTAAGAGTATGAAGTTGTGGTCACATCTAGGTTTTGTTTTTATTTCTGATGCTGGTGGTGTGGCCTCAGCAAGTTTAACCTTTCTGAGATCCCAATTTTCCTTACAAAATTTATATAGTGTTTGTAGGAGTCAAATGAGAAAACCTCTAAATTATGCCAAGTAAATTATGGCTGATTTAGTGAATATCTTAGAGTAGAACATCTTCAGAATTTATGCTGATGCTGAAGGATGTCCTAATTAGCAAAACATGCTAGATTTGTGTCTACGGGTCTAGAACTTTTTATATTTTGTATGATTGAGTAATTAAGAATCCCAGATCCTGGAATGGTATTGAGATTGCTGACAAATGCAAAGTAACTTTGGCTGAAGGAATAGGAAAATATGAGGGACAGAAAGAAAGTCAAGGGATGGAGTTGGTACATACATTACTAGCTGGATTCAATAGAGAGTTCACATACAGGTAGAGTTAGTTGCCAGATTATGGACCCATCATCAAATGGGATGATAGAGAAGTAAAGTGATTACAAAGTGCCGTCAATGTAATGAAAGTACACAAAGCATGCCATAGGAGCAGAAGTAAAGATTAATAGGCTACGGAGTTAGAGGGCTTTGGAAATGTAAACTAAGTCTTGAACAACAAATAACAGACATTAGAGAATAGGTAATAGTTTAACCAAGCAACAAGAACAGCGTATTGAAATAAAAATATGGATCATGAAACACAACTTGATTCTCTGAGATGGTATTTTCCCAGGAAATTCTCCTTTTACTCAGTGTGAAGATACGGATTCTAAACTTGTCCCTGACTCACACTGTCCCTCAACACCTGCATCATCTGTTTGGCTGACATAGCCAGATTTCACATGGTGAGAACTGTTCTTGAAATCTTGTTGAAGAGTCTGAACTATGAAGCCTTTAAGAGTAGTAATATTAGATCCAGCTCTGAGCTAGCGTCTCAGATTCCCACTAGACTGGTTCTACAGCCAGAGCTCTGTAGAGTAGGAGTTGCCACTCGTGTGTTTGTACTGAAATGAATTGCTCACTTTAGCACTATAGTAATAGCCTCTACAAATAGTAGGCAGTTTAAAAGGCAGCCTGTCATTAGACCTTGGTGGAAAGATTCATGGATACCAAAGACTTTTGTTTCAGTGTTTCTCAGATCTAATTTATCATAAGAATCTCTTCACAGGTTTTTAATGCAGAGTCCCAGGCCCTGCTCTTAGAGATTCTTGACTTCGTACCTGGCTCTTATTTACAATGAAGAAAGTCTCCCACAGTAACTTTAGTAATGAACCAGATCTGGAAACTGGTAGAGTGGACAAGCACTAGATGTTGCCATTGGCTGTGGCTGGTGGATTCTGACCAGCCTGATTCTTTTACCCAAGAATTGGTACAGAAAGAAGCTAGTCATTCTGAGCACATCTGTTGAGTGGAAGTGATAAGTGCTGCCCTCTGAGTGACAGTGACATTTCTCCTTCCAGACAGGCAGTAAGAGCCAGTTATCAGGGAGAGAACAGCACACATGCAAAGCTGCAGAGATGAGATGTGACAGAGATGCCCTGGCAGCGCTCCAATTCCCAGCGCCTTCCTGAAGCCTGGCCACGCTCCTCTCCTGGCTTCCATGAGCTGCTCCTTCATCCTTATAATAAATTCCTCAGTATGACTAAGGCAGGCACAAGCTGGTTTCTGTTACTTGGAATTAAAAAGCCCAACTACTATGAGCCTTACTAAAATAGCATCCCTAAAGAACAATCACAGCCACACTTTGAGTGCTCTATGGTGTGAAATATTAGCTTGCTTCCCAAACAAGCCTCAGGAGGAGAAAACAAAACACTCTTGCTGTTGACTAGTTCGTTTAGCTATTAACTTGGTACAAAGAACAGTGCTTTATGAAAAAAAATTAAAGACATTTTGATTGGAAGTAATGAAAGGAAGCAATGGAAGCTATACACATAAGCAGGGCTCAATCAGTCTCCCAATGGGAAAAGGAAATACAGCCAATTTTGTGGCACAGATGAATTCAGAGGCACAGCCAACTTCACTCATGCTGATCTCAATCTACCTTCTGCCTCACCCTCTGAATCAGCCTGAGGCTAGCAGAGGTGTCTGAACTGAGTTGAGATTTTTGATTGGTTGGGTTTAACTTAGGGCAGAAACAATCAACACTGCCTAAGAAACAAATAAAAAACAGCTGTTCCCAGATGGAAAAACAGGCAAGCCACTCTCCCAAAGGGAGTAATCCTTGCCAACCCAGGATGCCCACAGGCTCTTCCTGCACAGGGCTTTAGTATTCTACTCTTGAACAGAAAGCATGTTCAAGCCTCTGGCCATCATTACACATCTAAAATCCAAATGGAGGCATTCATCCCACTAAGGGACTGGGAATTTATAGTAGCATATTCTGGGTGGATCAGTGAACTCGGTGGCTTCTTGGTCCTCTAATAAGCATGAGGCCAGAGACGCCACTTTGGCCAATAAGCCCTTTCCTCCTTTCTCTTGTGGCCACAGAGTGGCCCTGAGCCCAGCCAGCCAACTGGCTGGCATATGCCTGTCACTAGAAGAGATTAGAGATGAGCCAAAGCAGTTCTTTTTTTTTTTTTTTTTAAATAATTTGTATTTATAGTAGTATGTATTACAATTCATACTGTACATATAGAGCATCTTGTTACACAAAACAGTTTGTATACAAAGTATATTTGTAGCATTCAAGTCTTCATGCATTTAGAATAATGATATCCATCTTATTCAACCACTTTTTCTTTTTTCCCCCTACATCCCCCCTTGTTCCCTCCCTTCCCCTCCCTTCACTTTGACCATTATAGTGTTCCTCTAATCCTCCTATGTACCCCGACCCAACAATACTGTGAACCAGCCTCCTTCTATCAGTGGAAACATTCAGTATTTGGATTTTTGAGATCGACTGATTTCACTTAGCATTATATTCTCCAACTTCATCCATTTACCTGCGAATGCCATTATTTTATTCTCTTTTATTGCTAAGTAAAAGTCCATTGTGTATATATATCACATTTTCTTTATCCACTCATCTACTGAGGGACATCTAGGTTGGTTCCACAACCTAGCTATTGTGAATTGTGCTGCTATAAACATTGAAGTGGCTGTGTCACTGTAATATGCTGTTTTTAAGTCCTTTGGGAATAGAACCAGGAGTGGGATGGCTGGGTCATAGGGTGGTTCCATTCCCATTTTTCCAAGAAATCTCCATACTGCTTTCCATAACGGTTGTACCATTTTGCAGTCCCACCAGCAATGTATGAGTGTGCCTTTTTCCCCACATCCTCTTCAACATTTATTGTTTGTGTTTTTGATAGCTGCCATTCTGACTGGAGTGAAATGAAATCTTAGAGTAGTTTTGATTTGCATTTCTCTAATTGCCAGCGATGTTGAGCATTTTTTCATGTATTTGTTGATTATTCGTGTGTCTTCTTCCAAGAAGTGTCTTTTCAATTCCTTAGCCCATTTATTGATTGGGTTATTTGTTTTTTTGGTAAGTTTTTTGAGTTCTTTATATATTCTAGAAATTAGTGCTCTATCTGATGTGCATGTATTAAATATTTGTTCCCAATTAGTTGGCTCTCTATTCACCTCACTGATTGTTTCTTTTGCTGAGAAGAAGCTTTTTAGCTTAAATCTATCCCATTCATTAATTCTTGATATTAATTCTTGCACTACAGGATTCTTATTAAGGAACTTGGGGCCTAATCCGACATGTTGGAAATTGGAGCTTATTTTTTCTTCTATTAGGCATGTTGTCTCTGGTCTAATTCCTAAGTCCTTGATCCACTTTGAATTGAATTTTGTGCATGGTGAGAGATACGGGTTTAATTTCATTTTGTTGCATATGGATTTCGAGTTTTCCCAGCACCATTTGTTGAAGAGGCTATCCTTTCTCCACTGTACATTTTTGGCACCTTCGTCTAATATAAGATAGTTGAAATTATATGTATTAGTCTCTGTGTCCTCAATTCTGTACCATTGGTCCACCAGTCTGTTTTGGTGCCAATACCATGCTGTTTTTGTTACTATTGCTCTATAGTATTATTTAAAGTCTGGTATGGTGATGCCACCTGCTTCACTTTTCTTGCTCAGGATTGCTTTGGCTATTCTGGGTCTCTTATTTTTCCAGATGAATTTCATGACTGCTTTTTCTATTTCTTTGAGGAATGTCATTGGGATTTTGATTGGAATTGCATTAAATCTGTATAATGCTTTTGTTAGTATGGACATTTTGACAATATTAATTCTACCTATCCAAGAACAAGGTAGGTCTTTCCATCTTCTGAGGTCTTCTATGATTTCTTTCTTTAGTGTTCTATAGTTTTTCGTTATAGAGGTCCTTCACCTCTTTCGTTAAGTTGATTCCCAGGGTTTTTTTTTTTTTTTTTTTTTTTTTTTGATGCTATTGTAAATGGAGTAGTTTTCATCATTTCCCTTTCAGAGAGCCACAGCAGTTCTGAGGCAGAAAAAGCCACAACAAACAGTGACACTGTGTCCATAATGTCATTATGTCCCAGACCATGGATCTTCAAATTATTTCCCAAGAAGTACAGAGGTTTCTGCAGAGCGCTCTTGAAAAAGGGAAGTGGGATCTCTCTACCTGCTTCCTGGCCTCAAAAACAGCAGCTCTGTCTTTACCTGTTTATGAATTGGACTTCCAATTTTTCATTTGAATAGATTCAAAACTATTAATGCTAATCATACTGGAGGAGGAAGGTGCACAAATACATGTGTGCACATGCACCCCGCGCACCATGCCAGGTATTTTGGATGCCTTAGCTGGTTTCCTTCAAACCAGTCTAAGAGGGAGATTGTATTATCTCCATAGCACAGCTGGGGAAGCGAAAGTCAAATTTGTTGTCCAAGGTTGCAGAGTTGGTAAGTGGGAAATCTAGGAATTGAATCCACGATCCTCTGACTCTGGAGCCCTAACAGTGTCCTGTGGGAAGGGCCACAGGAAGAAAGGAACTCTGTTCTCAACTTTGCCTGCAAATTGGAATTGCCCAGGAGGATATAGTGAGGACAGAGACCAGGCTTTATCTCTGGAGATTCTGGATTCATCCATAAGGGGAGCAGCCTGAGCACAGGGAATTGTTTTTTTGTTTTTTAAAGATTAAGAAGCACTACATTAGAGAAGCAGTGATGGGAATTCAATATCTGGAATTTTAAATCAGCACGGATTCGACAATATCAAAGATAGGAATTTCCTTTCTGGCAAATTACTCAACTGATGTCTATAAAAAGTGTCCTTTAAGGAAAAAAAAGAAGAAAGAAAAACTAACAAAGACTGTTCTTGTTAACCTTATTAGGGTTAGAGGAACACACCTCTGATTCCAGCAACTTGGAAGGCTGAGGCAGGAGGATTACAAGTTAGAGGCTAGCCTGGATAGCAGCAAGACTCTGCCTATTAAAAAAAAAAAAAAAAAAAAAAAAAAAGGACTGGGAATATAGCTCAGTGGTAAGCACCCCTGAGTTCAATCCCTGGCACCTAAACAAACAGACAAACCCTCCTATGGCTCTGGCAGAAAGTGAAGACATTTTCATTCCTCCATCTCCCTCAGTGTTGGTGGAATGAATTCTTGCTCAGCTGTGAACTTGTGTGCACCTGGTGGCCTTTTTTATTTTTAACGTGGTAGACACAGAACAGTCAACATGTGGAGGAGGCAGGGAGGGACATACAGAAATGGTACAGAGAAATCAGACCCCACCATCTGTCGCGAACCATCCATAGGCTATATGAGTGAGCTATGCACATTGGAGCGACATGAGGGGAGAGGTCTGGCATTGCACACTGATTGGACTGTGTGACACAAGTGAGCCTTTTTCTCTTACTCTGCCTGTGATCCCACACAGCACCTGAGATGGGTGTGACTTGCCAAGATGTTAATCAATCTGTTGACCACAAGACATCACAAAGCAAGCCCCCACCTTTCAAAACCCTGTTCCCTGCCTTAATTGATGAAGAACATTCCATCGAAGCTCCTTTGTGTGTCTCCCCTATAAAATAGATTCCAGGTGCATGCGCTCTCTCTCTCCAGCACTGTCCATCATGGAAACTGACCCTTAAAGTGGCAGAGCAGACCCACCCTCAATCTGAGAAACTCATGTTCGTGTGCTGCGTGATTTCTTCTCTGTTTTCTTAGTTTAATGTTGCAGTCAGCTCTTTTGAACCCAGCTCGTCTCGCCAGCAAGGGCAGCTGGTGAGAACCATCTATGATGTTATCTTTTTGTGTACCCAGTCTGGTACACAAAAGATAGGGTAAGGACCCTGAGGTACTTGCCTTGCATGCAAAATTTCAGAAGATGCCAAAAAAAAACTCAGTCTTCAAGATAAAATGCCATCTTTTAAAAAGAAAAATGAACAAAAAAGAAAAAACAATAATAAAAACACAAATAACCTTTGGTAGACAAAATGGTAAGAAATATGGACAACACCTGACAGGGCTGGTATTGGGGTAAGGGCATTGAGGTGAGTCATTCAAGTATAGATTTGGATCCCATATATATTTAAATGGATGTTCAGAGCATTAACTTTAAATCTGGATTTGTTTTGTTTTGTTTTGTTTTTGGTGCGGAGCATTAAGCCCAGGGCCTTGTGCATGCTAGGAAAGTGCTCTACCACTGAGCTAGACCACCAGCTCTAATTTCAATTTTTAAAAACATTATATTGAGATATTATTTTTCCTAAATTCTGTTCCTCACCTGAGTCCAAGTAAACAACTTATTTTTTTACTTGATAATCCTCTGAATTAAAAGAGGGATTATAACAAAAACCCTTTATAAAGCAGTAACACTGTGCCTCCCAAAGGCCTGATGGGATTTCCTGCACTGAAAGGAAGATTTCAAGGAAGAGATAACCTAGATGTTCAGAGCTGATAGGTGAGGGGAGAGGGAGGGTGGAAAACCATTCTCAGTCTATGGGGCAGACTGTGGAGTTTCCATCAATGCTGATTCTTGTGGCTGGGATGAGCTTTGGACCTGAATACAACTGCCTGTCAAATAGGACAGTGAGGTAACTGCTTACTGTTATGTTGGTATTTAGCCTGTTTAATGTTTAGCGGCTCCCTCATCGGTAAAACAGAGCTAATGATATACCCCTTACAGGGATGTTTTAGGAATAAATGAGGTAGGATGGATGGATAGATGGATAGATCAATGATAGGTAGGTAAGTAGATCATCTTTGCTCATGCCTGATAACATTCTGGGTGCTCAGAAAAAAAAAAAAGGCAGTTATTCACACATTGTGATGAAATTTTTAAGGCTGTTGTAGAAGCTTTATCTTTTTATCTTGGTCCACATTTAGAATATTTTACTACTCATTGATGAGTAGGGTAGGCCAAACCAGTCAATTTTATTGCCTATTAATATATCTGGGAAATTGTCACTCAAGTTGGTGAGGGTTCCAGTAGGAGTGGAATCCTGGATTCTGGTCTCAGCTTTAGGACTTGTGAATTTAGGTATATTCCTTAACATCTCTGGACCTCTTTTTTCTTCCTTATGAAGTAAGGATAATAGTGATATCCTCCCTAAGGCTTTCCTGTTGTCGGGACCCAAGGGATAGTGGTACACTAGTGACACACAATAGCACACTCAGATGGAATAAGCTTTGCTAAGGTGTAACTCTTAATGGGCTCACTTCCTTGTATGGACTGGCTCACCTGATTCTGATACTGTAATAATCTTTGGACAAGGGTTCTTTATTCAGGACTTAAAAATGATTGAAAGGATTAGTTGAGAGTAACCTACTTGGTCTAAGGAATAAACTGTATATTACTTGCTAAATTGTTACTTCAAGTAAATAGTATAGACATTAGTTCTGGTGTTAACTATACTATTCTCCCTAGGGAATTGAGGGTACCTTTAAGAGGCCTGACTGTGGGAAGTGTCTCCTCCTAGTCCTCCCTAGAACTAAGACTTTTCTTGTTCTGAGTTTATATACTATATTTGGATCTTCATAAGTGTTCCATGTAGTTACATATTCTCTGCCTGTTTGAAAGAGCACTTCTTTTTCTTAAGGCTAATGAGGAAAAGTGAGAATTTTTAGGCTTTTTGATTGCGGTTGCTTAAAATTCAAATTCTAAAATGTACAATCATTTTCTAGCCATTGATGAAGCGGGTAGTGGGGAGGGAGAGAGAGAAATATAATGATTGAGAGCCTAGGCTCACTAAAGAAATGACCTTCTGCTAAGTAATAGCCCCAATCTCACAGGGTTAGAGTGAGAAATGAAAGATTAACATTTATAAAGTGCTTAAAATAGTGCCTAGTGAATAGTAATGACTCAATAAATGTTAGTCATTATTGTATTGACCTCTATTTTTTGTTGGCTTTCATTACATTGACCTCTGTGCAGTACAGAAACTTGAAGCTTGTCTATGGGGCATTCTCTGAGTCTTCCAGCTATGTTGGGACCTTACACTGTCTGCCAAGGGGATGGAAAAGCTCTGACTTTCTGGCTGCTTGCCACATTACCACACCCTGTTACAGGACCTAGGCTAAGCTGGGGGTGTGGCTGTGAGAACTGAAACCGCCCTACTGATTGGCTGATGTCCACTATAAAGCATTGTGCACCTTTTCAATAAACGAGTTCCAGCACTGACTGACTGGACTCCCCGGTATGTTCCTGTGTCCTTTGAGGGCGGGGGAGGAAATTCCGGTGGCCTTCGCCTTCCCAATCTAGTCTTTCTGTTGGGGTAGGCCTCTCTGGCCTCTTTTGCTGGACAAAAGAGGTCCATCCCGGGTACAGGGGGGCTAAAGACCCCCAACTCCTTATAATATCCTGACAAAATGGCGCCCAACGTGGGGCATGAACTTCTCGGCAGATTGGGTAATGGTTCGAGCCAGGCCTTGCGAGTGGAGGCATCCTCTAGAAAATGAGGCAGCCGTACATCTCTCTCTCTCTTTCTTGTTCACTTTCTCTCTCTTTCTTCCTCTCCCTTTTCTGGAACCTCTGCACGAATAAACCTGCAATCTTTGTATGTGGCTGGTGGGGGAGAACGGAAAGATGTCCGGGAAAAACGTGCTCGCTGAAGGGCGCACCAGCCTGGCGTGTAGCCTGCAGCTTGCGTCCAAACCGCTGGGGCTGGGCACACACAGGGCCTCGCCGGCTGGGACGCCGCAGAGCAATCCGACGTGCGGCGGGGCGCAAGGGGGAGCAAAGGCAAAAGCGCCACTGCCCGCAGTCGGAGGCAAATGGAACGCGGGCCAAAATCACCCGCGGGGCCTAGGTGCGTGCGGGGCCTCACTGTCGGCCAGGACGCGGGGCAACCCAGCACACGGCGGGGCACAAGGGAGAGGGGGAGCGAAGGCGAAATTGCCGCCGCCCGCGGTCAGAGACAGGCAAAACACGGGCCAGAGTCGCCCACGGGGCCGGACACACGCGGGTGTATCTGGTCGTTGTCTGGTAACAGGCCACCTGTGGTGCCTGAAATGGCCGCCACCACGTGGTTTGGGCTTGGGCTGCTTGGTTGGCGCCGACTGTGGTGGGGGGCCCCTGGGCTGACACCAAGTCGTGCTGCGCACTGCCGGGGTCGAAACCCACATTTGCCCCGCCAGAAGGCCAGAAGGAAAAAACAGGGACAAAAGCACCGCCATGGTCACACCGTTGACGTCATCTCCTGCGACTGTGCGTGGCGGGACATGCCGGAGGCCAGTGCAGCTCGGTGGGACCAACTTGGCGTTCGCACTGCGAACCAGCTCCCACGGGATTCCCTGGGGGCAATGGCCGGGCGCCGGCTTTCTCCTGCCTGCGCAGCTGCGAGCAGCCTGCGTTCTTTGTCTGAGCCCAACGGCTGCAAACACCCTGTGTCATCTGGATCCTCTCACTGGCTGGCTACAGCACGAACAGAGCCTGGGCAGCTTTGCTCAGTTCTCCATCACGAGAGAGGTTTTTCCCTCCCCCCAACCTGGCCACCGCACCCTGCCTTATGGAGGCAAAGCCCCGGGCTCTTGGGCCTGTGGCTTGGTGAGGAGTAACAAAAAGATTGTACCAGAGATTAGAAAAAGTGCCTTTCCAGACCTCAGCCAAGATTTTTCTAAGATTTTAATTGTGTTGTGTGTTGCTGCTTATATGTTTATATGTATGTGTTAAGATTGACAAATAGAAGCTGAGCACTCATAAAAATTTAAAATATGGATCCAAATACCTTTAATTCACGTGATTTAAAAGGTTCAATTTAATTAGATAAAATAAAGTTACCTTTTTTAAAAATAAAAATAAAAAACTCACCAGTTTCTCTAATATAAACTTGCTTTAATTTGAAGTTAAAACATTTGTTTTACCTTGTCCTGTCCTCTATGTCTGTCTTTTTTGATGTAAATGCAAAGGTTATTTAAGAGCTAAACTTGATTAATATAAAAACATCAATATAATTATGGTAAAATAGTACTCTCAACTTCTTAAATTCCATTGGATGGCATTATTGGTTACTTTCATAAATTGATAAATTAAAAAAGAAATTTTAAGGTTACTCTTCTTTATATACTAAATGTGTTCATATTTTTCAGGTATATAAGCCTTGAGGTAAAAGCTCTAAAAGACATTATATGAAGTTGGTGCTCTCCAAACTAAAATTATATGGTAATCTTAGGCTTATAAAGATAATACATTAGAGATTTAAAATGTGTTTTTACTCTTATAAATTTTATTTTATATTATTGGAGATAACGTCTCAGCCCTCACACCTCCTAGTGAAAAATTATTGATAAATAAAGTCAAAGTCTATTAGGTAGTCAATGTAAAAGGGTGATTTTAAATAAGTCTAAAAATTAAAGCCCATATTACCACTGGCCATAATGAGTTTTATGATGATATATTAAAAAAGAAAAAAAATATCAACAATCCAATCCTCCTGGTCCCCTCTTTATAAGGGGGACCCACTATTTGAAGAGGAATCATAGCTCATCCTATATGTTTATATGGATGATATCATCCTGGGAGCTGCTGATGTCCAGCAGCTGGGCTCAGCTTACCTGGCCCTTCGCGAGCTCCTAGAAAAAGGAGGATTACATATATCCAGTGACAAGGTCCAAACTGTACCTCCCTTCAAAATATTGGGGACAAAACTTAGCCTAGACTTCGTTTGTCCTCTCAAACCCCAACTAGTCATTCAAAAATCTTATTCCTTGGCAGAGTTACAGAAGCTACTAGGGGAATTTAACTGGCTAAGACCATGGCTTCATATCTCCACCGAGGATTTATTACCTCTTTTTGAATTACTACGGGGAAAATCCCCCTCTGATGTGATTATACTAGAAGAAGGTCATCTGTTAATATTACAAAAAGTTCAAGATGCCCTCAATTCAGCCCAATTGGCTTGGTACCAACCAAAGCAACTTCTATATCTATGGATCTTCTCAGGTGCTAAGCTCCTTACCGCTATTCTCACATGGGTAACCCATTACAATGGATACATTCCTCTGTGGGAGGAGCACCTCGAGTTTATTCTCAATTAGATCAATTAACAGATCTTATAATAAAGGGAAGAGATATATCATTGAGGCATTATGGAAAGACCCAGATGTTTTAATGATTCCTTACCGTTTGTCAGACTTTGAGTGGATACAGAGAAACAATCCTAGAGTCTCCTATGCTTTAGAAGGGATTTTAGGAAAGGTTGACTGTCATTACAGGTCAACCAGATGGACCTCTTCCTTTCCCAAGCTGGAGTGGACTCCCCCTATTCTCTTTTCCATCAAGCCACTCCCCAAGGCAGTAAATGTATTTACGGATGGGGGAAAAGAAGGATCAGCAGTTGTAGTTTTTCACCCATCCTCAGGCCAAAGGACACAATACTTTGAAGCAGTTACTGGCTCTGCCCAATTTAAAGAATTATATGCTGTTGCATTAGCTTTGACCCATGTCCAAGAGCCTATGAATCTTTTCTCAGATAGTTTGTATGTAATTAACCTATTACCTACTCTAAATGCATCATATATCAGGATAGGTAATAATCCTATAACTCCTTTAATGATCCAAGTATGATCCTTATTAAGGGGGCATAATGGGCCTATTTTCCTCCAACATCTCAGGGGACATCAAGGCTTATTTGGGCCCCTCTCTGAGGGAAATCAGGCTGCTGACCGTTTGGCCACCACAGGTGTATTAGCAGTTACAGTCCCATATCAGCAAGACCTTCAGTTAGCCCAAGGTCTTCACGACCTCACTCATTTAAATTGGAGAGGACTACATCATAAATTTCCTTTGGTTCCTATAAAGGATTTTAAAAAGATTGTAAGAACATGTAAGTCCTGTTTGCCCTTCTTACAGGTCCCACCTCTCCAGTCCCCTGGGGTAAATCCTAGAGGCCTACGGCCTAACGCTGTCTGGCAAACTGATGTAACCCATTATGCGCCATTTGGAAAATTAAAGTACATATTTATGTCCATAGATACTTGCTCACATGCTTGTTGGGCCACTGTTCATTCTGGCGAAAGGGCCAAACATGCTGAAAGTCACTTTTTACAATGCTTTGCTATTCTCGGATTGCCAAAACAGGTTAAAACAGATAATGGACCCTGTTTTGTGAGCAAATCATTACAAAAATTCTTCCAAAGATGGCATATTAAACATACCACAGGGATCCCATATAACCCAAAAGGACAAGCCATCACAGAGAGGCACAATAAAACCCTATAGGACCAATTAATAAAACAAAATGGGGGAAGCAACCCCCATGATCAGTTAAAAACAGCTATGCTTACTTTAAATATTTTGAATTTTTCCAAGCAGCAGCCTCTGTCTGCATTTCAAAGACACTGGTCTAGCCAAACGCCTTACGTAAAGGTTGGGGTCCGATGGAAGGACCCACTAACTGGGTGCTGGCGGGGTCCTGACCCGCTAATAAGTGCTGGCAGAGGTTTTGGATGTGTCTTTCCAATTGGAGAGCCAAGCCCTATTTGGGTACCTGCCAGAGACCTCAAATACTGCCAATATGACCAAAATGACTACCCAAAAGCACATGCTCTTGAGGGGTGATTTCTTCCTTTTTCCACAGAAATGAGAAGAAAGAAAAAAAAAATCGTGACGGATCTCCTGTCCTGTTGTGATTGAACTTCTCATCACATGCATTCTAAGATTCATCGGGAACACTGTCTTGGACTCCTCCTTTGTCAGTATTTCAACCCTCTGCGACGAGAGAAGAGGGACTATGTCTATTCCTGAGAGAAGAGTGTTATTCCTGTGACAATTGTCCGGACTTTGTGCTAGACGGCTTCCTTTGGACTGAACTGGATGGGTGGAACTTCTCCCTTTTTGTGAAATCCCTGTCAGTGTGTCTGTGTTCACTTTTGGGCCCTATGTAACCAACTAGTTTGTTCAACTCTTTTATGACAGAACCAAATTGATACAGCTTGGTGGTCTGCCAATGCTGCCTTCAGCGATGCTGAGCGAGAGCCCTACAGACTTGGCCATGGTCCTTAACAGGATGCAGAGGTCTAAACCAGCCATCCTTGAAAAGCCTTCCCAAAGGCGACTGTCCTGTCCCATGTCCTTCCCCTGGCCACTTGCTGGCCCTGGGTGTGTCCACCTGAAGTGCTAGGGTGGTAGCCAATGACGGGTAAGATTTTTCCAGAGAGGAAAAACAACCTAAGACAGGCACACAATCTTGAGTAAGGTGGACACCCCATCTTTGAATACAAAATGGGGGAGCCCCATTTTGAAAAAAAACAAAACGGGGAAATATCGGGACCTTACATTGTCTGCCAAGGGGATGGAAAAGCTCTGACTTTCTGACTGCTTGCCACATTACCACACCCTGTTACAGGACCTAGGCTAAGCTGGGGGTGTGGCTGTGAGAACCAAAACCGCCCTACTGATTGGCTGATGTCCACTATAAAGCATTGTGCACCTTTTCAATACATGAGTTCCAGCACTGACTGACTGGACTCCCCGGTATGTTCCTGTGTCCTTTGAGGGCGGGGGAGGAAATTCCGGCGGCCTTCGCTTTCCCAGTCTAGTCTCTCTGTTGGGGTAGGCCTCTCTGGCCTCTTTTGCTGGACAAAAGAGGTCCATCCCGGGTACAGGGGGGCTAAAGACCCCAAACCCTTATACTATCCCGACACAGCTACTCCTCCCTAGTATGCTTCTTGGCAATGTTCTTGCCTGTCTCTGGCTTCTATTCCCTCATTCTTCCTTTTTTCTTTGTGTCAGTGGGAAGGATTTTAAAGACAGACTACTTCAGGAAGTCTTCCTATTGGTTCATGATAGCCCTCACACCTCTATCCCCCATCCTCCCACTGTTTGCAACCACTGATAGTCCCATCATTCTGCAGTCCCCAGTCCGTCATGGATGGTCCTCAGCATTTTGTAAACTACAAAGAAGAGATCTCATTCTATAATTGAAATTTGATTGGTATCATTGACATTCAGCTATTTGTGCTGGTTTTTTTTTTTTTTTTTTTTTTTTTTTTTTTGTGCTGGGATTGAACCCAAGGCCTTGTGCATGCAAGACAAGCACTCTACCAACTGAGCTATATCCCCAGCCCTATTTGTGTTGTTTATTTAAGCTAAATAATTTTTATAAAAATGAAGTGATTGTGTCTCATATCTAAAAACAATTCTAAGTTGGTATTTGGTAAGTCAAGAAAAGTGAGTTTTCTGTGAAGTTCTTGTATATTCGAACATCAACATTTTGGGCTAGCTCATCATAGGATGCCCAAGTTAGAGGATGGCATCACAATTGATATGGAAAAAAAAAGATGTATTCAATTGCTATGGGTTACATATTGATGAGGTTCTTGGGAATACAAACAAGAACAGGTCATGGCTCTGCCCCTTCATGTTTACTCTGAACAATTAGATATGCTAGACCTAATTTTGTGGCTTTTCTTAAGTATAGTACCATAGCAATCTATTTCATGCCAGTTAGTTATTCTTTATATTTATAAAATTAGAAAATAATAGTCTGAGATTCTTATTCTTTTTCTGATGCTTCTTCTTAGGAGGTGAATCAACTCTAGCCATAGTTTGCACAAATACATATTTGAAGATTATAATTGCTAACTGGAAGAGAATATTAAATCTTTAATTCTTTCATTTAAAAGCCTAATAAAGAAAAGAACTTGTTCAGCCTTAAAAAAAAAAAAAAAAGGAAGGAAGAAAGAAAATCTCATTTTGCAACAGTGTGGATGAGCTTAGAAAACATTCTGTTAAGTGAAATAAGCCAGACACCCCATCCTGCATGATCTCACTGCCATGTAGAATCTGAAACAGTCAAACTCAGAAGCAGAGAATAGAATGTTAGTTTCCAGAGGCCAGAGGGTAGGAGAAGTGGGGCAATGCTGGTCAAAGGGTATGAAGTTTCAGATAGGATAAACAAATTTTTCAGTCTAATGTATATAGCATAGTGATTGGAGTTAATGACACTACTCTGCATACTTGATATTTACAAAGAGTAGATCATAAATGTTCTCATCATACACAAAATGTGAAGCAACGGATATGTTAATTATCTTGATTGTAGTAATCATTTCACAATGTAGACATAAATAAAAACATGTTTTGTATTGTAAATATATACAAATTTTTGTTTGTTAATCATACCTTGGTAAAGCCGGAAAAAAAAGAACTTGTAACATAAAATAGGAGTTGATAAATATTCCTGTGCTAATTTATTTAAGAATTTTTAAATTTAAAAATGTTACTGTACATATTAACATTACTTTTAAATATATGTTAATAATATGTAATAATGTACATATTAACATATTCTATAGCTTTATATATGTTAATGTACATATTGGAAAATACAGAAAAATATTTTTTTAAATCAAGAATAAGATTGTTAGTATCCCAAAGATTGTTAGTATCCAATTTCTGTTTTGAATTGGAAATAAATGTTTACAAGTGTCATTTAAGAAATGACAAGAAGTTTTCTCATATCTCCTGCAATTACTCAACATGACTGTGAGGTGGGCTGTCTATATTCTGAATGGAATCGGAGCCTCTGAAAATTGACACCTGACAAAGCTCAGATTTGGTGAATGGAAGGGTCAGAATTTGTACCGGAATTTTTAAATTCAGATTCGTCGTTCTTTCCAAACACAGAAGAATCAATATTGTGTGATTGGTTTATTTGAAGTTCTCAAAGAAGCAAAGCTAATCTATGGAAATAGAAATCATTTCAGTGATTGCCTGGGTGGCAGAGCCAGGGAGGCATTTCAGGAATAACTAGGAAGGGGTGCATAGGCAATTTCTGGAGTTTTGCAAATGTTCTATATCTTGAGTGGCATGTTGGTTATACAGGTGTAAGCATTTGTCAAAACTTATCAAGCTGTACTCTAAAGAGTTGTATGTATCATAGTAGGTAAATTATACATCAATTTTAAAATATCATTTCCCTAAGTCATTTTTTATTTCTACTGCAACAAATTATCACTTACTTGGCACCTTAAAACAAAGCAGTTTGATTATCTTACAGTTCTCAAAGTTAGAAGTCCAAAATGGGTCTCACTGGACTAAACTCAAGGTGTGGGCAGGGCTGAGATTGGGCTCTTTCTGGAGGCTACAATGGAAAATTTTTTCTTTGATTCAAAGAGGTTCAAAAAGATTCCCAAATGAGCTGTCATCCTATGAAAATGTTCTCAACCACATTACTAATCAAGGAAAATCAAATAAAAAAAAAAATGTTAGTCAGGCACAGTGATGCATACCCGTAATCCCAGCAGTTGGGGAGGCTGAGGCCAGAGGATCACAAGTTTGAGGTGAGTCTCAGCAATTTAGCAAGACCCTGTCTCAAAATAAAAAAAATAAAAATAAAAAAGGGCTGGGGATGTGACTCAGTGTTAAAGCACCCTGCTTTCAAATCCCCATCATCACAAAAACAGAAACAACAACAAAAGAACACACAATGCCCATGAACTGTAGAATAAATAAGTTATGATGAAGTTGTGTAATGGCATACCACACAGATGTGGCAACAAATGAACTGCAAAGATAAACCATCATATGGATTGCGCATACTCTCAAGTGTGAGGTTGAATGAAATAAACTAGTTCCTAAAGACTCCATATTGCATGATTCAATTTATGTGGAGTTAAAATAAAAAATGCAAAACTAAGCACACTATTGAGAAATATACTCCAGTACAAATTTAAAGAGAAATGGCAGCAATCAGCACCACACTCAGAATGTTAAGGGAGGGGCAAAGGGGAGGAGTATGAAGGGGCATTTGGGGTGTTGGCAGTTCCTGTCTCCTTTGCGTGCACACTTTTCTCCACTGTTAAAAAGTTAAAAAGCAAAACAACAAAACCAAGATGATTCAAGACAGAAATGGAAACAGAACTCATTACATTAGAGGCATCTAGGAACATAACCTCTTATGGTTCTGTTTTTAAAAGTAATAAATAGAAAAAGACCACAGTTTAGATACCCCATGGCTAAATGCTCCCAGCCTTGTAACCAAAACCTAAGTCATCCTGATTTCCCCATGCTACCTGGGACATGAACAAATCACAGAAGTAAGGATGATTCAGTGAAATTCAACCAATCGGCTGTAGACAAATCAACATATGCAGCTCTTTTTGACTTACAAAGCAATCTGACAACCAGTCATGAAAAAGTTCAATATGCTTCCTCTGTAGGCTCTATGAACTGTGCTGTTGTTGCTGTTAACACTGAAACTTTATTTCATTTTTTGGTTTCAAGGTCTCTCAGTTTGTGTACTGTTCTTTTTTTATGCCTGTAAAGCCTGACTTTATTGTTTGACAGTTCTCAGAGGCCAATGCAAAAAGAGAAATGTGCTATGTAGTTAATATCATCTGATAAAAACATCAGGCGCTCAGATGGAAGAGCATTTTTCTTCCCATGTGTGAGGCCTCTAAAAGGCACACAGACACTCGCGCGCGCACACACACACACACACACACACACACAATCTCGTGTTGCCTGGAAAGAAATTTTTTCTGGCTCTAAATTTTAGGCAGAATTCTCTGCCTATTATGAAAGAGGTAAGAACAATTTATTCAGTTGCAGATCTTCTGAAGACTCACAAAATGTTCCTGAAGTGACCATTTCTTATCTGAATCATTGATAAAAGCTGAGAATACAATGCTAAATTATAACTCAGTGAAGAGATTTCTGAGGGAATCTAAATTGACATAATCCTTTGATTTTCTATGGTAAGAATGAACCAGTGCTGTAGGAGCTCTCAAAGAATTCCAGCCGTTTCTTTAATGTGACCTTTACTCTTTTGTATAGACCCTCACAGATAAGTGGCTATGCCCATGTGTCTCAGAGAGACTCATTGTTTGTGAAGGGTTTCTTGGACCTTTATCCTGGACTTGGGTTTCTCCTGTGTCTCTGTTGACTCTCTTTCTTGACCTTGACCTTGATCTTGACTTGGCCTTTACTACAGCTCTTCTGCTAAGCCTGCCTGATCCCCAGCTTAGGGTTGAGGCCTGATCCCCAGCTTAGGGTTGAGGCCAACAGTTTCTGAGAATGGCTGGCTTTGCATACCATGATGGGTGCAATCACTTAATGCTTCTGCCCCTTCTTCCAGCACTATTCCCTCATCCCCCAGCTCTGCAGCACAATTGAGTATTCTAAGTACAGGCGTTGTGCTCAGATTGTGGGTGTGTATCCTGACCTTACCATTTACAGACCTAGTTTGTGCCTCCTTTCCCACTCTGTAGTATGGGGATAATTATGCAAGTTGCCTCATGAATAGGTTAAAACATGTCCAGTGAGGAGACAGCATAGCACAGGGTCAAGGCATCAACTCAGGAACTAGACTGCCTGGGTTCACATCCCAGCTCTACCACTCACTAGCCTTGTGATCTTGGAGAATTTCTTAGTCTCTTCATGTCTTGAGTGGGCTTATCTGTGACATGGAAATCATAGCACCTGCCCAGAGGGTGGCTGTGAGGATTAAATAATAAGTATCTATAATGCACCTCAAATAAGGCACATAAAGCATGCTCTCTGTTTGTTAAGAGTAGAGTAATGCCTAGCATATATAAATTTCAATAAATGTTAGGTATTTTTATTATTTTTGGCTTATGTGACCTCTTCTTCTACTCCCCTCACTACAGATGCTCCTGCCTTTTGATAGGTTACATCCCAATAAACACATTGTAAATTGAAAATATGGTAAATGAAAAATGCATTTAATCCACCTAATCTACTGGACATGGTAGCTTAGCAACACAGTAGGCTATGGAGTACAGGTTGTTTTTCCTCCTGATTGCATGTGAAGCTGCAGCTCACTGACCTGCATAGCATTGCAAAAGACAATTTCTGACTGCTTATCACTAGCCCAGGAGAAGATCCACATTCAAAACTTAAAGTACCATTTCTACTAAGTGCATGTCATTTTCATATCATTGTAAAGTTGAAAAATCCTAAGTCAGGGGCTCTATATAGTGATTGATCAAAGAATAAAGAATTCAAGTTCAAGCCTTAGGTATTTCTAACTGAAGTCTTGAGATGTGTTGGTGGGAGATCCTTTTTCCCTTCAGTTCCAGAGCTATTGCTGCCAATGTCCATGGAGAAGCCAGTTAGCATTAGGAAAGAAGAAAGCACACATACAATACTTAAAAATTAAATAAAAAGTCAATATTAGGAAAGTTGGCAGAGGGCGACACAGAGGGTTGATCCAGAGAGCTAAAGGCACTGGAGTGTTGGAGACTTGGTTTCTGTGCCTGGAGTCCCAGAAGTTTGGTTCTCTTTATTTCTGATGATGGTTAAACCAAGACCTCTTTTTATTCTGTGAGCTGCCTCATATATTATTTCAGTAAATCCCCTTTAAGCAAAGTTGAATTTGTGTCTCTTGCCGCTAAAAGCATTGGAAAAAGAGTGTTAGTTTGGGAAGTCACCTCTTGTTCTTATTCTAACTGATGTAACTCTCTCAGGTCACTAAGTCTTCTGAGATTCTGGCAGTGTGCTCTGCTTACACCAGCATCATTCTGGCAGAAGTGACATATACCAGTACTGACAGTTAACTAATCGAGAAACGCTCTATGAGCTCGTGTACTGAGCTGCATCCTTTGCATGCAGACCTGTGTTAGCATTGTGGTCGATTCAGAGAAGTAGAAACCTGGCTCACAGTTGTAAAGAGACTAAATATGTTAACTTCAGGTTACATTTTAGAAAATGGAAGTAAAGAGATCTGCCTTGAAAATGCATTTCAGAGCTGTGTTATAATAAAACATGTTTGGTCTTTGTCCCTGGCTCCTGGTATAGAGCTACAAAGACTCATGGAACTTCCTGAGTGATGGGAGTGTTTTCTGTTATTCAGGAACCTTTCTGTGCATACCTGAGTTTATGCTCATGAGGTAACTCAAGGTGGTCTCTTACATGGTCTCAAGAGAGGGGCTGGCCAGACCACAAAGACAGAGCATATGACTAAAGGGTTGGAGTTTTGGCCTTACCCCTCAACCTCCGCAGAGATGAAGGGGCTGGAGACTGAGTTCAATCACTAATGGCCAACAATTTAATCAATCATGCCTGGGCAAAGAGGCCGAAATAAAATCTTCTGAATGAGGAACCTCCAGGCTGGTGCCCAGAGAGGACATGGAGGCTCCGTGCTCCAGCCCAACCCCCATGCCTTACCCTGTGCATCTCTTCCATTGGCTGCTCATGAGTTGTGTCCATTATATAAAATTGTAGTCGTATTGTAATCATAATCATAATCATAATCATAATCATAGCACTTTGTCCAGTTGAGTTATTCCAGTGTATTATTGAACTTAGTGGGGGAGTCATGAAAACACTTGAATTTGTAGTAAGCCAGGCAAAAGTGCAAGTGGCTTCAGGACCCCTCTGCACTGGTGTTTTTTTTTTTTTTTTAATATTTATTTTTTAGTTTTAGGTGGACACTATATTTTATTTTTATGTGGTGCTGAGAATCAAACCCAGTGCCTCTTGCATGCTAGGCGAACGCTCTACCAACTGAGCCACAACCCCAGCCCCTGCACTGGTGGTTTTATGGGACTGAACCCTTAACTTGTGGAATTTGAGGCAAACCCCAGAGAATGTCAGAATCGACAGTGGGATACCCCAGTGGGTGTCAGAGAATTGCTATTGCAACGACATAAGGACTTTGGAGAAACTGGCTGTAAGAACTCTCTCTGAAAAGTAGCCCAGCGCTCAGTGCTCCATTGCCTTCAGGAAAGCATGTTTGGCAGAGCTAAGTATTCAACAGATGGTTGTGAAATGAAAGAAAATATATCTGTGATAGGTAAGTAAACAATATCATGAGGGATTGAAAGTGCTTGGGCGGATATGCTGCCTTGTGTGATAATGAACTCCCATCTCCACATCAACATCTGAAGCTTATCAGCTTTGTGATTTATTCTGCTGAAAATTCTCATAGCAGATGCAGTTATATGACTTTGTAAAAGCAACATCATGAAATTGGGTGTATCAAAAGTAATATAAATTATATTGGTTTTGGTGTCTTACAGTGTGTTTAAAATAACCTAGATTGGAGTCTGTATGGTGGACTCCCAGTATAGGAATGGTTGGTTGGAAGGGCCAAATTATTCCCATGAAAATGTATCAATTATGTACCCAGTAAATCTTGATTCTGATTCACTTTTTAAAGATAGGATTAGTTTTGCCTCTCTAGAAATTCAATTGTTATCTTTTTATATCTCTATTTTGTCATTTTTAATTCATTTTTTATGGAATTAGAGTAAGGGTCACTCTTGGGCCTAATTCATAGATGTCCCTCAGAAGCTCTGGGATCTCAGAGCAGGTCACTGTGTGCACATCAGCACACTTTGGTCTCTGGGGTTTTAGGATCAGATGGAGGGGGCACTCCTTGGATTCAGAAAGCCAGTGATCTGGGAGCAGGGTGTGGCCTGGCTACTTCTGTTCTTGTTTTACTTATCTTCTTCTCATCTCTGTTGCATAAACTGTTGGGGCAAGATGCCATATAGCATCACATAAGGACACCCCCCTTTTAAAAATAAACTATTCCCAGTAGCTTAGGAGGCTGAGGCAGGAGGATTGCGAGTTCAAAGCCAGCCTCAGCAAAATCGAGGTGCTAAGCAACTCAGTGAAACCCTGCCTCTAAATAAAATACAAAATAGGGCTGGGGGTGTGGTTTAGTGGTTGAGTGCCCCTGAGTTCAACCCCTAGTACCAAAAAAAAAATACTATTAATGAGTCATTAAAAATAGATTGAGCCAGGTGTGGTGGCACATGCCTATAATCCCAGTGGCTTAGGAGGCCAAGGCAGGAGGATTACAAGTTCAAAGACAGCCTCAGCAACTTATCAAGGCCCTAAATAACTTAGTGAGATCCTGTCTCAATAAATAAATAAATAAATAAATAAATAAATAAATAAATAAATAAATAGGGTTGGAGACGTGTCTCAGTGGTTAAGTGCCCCTGGGTTCAATCCCTGGTATCAAATCAAACCAAAAAACAGACTGAGTTGATAAACCATGTATAGCTTGCATAATCATGGTCTTAGCATCACTTAGGTTGCTTTCAAGGTTTGTTTTTATAAATACAACTGTATGGGCTGGGGTTGTGGCTTAGCAGCAGGGCGCTCGCCTTGCATGTGCGCGGCCTGGGTTCAATCCTCAGCACCACGTAAACATAAATGCATTGCATTGTGTACAACTAAAGTAAATAAATAAATATTCAAAAAATAAATACAACTGTAATAAAATATTTGTCCATTAAGCTTTTATTTATTTTTTTACATTTAAGGTAAATTCCCACAAGTTAATTCTTGACTATTTTAACTTTTGACCTGTTGGCCAAATAATTTTCCAAAAGAGCTCTACTTGCTAAAAGTGCAGTTTTTCTGTTCCTTTGCTAGAATTGAGTGTTATGACTTTTTTTTTTTTTTTTGATCTTTTGTTAACATAGCAGCTGAAAAATAGTTTTACTGCTTTGATATGTATTTCCTTGATTACTCTTTTTTTTTTTTTTTTAAATTGTATATGGTGCATAATAATGATCTGGAATAGTGCTTTCATTGTGGTATATTTGTGCATGTATGTAATATAATTTAATGAGTTTTATTCCCAGCACTTCCCTTTGCCTTTTCTCCCCCTCCCCCTAGACCCTTTCCTCTGTCCTACTTTTCTGTTTTCATGAGCTTCCCCCTTTTTTCTCCCCAGATTTTGTACAAGAGAGAAAACATATGACCCTTGATTTTCTGAGTCCTTGATTGCTCTTGAAATGAAACACTGCACCATGTGCTTATTTACTACTTATTTCTTCACATATAGTTTTCTCAGTTCTGGATGGTTCTTTTCCCTCACAACCTCTAATTGTAGAATGAGGCCAATGAATGTTGAATCAGATTGGCAAAAACCTCAGTTGTCATGTAGAAGACCCAATGATAGGTTGGAGATACGGTATCTTTTTTTGGATCCAAGCTTAGAAATCGTACTTGTTAACTACTTTGTGGTTTGCATTACCAGGATCAGGCATCTGTATTCATTCAGTTATTCCATAACTGTTTCTTCTGTGCCCTCTACATGCTGACACTGTTTTAGGCACAGTGAAAAAGAACAAACAAAAATCTTTCCTTTTAGGGAGTGTATAGTGAGGAAAGGAAGAAAGTAAATGTAATAAAGTCTGCTGTTTAGTAAATTAGAATATATAAGTGCAATGGGAAAAAGGAGAGCCAGGTAAGGAGGCCCGAGAGGCCGGGGAGTGGAGCATGCTGCAAAATTAAATAGGGTCAGGGTGGACCTTTCTGAGAAGGCGACATTCTAGCAGGGATGAGCAAGAAGTGAGAGAGTGTGCAAATGAGGCCCAGGGTGGATTTGCTTCAGGCAGAAGTGCCAGCCAGGCACAGTTTCTGGGTGAAGCTAGAACAAGATCAGAGAGGCCATGGCGGCCAAAATGGAGTGAGTAGGAGGTACAGAATAGGAGTTGAGGTAAGAGAAATCAAAGGGGTGGACCTTGCAGGGTTGAAGGGGACATGGTGGAGATTTGGGGCTTCTTCTGAGTGCGATGGGAGGCCCTGGAAGGCTTGAAACCCAAGAAGTGATAAAATCTGTTTTGTGTTTTAAAAGAATCTCTGTGGGTTGCCGCAGAGAAACAAACCGCAGGGAGGCAAGGACAGAAGCAAGGCAGCCTGGAAAGACTGCCGCCAGTACCCAGAGCCCTCCCTCCCTTGGCAGTAGAGGTGGTGAGTGAGAAGACCCAGGATGTCTGCATATCTATTGGGATTTCTGTTTGGCGGGAGTGTGAGGTGTGAGAAAGGAGGGAGTCAAGGGCCAGCTTCTTTTGAAGACCTCATAGGTTTCTCGGTGCACAATGGTCCCTTGGTTAATGTTTCTGAACACATCCAGAGTGAAAATTAGAAACAAGTTTACTCACAGAGAGAGTTCCAAGTATTAAAGCCACGAGAACTAATCTCTACCATGAGAACTTAGAAGGGTAGTGGGGCTGGGGGTGTAGCTCAGTGGGAGAGCTGCTTGCCCATGCATGAGGTCCTGAGTTCTATTCCCAGGACTTGGGGGGGGGGTAATGTAGGAGGGGGCATCCATTTTAATGAGATGATAAAAATTATTACAAAATTATGGCCTTTGGTCTGTCCTTTGTATGATGTTCATATGTCCTTGTTTACTTAATTAGGTAATTATATATATTTACTATCTTGGCAACCACTTGTGGATCTTATACAAGACTTACACCCGTGTCTTCTCAACCCACCAACACTTGCAGTGATTTGATTTAGAGTTCACATTGTGTTGGGGGTTGCAAGGCATGCTGAAAGTGGAGGGCAGAGGCAGAGAGACAGCACCAGGATTATTTGGTATAGATGCCGGCCGCTTGGTCATTCAAGATGTGTTCGGTTATGAATGCTAGTTCCTGCTTTTAAAGGGAGACCTTTAGCATTTTAGGTTTTCTGTTTTCTTATCTAACATTTAAGAGAAAAGGAAACAAGGCATCTTGCAAACCCTCGTAGACTGAAATGTGGCCACAGCCAGTTGACAGTGAAGTGTCTGGGTGGGTTTCTTAGTGATGGCTCCTGTTTAATAAAATATGGAGATCACAACATTTTGCTGCTTCGATGTTCTCAGTGTTATTGGCTGAGCTGGAGAGCAAGGGGTGAGGGAGGCACTCGGGCTGCAGCCCTTCCTGTAGCCTGGCAGTGTGGCCCATGGGAACAGGTGCTAGCAACCTGGGAGGAGGTCCAAGGTCTGCCTATTGCTGTGCACACTTGGGCAAGTCATCTATCACTTTTAAGTCTCAGCAATAAGGAAGCTTGTTAAGACCTCATGCGTTTCTCTGCGCACAATGGTCCCCTAGTTAATGTTTTTGAACATATCCAGAGTAAAATTAGAAACAACTTTACTCAGAGAGAGCCCTCTAGGTATTCTTTGAGCTCTACCTATTTCTTAGAGTAATTGTGAGACTCAAAATCTAAGTGAAATGACATAAAAATTGTTTTGTAAACACTAAAACATTATACAGGGGCTGGGGTTGTGGCTCAGCGGTAGAGCGCTCGCCTGGCACGTGCGCGGCCTGGGTTCGATCCTCAGCACCACGTAAACATAAATGCATTGCATGGTGTACAACTAAAGCAAATAAATACATACATAAATAAATAAATAAATATTTTTTTTAAAAATTATACAAACAAAGGCCTTCCTTATAGATTTGTTTACAAGGTACATCCTTCATACATATAAAATATTATGCCCAGCCGGGCGCGGTGGCGCACGCCTGTAATCCCAGCACTTTGGGAGGCTGAGGCAGGAGGATCGTGAGTTCAAAGCCAGCCTCAGCAATGGCGAGGCACTTAGCAACTCAGTGAGACCCTGTCTCTTAATAAAATACAAAAAAAGGGCTGGAGATGTGGCCCAGTGGTCGAGCGCCCCTGAGTTCAATCCCTGGTACCAAAAAAAAAAAAAAAAAAAAAAAAAAAAAAAAATATATATATATATATATATATATATATATATATATTATGCCCAAAGATCATATACACATTCTTTCATTATCCTAAAATCTGTATAACTTGAGTCTCCCTTATCTGAAATGCTGGGGACCAGAAGTTTTTCAGATTTTGGAGTTTTTTGATTTTGGGATATTAGAACATTTGTATAGAGTTTTTTGGTTGAGCATGCCTAATCTGAAAACCCTAACTCTGAAATATTTGAATTTTGCTCAAAGTTTTGGATTTTGAAGCATTTTGGAATTCAGATTTTCGGGTTAGGGATATTTGACCTATATTTATTCATAGTTCATTATTATGTGATTGTAATCTTCCCTCTGTATTGACCAGTTCATTATAAAGGCCAGAGTGGGATTTAAACTTTAGTCTATGTATGTGTGTGTATGTTTGTGTGTGTGGATCTGTGTGTGCCTTACTCTGTTTTGTGTTGCTATAACAAAATACCTGAGACTGGGTAAGTTATAAAGAAGAGGTTTCTTTAGCTCACAGTTCTAGAGGCAGGGAAGTTCAAGATCATGGTCTTGGCAATCTGCCTGGTTGCTGGTGAGGGCTTTATACTGTATCAACTCATGGCAGAGAAGAAGAACAGGAAATGACGGCCTACAAAAGGGGCCAAGCCTGTGGGGTGACCTCACTTTATAACAATACCCTTTCAAGGTAACTAATTCAGTTCCTCGAGACCTAATTTAATTATTGAAGACCTAACTCAAGAGAAAAGACATTCATCCATTAGTGAGAGCTCTGCCCCATTGGCCTGATCACTTCTCAAAGGCCTGATCACTTCACACCTCTTAAAAAGTTGCAGCATCTCAGTTTTGTGACTGGGAACAAGATTCCAGCACATTGAACAAACCACATTTAGCAGTGTGCATGTGTATGCATGATGGTAATGGTAGGTGGATTAAGAAGAAAGGAGCAAGGCCTGACAGATGGCTAGCCCGGCTTCCTTAGGTAGAGGAAGCAAGGATCCACAGTGTTATGTAATTGCCGAGATTACAGAGCTAGTTAGAGCAGAACCAGGACAAGACGCCAAAACAGCAGGCTCCAGGTCCGGCCGTCGTTCTGCCCCGTTTTCCATCTGTCGTGTATTATTCAGTTTCTCTCTACATGTGGGCTCAGAGTCACACTGCCCACGTGCTACGCGGCATTCCTCCCTCTACAATGTCCTTCCCCTGAGCAAGAAGTTCTCACCACACCTTGAACAATTTCACTACAAAATGGAGGAAGTAAAGGACGGGTATTTTCAGAGAAATCTCTAAATCAGAATTGCCTTTTCCCTTAGCCATTAATTGACTTCTTTTGAACTTTGAAACTTTCCCCAGGTAGTTCTAAAATCTTATTATATGTGATTGGTCTGAGACTTATCTTTCCTTTAAAGAATTCATTTTTTTTTTTTTTCTTTTTTCTTTTTCTTGGTAATGGGGATTGAATCCAGGGATGCTTAACCAGTGAGACACATCCCCAGTCCTTTTTTTTTTTTTTTTTTTTTGTACCGGGGATTGAACTCAGGGGCACTTGACCACTGAGCCGCATCTCCAGCCCTTTTTAATATGTTATTAGAGACAGTGTTTCACTGAGTTGCTAAGTGCCTCGCTATAGCTGAGGCTGGCTTTGAACTCGCAACCCTCCTGCCTCAGCCTCCTGAGCCTGTGGAATTACAGGCATGCGCCACTGCACCCAGCTACATCCCCAATCCTTTTTTATTTTTTATTTTGAGACAAGGCTTAGGGCCTCACTAAGTTGCTGAGCCTAGCTTTGAACTTATGATTCTCCTGCCTTAGCCTCCTGAGCCACTGGGATCATAGGCCTGCACCCCCGCGCCCGGCTAAAGAAGCATTTCTGGAAGCCCCACCCAGCACCTCCCAGTATACATCTTATGTGGATGGCCTGCTCTTCCAGAAGCCTGGGAGAGGTAGGTGTTGTTTGGAGTTTTACTTTTTGGTTGGGCTTTCTTATGAAGGGTGAGTGGGAGACTGGATTTGGTGAGGACACTGGTCGTTTTTGAGCATCACCTGAAGGTTCTTTCATGCCAATGCTTTGCTTTTCTTCCTAGGACCTATCGCTTTCTGAATTTATCTTCTTTACTTATCTGTGTACTTATTTATTGTTTTTCTCTCTCTTCATGAGAATATAAGCATCCTGAGAGCAGAGATCTGGCCTGTATGTTCACCAGAGTACCTTGAGTGATGAAGAGTGTTTGGTACACAGTAGTAACTCTAGTATTTGTTAAAAGGATTGTAGGGTAGATGAGTTGAGAATCTATAAAACTGGCTTCAGATTATCAAATTACCTCCCTAAAATGTCAAAATTCCCAATCCCATCAGCAAGATCCACAAGGATATTTTTTTTCTTTTGTATCCTTTCTGAACCTGGGTATTATAAAACTTAATTTCAAAAATCCTGGATAATATGATAGGAAAGTTCTAAAAGTAGTTGTGATTTTAATTTATATTCTTCTGTCACAATGTATTTTAGAAAATATTTAGTTGAATAGTTGTTTAGATTTGTGATAGCATAATACATGAACTTGCCGGGCGCGGTGGCGCACGCCTGTAATCCCAGCACTTGGGAGGCTGAGGCAGGAGCATCGCGAGTTCAAAGCCAGCCTCAGCAATGGCGAGGCACTTAGCAACTCAGTGAGACCCTGTTTCTAACAAAATACAAAAAAAGGGCTGGGGATGTGGCCCAGTGGTGGAGTGCCCCTGAGTTCAATCTTCCGTACAAAAAAATAATAATAATAATACATGAACTTGAGCGGTCCAGAAGATTCTGTTGAACACTTCTTTGTTCATCTTCCCTGAAGGTACTAGATTAAGGATTACTGTATCAGCCTCTGTCAGTTAATAGGTTCAAACGTGTATGAAAGCATTTTGATAAATGTAAACATGTGGTATTGTAATGATTGTAATGATTTGTCTAACTCCATCTGGGAGTAAGGAAGACAATGATGGTTTTACTTAAACAGCACATTTAAAGTACTCTGAAGATACCTAGTTATATGATGTGATGATGCCTAGTGAGACATTGGCTGCGTTCAGAACTAGCAATAAAGGCCAGAAAGGAAGAAATCGGTTGGCTCTTTTCCCAACCACTTGTTCACCCACAGAGCATTCATAATAAGTACGCACAAGGACTCATTGCTCATAAGGACCAATTAACCCACTTAATCAGTGGATTTCATCCTTGCAATCGTACACAGAAAGAGAACACTTGGCATCTGAAAGAATCTGGCTCTGGTTGCATGTCTACAGATCAAAATGAATTTAAAAAGTATTCACTATGGTTCTGTGAACTCTGTTTCTAACTTAGGACTGAATTCCTCTTATACCTCAGGACATGGTGGGCCTCATGTGAAGGGAAGCATGGTGGTCAGGGCAGCGGGGCTGGGAGCCTTTCAAGGGCATCACTGTCTCTTGTGTCACTCTGCACCTCCCTAGGGACTGCAGGATGACCAGGCTAAATCCTCTCTCAACCAGTTCTTCTGGGTGTTTTGGTCTGTTGATTTTCCAGTGTCAGTAACCCAAAGCAACATATCTTTCTTGGCATGTTTGGTAGCTGTTGCTAAGATTATTGGACTCACTATGGTAAGCCTGTGTGTTTACACAGTCTAATACAGGGCATTATTTTAAGCAGAAGATCTCATGGTTATAAATCTCTAATAGGTCAATTTTTCCTAACCATTTTTATAAAATTTATAACAATCATTTAAGTTGACATGGTCATTGCTCCAAGGAGCTTTAGCATTTGATAAATACTATCTGATAAATACTTTAGTAGTTGATAAATACTTATTTTACTGTGATTTATATGAGATGTGAATATGGATACAGTTCCTTCTCCTTTTCTGGAATGTGTATTCTAGTTATTAAATTTGGAATGAGCATGCAGACCCATCACAAAATGCCTAACAATTAAGCTTCCTCTTTGAAATTCAATATAATTAAAAGTAGCATGTATTTGTTAAGTTTCTGAGAATGCTGGCACTATGTGAGATATTTGGGGGACACCCAAATAGAAGAAGTGAAAGGTGTCCTGGTTATGTAGAGGAATCAAATCCGTTCCAGTTTTTAGTTCCCAATTTGTTCTTCTAAGATCTTTCTCCAGACAGGACAAGAGAATTGATTCCTTTAATTGGTCCTCTTATTCTGCAGGGAAATAGGAAGGATAACACCTTCCTTTAAGATATTTAAGCAGTAACACACTCATCACACCCATACTTTGTGAGCTCCAACAGGCAAAATAATTCAACTTTTGAAATAGTGATATGTAGAGAATGACAGAGAGATTGTCCTAACAGGAAGTGATATACAGAGTGTGATGATTTTGAGTTTCCCGGAAGTTCTTTCCTTAGCATTGGCTAATATCTTTGCTTTTGTGGGGACCACAGTCTTTACCTTGTAGTCTTGTGAGGTTGTTGTGTTAAGGCTTATTCTCACACAACATTGACCCTTCCCTCTAATGGCTGTGGGTTAAAACAAAACAAAACAGTTTTATTGAAAAATAATTTACATACCAGTTCACCATTTAAAATGTACAACTCAATGATTTTTTTTTCCAGCATAGTCAAAGATGTGTATAATCATCACTATAGTAAACTTTAGAGTGTTTCTGTCACCTCAAGAAGAAACCCCAGTACCTTTTGGCTATTGTTTCTCTATTCCCATCCACTCTAATCCTAAGCAACCACTAATCAACTTTTATTTTTATTTTTAGGAAAATCTTAAGGAGCCAGGCACGGTTGTGTGCACACTTATAGCCCCAGCTACTCAGGTGAGACAAGAGGATGGCCTAGGAATTTGGGGCCAGCGTGGACAACACAGTGAGACCTTATTTCTTAAAAACAAACCAACCAACCAAAAGAAAAAAAAAATGGAAGCTGCCATGAATTAGCATTTTGATAGGAATCGCCATCTTGCTCTGCCACTATTTTGGGTCAGTTCTTCACTAGAGTTTCACCTGACCGTCCATGTGTCTGCCTCTTCTGTAGGAGCCATGTACCAGTGGACAGAAGGACCAGCTGGCAGAAGCAGTGACATAGAAGGTGAGGGTTGGGGTCAGCATGGAGTGTTCTCAGTTGGACAGAACCTTGGTCCAGCCTTTGGAGAACCTCCCCAGCCCAACATCTTGAGACTTCCCTGCAGATTCGTCCTTCCACCTCTTCTCAAGTACAGAGCATCTCATTGACTGGCTCTTCACTGTTCCTTCCCTCTGTGCTTTTCTCTAATTCACTTCCTCCTTCTACTTTCCCAGCTTCGGGTTTTTTTCATTTTTCTTCTCCACAATCATCAGGGAACAAATGTGTCATGAAGGAGCCTATAATCAAGGAGATAGCTAAAGATTGCGGTTAGCTGAGAGCCATAAAAGATGTTCTAGTTTCCACCTGATAGTAATACATTATCCAAAGAATCCTTGTATGCCCGTGAACACTGCGTGACACACCTGTAAGCTCGAGCTGTAAGCACGTGTCCTTGTTAAAGCGATATGTATATAACTGGGTGAGTTTAGTTAGTGTGTGTGGGAAGAAGAAGAAGGTGGTGGTTGGAGTTAGAGCGTTTGGAGTGATTGCTGGAGCCGGAGAGAGAAGAAGAATAAAAGACCTTTTTTCATTTTCATCCTGCCTCCGAATTTTCCTGCGGCGTTCGTTGCTCCAAGGCGGTTTCCGCTTCAGGCAGCAACAAGTGGTGGCCTGTACGGGGAATTCGGCGGCAAGGTAAGAAAAAAGAAAATTTAAAAATATGGGAGGGAATATAACAAAAAGTTGGTTTATAAAAGCCATGAATGAAATTTTTGATAGCGAGAACTCAGAGGATAGTGAGAAAAGTGAACAAAAAAGCATATCCTCTGACTCAGTTGAGACCAGCAAGGAGAGCAGTAATATAAATTCAAAAGTAAGAACTGCAAAAGCCATCAGAAGCTTAATAAAACTAGCTGAGGAGTATGTACTCTCCTTAGAAGCTGAAACTCAGGATACTAGTGAAATTGATAATAGTAACAAGGAGCCAAACCATGACAGTACGGTCTCCTCCACTAAGCCAGTTAGGAATTATGAAGCTAGTAGTGAGGAGGAATCAAAAAGCGATTCAGGGAGCACAGTCTCCAATAAAAAGAACAAAAAGAAATTAAAAAAGAGAAAAGACCGTCAAATAGAGGAACCACTAGTGCCCTCTGCTCCTTCATGGATAGAATACCTAACAGAAACAATAAGGAGTATTGATCAGAATGTACGTGCCCTTGAGGTAGAAATTGGCGGCCTTTCTGAGTGCTTATACGCTCTCGAACAACATAGACCGCAGGAGCACCTAGAACTGCCAGTATTTCAAAATGAACAGGGACAAAGATATCACGAGTCCCTAGACTTTAAAACAATAAAGAATTTTAAAGAGGCGGTAATGACCTATGGGCCTCAAGCTCCGTTCACATTAAGTATGATAGAGTCACTTAACACCCTAACCTTAGCCCCCTCAGATTGGAAAAGTCTATGCAGAGCGGTACTAAGTGGGGGACAATACCTAATCTGGAAAACTCAATTCCAGGAACTTTGTTCAGAAATAGCAAAGAGAAATGCTGCAGCAGGTTTCCCTCAACGCAATATAGATATGCTCACAGGGGAGGGTCAGTTCGCCGAACTACAAAATCAGCTACAATACGATCCAGGTGTGTATGCCCAGATACACACTGCAGCTGTGAAAGCCTGGAAGACAATATCAGGCACAGGGGATCTGCAAGGCAGCCTATCAAAAGTTATACAAGGGCCTAACGAACCTTACGCTGATTTTGTAGACTCTTAAAAACAACATCTAGAGTTTTTGGCGAAGTCGAGCAAGCTATGCCTCTAGTTATCCAATTAGCGTACGAGAATGCTAATAAATATTGCCAGGATGCAATAAGGCCGTGGAGAAGTAAAAAAGACTTATCAATTTATATCAGACTGTGCAAAGACATTAACGAGGCTGTTATCACAGGCAACGTAATTGCTGCAGTGATGAAAAATTCCTCCCCTCAAAATTCCCAAAGGTTTCAATCTAGAACAGGATATTCCAGACAAAAGTATTATAATCAACCAAGATATGCTAAGCAATATCCCCCAAGGGTAATAAGATCAAATTCATACCGCGCTCCAGGCCGATGCCCCAGGTGCAAAAAGGGTATACATTGGGCCAATCAATGCCATTCCAGAATGCTAAGTACACACAGGGGTATCATCTCCGTAAATCAAGGAGACAGAATCGCACAGCTGCTCCTCATTCCCAGTCTCCATAGTTCTTTTAAAAGCATGCCACAAAATAGAAATAGCAGAGCATTCGGTTCCACTGGTTCAGGACCTATGGCTTTCTGGGTTCAGGATTGTTCACGGAGGCCAATGTGCAAATTAAAAATTCAAGGTATAGAGATGGAGGGGCTGATTGATACAGGAGCTGACTCTTCCATCATAAATCTACAACAATGGCCTAAGCACTGGCCTCTGCAGAAAGCCTCAACCAGTTTAAGAGGCTTGGGATATAGTAATACCCCAGCACAAAGTGCTGTAATCTTAAATTGGCAAGACAATGAAGGCCATACAGGAACATTCCAACCTTATGTTTTAAACAGCTTGCCAGTTACCCTATGGGGAAGAGATATCTTACATCAAATGGGGCTACACCTAGCAACCAAGCCTGCAGGTGTTAAGAATAAAAATCCTAATCATAATAAAAAAGGCAAAGGACATTTTTTCTAGGGGCCACTGAGAAAACAATTTTAAAAATACCATGGCTCTCTAATAAGCCAGTTTGGGTCCCTCAGTGGCCCCTATCCAAAGAAAAATTGCAAGCGGCCCATCAATTAATTAAAGAACAATTAGAAGCAGGACACATAGAGCCTTCCACCTCTCCCTGGAATTCTCCCATATTTGTAATTAAGAAAAAATCGGAAAATGGAGACTATTACAAGACCTAAGACAAATTAATAAAACAATGCAAATTATGGGACCTACCCAACCTGGACTTCCTAATCCTGTAGCTATTCCAAAAAACTATTACCTTATAACTCTTGATATAAAGGACTGTTTCTTTTCCATTCCCCTACATCCTCTGGATGCCCCCAGGTTTGCTTTTTCAATTCCTTCTATCAATAATAATGGCCCTGATAAAAGATATCAATGGAAAGTATTGCCACAGGGAATGGCAAATAGCCCTACAATGTGCCAACTATATGTGGACAGAGCTATACAGCCCATTAAAAACAAATATCAAGACCTCATGTGTCTACACTACATGGACGATGTTTTATTAGCTCACCCTAATCAAAAAATCTTATTTAATATATTTAGTGAAATAACAAAAAATTTTAAAAAAAATATGGATTATATATAGCAGAAGAAAAAGTTCAAAGCAGATCACCTATACTATATTTAGTCTTTAAAATCATGGATACTTTTGTTAAACCCCCAAAAATTCTAATAAGTAAAGAACATTTGACCACCCTCAATGATTTCCAAAAATTATTGGGAGACATTAATTGGCTTCGCCCTACACTAAGCCTCACTACTGGACAATTAAAACCTTTATTTGACATCCTTCGCGGGAACCCTGATCCATCCTCACCGCGAACATTAACTCCTGAGGCCAGGAGAGCTCTAAAATTAGTAGAACAGGCCATTGAAAGATCCCATTGCGATAGATTTGATTTTGCACAACCACTAATATTGATTATTATTCCTTCACAATATACACAGACAGGAGTATTTTGGCAACAGGGACCTATATTATGGATACATTTGCCTGTCTCTCCTAAAAGTACAATTGAGTCTTATACCTCCATGGTGGCTAAACTTATTCTTCAAGGACTTAAAACCTCTACTAAAATATTTGGAATTCATCCTGCTACTATTATTACTCCTTATTCATCGTCACAGGTTGAATATTTGTGCTTCAATGATAATGATTGGGCTATAGCTAGATGCTCTACTTCTGCAAATTTTGACAATCATATTCCTAAATCTCCTATACTGTCCTTTTGTATCAATCATCCTATCATATTCCCACAGGTAATAAAAACTCAACCCATTCCTAAAGCATTTAATGTATTTACAGATGGATCCTCTAATGGCACTGCTGCAGTAGTCACTCAAAATGAAAAAATGTTTCATATCACTAATCAAAAATCAGCTCAATTAGTGGGACTCAAAGCTATAATAATAGCTCTGGAAAATTTTAAAGAACAGCCTATGAATATTTTTTCAGACAGCCACTATATTGTACATGCTGTCCCTAAATTGGAGCTAGCAGGTCCAATAGCACCACATACTCCAGCTTTTAAATTGTTTTCTCAAATCCAAAATCTCCTATGGCAACGAAAAGAACCTTTATTTATAGGTCACATAAGAGCTCACACTAATCTGCCTGGTCCTCTCCATGAAGGTAATCAAAAAGCTGATGCCCTCACTAAAACAATATTTATATTTACTACAGTACAACAAGCTACTTTATTCATTCCCAGTTCCATGTTAACAGCACTACCTTAAGACAAAAATTTAAAATCACAAAAGAACAAGCTCGTAGAATTGTAAAAGAATGTCCATCTTGTGTAACACTTTTGCCCAATCCACATTATGGGGTTAACCCACGAGGTTTGATGCCCAATCATTTGTGGCAGATGGATGTCACACATGAGCCAAGTTTTGGAAAATTACGATTTATTCATGTCACCATAGATACATGCTCAGGCATGATTTTTGCTTCTTTACATTCTGGAGAAAAAGTTAAAGATACTATATCTCATTGTCTGCAAGCTTTTGCTGCATTGGGCATCCCCAAAATGCTTAAAACAGATAATGGCCCTGCATATACATCCACATCCTTCAAACAATTTTGTACAAAGTTCAATATTATCCACAAAACAGGTATCGCTTATAATCCTCAGGGACAAGGAATAATTGAAAGAGCAAATCGGACACTTAAAAATATGTTACTAAAGCAAAAAGATGGAAACTGGAAAAATCCTAAGGACAGATTGGCAGTTGCCCTGTTTACCCTAAATTTCTTAACTTTAGATTCTAATGGACATTCGGCTGGAGATAGACACTGGAACCCACACCAACAACATAAACCTTTGGTTTACTGGAAGGATGTTCTCTCAGGTACATGGAAGGGTCCAGACCCAGTATTAATTTGGGGGAGAGGATCTGTTTGTGTTTTTCCAAAGCACGAATCCTCTCCAATATGGATACCATCTAGATTGATAAAGCAGGTACAAAGTCAAAAGGATCAAGACGAAGTTATTGAGGAGTCTAGATTGAATAAACAAGTACAAAATCAAGAGGACCAAAATGAAGGTATGGAGTGATTCCCTTAAGAGTTCTACATTAAATTTACAACTTAAATTTCATCTTCCCGGCCGGGACAAGAAGATCTCTCTTCAGTGTATACACAATTGTATTTTTTTTCTTTTATATATGTCTTTATGTCTGTGCATTTGTCTAAATTTCATGTTAATGTGATGTCACAAATATATGTTTATATGTGCGTCTGTCTAGTGTGACGTCACAAATAATTAAGCGCTTAAAAAAAAAGATAGATAGATAGATATAGATCCAAATAACGTTAATTCATTTAAGCTTAGAATATTCTAATTAGATAATCAATAGATAGATAGATAGATAGATAGATAGATAGATATTCATATAAGTTCAGAATATTTTAATTAGATAATCAATTATAATGATAATCAATTTTGATTTATAGTTGTCTCCGGGACTTCTCTTCAGCTGTGAATATGTTTAATGTTGTATAACCTGATATTTTGGTGTTCCGACAGAGGATCGTTTATTTGTTATTAACTTCATTTGTTTAATAGCTGATTAATTTGAATTATTTCAACAGGTATAGGATTGCTGTGTATATAGAGACTTGAGGATTCCAGCTAACAAATTATTTTTCCAAAGTGCCTTTAGCTTTTCTTTATCTTTAATGCAGTAAACACCCTCAGTTTCTCTTTGATTATTTCTGAATGTGATATTTTGCCAGCTTATGTTTGTGGGAGCTTAAGCAGCAATGTGTGTGAGCAGAGATCAACTTTTATTTTCTACTCTAATAATTCTTTTTTTAGTTTGACAGCTTACCTTTTGATCTCAGTGCTGGAATAGCACTGCCTTTCACTTAATAATGGATGCTTGAGTTTTTAGGTAGTGGGCCCTGAAGATTTGCCAGTGGCAATGTCTAGACATAAAAAAGACGGCTGCTGCTACAACTGCAGGGACCGCGGTCGCTGCAAGCATCCCTGCTGCTCAAGCATCAACAACCTAACCAGCAGTGTGGCCTCTGCTCTGCATGCATGGGGCCTCCTGAATCTATGTGTTATAACTTATGGACATTTTGATTTTCCATTATTTTGGGACATTACGGGACAATGCCTTGCGGGTATTTGTCTAAGAGAACTCAGTGCGTTACTTGATAAAACTAAGGGCAGCTGATTGGCTTAAAGAACTTGATACGCTATGGAAACTTGGCTCGTCAGCAGTAGGCTTACCGCCTTAAAGCCGCAGCATCTCCTAAAAATTGGACGGCTGTTAGTCAACACACAGTCGATCCTGAAGGGCTCTATTGGATGGCTGGTTAGCCTATGACGGGTAAGATCCCCAGAAGGGGACAACCTAAGACACGGCACAGTTGCACGGGACAGTCTAATGTGGCCGGCATGTCAACCTAAGCCAGGAGTCAGGACAGCCTAGACTCCCATGACGGGTAAGAATGTCGGTTGCACATGGACGTCCTAGAACATCCCCTCTTTTAAAACTAAAAGGGGGAAATGAAGGAGCCTATAATCAAGGAGATAGCTAAAGATTGCGGTTAGCTGAGAGCCATAAAAGATGTTCTAGTTTCCACCTGATAGTAATACATTATCCAAAGAATCCTTGTATGCCCGTGAACACTGCGTGACACACCTGTAAGCTCGAGCTGTAAGCACGTGTCCTTGTTAAAGCGATATGTATATAACTGGGTGAGTTTAGTTAGTGTGTGTGGGAAGAAGAAGAAGGTGGTGGTTGGAGTTAGAGCGTTTGGAGTGATTGCTGGAGCCGGAGAGAGAAGAAGAATAAAAGACCTTTTTTCATTTTCATCCTGCCTCCGAATTTTCCTGCGGCGTTCGTTGCTCCAAGGCGGTTTCCGCTTCAGGCAGCAACAGTGTCATCCATCCATCCTCTGGCTTCTGCGGTCAGGCGTTTTGAGCATTGGTTGTCTTCTCAGCCGTAAGGTTTATCATCTTGCCTTATCTCTTTGGCCTTGCCCTTGGTTTGGGGAGCACAGTGACTCAACATTATTTGCCTTTGCCAAAAACAATATGCTAATCACCTCATAGCAGCATGAATCTATCAAATCTTTCCAAAGATGCAAGGCTCTATGGATTATGAAAAGGGAGACTTTTCCTCTATCGAAGGCTGCCGTCTACTCTCCTGGTATGCCTGTACAAATATGTAACAAAAAATCCCAGGCATGTATAGTCATAATGCACCAACAAAATATTAATTTAAAAATAAAAAATAAAATCTCAACTTATTATCCAAGCACATCCATGAGGGGTAAGCATGAGAAAAGGTACATGTGAGGGTGCTTCACATTCAGGGGAATGATCCCCCTCATCACTGGTGGGCAGGTTAGCAAATAGAGCATTGTAGAGGAAACCCATGAAACTAGTTGTTTATAAAACAACATCAAGAATTTTGATGATTTCCTCTTGGTTTTCCTGATCCATTTTTGTTTTAAAAAATTACAAGAACTTTAAGCCGGGCATGGTGGCGCACGCCTGTAATCCCAGCCCTTTGGGAGGCTGAGGCAGGAGGATTGCCAGTTCAAAGCCAGCCTCAGCAATGGTGAGGCACTTAGCAACTCAGTGAGCCCTTGTCACTAAATAAAATACAAAAAAGGGCTGGGGATGTGGCCCAGTGGTCGAGTGCCCCTGAGTTCAATCCCTGGTACCACAAAAAAAAAAAAAAAAAAAAAAAAAAAAATTACAAGAACTTTAGCCATTCTGTATTCAAATTTTGTTTTGGAGATGCAGGAAGTCAGGCTTTTAAAAACGTCATTGAATACTTAAATTCTCATGGTATAAAAAGTCTGTAGTATTAGAAAGGCGCTTATTTCCTAAATAGGCTTATTTATACTCCAACTATTCTTCCTCTGATATAATCAGAACTATAAAGACTAGAACAAAACTATATAATCCAGTACAATATTTGTTGTAGGGTCTTTCACTTATTAACAACTTGCTTCATGAAAGAGTCCAAACCTGTTGTATCTTATAAAACCCCATGATTTGGTAAACAGAAAAATAAAATCATATATTTTTATTTTACCTACATACATATGGGCACATCCTATACCATTTCCTTTTAAAAAAAAGTCCCAAAGGCTTAATTAATACAGCACATAGTCCTTAGATTATTTTAGTCCTCATAAGCAAAAATCAGCATGCCTGGTGTGTTCCTAATCTGCAGAGCCATCAGGGCAAACCTTTCTCCTCCAGCATCACAGGAAGGTGACAGGGAGAGTATCAGAGGGTGACACACAGTTACTTGCATTCTTCTGGTCCTGGTCGAGTGAATAGTCTCCCACAGAAGTCCATTTTTCCTTTCCTGGATCATATCTGAGCCCAAGGCCCTATATGGCCAGGATCTCCTGCTTGGTGAAGAAATGCCAATGCATGACATTCCTTCTAATGAGTCACAGTCAATAAAAAAATGTTTTCCAAATGAAGCTGAGTATGCCACTAACACCAAGCAGCATAAAAGACAAATCTCATCAAGTCAGAAACATCTTGTGCCATCAGCTGAGCTCAGACGGACTCTTCACTTCTGTAAGCAACATGAAATGTGTTTCCACACAAAGTGAAAACCCAATCTGTCCTTATTTTTCCTTAGATACATATGTTATATTGTACAAGGAAATGAAAGAGACACATACTGGAAATTTTTTTAGGGTGTAGAAACCGAGGTGAGGCTAGTAAGGAGTTTTATGCACAATAATGAAATGTCTATGATAATGTAAAATACCTTTAAACCTCGAGAGCTTCTGTATAAACATAGGTGATGGTATTTATGAATATAGCATGTTGAACATGGCCTTGACATGGACAGTACTGAGCCCTATAATTAGGAGAAGTGGGGATTTATTATTGGTGCATTTCTATTCTGCTTCTGCTAAAGACACCTAGGGTGAACTTAGCGAACATTCAAGGTGTGCACACACAGCCACAACAGACCAACCCCTCAGGCCCAGGGAGAATGGAAATGAATTGAGGGAACAACAATGTAACAATGTGTCAAATTGTGGAGAAAATGAAAAAAAAAAAAAAAAAAAGATAAGAAAATGCAAGCAAGCCATATGATATATTCTAAGGTACAGAAAAGAGGGTGTAAATTACAGGACAGGCTTCCTTCGGGTTCTCTAAGGGAAAAATAGGCAACATAGAAGATTCAACTATAAATCAGAGCAAACCTAAAGTCAGAACGAGGTGAAGGATTTAAATACTGCTAAGGTGCCAAAGTAAATGACTTCATAGAGAAGTGGGAATCCACTTGGACCTTGACCTTGACTTCTCTCAAGCACTTGCAATAGTTACCCAGTAAGAAAAGAGCGGGCTGGGGAATTAAATTCTCATCCTCCCATTAAAAGCTTGTTTAGATTATCTAAGTGCCTTTGGTAATGCCAGTGTGCTTCTCTTTCCTGGGAGAAATTAATGTATCCAGAGAAAGTAACAAGCATGACAAAAAAGCTTCTTAAGAGAGAACAGGCTGCAAGAAAAGGGGGGAGGCATGTTTAACCACAAGAGAAACCTGAATGGAGACTAAAGGGCTGCGAAGGAAAGCTAGGAGGAAGGGGTATGTGTGTTCTTGCCTTACCCTGCACAAAGCAGGGCTGGGGCTGGAGGAGAGCTGCCCAGTATCTGCAGTTGCTCTCTGGGGAGAGATGATGATTCAGAGGAAAAGGAATTCTTATAAGGCTCCACTGGTGGGAGGGGAAGAGGTGGGCATGAAACCGGGGGTGGGCAGCATTGTTAAGGAAAGTAGACTATAAACAGATCTCCCTGCTTCCGTTCTCTCCCCCTCCCAATCTACCCCATAGTCATAACAGTGTTGGGTATTTCCTACGCACATTGAGTACAATCTTATTCCTTGGGATCCATGGAGGGTCAGTTCTAGGACCCCTGTGGATACCAAAATCTACGATGCTCTAGTCTCTTACATAAAATAGTATTGCATTTGTATACAACTCACATACATCTTCTCATATACATACTTTAAATCATCTCCAGATCATTTATTGTATCTACTACAATGTAAATGCATGTTAATAGCTACATTCTTCTTCTTCTTCTATTTTTTTTTTTTTTTTTTTTTTTTTGGTACCAGGGATTGAACTCAGAGGCACTTGACCACTAAGCCACATCCCCAGCCCTATTTTCTATTTTATTTAAACACAGGGTCTCACTGAGTTGCCTAGCACCTTGTTGTTGCTGAGGCTGGCTTTGAATTTGTGATCCTCCTGCCTCAGCCTCCTGAGCTGCTGGGATTATAGGCGTACGCCACCGTGCCTGGCTTAATAGCAACATTCTTGATAATGACAAGGCTCAATATTTTCAAATTTCTGTTGTTTAATCCTTGGATGCAGAACATGCTGATATGGAGGGTTCACTGTGTGTTCAGATTCCTTTTCCTGGTATCCAAAGTTTTCTGTGATTTTAAGCTTCTTTTCCTGCGGTATCATCAGCGCCCTCCCCCCACAATCTCCAGTTCTAAAGTGTGGCATGCATTTTCCTGTGTCTTCCCTCTGCCTCTCCATACCTCCCTTCTCCACTCAATGCCCTGCCTTCTGAAAACCTTTAGGGCCAAGAAAAAAATCCTTTCCAATAAAACCTTCCCTATCCCATCCTCACTTGTGCCAGCCTAAAGCATCACTTTCTTCCTGAGTTTGCATGATGCTCTGGGGTCTTTCTGCCACTGACCCAGCTGTCTTCATTCCCACAATTATGTGTCTCTACAGCACTTTGCAGTTCACACAATATTTTCACAAACAAAGGTACAATCAACCAGGAGATTATTATTCCTTATTTTGTGGAGAATTCAGGCTCTGAGGGTTTAAGTGACTTCTCCATAATCATAAAGCTAATATTTGAGAGAATTAGAATTCCAACTTGGGTTTTCTGACCTTAAGTCAAGCAACTACTTACCTCCTATGACTGTCCTGAGATTTTGTTTTTTAAAACATCTAATAAATATGATAGCAATTTTCAAGTTCTAAAGCACTCCCCAGATCTAAAAAGGGAATTATCCACGAAGCTGCAATCTTTGAGGAGCCAAGGAGTAGCTCATTTTCATCTTTGTGTATAAATGCACATTCTCAGGCCCACCCAGACCTGCAGAATCAGTGAATCCAGGGTGGGGACCAGCAGTCTCCGTCCTAACAAGCCCTCTGGTATCTTTTGCATGCTGGTGTCTGAGAACCAGGGCTGTACAGGAGGATTAGCCCTTTGTTGTGGGGCCCTTGTCTTCCAGAGGCTACAGGGGCATTATCGGATCATTAGCAAGTACACAAACCTCAGTTCTCAAAGCAGGGGACGACAGCTTTTAGTGCTGAGTGAGCAAAGATTTTATCAGGATAAAATAATTTAAAGACTAAACTGGCAAGATTATGAGCTCTAAGGGGTGTTGTCTTACCTGGAAGGCAGGTGTCAAATAGAGCTTTAAGTGGAGAAGTTAAGAAGACAAGACTTTGAAAGGGAAATTCTTCATGGGTGTCAGAAAAAGTCATGGGGAGGGGAGAAAAGATTTATTATGGAATTTTAATTTGGGAAAGAAATGACATCTAAAAAAATTAAAAGGATATTTACTAAAAACTGCTGACAACAGGCCTGCGGTAAAAGGGTGGAACAATTGGGGAGGATTACCAAGTGTAGAGAGAGCAGGTAATGAGGCATTGAAGGGCAAGGTTAACTCCTTCCACCTGGAGAAGAGCTCTGACTTGAGATCCTGAGAATCATTTTATTCTGGAAAACATGCCCAGGAGTTCTGCTGTAGACTGCTTTAATTGTCTCTAAACAAATGCATTGTTCTAAAGAGGAAAATAAATGTACAGGGTTCCTTGTTTCTTCAAGCTATTTTGAATAATGCAAAATGTTAGTCATGACTCTGTTTTGTGTTACTATAACAGAATGCTACAGACTGGGTAATGCACACACACACACACACACACACACACATCCCCCCATGTGTGCTCCTGTGCATTCTAGCCAAGCTCCCTTCCACTGAGCTACATCCACAGCCAACGGACTGGATTTATAAAGAAATTAATTCATTTCCCTTAGCTCCAGAGGCTGGGAATTTGAATATCAAAGTGCCAGAACCTGGTGAGGTCCTTTGTTACTGTGTTATCCCATGGCCGAAAGAGAAAGGGCAAGAGAGCTCCAGACAGCAAAAGGAGGCCCAACTTCCTTTTATAACAACCTAGTCTTGTGATAAGTAACCTACTCCTTTGATAAGTCACCCACTCCCATGATAGTGGCATCAGTCCAGTGGGCACAGCCCTGGAGACCTAAACCCCTCTCATTAGACCCCACTTCCTGACACCATTGCACTGCAGATCAAGATTCCAACGCACAAACTTGAGGGACACATTCAAACTATAATACTCTCATTTGAGACGTGCTTAGAATTAGTGAGCAAAAAGAGGAACTCTTTGAAGCATAAATGGTTACATAGCCTGAGAAGTCTTCAATGTGCCTGATGTCAACTGTCCTCTGATGTTGTTTGGAGAGGATGATTTGGGAACCACCTGCCCAGAGAGGGAACTTCAATCCTTCTGTCTTGATCTTCCGGTAAGTTTTTGTGGGGTTCTTGTTCTCCTAGTCAGCCTCGCTATTGACTTATTTTCCGTAGTCAGTTGGTTTCTAGATATTTCTTTGAACTCTGGCAGCTAAGAACTCTAAATGTGGAATTGCCATCAGTGACAAATTTGACCCCTTCTTCTATTTTCCTCCCCTTCCCCAAAGCACCATTGGCAAGGCTCCTGCAGGAACTGGCTAAATTGGGAGGTAAACAACACAGTCCAGAATTGGCTACTATTTAAAATTTAATGCTATTCTAAAATATTTATCAGTGAGATATGGTGTCTGGAATTTGCTTCAAAATAACCCATGGCAGGGGCTGGGGTTGTGGTTCAGTGGTAGAGCACTTGCCTGACACACATAAGGCACTGGGTTTGATTTCTTAGTACCACATAAAAATAAATAAAAATAAAACAAAGGTATTGTGTCCATTTACAACTAAAAATAAAATTTAAAAAAATAACCCATGGCAGAGGGGTGAGTAGATGGGAATTTTTGATTAAATGAGATTGTGAGGTAGTAATTGTTGAAGCTCAGAATGGTGCATTGGGGTTCATTATATTAAAATTATAATGAATTCATTATCTTATTCTGCTCACTTCTGTATGTGTTTGAAATTTTCAAATAATATTCAGATAATAAATCATTTTTTTAAAAAAGTGGATGTTAAACATTACTGTGCCGTCCCTAGCACGGGCATCTTCTCTCTGACCATCCTAGCCTCTGCCATGTTTGCTTAGCTCACCCTTCACCTCACCCCTATCTTCATCTCTCTCTGCAACCCACTTAATCCCTTATCTTCCCAACTTAAGTGGAACACTATAAAAAAACAGAAAACTCTTCTTCTTGTGCAGACTAAGCAATTCAGTTCTTCTTTGTGTAGACGTTGTGTCAGTCTACACTGGGAAATCCTCTTTTAGAACCATAGTGTTCCTGAGGGGTTCTGCCTTTCTCCTAGTCATTCTGAATCTTGCATCCAGCTGCTTTTAAAGGTGCTATATCCCTCCCCCATGAGGACTCTAACCTTTGTTTGACCTCAGAGTAGAATGGAAAGCATGAAGATAGACATCTCTCATGATTCCAGGAAAGGAAACTGTCTCTATCCAGAACTTTCCATTAGGAGAAGTCTACTATGAGAGTCGACTCTCGATTGTTTCTGGTTTAGAGGGGAAGGAGAATGGGGAGCCCGACAATGCCCTAAAACTCTTGTTTTGTACGTATTCCTCTTCCTTTTCTTTCTTCTCACTCCTTTTACCAGAACTTCTGGCAAGTAACATGTTGACTCATGGTGTTTTATCACTTCCTTCCTCTGGCTCACTTCCAGTAGAGATGCTAATGAGTTGTCAAGTGATGATGATAGGCCGGGAAAAAATGCAAGGGCTTTCTGTGCTACAGAGACTTGTTCATCTCCACGTTAATAATGTGGAACCTATAGTGACAACCTGAGACAGAACTGACAGAGTTAAGTTGAATGAGGAGATATTTCCTGCTTTCCAGTATGCAAATCATTCTCTGTTTCCTTTGAAGTCCTGATTCTACAGCACCTATCTGTAAAAGATGCAGCTGCCGGAATGATCTGTACATCTTGAGGGTATTAACCTCAGCTGTGGCATTAACTGAAGGAAATACTGAAATGAGCTTGTGGGGTACCTGGGTCTGGCTTCCTCACCTTAGAAAGCAGGTATTTGTTTGGGAACACTTAGGCATATGGCTTCTCTCCTTACCCACGTCTTTTCAAAGGAAGGGTCAGAAGGTCAGGCAGAAAGTCCATGTCAAATGAACCTAAAGAGTAAGAGAGCACCCTTCTAAAAACATACGTAACATCAGTGATGAAATACCCAGACAGCCATAATTACATGACTCCAATCTAGTCAGTTCTGGGTAAGACAAGGTGTGGCATGGGTTGGGGGAAGGGTGGGCAGGATGGAATCTCCTAAATTTTATAAGCCATTGAAGTGGGGCAGCCTGATAAAATATGCAAACCCAGTTACATTTTAATTTCAGATCAACATCAAATAAAATTTTAGCATAAGCATGCCCCCAAATTGCATGGGGTACAAATATACTAAAAAAAAAAAAATCTGCTATGATGTGCAATTCAATTTTAATTGGGGGCCCTATATTTTTTTATTTGTTGGTAAACCTAGAAAAAACGTGGCCCCTGTAGTGACCCAGTCAATCAGACCTTTTATTTGGTTTTTTAATGTAATAAGTGGCTACTGTGTATTGGTCAGGATGAAGCAAACACAGTGATGATGACATATGCCTTATCTTGAACCATTTTAATTAAAAACACTTCTTTTTTCTCTCTTGAGGAATGTTGTTAAAACAATGGTTGTGCTATGAAAATAATTCCTATCCAAAGCCCTTTTACCTTAGAGAGAGCATGCCATCTAGGGCTTAGAAATCACTGCTTCATTCCATTCTTTTTTTTTCGTTTTCCTCTCTGCTTTTGATGCCTTTATAAAATTTGCTTGTTTATAATTAAGGAAAACACTAAATATATACTAAAGAAGAAAGTGCAGTACAATGAATGTCATGTACCCATCACCCAGCCTCAATAACCGTCAATTCATAATTAATACTGCCTCACCTGTATGCTCCATTCTTCCATACCAACTCTGTTAGTTTGAAATAAATCCCAGAGGGCTAGAATTTTCTTGCTTTGTCGCTTTCTAGTCCACACCAAACCTTTCCTTTTTCTCAGTAATGGGGTTGTGTGTAGAGTGGCTGCCCAAAATCTTCTCAACACCGCTCCACATTGTTGTAGTTCTCTAGTTGCCAGTATTCCCAATATAAAAGCCTCCAGTCTGCATTTCCTAGCCTCCCTGTCCTCCACAGTTCCTATGTGGGACTTCAATTTTGAAAATCAGAAGCCCAGCCTGGCACTAGACTTGGGCCAGGACTTCAGCTTGGAGGCAAGAGGAGGGATAAGGGTTCTTGTCATCTGCCCAGCTCTGTGGTGGTGTTCTGGGAGAGCTTCCGGAAGCTGGCTCAGCAGCATATTCCTCCAGATTTTTACTTTGTGAAGGGCAAAAATCACACCCAGGACAGCCGTGCAGCCAAGAGATTTATTCAAAGAGGTGATATGGAATCTCTACCCATTTTTTTTAATTGCTCACAGAAGTATGTGGGACAATCTTGGGTGCAAAACTTGGTAAGTCTTGTTGGTTGTATATCGGGAGTTAGGCCAAGAGTGGCTAGGTTGTTTAAGAGGAATTGTAGGGGGGAGTCAGCTGGGAGGGATTGCAGTGGGTACGAGAGCAACAAAGAGTGAGCAATAGCGAAACTGAAGAAGAGAGCGAGGACAAAGAAGAGAGTGATCAGAGGGTAGTCAGCCAGGAGGGATAGGAGTGGGTAAACAGGGAGGGATGAAGAAGTAGCTGCAGAAGAAGCCCCCATTTTCCCGTTCAGAACGGGAGAAATATATTATCTTGAGGAGTGTCTCCCTCAAGATATATATATCAGAGATCCAAGTCTGTGAGACCCAGTCGTCACCAGAGTCAAACAGACATGGGGTTCAAAGGGACCGAAGGACAATGGGCCACACTGCGCAGGGATTTTCTGTGTCCTGTCCTGGACAGGAAGGAGAGACCCAAGTCCAGAGGCCAGAGGCTGGAAAAAGGGCTTTCTTCAACTGTTCCCAGAAAAGGAAGAGGTGGGGGAGAGAGAGAGAGAGAGAGAGAGAGAGAGAGATCCTTGAGGTCCACTGTGACCATGAAAGTCTAGGTGGGGTGCAGTCCTCCCAGTACGGGCCACAAGCGGGGCTGCCGGACGATCAAAAGTCAGTTCCCACTGTGAAAGGCCTGACGGGTTTAGGAGCTCTGGGGACGAGGAGACCTACCCAGGAAAGGGAGAGAGAGAGAAAGAGAGAAAGAGCTCCTGAGGTCCACTGTGACTTTGAAGGTCTAGGTGGGGTGCAGTCCTCCCTGAATGGGCCACCAGTGGGGCTGCCAATCAACAGTCAGTTCCCACTGTACAAGGCCCAACGGGTTTAGGAGCTCTTGGGACGGCTTGCCAATCAGATGGCTGGTGGTGGATGTGATGGAGCGGCGATCGAAAAATGGGTGAAGGCTGAGGCAGTCCTGGGTGATTATGCCCTTCAGCTTGGGACAGGATCCGAGTCACGGCATCAATGAAGGGCAAAAATCACACCGGGGACAGCCATGCAGCCAAGAGATTTATTCAACAGCCTTTGTGGCTGGTTGGAGGTCGAAGAGGTGCTGGGAGAGGGGAGTCAGGGAGAGGGGAGTGTGCAAGCTCTGAACGGAAAGTGGGTGCCTGGTTGCGCCGGCTGGGATCTCTGGAGCTGATGGCTGGGGCAGGTGCTGTCTGGCTGGAGACTGGAGCTGTCAGCTGGGGAGCTGCTGTCGGGCTGAAGGCAGTGGGTCTGGAGCTGTCGGCTGGGGCAGCTGCCATTGGGCTGGAGGTGATGGGGCTGAGGCTGGTGCAGTGGCTTCCTCCTCTCCGCAGGGACAAGCTGTTGTTATCTGAGAGTCTCTCCTCTCTGCAGGGTCCAGCTGTTGTCTGAGTGGCTTCCTCCTCTCCACAGGGATGAGCTGTTGTGTTCTCAGCTTCCTCCTCTCAGCAGCGACGAGCAATTGTGTTCTGAACGGTTCTTGAACGGGACCCTATATAGGGATTTCTGGTGGGGGGTGCACCAGAGCAACCCCAATGCCATTGGCTCTTTGCCCATAGAACAGGGTGACCTTTAAGCCTATTGGCTCTTGCCTGGGGAAAAGAAAGATCCTGTCCGGAGAAGAAACATCCTGCCCAGAAAATGAAACAAGGATGCTTTGCTCAGGATATGGAAACCTCTGTGGGGGAGGTAGCCCATCTATCACTTTTTGCATGCGCAGTCCACATCCCTCCCCAGGCCTGGAGCTGGGTCATACCCCTCCCCTCTGAAAGCAGAGACATTTATTTATCCAAACTCCTCCTCCATATACCTGCAAGGAAAGGTCCTACGTTCCCCCCTCTCACTTTGCAATGTTGGTCTGTCCTGTATTTTGTGGGGGAGTTGTCATACTACGCTGTGAGCGCTCAAAGTTTCTATCATAGTCCTTAGTAAACACTTTCCTTCATATGCTAGCTGGAGAGGGTTCTGTTGACTTAAGTAGTCTGACCAAGAGGAAAGCTGATTGCTTTCACCTTCCGAAGTGCCAAGAGAGGAGAGGCATACACAAGAACTCCAGCCACTCATTAGAAAAATTTTAGGATTCATGTGAGTCTGATCATTCATGGAGCACTTCAGGGGTATGAGGCTTTCCTAGAGCAGAGTTCTCAAAGTCTCAACTAGCAGCATCGACATCACCTAGGAACACGCAATCCAATTCTTAGGCCCACTTCCGAGACCCAGTGAATCAGAAAACAGACCCAGCAGTCTGTGTTTTCACAAGCCCTACATTTGTCAAAGGCTCTGAGGGCTAAATCCTGCCTAACACCCATGTTTACAAATAAAGTTTTATTGAAACACAACCAGGCTCATTCATTTATGCATCATCTCTGCTTTTGTGATACAAGGGCTGAGTTGAGTGGTTGTGACCACATGGCCCACAAAGTCTTATTTTTACAATCTGGTCCTTTACAGGAGAAGTTGCTGATCCCTGATTTAGGTTCATTCTAAAAGATGTATCAATAGAAGTTAGAGGACAAGTCAATAAGAATCAGACAGGAATGCCTGACACTAATTCATCACAAAATATAGCTGGGGGACTGGTTTCCATGAAATGGCAGCCCACCATTGCCTGACGACCCAGTGAGGTACAGATTAGCTGGCTATTTCTAAGTTCTCCCAATGGCAGCTTTCACTGATGATGGTTAAGCTTTATACCCTTATTTGATGAAAATGCTTTTTTAAAACACAGAGTGCACACCTGTGTGTGCATGTCCAGAAGATAAATAATGATTCTAACAGCCAGGACCAGTCATAGGGATGAAGAGGAGTAAGGCCCGATTCTATCTTAATATTAGGAAAATAACTTCAGTCCTCTTCCCAATTCTCATTTGTCTGTCTGTGTTCCTGGGCCAGTTTCCAGGAATGATGAAATAGAGGAATTGTAGGTTTGGGAACTAAGTCCAGAGGGTGAACAGTGTGTGGCTGAGGTAAATTATTTGAGACTCATAGGAGGACAGCAAGACTCTTCAGAACCAAGTATGAACAACCCTGACTTGGACATGCTTCGTTCCATTCTGCTGAGCTTTCTGTTTAATCAAGAGGCAACCACACAGTGAAGCCTCCACTAACTTCCCAGGCCCCTCTTGATCCTGGGCATCTTTCCTTCCTGGTGGTCAGTTTTCTAATCTGTAAAATGATGGGGTGGAACCAGGTGATCTGTAAGATTCTTTCTAGTTCTAAAAATGAAAGAAATGCTCAGTAAGTGGTCAGATGATTCTTCTTGCACTGATTATAGTGTCTAAAATTCCTGTTAGAAATCACAGTACTCAAATCTAGGATCTTCAGGAAGGAAGAAGAGAATGAACAGCCATTCTTATGCAAGGCTACCGTGAAGACCTTCCTGGAAGGCATGTTTCTAATACATGTCCAAAGCCTTAAAAATAATGCATTCTCTTTAACCTAGCAATTCTACTTTGAAGGATTCATTGTAAGAAAAATAAAGAGGATGTGTTCAATGATATAGCAACAAGCATGTTGGTTTTAGCACTGTTTATAACAATGAAAAATTAAAAGCAGCCTAAATGTCCTACTTAATTGATTTGCTTGAGTAAATCATGTGTGTGTGTATATATATATATATATATATATATATATATATATGCATATATATGTATATATATACACATTATGTATTATATATATATATTATATATAAATAGAATATTATTTAGCCATTTAAATAATGTACAAGTATTCTTATTGATGTGGATAAATTCTCATATTGTTGAGTGAACAATAGCTTTAAAGCCTCATTTTCTATATTATATTTTTCTGGACTGGACTTACTATTATTATATATACTTCTTAGGTACATGATTATATTATAATCTACAAGGGTACACATGAAAATTCTCAAAATTCTTACTGCTGGGTGGTAGGATTATTAGCAGTTTTGATTTCCTTATCATTTTTATCTTTAATTTTCCTACAGTGATCATGTATGACCTGTGTAAGTATTTTTTTTTTTAAATTCACTTTTTTATGGTGCTGTGAACTGAACCCATGTCCTCACACAGGCTGGGCCAACATGCTGTACAACTGAGCTATAGCCACAGCACCATTAAATGTGTTTTAATGCACGCACATACACATACATCTCAGTTTGGAGAAGTAACAAAACATTTCAGTGGAAATCTATAAACACTGTTTTCTGCTCCATTTGGTATAAATGTCCTCTCATGCTGGTGGTTGGGGGTTTCAGGTCCCACAAGGGCTGCAGTTTGCTCTATTTTGCAGAGACAGAAAGAGACAAGAGTCTGGTAAGTCCAACACATGGGATCCCTATTTCCCTCTCGTTTCTTAGTAGGATGGCCATCAGCTCAGCTTGACTGTGACTGAGAGATTTCTCAGAATGTTCATTGCTAACTAGGAAAATCCCAGGCAAACTGGGACCAGTTGGTCCCCCTATTCCTAGCAGATTTGGAAAGAATGGCTAATACTTCTGAAGATAATTTCTGGTTTCTGACTCACTCTGTGGTATGTGGTCTCTTGAGAGGTTTCCTGTGAAACTGCTGCTGACCTTCTGGCCATGCTGTGAGCTCAGCAGGGTGGGGTCAATATTCAAAAGAGGCTGTGTGACCCTGCAGAAAGCAGAGCTCCATCCAGGTGGTGTCACCTTCTCTTCTCTGCTTTTAGCCCAGTGCATTTGTTCTGTCTGAACCTCAGTAAGTACCATGAAATGAAGTGTTACCTGAATAATTCAGGCCACACTGGTGACTTAATTTCTCACTTCCATTATTATTAACCATTGCACTAATTACCGTTTGCTGAAATTGTGTTTATTGTCTTCCTTTAGCCCACTTGTGCCCATTCTGCAAACGCTTTTGCATCCTTTTGATTTTTAAAGTGAAAGAGGAAAGGGCTCAGGAGCGGGGACCAGCAAACCACAGCTGTGTGGAGAGGAAATTTGACATGTGATGCAAGCGGAAGTCTGTGTAAACTGCTGGGAGATTAACTGTGTCTGTGTTGCACGCATGCACATTTATAGTGGTAGGGCAGATGCCAATGGAGGGTGAGCAGTGACAGTTCCACACCTGAAAGTCATGGCCTCGTCTTGCTCCCAGCTGGCTCCGCTTTGACTCAGAGGCAGCAAACCTTCTTTTCCACCAGCTGAATCAGGACATTGCTCAGGGTATACTCATTTAGACCTTTGGACTGTAGTGTGCTAGCAGGCTCTGTCAGGGACAAGAGTGTGCGTGTCTCCATGGAAGGGCCATGCACATTCACAGGGCGGGGCGGGCTGGTGAGTTAATGGGCTTCCTTGGCACTCCACTGTCTACTACATTACGTTATTTTCTAGACCCGAGTCAGCAAGTGTAAGAGGGAGTAGTGGCCTGGCTTTAGGGTTAGCCAGACTTAGAACAGAACTGCAGCTCAACCATTTCCTAACTCTGCTATTTAGCAAGATATTTGACATCACTAAGCCTCAGTTTCCTTAATTGGACAGTGGGAAGAACAGAGTTCCTGCCTCACCCTCCTCTCTCCCTTTCTCCACTGACCTTCTCTTGCCTGTGTTCCTTTGGGGGCTGTAGAGAGCAAAGTTGATCCAGAGTGTCTTCTAGACTCTTCTCACCATGTGCACAGTGCCTTCATGTCTGGAGACTGGATCAAGTTTGGGAACCTGAGATTTGTCTTTCTTTTCTGAGAAAGGCTCTGGTACAGGGGTTTGCAAAGTGTTCCATGACCATTGGTGGTTCAGTGCTCTGGGGTCCCGCGGGTGTTTCAGAATGCAGGGGACAATGTGGTTATGTTCTCCCGTGAGGCAGAAGAAGCACAACGGAGCCCTTGATTCTGAATGGGGACTCCTGGTTCCACCTTCAGAACTCTGGTAAGACCAGAGTTTTCTTCACCTGTCACCCTCTCCACCCTACCAAAAAGCCAACACCATCTACCCCTTTGTCCTTCTTTCCATCTTTCCTCCACCAAAAGCAAGAAATGAGAAGGCCTAGGGAGCCAAAGCAATGCCCTGGGGTTTTGTTGTTTGTTTTACACCTTTAGAAAAACAGGGAGATGAGATAGGACTTCTTTTCAGTAAAAAAATAAGAGGTGTGGTCAGGTGGGGTCGGTTGGAATTTGCTGGTGGGAATGTGAATAAGGAACAGGAGGCTATGAATCTGAGCATGAGAGGAATTCTGAGTCTCTGACTCAATTAATGGAAAAGCGGGTCTGCTACTTTCTAAGAAAGGATGGCTGTCAAGATGAGATCACAATCTGCATGTCGTTGAACTAGCTTCAGTCTCTGCCTCGCGTTTCCTTTCTGCACGTACGTGACTGCATGACAGGCGTGGCCACACACCAAGGAGTGGGTGTTGAAAATCTCACCTTCTCCTTGTAAGCAAACCTCATCCAACGACCTAGGACTGGCTCTTGCTTAACCCAGTTACCCAGAAATTCAAGTGTCTTCTCCTCCTTACATTTTGCAGGAGAGGGAAGGTGGATGGTGAAGTCGTGGAAGGAGGGGTGAGCTGAACTCAGCTGTGTTTTGCTGGTGCCAGGGCATGTTGGCACCAGCTTACAGAAAGCAAAGTGCCTGGATACAAAAAATCTTCCAAAGTTCTCAATGTCAATCCAATAATAGTTCTAAAAATTGTCTATGGTTTGAATGTCTCCCCTAAAGTTCATGTGTTAGGAATTTAATCCCCAATGCCACAGTGTTGAGAGGTGGGGCCTTTTTAGAGCCAGTGGTCTTGGGGGCTCTGCCCATAAGAATGTTGAAATAGTTCAAGATAGAAGAAATGAGAAGGAATCTCTCTCTCCCTCTTGCCTCAAACCCTGGTCCTTCTCTACAGTAAATATGAGAAGAAATTAGTGACATAAGAAAATGGTTCCAAACTAAGTGGAAGAAAGACACAAAACTTAGAAACAAAATTTCAGGATAATTGCAATCTGAGAGACTTGGGCTGAGAATAAGAAAAAACAAAACAAAACAAAAACCCCAGTCCATTCCTGCAAGGTGAAATTTATGGTAATATGTATTTTCCGTGGTTTCTAAATTTCTTCTGATGTGTAAAATTACTTTCTAATACTCAGCATTTAGGGAGGTAAAAATTGCATTCAAGTTCAGAACCTAGCAAAGAGCATAAATGATCTTCAAACAATATTTTTTTTTTCAAAAATTGAGAATCTTTAATGTTTACATGTATATATTCACTATTCTTTTTGTCTGTAAGTTTAAATCACACTGTGGGCTAATTATATACGTTTCTTCTGAAAAGCCTAGAAAATAAACTTTATTTCTTCCCTAGCTCTTCTCCAGCATCCCACTAAGTCAGCCCATGTAAGAATGTTGGAAAGCAATACCAAAGCAAGTTAGAGTCCTTATTACAATTTGGTGGCTTTGTGCTCAAATAAAAATGTTCCTGTTATTTTATATTTGAATGCCAAATATTGAGGCTTGAACTTTGCCTTTCTATAAATGAATCCATTAGGCAAAATAAATTTGACACCAGTTTTTTTTTTTTAATTTTTATTTATAGTAGTATGTATTACAGTTTATACTATACATATATAGCATCTTTTTACACAAAACAGTTTGTATACAAAGTATATTTGCAGCATTCAAGTCTTCAATCATGCATTTAGAATAATGATATCCATCTTATTCAACCACTTTTCCCCCCTTCCCCCCTTGCTCCCTCCCTTCCCCTCCCTTCCCTTTGACCATTATAGTGTTTGACACCAGTTCTTAGGACAAGGTCTAATGTTATGAGAGTTTGCAAAAGAATTCCAAGAGAACAATATATTTGTCTTGTTAGTGTATGACAGTTTGTAAGAACAAATTATCCAAGTTCCTGAAAACATTAAATGTATATTTAGGAATTAAGTACAAATTTATGGATTTGTAATGGTATTTCATAACCCATACACAAATTTTAAAAAGATAGATATTACTAGATATCCCCCAAAAGGACCCAGTGACAAAAGTCTTAGTTTCTGGATGTTGGAAAGAGTTTGTGCATTAATGTTGACGTGCATACATGTTTTGATGATAGATTGCTACAGTGCTGGGGAGATGTTAGAAGGGTAAGTATCTGCCTCTCATTCTGTCTGGAAGCTTCCTGTGTGGACCGTGGTATGGATGGACAGTGGTGAAGTTCACCTGAGACTGGCCTAGAACAGCAAACACCATCCCCAAGCTGGTAAATTGGTCAGGTAGGTGATAATGTTAGCAAACTAAGATTTGCACTGGCAATGGATAAACAGATCTGGGACATCAATGGAGTGCACTGGAAACCAAATGGGCTATTTTTTTTTCCTTAAGTCCTTCCCATACCTATCTGCCTGTAATATGATGGCTGGCAGCTAATAGTACCAAGAGCAATAAGGAACCAGGGCTGAGGTCAGTGGTTGGTCACTTTGACTAGATTTGAATTTCTGCTTCCTCATACTCTGAATTCTTAGGACCTGACGATTTACATATTTACAGATGTATTTTGTCTTAGTTTTCTATGGCTGTAATAATAAAGTAACAACAGGTGGCTGAAGCAACAGAATTTTTTTATCTTACAATTCTGGAGGGTCAGAAGCCTGAGATTGGGGTTTCAGCAGGGTTGACTCCTTCCGAGGAGTGGGGGAGAATTTTTGGCATCCTTTGGCTTGTGGACACATCACTCCAATCTTTACCTTAATGTTCATCTGGCATTTCCACCCTCTCTGCGTGTATATTTTCAAATTTCTCCTTTTTGTAAGGGTATCAGTCATATTGCATTAGAGTCCCACCTTATTCCCAAATGATGTCATCTTAACTAATTACGTCTGCAACAGCCCTATTTCCAAATAAGGTCACAATGTGAGGTACTCGAGTTGGGATTTCAACACAATAACTTTTTTTTGGAGGGGGGACGCAATTCAACCTATAAGAACACATATATGTGCATAATATTTTTTTGAGGGAAGATAAAACAAAGACCCTCTTGGCCTGCTCTGGACTCTGATTGCCTGCAGAATGATTGTGAAAAAACTTGTCTGCTGCAATGACAGCAGTTATGCTTTAGGTGCATTTGTGACGTTGCTTTTGAATTTGATGATTGAATGATATATCATGTACCAGTATTATTTTTAACAAGAATGTACTAGCTACATATGCATGCAACTATTATAAGGATCCAATGAAAAGAATATGGGATGTGGTTTATGATTTCTCAGAATTCTTCCGTTTTTTAAGGTCAGTAACATTTACTTCTTCATTTTGGTTTAGAAACTTACTTATTCCACATTAGGTCAAGCTTTTCACTTGGGCAATTGTGTGTTGTCAGAGCAGATGCCCGCACCTGGGTCACCTACATAACAGGCTGGGATCCTCTAGACCTTGACCCTCTCTGCAGTGGTATTTCACTTTTGCCTCATCTCAGCCTGGACACTGCACTCGTGTAACAGTGGATGTTCTGTGGTGTTGCCCAGTTCATTCTGAAGAATGCTGATGTCGTCTGTTCTTTGATGTCCTTCATGGAGAAGGTGCCAGCAGCTAATACGAGTATCCTGGTACCCAGTCCTTCGGAGAACACATGGGGATTAAATACTCACCAGGAGCAGGAAAATACATCTGCCACAGACAGCTAAGCAGTGTTTAAGGAAACAGAACATAAGTCCTTGAGTATTCTGGAGAAATTCATCTACCAGAAAACAAGTTGCTTAAAGGCATGAAAACCTCAAGGGACAAGATGAAAAAGCACAGCATCCATGAAAATAATGTTTATAAAATAGCTTAAGACTTTAAAGAATTGTTATTTTGTCAAAGGAAGAGGCAAATGTGATTTTTAAGGGAAGGTGCCAAAGTGTTAAAATACATGCATCACTGGGTGTGATAACTTACACCTGTGATCCCAGCAGCTTGGGAGGCTGAGGCAGGAGGATCACAAGTTGGAGGCCAGCCACAGCAACTTGGTGAGGCCCTAAGCAATTTATTGAGATCCTGTCTCAAAATAAAAAATTAAAAAGGGTTGGTGATGTGGTTGGTAAAGCACACCTGGGTTCAATCCCCAGTGCTACTACTACTACTACTACTACTACTACTAATAATAATAAATAAAAAGATATGTATAATTCAAATGCAGAATAAAACTTAATCTTTTTTTTTTTTTTTTTTTTTTTTTTTTTTTTGGTACCAGGGATTGAACTCAGGGGCACTTGACCACAGAGCCACATCCCCAGCCCTATTTTGTATTTTATTTAGAGACAGGATCTCACAGAGTTGTTTAGCGCCTCGCCATTGCCGAGGCTGGCTTTGAACTTGCAATCCTCCTGAATCAGTCATTATGGTCCCCCACGTGCCCATCAACTAGCTTCAGCAATTACTAATAATTGTTATAAATTAATTGTTTGATAACAGCAATGACAATAGCATTTTATAAGCTTTGCTAGAGAATATTACAAACAGCAGACAAGACATTGAGGAAAATGGAAAAATGAGTTGGGATATTTCTTGAGGAGTTCCTATTTCTAAAATAATAGCACAATACAATACAGACATTGAGGATCCTGGTGGACTCTTATAACTGCTCCAGACAACCTGCAGAGTCTCCTCCAGGGGCGAAGGATCCCACTCCCATTCTCAGTGTTGACTTGGGCAACATTCCAGGGACCTCTCTGCAAGAGTCAGGGATTGATATTTGCCTACCAATCTCTCTCCTGCAATGACTGAGCGCCGCTGGGTCTCAGACTTTTCTATCTGTGATGCTCTTTGATGTGGGTGAAGCCCTCCCTAACATCTGCCCTACCTGTTTGCCCCACCCTCAGGGAGAGAGCTTGGCTTTGTTCCTGCTCACCCTCTCTGCCTGGTGTTTTGATGGATGATGAGTTTCCAACAACCCAACTGCTCAGAACAAAGACTGCATCTCCTTTTCTCTTTCCTCCGTGGACTGGTTGGGGAACGTAAATGTGTTTCTCATTATTTGGTCTGTTTTACAATGTGAGCTCCTGTTGGGGTTCATTGCATAGGGAATTACAAGGTATTTCTTCTCATATAGGACTTAACCCTTTCCTAATATTTAACAATGGCAGTCTGTCTGAAGATAGGAGACCCTGAAGTGTCTCGCTAAATTTAAAGGCTCAATCAAACATGAAAGTTGGAGAGAGTGTTCCTGTTAAAAAAAAAAAAAAAAAAAAAAAAAAAAACTATGGCTGCTCATATGTATTATGGAGGAGGAGGGCACCTAAAATGGAATGGTGAGTTGTAGGAGGAATCCAAAAATAATTAATTCCATAGTTCAAAGTCATTATGGCATCATGCAAAGAGAACAGGCATCGGAGCCTGGAGGTCTGGTGTGATTCCTGAGTTTTTCTTATTGGCTGTTGGAATAGCTAGCAACTGGAGAAAAGGTAATTAACCTTATTGAGATTTACTTCCATCATTTGAAAGAGGAAGATAATGTAACCTACTTTCTTGGGATTGTGCTGAAGATTTAAACAATGCTGAATGAAAGCAACTGGATTCTTGTAAGCATTTAACAAAAATATTTATTATTATTATTATTATTATTATTATTATTATTATTATTTAAGAGATGAGGTCTCACTATGTTGGTCAGGCTGGCCCCAAATTCCTAGGCTTCAGTGATCCTTTTTGTTTTTTTTGGTACCAGGGATTGAACTGAGGGGCACTTAACCACTGAGCCACATCCTCAGCCCTTTTTAATATTTTTATTTAGAGACAGGGTTTCACTAAGTTGCTTAGGGCCCCACTAAGTTGCCGAGGCTGGCTTTGAACTTGCGATCCTCCTGCATCAGCCTGCCGAGCTGCTGGGATTACAGGTGTGTACATTGCACCTGGCCTTAAGTGATTCTTCTGCTTCAGCCTCCCAGTTATTTGGGACTACAGGTGTGCACCACCATCTTGGGCTCTAAAGTATCTCTTCTTAAAATCTGCCTGAGCAATGGTGAGGAGTCTGGTATTGCAAATGCAGAGACAGTGGCTGTGGAATATCTCAGTCTGTGAAATTGACATTTATAATAGAGCTTTGCTCATTTATAATAGAGTTTGTTTTACTCAGCTTTCTCTGTTCTTTTACTTTATCATGGATGATTAGTCTGTAGGGGAAGAGGGAGAACATGTGACCTCAGCTCTGTGGGCGAGTCACTTGGCCCTACTATCCTCATTATAGAAACATCTAGTGAGCCCCGGCCAACCAGCTCCAGCGCGCTGGGTCATCTGTAATATGGAAATCATCACAATCCCCACTTTCATCATAGGGCTGACCTGAGGATCGGATGAGATAATGTCTGTGAAAGCACTGGGTGAACTCGAAGCACTGTCTAAATGTACCACCTGGGCTTGAGGCACATAGAACATTTACTCAGTGCCATTCATGAGGTTCAAATACACTTTCCATTCCTCAGCATTCAGCAGAGAGCAAACACACTCTGTTTGGCTTCAGCATTGAATGAAAGGTAAACAGTACCCTTTCAGTTGCTTGGCTTACTCTTTTTTCCTTTCCAAACAAAAGCTGGGCCCTTTAAGTGCTTCCTGCTGCATTTATAAAAGGTACTGGATTACAAACCCAACCCTGGTCCTCAGGACTTTAAAGTCTAGGGAAGAGTGACGCCTCAGAGCAAGGGTGCCTGAGGACACCCATTCTAGGTCCTTCACCAAGAGTATAGCATGTCCTAGGCAAGGACCAGCTACGCCAAAGTGAATTGCCTTCTCTCCCACGGGGTGAATCACAGGGAAACACATAAAGCACTTGGATGTCACTGCTGGGCCATGGAAGGGATCACTATAACCTGGGAAGCTTGGTCCAGCAGCTTGATACTGATGGGCCATCTCAGGCTTGCTTTGAGAAGAATCCTAGGAGAAGCCAAAGTTCTGGAAGTTTTATCCTTGAATGTCCATCTCTTCCTTCTACTTCCATTCACCACCAACTTTCATACTGACATCTTTCATCTCAGAAGACCCCCAAATACTGCCTTCATGACAGGAGTCAAAGTTCTTCACTATCTAGATGAAGCCGACCTTTCCTACCCAAGTCCCACGCCAACCTGTGGTCCCACCCCATCGTTGTCATCACTGTTCTTTCACTTCCTCTGGAAGCCCCCTCTGTTCTTCCTGGTCACATCCTCTCCATCCTTCGAAATGCTCCCCAGGAAAACTTGTGTTTAAACTACATCCCTCAGCTCTTTCTCCCTCCTCTGGCTTATAATATATAAGTATTTCCCACACTACTCTTTAACTTCTAATGCTTTATTTCTTATTCATTCATTAATAATTGGTTGCTTTTGTATGGACATTGTATTGGGTATTGGGGGCCAATACAACGAAGGGGGAAGCAACCATGGCCCCTCCACAGAAGGAGCTTACCATTTAATAAATAAGGTAAGGAAGGTAGGTAGGTGAAAAGAAAGAAGGAAGCATTACATAATACATCATGAAGAACGTGCCTTTTAGTAAAAAAAAGCAATGAAAGTCATTGTAGAAGTTTTTTTTTTTTTTTTTTTTTTTTTGCTTTTTTTTTTTTTGGTACCAGGGATTGAACTCAGGGTCACTTCACCACTGGGCCACATCCTCAGCCCTTTTTTGTATTTTATTAGCGATAGGGTCTCACTGAGTTACTAAGTGCCTCACCATTGCTGAGGCTGGCTTTGAACTCGCGATCCTCCTGCCTCAGCCTCCCAAAGTGCTGGGATTACAGGCGTGCACCACCGCACCCGGCTTGTAGGAGTTTTTAAAATGATTTTTAACAGCTTTAAGGAGACATAATTGACATATAATAAACTGCACATTTAAAAATATACTATCTGATAAGTTTTGACACCGCTATATACTCATAAAACCATCACCAGAAATAGCAAACATCTTGGTCTGGTTTTTGCTGTTGTAACACAGTACCACAGACTGCACTGTATCTAAACAGCAGACGTCTGTCTGCCTTGTGGATCTCAAAGCTGGAAAGTCCAAGGGCATGGTAGAGGTCATCGTGCTGCGTCATAACATGGCAGAAGGGCAAGCAAGCATGCATGATAGGGAGGACATTAGTCCAAGTAATCTTTTTTTATAGGAACCCACTCCTGCAAGAGTGGCATCAATCCATGTATGAGGGCAGAATCCTTGTGACCTGATCAGCTCCTAAAAGCCCCACCTCTGTTACGATGGCAGTTAAATTTCAGCATGAATGTTGTAGGGGACATTCAAACCCTAGCAGTGAGCATGTTCATCACCCCCAAGGATTTATGGTGCTTTGGTGCTCTGTCCTTTCCTCTCTCTAAGCAGTTGATCTGTGATGCTACCTAACAGTTTGAATCTTCTAGAATTCAATATAATCAGACAGTGTGTACTCTTTTGTGTGTGGTTTCTGTCACTCAGCATGCTTATCTGGAGATTCATCCATGCTGTAGCCTGTGTCAGTAGTTCATGCTCTTTACTGTTAAGTAGTAGTATTCCTTTGGACGATTCACAATTTGTTTATCTAGTCACTTGTTAATGGACCTTTGGGTCATTCCTACTTTTTGGTATTACGAATAATGCTGCTATGAACTTTTGCTCACAGGCATTTGTGTGGACATATGTCCTTTTTTTTTTTGTTTTTTTGTACTGGGGATTTAACCCAAGGACACATTACCACTGAGTTATATCACCAGACTTTTAATTATTATTATTGTTTTATTTTATTATTATTATTGTTAATTTTGAGACAGGGTCTTACTGAGTAGCTTAGGGCCTTGCTATGTTGCTGAGACTGGCCTCCAACTTGCGTTCAGTTTTAGTCAGCTTTTTCACTGCTATGACTAAAGGATCTGAACAGAACTACTGTAGAGGAGGAAAAGTTTATTTGAGGGCTCACGGTTTCAGAGGTCTCAATCCATAGACAGCAGCCTCCATTCCTCAGGGCTTCCAAACATGAGTTTGGAAGTAAAAGAACCTTCGATAGAATTCTCAGTCTGATATTTCACAATGGAAAAACTATTAAACCTTTTCCTGTGCCCCACAGCAGAGGCGTGTAGTGGAGTGAAACTGCTCACATGATAATTAGGAAGTAGAGAGACACTCCACTCGCCAGATACAAAAATATATACCCCAAGCCTTGTCTCTAATGCCCCACCTCCTCCAGCCACACCCCACCTGCCTTCAATTACCAATTAATCCCATCAGGGGATTAATTCACTGATTGCATTAAAACTTTCATAACCCAATCATTCTTCTCTGAACCTTCTTGCCTTGTCTCACATGTATCCACAAGGGACACCTCACATCCAAACACATTCCTTCTGCCTCAGCCTCCCTAGTCGCTGGGACTACAGGTTTGCACTGCCACTGCACCCAGCCATATTTTCATTTCTTTTGGGTAGACAACTAGGAGTGAAATCATTGGGTCATATGGTAAATTCATATTTATTTTTCTAAAAGACTACCCTGGTCTGTTTGAACTCAGGGTTATCACTTTGATCATATCAGCTCATTGTAGTATAATGTAGATTTAGACAAAGATATTGAAGAAGAAAAGTAATAGCTAATGTTTATTGTACATTTATTACATATCAGACATTATGGTAAAAATTTCTTTTTGAACCATTCCCACATAAGCACCAATTTTATTCCAAACAATCACATAATTTTAAGAATCTTCCTAAAATACTTGTATAAGAAGTAATCCCAAGTGTCATAAATTCTGCAAATAATTATGGTAAGAATTTTAAGTGTGTTATTGACTAATGCTGCTTGGTAATTTCTCTGAGACAGGTACTATAGTTATCCTCATTTATAGATGAGGAAATGAAGGCTCTTCAAAACTAAATAACTCAGAATTTAATCTTAGGCCTTTCTGACCCCAAAGCTTATGTCTTCAATCATAGTTAAATGACCGAGTCAATGTGCACTAAAGTCAAACTTTCATATTGTGTTTGCTCTCGCAGACTGACAGCTGCACTTTGCATTAGTTGCTGGAACCAATTAGTATAGTTTTTCATCAGCTGAGATGTGATTTCATCTTGTTTTAACTGTAAGTCCAAGAATCTAAGCAAACTATAACGTGCAAATACATTTAGAAATCGCTTGCTAGATTTCTAAAGGGTATAGTAGAAATTATTTATAAAGTTATCTAATCCAAATATATGACTGTATTTAAAATGTACTTGTTTTTCGCTTGATTTAGATTATGGTTCTTTAGAGGGCTACATCCATCAAAACATAATAAATGGGAATTAACTGCATGTGGAATCCTGAGAATCTGTACTACGTGGAGGTAACATGATATAGCAGGAAGAACATGAGTTTGGAAGTAAAAGAGCCTTGGATTGAATTCTCAGTCTGATACTTCAAAATGGAAAAACTATTAAACCTTTTTCCTCATAAGTAGAATGGAGATAGCACTGTCTATCTTAAAGGGTTGTCATGAGGATTAAAGAAGATTACAAATTGCCTGGTGAAGGATTAGAATCTTGGTGAGTGCCAGCATCTAGTTCCTTTTTCTAGTTAACTTCTTCTTCTTCTTCTTCTTCTTTTTTTTTAAAGGACTCATACTTTTTTTAATCCAAGTTTGAAATCTAAATCCCTTCCTGCTAGGGTGATCCCTCCCAAACTGTCTGCAAAATGTTGTGTTTGCACATGTGTGTTTGGATGGGAAAATATCCTGGCTCTTGTTGGATTTCTAAGAAATCCATGATTTGAAGATGTGTGAGTCAGCTTTCTTTTGCTGTACCAAATCCCTGAGAGAATCAGATTATCAAGAGAAAGGGTTTATTTTGGCTCAGTTTTAGAGGTTTCAGCCTATGATGGATTGGGTCTGCTGCTTTTGGTCCTGTGGTCAGGCAGCATATCATTATGAGAGCATGTGGCAGAGCTAATCCACTCACCTAATGGCCTGGAAACAAGAGAGAAAGAGGAAGGGGCTGGTGTCTCCCAATCCCCTTCAAGGTCATGTCCCCCATGACCTAAAGACCTCACAGTAGGCTCTACCTCTTAAAACTTCCACCATCTCCCAGTAGTGCCAAGCTAGGGGTTATGAACACATGGGTCTTTAGGAGATATCTAAGATCCAAACTATAGTAAAGGACATTCACTCATTTAACAGTGTTTATTGAATACCCACTATGGCCCAAGTATCTTGCACAGATGAACTCTGATCCTGCCTTTGGGGAATTTACAGCATAGAATAATGAATTTAAAAATGACATGTGGGCTGGGGATATAGCTCAGTTGGTGGAGTGCTTGCCTCCCATGCACAAGGCCCTGGATTCAATCCCCAGCACCACATGCACACACACACAAAAAAATTGACATGCTCTGTGAATCCGTGTGTTCTCATGCTAATTACCATTTTTTTTTTTCCTGTGGATTATACATCAAAGATTGGTTCATGACGCAAGTGGCAGAAGAGTCTTGGGCAGCTGGGTGGAGATGGAAATGATATCTCACAGGCAGGGAAAGGCCCGGGCATCAAGGAGATAAACTCTCACATTGAATTTATAGCTAGCTACTCTGTTGCCAGGTCCTGCCCTCTCCAGAACTGCCTGTAGAGGGGAGGTGGGGGGCATGTGGGGGGCATGTGAGGCGCAGCTCAGGGCCTCAGGACTCTTATCTACACAGAGGGAGCAATTTCTTTAATTTGCTCAAACTGACAGCCCAGCGTGTTGCTGCTACACAAAGGGTAGGATTTTCCTTTAGGAGCTGAGCTGTTAAACTTTAAAGTGGATCAACTTTAGTCCTGCAAAAAAAAAAAAGTGTGCTCTTTGCTCAATTGATCTCTTAGAGGACAGGATCAAGATAACACTTGGGTCACTATGTCAACAATGTTTTGAGAACAAAGGCGTGCCTTTCCGTCTCCTGTCTTTCCAGGCAGTTAGCAAGGTGAGCTGGAAAAATCCTTAAACTGAAAAGGAGTCTGGGTAATTCTATGGCCTGATCCCCTCATTTTATTAAGTGTAAAAATGGGTCCAGGGAGAATATGTGACTATTTCAAGTTTTCGCAGCTTTTTTTTTTTTTTTTTTTTTTTTTTCTAAAGCATGGGCTGCTTTTCAGCAAAGCAGCTGGAGAGCAGACAGCAAGGAAGACACATTCTAGATGACTCATATTAATGCTATGAACACTTAACAATGAGAAAGGCCCCTCTGCAGTCTGCACCATTTCTGCAGACCTAGTCCACAGTGACTGGCTCCACCTGCCTGATCATATCTCCGGGCCAGAGCCTGTGCATATTTATTCTTTTGAGTCTTGCCCTTTGCTCTTTTATTTTTACTGGCCCTGCACTTGTGTTTGTTCTTGGTACTCTCTTCATGCATATTGCAGGAGGCCCCATGTTTAACTTGAGCTCAGGACTAAATATAACCATGGCTATCGCCAGAGGCACACATAGATGTCAGCCCTTTTGCAGTGTTTGTAAACTCCACTGAGGTCCCATGCACAGGGCAGGCTCCAGCATTACTGTGATGGAAGCTCACTCTTAAATGGGAACTTTCACTGAAAGCAGGGGTGGCCAGGGTCAGGAAGAAACCAGTTCCTATCACAGGCTGCACTCATGTTTTGTCCCTGGCATGCAGAAAGCCCCAGTCTCCAAATCTGAGGTGAGAAATTCAGGAAGGCATGTACTTAGGGCTATTCTTCTCCATTTAATGGCCTGTGAAGTGTCCCTCCCCAGATTCCATTCCCCTCTTGTGGGCCCTGGAACTGGAAATGGTCCAAGGGAACTGGAAAGTATCTGTAGCATTGCCACATCTTCCTGGGACGTTGCCACAGCCTCCCTGCAAGAGTCTGATTAGTAGCTGTATGTTGTGTCCCGGGCCTTTGAACCATGGTTCCTGAACATTGCTACCACACCCCACGGTGCACACGGACAAGATTCTGATCCCACCTTGTTTGTGAATCTCTCCCTAACTCTATCAATACTGTCTTTTCCTGCCTATAGTGATTACTGTGGTTGCTAAAAGTTGCCTGTGTGGTTCCTAAATTAGCTTGTGGTTTTCATCTTGTCAAAGCTAGAGTAAGGAAAGCCTCCTCAAAATCTGAGCCCGTGTCTTCTACTTATCTTTTCCTGACCCTTCCACTGGATGCAGAGAAAACATTGAGTGCTTGCCAATTTCTCCCTCTCCTGAGAATATGGAAGATTCAAGCTAGCTTTCCCCACCTCCCCTTCCCCAGAACATGGTGGAATCTGCTATGAGCTATGCTACGGGTTGGAGAGTGACAGACAAGAAGAGGTGGCCTGAGTGGCAGTGGGACCTCTTGGACAAATAAACCTGGGGAGAGATGAAAGCAGACACTTGCTCGGCCAGCTGAGTCAACCTAGGAAGAGTGAGATAACAGAACTCGAAACCACATTGTTCTCACATCCGCCAAGTGGGTCTGAAATCAGATCCTTTAACATGTTCTCAAGATCCACAAGCCAGGGATTCATTCCTTTGAAAGAATATGATATGCAGCAGCATCATTTTCCAAACCAATCCCTCGTTCTCTCCTTCTCTTCCTTCCAGCAATTGGGGAGCGACCATGTACAAAGCTGGGTTAACAAGTTAGAGCAAAATGGACTTCTCAGAGTTTACTACCTACAAAAAAGAGACTTCTCCAAAATTATATTGAAAGGACTAGGCTGGGCATGGTGGCACACGCCTATTATCCTAGCAGCTTGGGAGGTTGAGGCGGGAGGATCGGAGGATCATGAGTTCAAAGCCACCCTCAGCAACTTAGTGAGGCCCTAAGCAATTCAGTGAGAACTTGTCTCTAAATAAAATATAAAAAGGGCTGGGGATGTGGCTCAGTGTTGAAGCATCTCTAGGTTCAATCTCCAGTTCCAGAAAAAGAAAAAGAAAAGGACCATTGGGTAAGAAGACTGGGCTGCCAGGGGGAGTGTAATTCAGATGTTCAGAAGCAGAGGTTGTTGGACTTGAATTCAGGCAACATGGGAAGAAAAAGAGAAAGAAAATAACAAAGAGAGGAGAGGAAACGTTGTTGGTATGCTTGTGAGGTTGCTTCAATCCCAGGGAAAGAAACAAGAGGAGCGGGTAGTAAAGAAGGAGTAAAAGGAGAGTAAAATTGACTCCATCAGAAAGAGAGCATGGCAGGGCAGGGGCACAGGGCCACACTTCGCGTGCTCCTCCATAAGGGTGGTTTGCCATCCTATAGAAAAGTATGGCTAGAGAATTTTCCCCGTGGCAGGCTGCCCACTAACCCTGTTCTCTGAAAGGTGTTAGCTATTGATGGGTTCTAGAGATAGCTCCTGTTCTCTGCCCTCAGTTCTGTGTTTACAGGGTCACTCTCCTGCACCAGAACTTTGAATGAGAACATAGTGTCCAACACCATTTGTTAAAAGAACAATCCTAGTTAGCGTGCATCTGAAACGGGTGCAGGATTGCTGTGGTGAAGGGTGAGGTATCGATGGTCAGATTTGAGTCTCTCTGGACTTGGGATGTCTGCTGTAGGCCATAATCACAGGCGGGTAAGAAGCATGCCCTCACGGAGCAGCTGTGCACACAGAGAATGAGGGGCCCGTCAACAGGGAGGTGGCGCTGGCTGTGAGCTCAAGGTGGAGCCTTCTGATACTCAGCGATTTGTGGTTAGAACTGGAATTTCAGGGTCCTTGTAGCCTGGGGTCCCTATAGGTAGGTGTTAGAAAACTGGAATTTCTAGATCATTAAGTGGTGTTGAGTGTGGCTATATCGAGTGTAGAAAGCTTTACCCAAGAACACAGCAGGGTCTTATCTCTACTGCCTCAGTGGGACATGTGACATGGCGTGGAACATAAGATGAAAGCCCATGTGTCTCTTGGAAATAGGCAATCAAGTCTACAAACAATGAACAGATTAAAAAAAAATCTTATCTTGTGTTTTTAGTCATGTTAGAAGTCTGATTTATTTCTCACTAACTTATGGTTTTTGTTATTCCATATCCCACGTAAAATGAGATTACATGTGTCCTGTGTGTAGAACTGGTAGATATTCACGAGTACTTTTTGCTTCTTCCAGTCCTGTATCCAACATTCCCTATAGAAGAAACTCTGAACTCCATACATTTGAAGTCCTGGTTCATAATACATGAGCACAAATTACATGCCAGTTCAGACAATACAACCCACAATATCCTTGTCCTCCTGGAATTTGCTTTCTGGTGGGAGAGAAAGCCAAGAAACAAATAAAATGAAGTACATTATGCCAGGTAGTAAAAAAGTTCTATGGAAAGTACACTGTGGGGTCAGGGGACAGAGTACCTGCTTTAACATCCTTATTTCGTGTTCAGTCACCAAAGGAGCCCTCTGCTGCCATCCCACTGTCTCACACAGCACAGTCCCCTGAAAGATGAAAAACCTCCAATTCTCCAACTCCTATTTATCCCACTGACTGGTATTGATTCAGATCATAAAGCTTCTTGCATCTTATTCTTATCATTTGGGTTTAATTTCATTTTCTTTTTTTTCCTTTTTGAGTCAGGGTCTTGCTATATTCCCCATGCTGAGCTCAAACTTGAGATCCTCCTGCCTCAGCTTCTCCTGAGTAGCTGGGTCAATTTCCTTCTTCTTAAAGTATATCCTTTTCCCTGAGGGTTTGTGAGAAATAGTATATTCTCTTGACTTTGTCCGAATATATTTTTATTTTGTTGGAGGCTCAGAAGATGATGTTCCCAAAATATGACATTTGGTATGCTGCATGTTGGGAACTGAAAGCCGCACCAGAAGGCCTCAGAAATAGTCTTTCTGACCTTCTGCTGCCCCACTTGCTCCTGCTTCCCTTCTCTCCCAGGACAGGTCATAGAAACTAGAACTCCCCAGCGGGTCATAGAATTTAGAACTCTCACTCTTCCCCAAAGCCAGCCAGAAAATCACTTAAGTATTACTTTACCCTTTCCTTGCCTTTCTGTTAGGAGCTGGCCATAAAGAAATTCTCTCACTTAACGTTGTCTGATAGTGGATCATAAAATGCTCATTGCAGAAGGGATCTTACCCTATACCCAGGAGGAGGAATACCACACGGAGAAGCTGAGAGAAATCCAGACAGACAGGCTTTGCTAGGTTTCCCCTCAGCCTACTGCCATTACACTGTACCCTTTGTCCAATTCCATTTCCGTATGGGTGTCCATTCTTTGTCAAATCTAAGCATAAAAGTGGACAGCTTGGGAAAGAGCAGAAGCTGGAGAGGTGTGACAGGCTAGGACAGGGGGGCAGGGGACGGGGCGCTGGAGAGATGTGGCCAGAAGGAACACATGAAGGAGTGTTGCCAAACTGATGATTGAATTTTTTAAAGTTTTTGAAAGACCCCTTGGCCAGAAGAATAGAAAAAGACTGGATGAGGCAATGGGGAGGCAGGGAGAATATAAAGGCAACTGCTAAAGTGGTCCATGTTAATGACATTGACCTTGAGAGATGTTTAGGAGGCACATTTAGGAGGCACAGGTACTATAAGCTGGATTTGGGGAGTAATGCAAACTGAAAGAGACCTGGACGATGTCACTCAGGTTTGGGGCTTAATGAACGAGTAATGCCAAAAATGGACATAGGGCATTATAGAAGGAAAGTTCAATTTAGGGGATACTTAACATGTCAGCAACCATTCACCGGGCACGTGCTGAGGAGGTGCCAAGTACAATACCAAGCAGGTGACGAGTGGTGGGTGATTTAATACAACAATGTTAAAGGGTGGGTCTGTTGCTGTATTTTTTTTAAAACAAAATGTGTAAGTAGCTTTTCCGAGATTAGTAGACAGCAGAGGGAGGATTTGAACCCATGGCCATCTATTTCTAAGTCTGGGCTCTTGGACCCCACTCAGTTCTGCCTGGGGGAACTGCTAGTCAGTACATAAGATGACCAGTCTGTTTTCCCATTAGTCAGACAGCTCCAGAGAGTGGGGTGGAGGTGGGAAGGGAGGGAAGGGGGAAGAGGACAGAATTCCCCAGGGCTTTGGATCTGAAGGTTCTAATGTCACATAAAAGTTGAATTAAATCAATCTTTCATGCTTTTCTCTTGGGAATTGCTCTCTCCTTCCTGGGGTGTTGACTGTGACCTTTGTGAGGGTGATTAAAGAGGGTCACACCTTTCTGTTCCTCCACTTCCATCTCTACCTTTGTTTAGTTCTTTAGCCCTGTATGGAATCCAGATTGCAGCTTAGAAATGTTATTCCCGGCTGGCTGAGGCTTTAGCTCAGTGGCAGAGCACTTGCCTAGCACAAAATAAATAAATAAATAAACAAATGAAAGTTCTGAAACATTAAAAAAAATGCTATTCCTTTGTTTCATGGTGTAGACAAAAGCCGTGCAGAAACCTTTTGTGGGGTTAATTTGTTTTGAATAATGTTTCTTTTTCTTTCCCCGTGCCTTCTCCCTGCTATCCTGTCCTGTTTTTTCCTTTTTTCTCCATTTCACTTTTTCCTTTGGCTGATCTGACTTTTTAAATTGTGTGTATGCATGTGTGTGTGTGCACGTGTGTGCATGCGTGTGTGTGTGTTCTGTAGCTTTGCATAGAGAATTTTGTTGTACATTTAGTTTCTTTTATCTTGCCTGAGACTAATGTCTTCATATCTGCAAATGTAAATTCTCACTCATTCTCCCAAAATTTAAGCTCTGATTAAATGTTGGCTCTTCTTTTCTATTTTCATTTCTCTTAATGCTTTTTAGTATCTTTTTATCTTCATGCCTGCATAATGGGTAATCTGTGCATGTATTTTACAATTGCAGATTACAATGATCTGTTTTACAATTTACATACTCTCTCTTCAGTTTTGCTGATCAGCTGTTAAACTGTGCATAGCATTTTAATTTCAATACCAACATTCATTTATTTAAAATTTCCCCCAAATCTTTGTTTATTCATAGTGCTTTCTTCTTTTCTTGAGGCCTTGTCTCTTTAGGGTATGTATTTAACTATTTATTTAACCATGCACTTAATTATCTCAAATTTCCTTTGAATGGTCTTTCTGATTGTTATTCTGTTGTTTCTAGTCTAATTCTCTTGTTTATTTTGTCTTCTCATTTTTTACAAATCAGTGAATCATTCCTCATTAGGACTTTTTTTTTTTTTTTTTTTTTTTTCCTTGTACTGGAATGAAACCCATCGAGTGAATTTCTAGTCCTTTTTATTTTTTATTTTTTCTGAGACAGGGTCTCATTAAATTCCTGAGGCTGGCCTCGAATTTGCAATCCTCCATCATCCTCCCAAGTCACTGGGATCACCGGTGTATGCCACCACACTCAGCCTTAGGCTTTTATTTGTATAATCAAGTTTAAGTTTTTATTTGTGTTCTAATTGAGATTGTGTGTGTGTGTGTGTGCACGCACGCGCGCGAGTGTACATGAATGTATGTTCTGTATATGTGAAAAATTTCTTGTGGCATGAATTGTTGAGGGTATCCTTCTGATGCTTTTGCCTCTGTTTCTCACAAGGACTATATGGGTATTACTGGCCAAAGACTAGTTTTCTACATTAATTGATGAACTTGAGGGTTCCTAGACCACACACATAAATTTGGATCCTCATCAATGCAATACATAAGCTCAGAGTACCTATTTTTCAGTTGGAGGGGGGACTTTATTTCCCTACTATGATTCCATCCAAAAACAGAGAAACTTCCTTATAAGGCCTTGGTGCTGATGGGTAGATTTCTCTAATCCATTTTTACCTGCAGAGGCAGTTTACTGCCGGCCCCAGCTTAATGCAGGCATGTCAGTCCCCAGCTTCACATCTCTACTGGACTCAGCCTTGTTGAGGTCCATGTGCCATCTACAAGTTTACTTTATGATCCATTGTTGCCTAGATCCTACATGGGGCCCCTACACCAACAGCAGCAGCAGCTACTGCATCTCAGAACCGCAGAATCTCAGTCCCCCTCCTCCCACCAGATCTACAGAATCACAATTTCCATCTTAACAAGATCCCAGGTGGTTCGTGTGCACATTAAATTTTCAGAAGCATCGCCCTAGATCACATATTATGTAATGCTCATTTTTCCTTACAGTGTCAGCTCATGTTTTTTTCCTACATTTTAAAAACCTTTCCTCTGCATTCTTTGGGGGCCCTGAGAATGTAATTTTCTTTCTTGGGATTTCATCTATGCACTTAAATACATTTTTGCTGAAACCTTAGTTGGTCACATTGCCAGAGTTTAGAAATCCAATCTCACTCATTCTTTTAAGCTTTAAGTGTTTAGTAGTGTCATTTGGTGGCCCCAGCTCTTGTAGCTTTTGTATTCAAATGATGGATTAGAAATGTTCTTTTGAAGTTTGCATCCTTAGGTGGTGTAGTTTTTGCTTAGTTCTTCCCCTTCTGTGATGTTCTCTTTTTTATCTACAACATTCTTCTGAGCCTACTAAACATGTCTTACAAAGCTGGGTTCAGCTCAAGGCTGGGCCTCCTCTCTTGCACCATGGAATTTCTGTAGAGAGATTGGAGAAGTCAGTTGTGCTCTGAGAGAGACGCTGAACTACACAGCAGAGGCCAGCTTATCAGGTGCCACCTCTTTCTGGGAGTTCCTGTTGAATATTTGGTTATCTCCACCCATGCCCTGCTCTGGCCTGCACGTAGGCAGAGTTGCAGTAGAAGCAGCTGTCTCTGGATTCATGGAGTAGGCAGCAACTGAACACACCCATTCACTGTAGTTTCCTGAACCTTAGGGGCACCTAAAGAGAAAAGGAAGCAGACCCTGATCTCGGGGAGCTTATAATCATATAGTAGTGAAGCGCAGCGCATATATCCAAAAGAATGAATAGAAAAACCACAGGATCTCATCTAAGCACCTGACAGAGAGGTAGAGATTGCACCAAAATGCCTAGGAGACCTCAAGCCCTGAGAAGGGTCTCCACTGAGTGGGGTGGAATAACGCCATTCCTTCAGTTTCCTTAAATCGCCACTAAATCTCTACCCCGCTCCTCGCCTGCTTCTGCATTGGGGAGAATCATTATCCTTTGTTTCAGAAAGAAGGAAAGAGCTTCTCCGCTCTCCCCTGCCTGGGAAATTCATCACACCAACTGCGGAGACCTTGGCTTTTTATGCTATTGTGGGGGCTTTGCTTGGCGTAAAAAGCCTATCTTCCCTGCATGAGGTGAGGAGGCATTTCTGCTTTCTTCTCACCTCCTGTAGGGTACATCTGGCCCACAGTCCCTGATCATTGTTTGCAAAGCTTTAATTCAAATATGTACATTGTTTTTTGAATGGTAAAGGACTTAGCCAACAATAACCTCAGGTCTTGCTCTGCTCTGTTCATCTGGAGGGCAGGATTATGAGCTGAAGCTCCCCTCCATCCAGTCTGCTTTGCTCTCTGTTTCCCGGGAAGCCAAGATCATTGCCTTTGAACCCTGGCTCCCAGCATACCCTCTCCTCCAGGAATCCTTATCCCATCCCTTTCCAAACCCTACCCAATATTAAATGTCCATTTTCCCTTGTGACTTTGTGTCTCCACTGATTATCTGAAACTTCAGTTGTGCCGTGTATTGTTAGAAATTGCTTTTCACATCTTCTTTGACTTATCTCTCCAAATACATTTAAAGTTCTTTGAAGGCAGAGGGCTCATCGCCTGTAGCATAATGGGTGGCATAGCGCAAGCTCTCAAAGATCTCTAGAAAGTCTGTTGAGTCCAAATTCATATTATAATTAGTTGTGTATACAGTTATGCACCTGCTTTAATGAAGCATTTCTATGTGATGCCAGGTTGCTAGAGAAGTCAGTCCTGAGAGTGTCTGAGAACCTAGGACCATCTTGTTTATAAAGTTTAAAAGAAACAAAGCAGGCTTTTCCCTAGTGGGCGCGGGAAATGCCTCACAAGTACAGCAGACCTGGTATGTCCTGCCAGATGCCACCAATACTCTACCACCTTCTCTCTCATGTAGAGTAAAAATGTCAAATGCAATTTTTTCATTTTATATTTTTGGAAGCTCATGTGTGATTGTCATGTCTTTCTATCCTAAGAGATTTTTTTTTTTTTTTTTTTTTTTTTTCTCCAGTAATTTGTTTAGCCTTGAAGTCAACTTTTCTGCCTCTGCAGTACCGGGGGCAGGAATCCCTGTGTGTGTGTGTGTGTGTGTGTGTGTGTGTGTGTAGAAGATGGGCTTCTATCTCAGAATCAAGGGATCTATCTGGCTGCAGGTGCCTGGTTGAGGCTGATTCCCCATGTGATCTGGGCAAGTCATGATGATTTTCTTCACTTCTACTCGTTCATCAGTAACTCTGAGATCTTTCCCCAAAATTACTTTGTCTGCTTTTTTTTTTTTTTTTTTTTTTCCTGGTGGTCAGGAATTAGAAAGAAGTCTCTTGGCAAAGTTCTGCTTGTGGATCACAAATTCACCAGCCTCTGTGGTGTCACTGTTATCTTTAACCCCTGGATACTTTTCAGTAACTCTGGTTGTCAACACTGTGTTCTTCAGATGCCTGGCTCCAGCTAAAGCCCCTCATCCCTTCTCGGATCCATCCCGCTACAGGCACTGCTAATGGCCTGCCTGTCGTTCTTTAAGAGCACCTTGGTCTTGGCTGGGTCACTTTTTGCTCGCAGGGCATTAATTCATGTAAAAGGAGACAGCTCTAGGATTCAGCAGTCTTCATCTGGGCATCCTGGGCACTGCGATGTGGCTGACCTTTCCCACCTTCAGGAAGAATCCACCTGCCTAATCTGCTGTTTGGGGTGGGAGCTGGTGTTGTTTACATTCCTGACTCCCCACAGAGCTCAGCTTTGTTTCAGTCTCTGTGCTCAGCTCTAGACTAACAACCTGGTAGACTGGGTGCAGAACCCTTTCTCTGAGGAATTCATCTACACTTTGAACTGTGGATTGAACCCAGGGCATTTTACCATGGAGCTACTTCTCCAGTTCTTTTTATTTTTTTGTTTTAAGACAGTGTCTCACTAAATTGCTGAGTCTGGCCTTTATTTGCTATCCTCCTACCTCAGCCTCCCAAATTGGTGGGATTACAGGTGTGCACCACCACACCTGGCCATATTTTATTAGGGAAATGAAAAATGTAAAGCTCTGACTAATACGTTCTTGATATTAGAATCTTTTTTCTGTTTCTGGAATCTCCAAGGTCTACTTCTCCCTACCCTCCTTCCCTCCTACCATGCTTTTAATTTTATTTTTTAAAATAATGGGGCTAGCCGAGCGCGGTGGCTCACGCCTGTAATCCCAGCACTTTGGGAGGCTGAGGCAGGAGGATAGTGAGTTCAAAGCCAGCCTCAGCAATGGCGAGGCACTTAGCAACTCAGTGAGACCCTGTCTCTAAATAAAATACAAAAAAAAAAAAAGGTCTGGGGATGTGACCCAGTGGTCAAGTGCCCCTGAGTTCAATCCCCAGTACAAAAAAAAAAAAAAAAAAAAAAAAAAATGGGGCTAGAAAAATCATCTTGATTTAAAAAGAAAAGAAAAAGTGTAGTATCAGAGGCATGGTGCTGACTCTGTATGCTGCAGCAGCCTCACTGAGGACGACAGCTTGGGCCTCAGCCAGGGGAAGACCTCACCTTCCCCAATCTTCCCAGAAGTCACTTTAGAGTGAGGTTATGCACATAAACTACACTTCCCTTTTGAGACAATGTGTGGCTTTGCGAAATTAATTTAACCTCTCAATGGCCCGAGTGTGAATGATAGCCATCAAGATGTTGTTGCCTCCTATAATTCTGCGACAGCAAGAACTTTTGAAATATTAGGAGAGTCTTGGAAAAATAAAGTGACCTTACGAAGTTGACACTTCTGGCAACTGCTAAGACTATAGCAGTGTTTAAAATGGAGCTTTCTGGTGTGTCATAAATTTATGTCTTCAATTTACTCTGAGACTGAACTCCTCAGTTTGTTCTGGGGATACCTAAATCAGAGGTTGGCATCTTCAGTGTGTGTGCCAAAGATGACAGGGGCCAGGGTTTCTCATACGCAAGGCCAGATGGTACCACCTTTGCTTACGACTTCTATTTGCCTTCTCTCTTGCCACGTATCCCCTATTGCTTGAAAGACCTTAACTTAGATCTTTTAGGAATTAGAACTCCCAAATAAAAAGAGAAGGCCCTTAGCTTGGCAACACTTAGGAAAAATCTTCCATTTTCTCATCTAAAGGGGGAAAATATCCATGCCTTGCAAAGAGGTTTCGAGTTTCCCCAGGAGTACCAAAGTCAGCACCAGCAAAATCAAATGTCAGGTCTCAGAGCAAGAATTTTCCCAGAAGGGCAACAGGTAAATGGTTGTCCTTTAAATTCATGACACTGGGTCTTTGTTTTCTCATCTGTAAAATGAGATAACAGGAATCACTGGTGAACCAAGGTGCCTGTCTGTTTCAACTGTTTGAAAATCTGTCCTTTTATTATTACAGCATTCAATTTTTTTAATGTTAAAATTTCTTTTGTTCTTCAATTATTATCTAGGGCTGAGGTTGCCTAAAATTATTCATTTTATTGCTATGTTTCTAAATGAAATAATCTCTGAGCTCCTCCCTTTCCCCTTCCCATTTTGTAAAGTATTAAGATTAGTACAAGCCCATAACTTCATCATGTTCTAGATCCGCAAAAGACAGGAGGATTTTATCCACTCACAGATGCACTTCAGTTCTCATCAGACACTTGCGTTTTCTTAGGTGTGTTTAGTATCTTGGGAAGATTTTTTTATTCCCAAATCTGCTCTATTCTAAAGATCCATCATTCAGGCTTAACTTCTCAGCAAAGTTCTATTCTTATGCTTTCAGTTATCCATAGGGCATTTTCACTTGGGAAAAACATCTCACTATAGGTCAGTCGACAGATATTTTTGAGCAGCTATTCCATATCCAACATTATGGGTAATTTAGAAAAACATTGGACATCACCTCTGCTCTTAACAGTCTTCAAATTGATATTGCGGAGAAAAAAAACTAACATGAATTCAGTCAGCAAACACTTTGCTGAGGGTCTACTGTGTGTCCCAAAAGTTTGATAGAAAATGTGGCTATCTTATCCAATTTTCCAGAAATTGTCCTACTTATACCTGTTGCATTGGTGTAATTATTAACATTAATCCTTCTGATCTTCAAAAATGTCCTAGTTTAGATAATAAATTATGAGCCTGTCTTAATGATGGACAGTGACTGGAACTTTATGTGCTCATCTATGGGATTGAAGTCAACAGAAAAAATTACCACAGCAACTAAGAACCACAATGATGGATGCTTTGTGAACACAGAAAAGACATTGTCACACTCTGGGTATATTTTAGTTCGGATGAGACAATTCCTTCCCCTACCTGAGAGATTTGCATAGGCTATGCTTATGTTGGTTAATCTAGTGTACAGGGTTATTTTCTCCAGGTTCAAATTCTGATCTGTTCCCAGCTTTCTGCTGAGACATGTTAGATCTCTCCTCTATGGGAAATGGATCAAGGAAAAGCCTTAGGGAATAGACAAAAAGAAAACTATAAAGGCTAGTACAGCTCACAGGAAGAAAGGGGCCCGAGGTCTCATCAGCTCAGCTGACTGTTCCTGAGCATCTACTCCATGCTGGGCCCTGGACCTTTTGTCACAGAAGGAATTTTATGAGCAGAGATCAGAGGTAGGAAATGCCATTGGGTATGGGGGAAGCACCAAGCACTTTGGCATTGGGGGAAACATACAATGGGAGTCAGTGGGCATCAGGAGAGGTGGCTGTGGATGAAGGCAGAGGCCAGATGATGGGGAACCTACATCAACAAGTGCCATGATGTTTTAATGTTTGGAAATGAATGATACCTCAGATGTAGCTCTGTCCCTGGGGCTCTGGCTTCCCTGGTGGCTACCATATTTGCAGCAAGATGATCTCCCTGCCCTTTGGTGCTGTCTAGATGTGTATCATTCACGTTATCAGACTCAGCAGGACTGATGAGTTTCTGAAGATGTGGTGCCAACAGCGCTGGCTGGAATAACCAACACTGTCACCTCCAGGTGCTATAAAAGAACAGGTACAGCAAGGACAATGCTTGATGTGGGTCAAAGCAAGGGTGTTTATAGTCTTCCTGAATGGGCAGCAATTGCTGCCAATGCTGAGCTGGCGTGGAGGATGCTGCCGGTTTCTCCTCCCACTGGTGAACTTGGATGATCCAAAAGGCCATACTTGGAGTGCCACCCCTAAGCCATTGGATCTTGAACTCCCTGCTACTCTGAACCAAAATGTACAGATCAGGTGATCTTATTTACCCTGGCAGTGCAAGATCTTGGCAATAGCGGCAGAACAGTTTGGAATGAGCAAATAGGATCACCCAGAAAGGCGAAATGTAAAACTAGCAGGAAGAGCTGTCTCCAATTGTGTGTGAAGGACATGCCAACAAAGATTGTTTTCAAAGAAGAGAATTATTAAGAAACTAGATGACTTAGAAATATTAAAATCAAGTGCAGATGTTTGTTTTCCAGTTTTCTAGATACAAATGCTAAACATGATATCTACAAGAAACATCTTTGTTAGGCCTAAGGAATGTTTTTCTCAAAGTTATGTAAAAACTTTCCTCCTTGGCTAACTCACTTAAGCATGTTTCTTAAGTTGATGCTTTTTATTTGCTCTTGCAAGAGTCTGAACAGTATTCATATGGTGAAGAATTAACTATGAACTTAGGGAGTGTAGTAAGCATTCTCCTTTGAGGACTGTAGTGATACCAAGAGATGGAAACCATCTTGACCCCAAAGACTTGCAAGGTTTATTGGGTCAACTCATGGTCCATGATCGATCATGTGTTTAGTCCGTCTGTTGCATCCAAAGTGCTTCAATGAATATGACCTGAATTGGGACCTTGGTTTGGGGATGGGTGGGGTGGGGTGGGGTGGTCACATGAGTTTTTAATTGTAATTTTTAATTGTAATCTCTTCCATTTAATAGCCTCCTTTGTGACATTTCAATTCATGTTTCATTGTCATGTATGCCAATGCTGCTAAGCATTGGACTATAATGATATGAGTGGCTTTGTCCAGAATGGAAATAAGCATATGACTTCATTCGTGGAGAAAGTCAGACTCTAAAAAGTCTGTAAGCTAGATCACAGCATCCTTAGAGGCAGTTGACATATAACATGGTGGAGGCCCCCTTTCTCATTGTGGTTTGGGACGACATCTGTCTGCAGACTGCATTTTGAGAAGCATCGACATCTCATGACTGACACTTCTGCCATCTTCACAATCCATGCCATTGAAAATTACCAATCTGTCTTAACCTTCAAAACAATTCAAATGTATGGGAACCATTTCAAGAATAATACAAAGAACTCCTGTTTGCCTATCATTCAGACCCCTTTGCAGATCCACCTGTGAGGTGCTGATCCAAAGGGTCCGATTCATGATCCCATAATCTAGTCTCTTTCCATCAGTTACTTTCTTCAGGTTTCATGCCCTTGAACTTTATGAAGATTGTATTTTGTAGGATGATGCTGAACTTGGGTTTGCCCTCTGCTTCTTCATAATTATAGCCAGGTTGTGCATTTTGGGCAAGATTGATACAGAAGTGATGCTGTGGTCTCTTTACTGTACTCTATTAAGTGGCTTCTGATGACAATTGGTCCCATTACTTACCAGTGGTAGTAACGTGATCACTTGATTGTCTGTCCCTTTTTTCCACTGTAAAATTACTTTTTATTTTGTAATTAGCAAGTATCATGTAAATATTCCCTTACTCATTCCATTTTTTGCCTACTTGTTTTAACACCCATTGATGTTTCCTGCTGGAATCATCACTGTGATATTTACCTAATGGTAATTTTCTAATTGTATCATTCCCTCTATATTTAATAGTTGACATCCTATTGTACAAAGGCATTTTCTCATCTCCCATTTAAAAACTCATTTGCTCATAAACAATTCATTATCATCTATTAGTTAGTGGGTTATAATCCTTTACTACCAGTAATTATTTTGATGCTCGAATTGACTTAGATTTTGACAGAGTCTTATGAAGATGTCTTCTTATGCTTATGATGTGTGGCTCTCATTCTTTGAGCAATTTCTTCAAACCTTCAAAGGTTTTTCCTTTTTCAGGTGCTTTCATACTTTTCCTGCCCTCGTTGTGGATCAGCCAGTGCTCCAAGGGCCTTTGTTTCCTTTGCATGGAGAACAATATTTAGAAACCAAGATCTGGGTGCTAAGCATGCCCCTTGCTACTGGAGTGTTGCTTCTCCCAGGTCCTCTCAGTGGACAGAGCTGGGAAATACATGTACCTTCATATATACACACGGGCGCACACACACAAGAATGTATATGCACGTGCCTTTATACCAGTACTTGTGTTTCTGTTTCTCTGGGCTCCATCATCCTTACTGTGTGCATTTGCTCAATCCCCTGTACATAGCCATTACTCACCTACATGAGGCCTCCTCTTACCCTGCTCTGACACTGTTCTTAAAAAGGTCACATTGCCAGCTGTCACCTGCGGCCCCTGCCATCTTGCTCCAGTATTACCTCTGCCCTGGCCACCCTCACTTTGCTTACCCAATGGGCTAAATTAGAACAGAGAGGAGGTAGGCCAAATTATTGTTTCTTAATTAGAAAAAAAAAAAGTAAGCAAAGGCTAAATTAGGATTACTTGCAAAGGTTTCTTCTTTGTTCGTTGATGGATTTAAAATGTAAAACAGTCCATCTACCAGTATAGTCTAAGTGTTGAAATAAAATGGTCTTAAGTAGCTCTGAGTCTACTTTAGGACTGTAATCATGGCCAGGAGGGTGGGAGGAGGTAGTACTTGTGTATTCTGCAGTGCACTTCAGCTTCAGCTCTAATAGTAAGAACAGGGCTGTCAGTGCTGGCTTTAACTGCTAAATCAGCAGGATGCTTGTCAACTGGTCTAGACATGCATCATGCCTAATGGAAGAAAAACAAGAAACAATTGATTTCTCATTTGTACCAAGAGGTTGTACTACTTACCCTGTCAGACAGGACAGTCGTGCATGATAATGGCTTGTCCCACTCAAATGCCAATGGAGTCCCCCTTAAGAGATACCAATGGGTGCTGCTCCAGGAGGGTTCAGTGTATGATGCATTAAAGTCATTATCACTGTGGTGTTGTGAGGGACCATGTTCTCCAGCCTCCTGAAAAACACTGCAAAATAACCATAAGGACCAGGAAGAGAAGCAGCTGCAATGGCTACTTCCCCATCATCTGGATGTCCAGCTGCTGTGCGCAGGCTCAAGGGAAACCTGCAGCCCAGATCCCAGAGCTAGCACACAGCACAACATTGGGATAAAATGTGAGAGATCACAAGATCTTGTGTTTTGACCTGTGTTGAAATTAGCACCAGAAAAAAAAAAAAAAATTAGTTTCCTAGTGTCAGAGTTGACTGTTACCTAAGTATGAGCTCATGTTTCCTGTCCCTTGGTCAAGGAGTATTTGCTAGACCTTCTTATCTGTTGCAAGCACCTTCAGGGTGAAGGCGAGGGGCAGGATGGCCTGCTTATATAATCACTCAGTCACTTTCCATTGGTCGTTATCTAAAAGCTGATGACTCAAAGCTAGATTTCCCCAGCTACATCATGAACCATAGCTGGCCTCATGTCTAGAGTGTATCAATCACCTCCCTATTACCTCCCTATTCACATTTTATTTTATTGGTTTTTTTTTTTTTTTTTTTTTTTTTTTTTTGGTATGGGGGATTGAACTCAGGGGCACTTGAACACTGAGCCACATCCCCAGCCCTATTTTGTATTTTATTTAGAGACAGGGTCTCACTGAGTTGCTTAGTGCCTCGCCATTGCTGAGGCTTGCTTTGAACTCACGATTCTCCTGCCTCAGCCTTCCGAGCTGTTGGGATTACAGGTGTGCGCCACCGCGCCCAGCTCCTATTCACATTTTAGATGGGAATCCAGTCTGTAATCATTGGCAAGGGACAAGAGAAAGTACAGCTCTATTCTTTTCTCCCTCTGTCCCTGCCTCCGATTTAGAGACTTGATGCAAAAAATGACCATGATCTCACGGGGGTGGTGGGGGGAATGACTCTGCTGCTGAACTGTGCTTCTTCAAGCTCAGAACTGAGAAACAGGACATCCAGGCTTGGGACTGGAATTGGGACCCCAGTTGTAGGACAGCTTTTTTTTTTTTAATATTTCTGTTTTAGTTGTAGTTGGACACAATACCTTTATTTTATTTATTTATTTTTGTGTGGTCATGAGAATCAAACCCAGGGCCTCACACATGCTAGGTGAGTGCTCTACCACTGAGCCACAACCCCAGCCCCTGTAGGACAGCTTTTCCTGTGAATTTTCTGTTTAACTTTCAGCAAGTCCCCCAAATGTTGTCAACATTGGCATTGGTAAAATGGGAGGCTGGACCTCACAATCTCTTAATTAAGTCTGTGATTCTACTTAATTTCACTCAGTCATCATGAAATACCATGAGTCATGGCAGTGTCCTGAATGATAGCACAAAGGAGGTCAAGGAAAACTGACAGTGAAGGTGTGGTCCATGATAACACTAGAAGGCCATTCTCTGGACACGAACATTCGAAATTCTTTTTCACAGTGTTTTGTTTTGTTTTTGGAATTACAGAAAGAGTAGAAGAAAGCTCTAACAGCTTCTGCCTTCCTAGACAGCAGGATAAAGTGGGCAAGTCTCCGCTGGTGGAGGAACTGGCCTATTTACCTCCACTTCCCTTCCAGACCATGGAAGACACACAATTATGCCAGACCAACTCCTTCCCCTGGGGAAGGAAGACCTGGGTGCGGAGGCAACTCCACCACTTTCAACAACCTCTTTGAATCATTCAAATTCTGATCCCCTTTAAAAAGCACAGTGACAAATGACTTGGACAAAATTACTCCATATCTGGATGTCTCCCTGCCACTTTACTTTTCTTTCCACAGTGGTTTCCACTCCTGAGAAGTAGAAAGGGATTTTCTTTATGATTTCTCATTTGTCTCTTTTGTCTTAAAAAGATGACTCTGCATTTTTTCTAAATTGTCTTAAATCCCTTTTAGAAGTGCTTTAGAAATAAATTCTAAAATAATAATGCCATAGGTATTTAATAGGCTTTGTGCTGTAGTCAAGGAAAAAAAAAAAAAAAAGAGTCATGAAACTAGAATTATAGCATGTCAGAAGCAGAGAGGACAGAGGAGAATATGTAAATTAATGTTTTTTTTGTTTGTTTTTCATATTGTAATTGGAATACCTTAGTGGGTCTTGGCATGAAATCAATGAGTTATAACTAGTATTTTTTAATGCAATAGAACAGAAAATACCTGAATACATCCTACCTAATAAAATTTTGTTTAATGAAAGTTTTGTTTAGGCAAGTTCTCACATGCCTAAAATATCAAAGTTATTAGACTACAAAAATAAGAACTTTGCACAGCATTTATTATACTAAGCAGGATTCTTTATGATTGGCTCTTGTAGCGTGCTATTTAACTTAGAAATAGTCTTTGGAAAAAATTGGCTGAGAAAACTAATTTTTATTATTAATGAATTATTTTTAAATATTAAATATTTACTGAGTGCCCAAATGTGTAAGGGAGAGTGCAAAACTAATTAATTAAAATATTAGTTATAAGACTCTTTAACTGTTGAAGATAATCAATTTGTAATTTAAAAGTTCTCATAAAGGAAATCTCTAGGCCCAGATGGCTTCAATGGTGAATTCCACAAAACATTTAAAAAAGAAATAACAAATTTACATGATATTTTCCTGAAAACAGCAAGGGAAGGAATACCTTTTTTTTGTATTTTACAAATACAAAAAAATGCAAAGCTAATATTAATCTGATACTAAAACTAGACCAATATGGCTTATGACCTTGGACACAAACTACATATCTACATAATATTAGCAAATCAAATCAAGCAATGTATAAAAAGAATTATACACCGTAACCAACTAGTATTTATTTTAGGTGTTCAAGACTAGGTCAACATTCAACAATCAATGTTCCAATATAAAGAAGAGAATCTCATGATCATATCAAATGATACAAAAAAAATTTGACTAAATCCAGAACTCATTCATGTTGGCCACTCTTAACTACTCCTATTCAACACAGTACTAGAAGTTCTAGCTACTGCAAGACTGCAAGGGAGCAGGCAAGGGGTGGGGAGAGGGCATGGGGGCAGGAAAGATGATGAATGAGATGGACATCATTACCCTAGGTCCATATATGACTGCACATATGATGTGACACTATATCATGTACAACCAGAGAAATGAAGAGTTGTGCTACAATTGTGTATAAGGAATCAAAATGCATTCTGCTCTCGAATATACCTAATTAAAATTAATTAATTAAAAAATAAAAAGGCAAAAAAAAAAAGAATGCAAGGGAAAGAAGTAGTATATAGATTAGAATGTGTTATGGTTTGGATATGAACTGTGCCCTCAAAGACTTATGTGTTGAAGATTTAGTCCCCAGTGCAGTAATTTTCAGAGGTGGGGCTGTTAGGAATGATTAGATCATGAGGGCTCTAACCTCATCATCAGTGAATTAACCCATTGATGGATTCAGATTTGACTGGAGTTTTGGGAGGTGGTGGAAACTGTAGGAGGTGGGACTGAAACCAGCCAACCGTGAGCTAAAACAAATCTTTTTTCCTCCTTTAAGTTGTTTTTCACAGATATGCATCACAGCAATGAAAAACTGCTTAACACAGAAAAGGAAGAAATTAAACTATTTTCAGATGGTAAAACCTTCTACAGAGACAATCCCAAGTAATCTACAAACAAATACCCACTCCCAAATTTCTAGAATTAAAAAATAAGTTAAATTACATACCTGTATACTAACAATGAACATCTGGAAATCAAAATTAAGAACACAATTCAATTTAGAGTAATGCCAAATAAAATTAAATATTAACATGCAGTATTTGTATGCTAAAATATCAAAATACTGATGAAGGATATCTAAGGAGATCTAGATAAATGAAGATAAATGTTCATGAAGTAGAAGACTCAACATAGTAAAGATATCAATCCTTCCAAAATAGATTTAATGCAGGTTTGATCAAAACTCCAGCGATAATTTTTTTTTTTTTTTTTTTTTTTTTTTGGTACTTGGGATTGAACTCAGGGGCACTCAACCACTGAGCCACATCCCTAGCCCTGTTTTGTCTTTTATTTAGAGACAAGGTCTTACTGAGTTGCTTAGTGCCTCGCTTTTGCTGAGGCTGGCTTTGAACTTGCGATTCTCCTGCCTCAGCCTCTGGAGAGGCTGGAATTACAGGCATTTGCCACTGAGCCTGGATCCAGCAATAATTTCTAAAGACAAAGACAATATTATTTATATTAAATGATACAAATTCTAGAATAGCTTAATACAATTTAAAAATAGAAGAATAAAGTGGGAAGAATAATTCTATCTCATATTAGGTCCTACTATATGGTTAAAGTAACCAAGACAGTGTAATATTGTACAGGGATAGGCATGTACATCAATGAAACAGAGTAGGGAATTCACAAACTCACACAAATATGTCCAACTGCTTTTTGACAAAGATGCCCAAGCAGTTTCATGGAGGAAGGATGGTGCTGGAGCAAGGGGACATCTATAGACCAAAGAATGAACTCCAAACCAAATCTTTCATCTTGTAAAAATTAACTCAAAATGGGTCATATATTTAAATTTTAAATGTAACACTACAGAACCTTTAGAGGAACACATTGGAGAAAATTTGGGAGACCTAGGTCTAGGCAAAGAGTTTTTATACTTAGCATCAAAACATGATAAGGAATAAAAACTTTAGCTCTGAGGAAGTCCGTATGAAGGGGATGAAAAAGTAATGTAGATTGGGAGAAAATATTTTCAAACTACACATCTAACAAAGGACAAGTACCTAGAATATGTAATGAACTCCCCAAACATAATGATAATAATAATAATAATAATGATAAAACTCAATCAAATTAGAAAATAGGCAAAACATGCAAAGACATTTCACTAAAAAAAAAATGAAAAAAATTTCATAATTAACCACTCATGAAAGAGTTTACCATAATTTTGAATTTTGCCATTAAAACAATGCAAATTAAAACCACAATGAGCCGGGTATGGTGGTACACATCTGTAATCCCAGTGTCTGAGGAGACTGAGGCAGAAGGATCACAAGTTCAAAACCAGCCTCAGCAATTTAGTGAGGCCATAAGCATCTCAGCAAGTCCCTATCCCTAAATAAAATATTTTTTAAATGAGGGCTGATGATGTGGCAAAGCACCCAAGTTCAATCGCTGGTACAAAAACAAACAAAACAAAAACCCACATTCGATCTCACTACAACCTGTCAGAATTGCTAAAATAAAAACTAGTGACAATACCAAAAGCTGACAAGGATAAGAAAATCTGAATACATTACTGGTGGCACTGTAAAATGGTATAACCACTCTAGAAAACAGTTTGATAGTTTCTTAAAAAAGAAACATGGAATTACCATATGGCACAGCAATTTCACTCTTGGGCATTTTATTACATAGATGAAAACTTGTATTTTCATGTAAACCTGTATGTGAATATCCTTAATGCCTTATTCATAATAGCTCCAAACTAGAAACAACTCAAAGGCTCTTCAGTGTGTTAATTGTTAAACAAATCTGTGGAGCATCCATGCAGCTATGAAAAGGAGTCGATTGTTGATACACAGAACAACTCCAGATTGCATGCTGAGTGGAAAAAGCCAATCCTCCAAGTTACATACAGTATGATTCCATTTACACAACATTTTTAAAAATTTTTAATTGTTTAGCTATAGATGGACACAATATTATTAGTATTTTTAAAAATTGTTATATGGTGCTGAGGATGAAACCCAGTGTCTCACACATACTAGGCAAGTGCTATACCACTGAGACACAACCACAGCCCCTAATATAACATTTTAAAAAATATTTATTTATTTGCTTTAGTTGTACATAATGAGTTTTTTTTTAATTTTTACATGGTGCTGAGGATTGAACCCGGGCTGCACACATGCTAGGGGAGCACTCTGCTGCTGAGCCACAACCCCAGTCCCTAATATAACATTTTTGAAGTGACAAAATTATGGAGATGGTGAGCAGATTAGTAGTTGGCAAGGTCTAGGACCATGATAGGGGGTGAGATGTGGAGAAGAGGAGGAATAAAGAGAGAGGGGTGGGGTAAAAAGGACAACACGAGAGATCCTTGTGGTGGAAATGTTCTGTATCTTAATTGAATTAATGTCACCATCTTCTTGTGACATTGCATTATGTTTTTGGCAGACATCACTAGTGGGGAAAATGGGTAAATACTGTTTGGAATCTATTATTTCTTGGTATCTATTATTGTGCATATAAATTCATAGTTACCTCAAAAAATGGTTTATTTTACAAAAATAAACACGAGTGCTCTCTGTTTGGGCTTAGTTTGATGTAAGTAAATGGAGTTTTTAAAAAAGGATGATTTGGGAGAAGACTAAAAAAACTATTAAAGAATTCTAAATATGTCTTTTTCTTTCTATAATCCTAAGAGCACTTGACCCTAATCATAACCTTGTGCATAGAAGCACTCTTGTTTTTAGGTGTTGTTATTAGCATGGAATAAAAGTTCCTTGGCAAGCAGTTTAATTAATGAATTTAAATGTTAGTCACATATGTACAACTATTGGCAATGCAAATGAAGTTCTGCAAAATACTTTTTGTGAACGAAGATGAGAATTATCCTTGATAACAGAAATATAAATGGAGTTCTTTTGCTCAATACCTGTTAAATTGTTGTGTTTCCTCCCATAGAGGATTTGTTAGCCCACTTTTGTTTTCAGGATATCCTTCAAACTCATTCATGAGCACAGGAAGCAGGAGCAGTATAACTCCCGTTTCTAGGGAAAAGGTTCTCACTCATATTGTGGGAGCTCAGGAAGTGCCTCAGTAGTCTGGGAAGGGGGAATGGGTGCAGTCCCCTGCTTCTGGCAATGTCCACATTGGGCAGCTGTTTTTTGTTTGTGTACACACTGGGGATTGAACCCGGGTCTCATGCATGCACTCACTCTATCACAAAGCTGTACTCAGCTCCTTTGCTATTTTGCATATTGGGTTCATGTTAGATTTAGTGAAATAACAGAGTCTGGTCAGTGTGTGTAGTCCAGTGGTGGAGCACTTGCCTAGTATGCATAAAGGCTTGGGTTTCATCCCTGGCATGAAGAACAGACTCATTGTCTCATAAAACTTTGTAAAAGCACATGTCACTTAAGTTCACTGTTGCTCAGCGCTGAGGCTGCAGCCAGGGTCAAGCATCTCCAAGTTCCCTGTCTGGGGAGAAGGTGGAGGAACTGCAATCTTGAGTAAGCAGTGCTGGGAGGAGCCCAAGGATAAGTGCCTGTATCAATCCCTCCTGATCCAGCCACTGCCAAAGAGTGTCCTCACTCGTTCATTGTTGCTCTTTGCCCTGGAAAAGAGAGTGTGTCCTGGCTAGAGAAGATCTGGGGCAAAACCATGAACCAGAGTGATACAGACTTTTGCACTTAAAATGTTTTTTTTTTTTCTTCAAAGTCTGTATGTGTGTTTGTGTCTGTATAAGATATACTGATATATACATAATATATGAGTAATATCATGTGTGAGGTGCAAGGTAATTAATGAGAAAAGCACCTGCAGAATTCGAGTTAACAAAAGTTGATTGCATAAGCAAACATGCAAAGCTGTGTTCCAAGAACTCATGGAAATATTTGGGGTGGGGGAATCTGAGGATTTGTTTCAATAAATAATTGACTAATGGCAAATAATAAAATAATTTTTAATAAAATGGTGTGTTAATAATAACAGCAGTGAAATTTCACCTAATTTCACAGTCAGGTAGGACCAAGATGTCCACCAAAAGGCAATCAACTAGGTGGCTCCGGAAATGAGTCCGATAGCCAGTTTCTTACTCACCAATGTGAGAAAGTGTAGGCTGTGCCACAAATGGTGTCTCCCATTTTTCTCGAAGAATTCTCCAACAGGGGTGAATGCTACAAAATGAACCCTTCCTAGAGGGTACCACATCCCCTTTGATACATCAGGGCTTCATACAAGCTCAGCAAGCTTCTAAGAGTAGGGTCCTCTCAGCTCCACTGACCTATCTTTAGCCATGGGTAATGATAACTACCCACAGCAGGATGTGACAAAACACACATGTGCCCCCAACTTGTGGTGGCCACCAGGAAGGAACAGGGGGTCTCCAGGGCCAAGACTCAGAGCTCTTTGGACATGAATTCCCACCTTGTTGGCCTCCTATGGTGTTTAATACCTCTCTAACTTGCTGGACCAGAAAAAGATGAGCTGAGACCCCAGCATTGGCAACACTCCCAGGGGCACGTTGGTATTCCTGGGGACTCGGGCTTGGAATACTCCTAGATTCAGCCTCAGTGTCTCTGCCCACAATGAGCAGCTTCCTCGGTACCCTTGCCATGGCCTAGTTGTTGGTCACAGGGGTGGAATGGGGTGGGAGGAAAGTGGTAGTAGGGAATAAGCCCAAACCATTAATAACCCCGTTAGTCCAAAAGGAGCTACTGTTAGGAGTGAATGGACTAGAATTTCTGCAGGGCTTTTGGCCATCAGCGTTACAATTAGGAAACAAGAAAAACCAACCAACAAAAACATATCTAAACCACAGAACTAAATCACCACTCTGTTATAATTCATAAAAAAAAGAAAGAAAAACAAAACCAAAAAAAACCCTTCATCCAGCCAGAACTGATTTCTGCATAAGACCGTGCTGGGCTTTCTGAACTCTCCAAAGGTCTAGGAAGATCTCAAAGGACCCACAGGGAGTAGGTGGACAGGTTTCATGCAGTTGGGTTTGCCCAAGATGCTCCAGGACAGACAGAGTGCTTCAGGAGAGTTAATTGGCCTCCTTATGATTCTCAGAATTGTCCCAGTTTAGACCATAAATTATATGGTCTTCTTGAAAAACAAAACAAAGAAAGAAACAACAACATCAACAAAAATAAAAATTAAAAAAAAAAAAAAAAAAAGAAAGAAAGCAAAAAAGCAACTGAAAATAACTTCCTGACTCCCAGACCTCAGCCAGTGGAATTTCAAGGCTCTTTCTGTAGGCTCTTCATCAGGGTGGGCAAACTTCAGCTCATTGGACTAATTCAGCCCCGTCCTGTTTTTGTATGCCTGGTGAGTGAAGAATGGTTTTTATTAACTGTCAAGGTTTCAAATAACAACAAATAGGTAAATGAGACTGTAGGTGGCCTACAAAACCTAAAATATTTACAAAATATTTATAGAAGAAGGTTGCTGACCTTCGATCCAGCTCTCTGGTTTTATAGATTTGGGTAGAAGACTAGAATTTTGGATCATCTGCTGATGTCTTTGGTCCCCGAGAGTGATGACGGTTCTGTACCCTTGCTCTACCTTTGTCCAATCCAGGGGCCAACACCAGGCCGATGCTCGAGGCACGTCAGTGTTTGTGGGTGACATGAACTCAAGCATGTCTGCCAGAGAATCCCATGAGGACAGCAAAGGACATTGGTCAAGATGTCCCTTCTCTCTCCCCCTGCAAGGGATAGTGACGAGGAGGAAGGGGAATGAGGTCTGGTCAAGCCTCCCTGTCCTGCATCACAGTAGGGTTTCTATTCTGGGCAAAGGAAATGGGTGAGCCAAGAATCCTGCCTCCCCCCTTGAATCCCATGTAGCCACAGGCCCCACTCATGGTTCCTCCCATTGGTCACATCCTGAGGTCCAAGCAGGCCCTCAAGAGACCCACCTCATTTCCTTCTAATTTTCATGCCTGCACGTGGTCTGTGGTCCTGTATGTGCTGAGGAAGCCCTTGGAAGGGACGTGCATTTTCTAGCATAAAGATGATCCTGTTCTCTCCTGTTCTGGAAACCACACTGCTCCAGCATAAAGGATTACTTTTCAGAATCAGAATTGGCTTTGGTTCCAGGAGACAATTCTTAAAAAAGAGATTAAAAAAAAAAAAAAAAAAAAAAAAAAAGACCTGTGTCGTCCCCTTGATGGGCCTTGCAATGTAAGAAAACTCACTTCATCTCCTTCTCCATAAAAGGAGAGTTCTTTCATGAAGTCCAACCAATTGCCTGAAATGCTATTCCCTCCTGTGAGTTTCAGAAAAACTGCAAATAGTGCTCCGAGTACGTCTCTCAGGCGCTTATATTTAGAAACCTTTTAAAAATGGCTATGTTGGCCAGTCTCAAACTGGCCGGGCAGTGGTCAGACTCCTGGGTCTCTTATCCTGATCAACACACCCAGGCTCCTCCGGGAGGGCAGTTGACAGGGGATGGGAGGTCCAAGAGGTCAGTGGCAGAGTTAACAGCAGAGGTCAGGCTTCCTGACTTCCAATGCCTTCTTGTAGCTCTGGGCCCACCAGAGGGCTTGTGTGCACCTCCCACAGGGGTTTGGTCAAAAAACCCTGAGCCCTGCTTTGTACGTGGAGAATAAGCAGCAAATGTGCCGTGAATCTTTCGGAGCTGGACATTTGCTACCCTGGGACTTGGCTCTAGAAAAGTGTTTTCTTTTGATCTTTTACTCCAGTCATCTCAGAGATTAGGCAATGATTTCAGAGTTAAGTAACAATTTTGAAAACTACTAAATCTCAAATAGACATTGGTAAACCTGGTATTATCCCTTCTCATTTCTGTGAAGGCAATTTGAGGGAGGTGTTTAAAAATTTTGAGAAAGAGAGTTATGTGTGGAGCTCACTTTTGCATATTATACATGAGCTGCTAAGCTTTTGTTATAGTTCAGATGTGAAGTATCTCCCAAACTGTTGAAGTCTTGGTCCCCAGTGAAGCAATGTGCACAGGTGGAGATTTTGGAAAGTGATTGGATCATGAGGGCTCTGACCTCATTGATAGATTAACTCATTAAGAGATTCATATTTGCTGGCCTTGTTGGGAAGTGGTGGAAACTGTGACATGGGTCCTAATCAAAGGGGTTACTGGAAGTGTGTCCTGGAAGGATGTATCTTGTTCCTGACATTTTCCTCACATGCTCTCTAGTTCTTGGCTGCTGTGAGCTGAGCAGTTTTCCTCCTCTATATCCTTACACCACGTTGCTCTTCCTGGCCTCGGGCCCAGAGCCATGGAGCCGGCTGACCATAGACTGAAACCTCTGAAACTAGGCGCCAAAATACACCTTTGTCCTCTAAGTTGTTTTTCTCAGGTATTTTGTCCCAGAGATGAAAAGCTGACTAACACAGCATTCATACACTCTACCGTCCTCTGCAGAGCCACTACTGACTCTCCCAGAGTGGCAGAGGGCTGATGGGTGTGAAAACTTCTGGAGGCAATTCACTACCTGCCTCTCCTGCCATCTTATGTTTTTGAACTTTGAAATAAACTATCTCTGGAAATCTTAGGTAAAATGTTCACTATCCAATGGAGAAGAGAGGGCCTACCAGCAGCTGATTCATTTTGCTGGCTACCAAGTTTGATCAGTTTGTTCAAAGCTATGACAGCCACTGGCAGTTTTCCCAGGTTTGTCAGAAGACACACGTATGCCTGAACACATGAGTCTCTGCTGCAGTTCAAGAGCAAATGAAAGAGTAGAAAAAGCTATGACCTCAGTAACTAAAAATGGGTGCAAATAACAGAGGCCCCTGCACCTCTTCTCTGGCACTATCCTCTCAGCTCTGATCAGCCTTTACTGCCAAGAAAGCTTAAAAAGCACTAACCCCCTTCTTCCATGCCTTACAGCTTTACCACAGCCATTGATGCTTGTACACCTAAGGTCTGTATGTGAAAACAAACTGATTTAAAACATTGTTCCCGGGCTGGGGTTGTGGCTCAGCAGCAAAGCGCTCGCCTTGCACATGCGCGGCCTGGGTTTGATCCTCAGCACCACGTAAACATAAATGCATTGCATTGTGTACAACTAAAGTAAATAAATAAATATTAAAAAAAATTATTCCCCTTCCTCTGGCTCTAAGAATAGAAGGACAGTTTCCGTTTTGTTTTTTCTATCTTTTATTACATTTTTTTTGCTTTTGAGATAGATACAAAACAACCAGACACTCTCTTCTAACACACACACACACACACACACACACACACACACACACACACACAGCCATTCTTGTGATTTTAAAGTGCAATTCCCCTTTAACTTTGTGTACAAAAATATTTATTTAAAAAAAAACATGCAGAAATTTCTTCACAAGGCACTTCTAGGCATAAAATGAAGACAAGTCCTCGGTTCTACATTCACATTGAAGTCAAGGTGAAACATAAGAGCTGCAGTCTCTCAAGTCCTCACAGGCCCAGCAGTCTCTAGGAACTGTTTAACAGAAAAACTATGAAACTTTGTAGCTTTGTGACTTGCACTGCAACACTTCACAATCATGACCAGGAAAAAACGGCCTGTCCCCAATGTGTCATCCCACTTCAGGAAATTAAGATAAGCTGCCAAACTGCCTTCAGGTAACCATATAAGATCCCACTGTAGGTGAGATCCCATTACTGTGTGTAACTTCTCATCTCCAATTTCAGTCCCTCATGTCAGGAGAGGCAATTAGATCTAGACCCTCCCAGAACAAAGAGCCACCAGGCCTGAATCCAGGGGAGGGATTTTAAAAGCAGAAACAAATGAAAGACAAGCAAAGTTGTCATTCACTGTCCAGTAAGAGGGAAGACCAGACACTTCTAAAAAAAAAAAGAGCACAGATAGCCCATTTAATGTCCAAATGACTACATATAATGCTTGTTTTTAAAAAGCAAAAGATATGCAAAGATCAAAATCTACAAAGTGGCTCAAAATGTATATCTTTAAATTTAAAAATCTATTGTTTTTTTTATAACCATTAAAATTAAATCTCAGTGATAAAGTAATTCCACCATGGACTTAGATTGCTTTAATTTCTAGGGAACTGCACAGTTCCATTTCTAACCAGTTTTTTCTCTAATGAGAGATGCTTCATATTTTCTAAGAAACTCTGAAAGCTTATTACATATCTAGATAGTCCATCTTATTTATTGCATCCAATTTGCAAAAGCACCCCAGGGCATTTTGGGAAATAATATGAAACAAAAATGGCGTTGTTTCCCCGTTCCTGGAGTACTGCGTCTGTTGACACAGTTCTGGACAACTGCACAGTGGCAGGTGGTTGGTCCTTTTGGGTAACCTGGGAAAGACAATGGGACTGAGGCTATTCATCACCATAAATAAGAGCTGTGTAAAGGGAAGTCTATAGGTCAGGCTGTAGTGAAATTTTCATCAAGGAACTGTTCACCCTCTGAAGTGTGTAGGCCTTATCCATGATGGTGAGCTATGAAATCAGGGCAGAGTCCCTCAGTGAAATTCTTGAGGTCTTCTGAGAGAATCATGGGACAGAGTAGGCCAAATGGAGATAAACTGCAATGAGGACACAGACAGTTCTTCAGGTACATCTACCTCAATAAATGACAGTCCTGATGACAGAAGTCAGGCAAGCAGGTTCTTTCTCTGGGGAAGAAGGCTCTTTGGAAAGCAGGTGAAGACTTGCCTTCTGAACTGAGCAGTGGGGTAAGCACCCCAGGTGTGCAGAGTGGGGGCTTGCAACCATGCCCCCAGCAAAAAAAAGCTGAGGTGGGCTGGGAGGAAAAAAAGGAAGAGATGCTTATCACTGAATTTATCATATTTCAAATTTTGACAAGGGAATGTCTTAGGATCATTATTACACAAAACCAAATAGGCTTTCTTCTAGAGTCATTTGAGGCCCCTTTCTTCTGAACATGGAATGATCCTTATTTTGGTGACCTGTAAATAACAGTATGCCTTGTGTCCTTCCCACATTGGGAGGCGACACTTACTAACACAAAGAGAAATGCATGACCTACATGAGATCAGTTTTGCTGCCATGTGACTTAGACTTATGCTATTAATAGTTCTGATCACCATATTTGTAACATGTCAAGTACTGTCTGTGTACCTGATGTATGGTATGTTTAGATAAAACATAGTCCTGCCCAATATCAGCATAAAATAAAAAATGTGATTTCCCCATAAATCATATTATCGTGTAATCAGAATGTAATCCACCTGGAAGAGGCATAAAAAACAAAGCGCTAGATTGAAGACTAGTAATAGCCAGTTTTAGGAACAAGAATTATACCAAATATTATTTAGCATTTAAAAAGTCAGAACATTTTAAAGTTCAAAAACAAAAAACTAAAAACAAAAAAATAATCCCAACCACAAAACTCTAGGAGCCAAGGCACTCGATGGCTGCCTGATACTGATGTACAAAGCAACAAACCAGGAGGTGTTTTAATTAATCTGAAAGAATTCAAGCAAGAGTCTCTGCTTGGCAAGTCCAGCAGCTGTGCCTGAATCCAGGCAACTACGCACACTTTCATAAATCAGGCAAAAAAGAGAATTAATAGTCTTTTAACCAAACTCCACAAACAAACAAAAACCAGAAAAAAATTCAGATTTCTACAAATACACATGTAAAAAATATTTTTCAGACACCCCTAAATAAAAACCAATCTTACCCAAGAAAAATCACAGGTTTGGGGGATCCATCTGACAATGAATGTCCCAGGAGTCTCACAATAGCATTAACCAATGTGCTTCAGTCCAATATGGTTAAAAACAATTAATCTCTGATATTTCAGAGTTGGCAAACATTTAAAATAACATGAGAATGTAGTGAGGTTTTTCTCCCCTTAAATCACACACCATAAATAAGAACACCCAAATCAAAGTCCCTGGGTGCTTGTAAAGTGTCCTGGATATTGCATATCACAGTCAAAATAAAAACAAATATTTTCTGAAGGCTTTGAAGATATGCTGGATCTGCAAATCAAGTGTCCCAAACACAGCATAAAAGATGACTCTCCAGGAAATGAGATCTACAATTCTTTCGTAAAGAATGAGGCTTGCAAACCAGCCAAGCAAGTGAAAACAAATCTTCTCATTGAGACTTCTGGTGACTCAGGGCGAAAGTAAGTGCTTAGAAAGCTCCCCCAAAAGCCAAGAGGAAAAGCAAAAACTCACAACTGTCCTGCCTTGTAAGAACCCTGCAGTCTGTGACCCCACACAGAAGCCAGTGACTTTCCATAATGGTGTGTTGCTCTCAGTGGAATATGGATGTTTGGTTCAGCAAGATGGGGAGAGAAGGAAATGACTACCTCGGTCACAAGCCTTTATTATCTTTTCCTGAACATTGGATGAACAGTGGAAAAAAAGCAAATGCAAAAAATAATTTGCACAAAAAAGAGCAGATCCCATCTCTTCTGTAGCTGTTATTACAAATGGGTGACATGACGTCAGGCTGTTGTGTCACAGCACAGAGATAAAGGGCGATTCTGAGTAGATGTGAACAGCACAGCAGGAAAGGCCTGGCTGGTGCAGAGATCCCAGAGGTGGATGGAGAGGGTCTGTTGGGGGTGACTGTCTTCCCACATCTGGGTGTGGAGAAGAGGTCAGGCTCCTCTAGCCTTGCCACACTGCCCACAGGCTTGGTTCCTACTTGGATTCTTTCTGGTACCATCCTGCTCATTCCCAGGTGGCCACCCTGGCTGCCACAGAGGACCCAGCGAACCCTCTGAATGAGAAACCAGTTCTATGATCTAAACCTGGCTGAATTTGCTGGTTTAAAAAAAAAAAAAATAGACAGGATTCTTTCTTTTTGAAAACTGGGCCCAATAGCAGTTCATTCTGCTCTTCTGGTGGCTTCTCCATTCCATCCTGACCAGGGCCACACACTTGTGAACTGCAGTCACTAATAGTAGGGCCCTAGCTTTTCATATCCTAAGTAGCTAGGCCACTCAGGAAACAGACCATAGGAACACCGAGGGCTTCCAAACTGGTCTAAAGATATTCCAAAATCCGGTCCATTATGTGGCTGCGTGGTTCCCTGAGTGGATTTTAGTTCAGCCTGGACGATCCGATAGTTTTTGCCTTTGTTGCTGTCCCAGTACGCCTGGCCGTTGCACTCGTAGCACACGGCAAACTCCATCCTTTCATAAGACTGAATTTTCTCAGGTAAGCTAATGTCAAAGGAGAACGTGTCCCTGTCTGAACCAGCATAAGTGTCCTTCACATACCGACAAGGAAAGTCTGTGAAGCTTTTCCAAGTGTCAAATGTCATTCTTATTTTCACGATCTTCTCGAATGCAAGGTTCTGAACCTTCACTGTGCCTGCGATGGCTTTGTCCTTCAGCACACAGTTTTCAAGGCAGACATGGTTGGCCTGAAGTCGATTTCTAAAGTCTAAGTAATCTGCAGAAGGCTGTGAAAAATCCAGAACAAAGCTCTCGCTCTCTGCTGTCGTCAAACTCACAATGTTGTCTAGGAGCTCAGTGATGTTAAATGGAATATCTAACGGGTCATCAAATTCCGAGAACACTTTGACCATTGTGAGGGCCAGTCCTTGGTTGTCTGCGAAGGACACCCGCTTTTTCACCTTTTTCTCCTGGACCGCAGGGGCCACCATCCCGCTGGCTTCGTTCCTGCTGCCCAGCTGAATGCAAGGCCTCAGCGGCTTGCTGGGCTTTGGTGAGATCTTGAAGGGAAACCGCTCTCGGCGCAAGGATGGGGCCATGCAGTTGTATCTGTACTCTATGTCCACAGCCATCATGGGGCTAGATGAATAGGTTAGAACCCTGGCAGGGGGGAGAAGAAAGAAAACAGCAACAAAATCAGATAGATGTTCAAACACCTGATTCCAGCAGACACTTGGCAGTCACATGCCACTGTTCAGGACAATTCCAGTGTGGCCTCACAGAACATGGGAGATTATGGATGTATGTGTGTGTGTGTGGGGGGGGGGCTTTCATGAGGCACACACTTTGGTAAATACTGCTACTTATTAACTGATAAGTAAAAGTTGAATATGTTTATAGTTTCCAACACGATATTTTTTTCATGGTTATAGCACATTTATTTTATTTTATTTTATTTTTAAATATATTTTAAAATTTGTTCTCATTAGTGTATTTTGATAGATGAACACATTGTGGAATGGCTAATGGATGTATCTGGCATATGCATTGCCTCACATACTTATCATTTTGTGTGCGTGTGTGGTAAGGACACTTAAATCTATTCTCCTAGCCATTTTCAAGTATATAACATATTGTTAACTATAGCCACCATGATGTACAGCAGATCTCTTGAATCTTTTCCTCCTACCAAATTAAAATGTTGTGTCCTTTGATCAACAAACAGTCCCCCAGTCCCCTCAGTGCCCAGCCCCTGGTAACCACCATTTTATTCTGTTTCAATGCATTCAACTTTTTTAGAATTCATGTGTTAATGAGAATATGCAGCATTTGTCTTTCTGTACCCAGTTTCTTGTACTTTAACACAATGTCCTCAGGCTTATTCCTATTGCTGCAAATGACAAGATTTCATTCTTTTCTATGGCCAAACAACATTCCATTGTGTAAACATGCCACATTTCCTTTACCCATTCATCCATTAGTGGATACTGAAATGAACTCCATATCTCGACTATATGAATGATGTCACAATGAGCATGTGAGTGTGGCTATCCTTTGAATATGTACCCTGTAGTGGGATTGCTGGGTCATATGGTAATTTTAATTTTTGGAGGACTTTCCACACTGTGTTCTGTAATGGTTGTACTGGTTTACATTCCCACCAATAGTGTACGAGGGTTCCCCTTCTCCATATCCTCTTCCATACTGTTATCCTTCACTTTTTTTTACAATAACCATTATCATACATGTGAGGTAACATCTTAGTGTGGTTTTAATCATAAATACTGTTTTAATCCAAGAAATGTATCATTTTCAAGTACACAAATGTTGAATTTGTGTGTTACTACATGCCAGGCATTATGCTAGATACTAGGATTCAATGGTGAAGACAGATGCAAACTTGTTTACTTTAAACTAATGATATATTCAGTATACCATTAATATTTAGCATATTTTTTTAAAAAATCCAGCAATTTGTTATTTTTAAACCTCTCATGTAAACAGTTTGCCTTTTATATAAATGAAACTAGCTGCTATAAAAATAAAAAGCAAATAGAATCATGCAAGATTAAATTTGACTTCATAAAATTATCCTTGTATAAATGAAAAAATAAATAAAACCAAAAACATTACAAAGAAAAACTCAGAAAATATTTTACAAAGCAGAGTTAATACCTTAATATATAAAGAGTTCAGATAGACTGTTGTTGTATCAGTGCTGTGTTCCAACTGCCCATATTTTACTTAATGATGTCCCCAAAGCGCAAGAGTAGTGATGCAAAGGAGGCACCTGAATATGTAACATGGAAGGGCAGATTAACTTTGGTACTATGTGGCAATGCACAGGACACAAGGGGAAAACACCATGCATAGGGTTTGGAACTACTTGAGGTTTCAGGCATTCACTGGGGAGGGGAGGGCAGTCTTGAAATCTATCTTGTGGATAAAGAGGTACTTACTATACAGTTAAAACTATCAGAATACCCACATACAGGATTTCAGGATATGTTTTCCTGCTTTGTATTTTCTTTTATCCCCTAAAATAACGTTGCTTTCTATAATCAGAATATAAGTGAATCTTGGGGGAAAAGATAAAATATTTTAAATTTGCTGATACTATTGCCTCACTAAAGTGAGTACATTTTTCATTTTGATTACTCTTGGCTAATCTGAAGAATGTAATGATAAACCAGGAATAAAATCTCAACTCAAAATTGCAGAACACTGGATTAGTTCCCCAACAAACCTCCCTTTCTTATAGCAAAGGTATAGGTATGTGGCAGTGCGGGGGTGCCTGTTCTCAGACTGCACTGCTGCCCCTGAGAAGTGACAGACAAAATATAGCTCATCTTTTAACAAGAGTTGGCATCACTGATGTGACCCAATAAACAAGCTCTTTTTAAATTTTGATTTTGTAGATCGGTGGTAGAGAGCTTGCCTAGCACATGTGAGGCACTGGATTCGATCCTCAGCACCACATAAAAATAAATACATGGTATTGTGTCCATCTACAACTAAATATATATATATATATATATATATATATATATATATATATATATATATATATAAAGTTGTATATGTTAGAGTGTATTAGAATTACACATTCAGTTCTAACTTTAGCACAGGAATTTCTTTGTTTGTTTTAAATATGTATTAAAACCAACCAACCAATCACACAACAGCCCTGGCCTTGTATCCCAGTGCTTCTCCCTCTGCCCACCCTTGAAATCTTAGGTATGAACTGAGGAGGAGGGGTTCCTCCTGGAACCCACTTCCTCCTGACCTGAGTGAGTACAAGGTCAACTGCAAGTTCTCTATGCACTTCCAACAACCCTACAAACCAAACTTAGCTGAGCTTTCCCACATGTCTTTAAAGCTCATTAGAAAAAGGTTGAGAGCCTCTCAAGATACTATGGAAACAGAAATGCAAAGCAAAGGAAGGGGGGGTCAATTAAAGAATCTACATGTTTGTAGGTGACTAAACCTAAGTTTAGGTTTAGTGGTCATAACTTAGCTCCTAAGTTATGATCACACAGGTTAAAGAGACTTTGTTGAAGACCTCAATAAAATCAAGGGGTTTGGTCCTAGTGGTGTAAATTTATGCCACCAGCCCCCACAACCCCTTTTATTCCCAAGCTGTAAGAGCAAGTGAAAAACTGGAGGGTGGGGGTGAGGTTCTAGTCAGAGTCAGTACAAATTCAACAATTATACTAGCATTTTCAAGAGTCCAACTGTTTCTGCAATATTCTTCCAAGAAAGGCAAAAGTTAGGTTATGATGGTCCAAGAGTTACCACCCACACTACTGCCCCGGAGAATTGCACAAGCAACTCTGGCCCAGAATCCCTTCACTTTTTGTGCATGTCACCATAACTTCAGGTGCAGTCATTCACCCTCATGGCCTCAATTCAGGGTAAAATGTGAATGTTAGCCACCTCGCTTGTCCTCATAGTAGATTCCAACCTTTATTAGCCAGACCATTCTCCAAGAATTGGTGCACTAAGGTGCTGGTTTAGGGTAGGTTTTCTTGACCACCTGCTCAGAAACTCCCCAATAGACAGTGGCAGGGATGACTATTAGCCAGAAGTAGTACTTGGAGCAAGCAAGCATATAAAGGAATTCTTTGTCAAGTCCCTGAAAGGAAGGCATCTGGACAGGTGCTTCATTTGCAAACAACACAAAAATGATCAATTCCCAGGCAGTATGTGCCAGGCCTTGTCTCCTGGCAGATGCTGCCCCTGTCCTTTCCCTCTCCCAGGTTAAGTTGCCAAGGCTAATCAGGGAAAAATCCAGAATCAGAAGATACGAACACACATTTGAACCAGCAGAATGACACAGGATCTGGATACCAGTTGCAGGGCAGGGACAAGGGAGCATGAGTAGCTGTTCTCCAGGCCTGTAAGGATCTAAAACACACTTCCACATGCCTGCCTTAGAGCTCACTTGTGCCTGATGAGGGACTAGGCCATGCCCAAAAGTAGATTTCAGTGTTCCAAGCCCAAACTGCACAAACTCAAACACTCATGAAAATTAGAGACCAAATGGATAGTTTTGCAGAAATGCTTTTTCTGTTCCACTAGTGACAAATAACACACTTTCCTAAGACAGCTGGCCAGTGTTAAATGTCATGATTTTTTTGTGTGAAAACCATAGACCTGTGCAGACAATAACCCCATGACCTTCCCAGTTTCATGCAGCTGAGCTACTGACTTTCTGTCTGTGTCTTTATAGGAAGCTTTTTTTTTTTTTTTCTTTTTGGTATTGGGGACATTTTCCCTCTATATATTCATATGTATCCCTCCCACCCTTTCTCATAAGGAAAGACAGAAAAATCAGACACTCAAACAACCCACCAGCAACACTGAAAACTGCCAAACTATATTAGGTAAGCATTCACAATTCAGCAATTCTTTATTCCCTCCTAAAAGATTTGGCTTGAACAGTATAAAGGTAACACCTTCTCTCTTTTGTACTCAGGCCATGGAGACCTTATCTAGAGTCTTAAAAGCTACTTGTAGCCCTCGATCCTGTTGCCATCATCTAAAGCATCTTGTAGATAAATATTTGTGAATAAGGCTGCATGTCAAGGAAAGAGGAAATTAAAATGGTACAGTCCCTACCATTAAGAACTTCCTAAGGGGAAACAGAGCACTGTCCTAACAATAGCTTTTACCTAGCTGTGCCGGCTGGGGCAACTCACTCAACTTCTCTGGGCTTAAGAATTCTCCTATGAGGTCCTTTCTAGCTCTGACATTGTTGCCAACAGTGCATGATGCCTCTTCTCTTGCCACTCACTTTCCCCTAAGTACCTCAACTCTACTTTTGAGGTGAGTCCTCCAGCTGTCCTCATTTTAGTCTTGGCTCCTAGACAGCTCTGCCAAGTGACCATTTCCTCTTCTCTAGCCCCCAGGCTGAAGGCCTAACTTTCTTCTGCTGAACCCTGGGTCTCCCAAGGACGCTGGTTTCCCAAGGAGGCTGGCCACACAGACCACAGGCTCCAGAGGCTTTCAGCAACTGTCCAAGTTCACAAAGCTTCTCATATTTTATTCTGGGCCCTCAGGCCTCTTTTGCAGTTACTGCCCCTTCCACACCCCTTTGTCTGGGTTCAAAAGGGTGGTATGTACAGGGCGCTGGGGGCAGGGCGGTGTGTCGAGGGTGGAGGATCCCACCTGCCACTCTGCCTGACCCTGCCCCGCTAGCTCCAGCTGGCCCAGGGGCACCCCGCCCCCAGCCTCCATATTGCACCCACCTTTCGGGCAGCGGAGAAGCCCCCTCCGCAATTCGCTCGCCACATCGGAGAACCCAGGGGGAGGTGACAGGGAGGCCGCTGCCACCCGACTACTTGAGCTTTTGGTGTTTGTCTGGAGGCTGGGCCTGGGCTGGGTTCCCGGAGATGAAGGCGACCAGGAGGAGGAGCCCAAGTTTCCCACCAGATAGGGGCGGGGCTGCGGGGTAACCCTGGGCTGGAGCTGCGCGACACTAGCACCCCCGCGCGGGCCGCCTGGCCCCCACCAACCCGGATGGCCCCTGTCCCAGGACTGTGGGTCACGCTACTTCGCGTTGCCCGATTTTCCGTTCTCAGGTGCAGCAAAGGGATTTGAACCAAACTGGGAAGGAGTTGGGACAAGTAAATACAACTTTACAGCATTAGGGCCTGGAAGCAGTTTTCTTACATAGCTCTTTAACAGAGAAGCTGAGGCAGAGAGATCGAGAGATGGGGGTGTGGGGGAAGACAGGCGACTGGTCCTTGTGCTCCAGACCCCACTGCCCAATTGCTAAAACGTTCCCCAGAAGTGTCAGGTACGAAGCTGGAAACTTGTGCCACCTTCGAAACCGGGACAACAGGGCACAAAGTTATCTGTTGTTGCAAGCTCAGTCCCTCGCCACCCCTCGCGGCCGGGCCCCGAAGTTCTGGAGGTTGGGGGGTCCAGCCACGCTCTATCCCACCTCTGGTCCCTGGTTTGCCCTCTCCACGTGGAAGCCACAGCATACTCGAGCCCATCTAGTGTGTTCCACCACCGGTGTGTGGCTGCAAGTCGGCTGGTTAAAGTGTAGGAGGCAAGAAACAAAGGGGAGCTCCCCTGCGCGCCCCTCGCCGCGGGTTCCTTGTTACTGCACCTCGGACTCAGGCTTCAGGAGGTACATACCGCGTACAGCTCATTAGTCTCGAGGGTAGAAGCGCCAGCCCGCCACACCAAACGCGTGAGGATGACAGGCACAGCGCCTGCGACGGTGGGAGCGGGGGCTGGCGTTCAGGTCCGCGCCCCCGGCGGGCAGCTGCATCAGTCCGCGCGCGAGAGCAGCCCGCTCGCCTCCTCCCTTCAGCGCGTCACCCGGGACTCAGGCTCCACCAGCCGCTCTGCGCCCTTTAACTTTCCGCCCACCTCTCCCACTTGGGGTCCCGTCCCAGACCCTCTTGCACGTGAACGCCCCCCGCAGCCAATGGGTGCGCCTGGGACGCGAGCCGACGACCAATGGTCACGAACCGGGAGAGCACTGCTCCTCCACGTGATCGGCAGCGTGCCGGGAGTGATACGGCTGGCGTCCAGGGTTTGAGAAGGGGGCGGTGGGTCACCTTTTCATCAGTAGCCAGTGGACGGGCGCCAGGGGGCAGAGGCGATTTCCTCCAAAAGGACGTCCCGTTATAGTGAGCCGGTTGGAAGCTGGCAGCGTGCGAAGTTGCTTCTTCCTAGGCAAAATCCTAACCAGGCCAAAGAAGGAAGGCATTTGCAGTTGCTGTCCCACTGCCCTGCGTATCCCGCTTTCACGGCACTCCAATCCTTGGGTTCAAGGTGACGGTTTCCTCCCTCACTGCATGCGGAGCCCTAAGGGGTCTTGAGACAACATCCAGTGTGTTTCCTTAGATTTTATGGGGAGTCCTTCAGGATACATATCCGCAGCTCCTTCCGTAGTGTCTAAAACAATTATTGCTTTGGGTTTGTAATGCACATCGAAGTGTTACTATGACAAATACTTTTTATAAAGTTGGTAATGGGCCAGAGGACCACAACTCAGTCAAAACACGCAATTCTCCAGATACTGTTGAGGATTTCTCAGGTAGGTGTATTTTAGGGTGATTACCTGACTCAAATCTATTATAATAACTACGTGAATGTACGAGATCTGTCTGTTCTCTTTGATGATCCTGGAGATTGGTAGAGATGGACGACTTTAGTAGAGTTTGAACCAGAGGCTTCTTCCCATAGAGATCAATTTCTCTATCAAATGATCGGAGCTAGCCACTTTGGTGAGACGACTCCCAGATCTCTAGTTTTAGTGGCCAGTAAAAATTTAGAATGTCATTAATTCACATAGGATGGCCACTTTTTCAAAGAGCAAAGACATAAATAAACCCTACTTTTTCCCCATTAAGTACTCTTAACAGTTCTAACAACAAAAAAAGCAGAAAACGAATGTTCTCCATCCTTCATATTGGCTATATTTAGCATTATAAAAATTTATTATGTTGAATATGGTATTTGAGAATTTCAACTTCAAGAGATACAGGACCAGCTTCTAAGCTTGCTAGGTATGCAAGACTAAAACATTAATTTGTTGCAATAATCCAATACAAGCCTTCAGCTCTATAGAGAGCTTCCATAGCCACAGTCTCCCTGTCTGAAAGGTAAATGATGATCATTAGTCATCTCTCTTCTCTTCCAAGGGCAAATCTGATAAAGGACCACCTGTGAAATCCGCTATTGGTAGGCGGTTGGCATTTTACCTTTGCCAACTCTAAACCCCCTTTACTTAGCTGATGAGTAGGTTGAAAATTGTTAAGCCAAGTGCTGGCTATGTTTCTTAAGTGTAGTGAGCATGCTAGAGGAGTGGGCAAAGGTATTGCAAAATGTATGCAGGCAAAGGGTGATCTGAACCAAATACGGGCCAGGAGTTGAGACAAGCAAATTTCACAGCATTAGGGTTTGGAAGCATCTTTCTTACATAGATCTAGGAAATCATGGGTAGTAATTTCCCGTGTGGTTTAGATGACTATTTCAGACCTGGAGAGTGGGGCTAAATTTAGTTGTGGCACACCACTGTCTTGGTAGGTAGGAATGTGGCCTATGAGATTGAAACGAACTGTCTTTTATTGCAATCAGAATAGAGCTGGGATGCAAGCTTGGGAGGGCTGTTCCAGCAGAAGACTGCAAACCCAGGGACCCCAACCCAAAGAGCCGAAGAGCCAAGCCGAAGAGCCGGACCAGTCTTTAGATACACTCTTGCCCCACCCTCTCATTGAATGGCAACAAAGAGGGAAAGTGAAAATTTTCAATGCTGAAGTTAGCGTATGCCAACGTCCTTTTATGCTACCTGGCATTCAATTTTAGTGTTAATTTCTTTTATTAAAGCCCAACTCCTCTGAAAAATAAACCTAAAAACTTGGGGCTGGGATTGTGATTCAGTGGTAGAGCGCTTGCCTAGCATGTGTGAGCCACTGAGTTTGATCCTCAACACCACATAAAAATAAATAAATAAAATAAAGGTATTGTGCCCATCTACAACTAAGAAGAAAACAACTTAGCAGTAAGCTTAGCAGTAAGTAGCATAGCTAGTTATTATTCTTTCATAAGCTGTTCTTTTTCAAGGCTGGATGTGATATCATCATCTTTCTTCTTCCTTGCTAGAACTGCAGGCTCATCTGACTGCTTCAGCCCTCTCTTATTCATTCATTCATCCATTCATTCACCAACACATTATTGAGTAGCTGACATAGGCCAGGATGCTAGAAATGGGAAAAAAATGAGTGAAATATAATCTCACCCATCAAGAAACTCATAGGCTAACAAATAATGATGTGGACTAAATGTATGGAAGGTAAGTGTGTGTGTTTGGAAAGTAAGAGGAAGCCTTGGTGTGTGTGGCAGCAGGAGTGGGGGAAGTGAGAGAAGGCCCCCTGAGAAGTGACCATTGAGCAGGCTCCTGAGGAAGGAGGTAGAGTTGAGAGGTAATTGGAGAGAGCAAGGCAGGAATTGACAAAGATGCAGATTTCTATGTTCCCACAAGAATTTCCACTCGGCTGATTCAAAATAGGGTCCCTTTCCTGGCTCAAATATTAGACTATGTTCCTTTATTTGTGTATTAGCATCAGCTTACTGCACATCCAGAAAGTTTTAAGAAATATCATTAATGTCTTAGCTCCTTCTCCACTTAATGCATATCAAAAACATTTCAAAAAATCTCATCCCAGATTTTGGAAGAGACTTTTTTTTTTTTTTTTTTTTTTTGAGTCTGATATTCTCTTTGAATGAAAATTATTGCAAAATGAATCTAAATAAAAATAACTAGCATTAGGAGGCAGAACTAAAGAAGAGAACATTCTTTTGCTTGATCAGAATAGTAAGTGGGAAAGTCTGTTTCCAAACTGCCCAAGTCAATTTATATTTAGACAAGTGGAGTTGTTTGCACCTGTCAGAGCCACAGACATGTTCTGAGCGCATTATGTTACCTGGGGCCCTCTGTCCCTCTTTCAGATTCCACTGACATTGACTTGCAAGGTCATGTTTTATGGGAACAGGCAGATGAATACTTACAGAACGACTCTGTTAACCTTTTTTTTTTTTTTTTTAATATTTATTTACTTTAGTTGTACACAATGCAATGAACTTATGTTTACGTGGTGCTGAGGATCGAACCCGGGCCGCCCATGTGCGAGGCGAGCGCTCTACCGCTAAGCCACAACCCCAGCCCGACTCTGTTAACCTTTATCTATAGAGAATGTGTCCTTTGCATGCAAGAAGACCTTGAGTAGTTTATGGCAAAGCTTCTAGAGCCTGTTAGGGTGTTTTCTTACTGTTGAAGCCATTTGGGTTCCAGGATGGATTGATGTAGGGATTGCTCTTTTGAAAATTACATGACAGACAGCTACTTTTAGCCCACACTTTTCCCTTGTGCCAGTGCTTTGTATGAGGCTGTTTCTCTAATTTGTATTATTATTTTTTTATGATTCTAAACCTAAGACAAGATTATTGTAAACATTGTGGAAAATACAGAATAATATAAAGATGGAAATAAAATCAACACCACTCAGTGATAAATGCGCATATAATTCCCTGTATTTTCTTTCAGTGTTTATTCATTACGTACACATTATATTATCAAAATCATAATATGTAAATGTGTTTATAAGTATATACATGTGTGTTTGTACATGCACACATATATATAGTTTGATACTAAATTTTTATTCACGACTGCTTCTCATTGTGAGTATACCAGCATGACTTTTTTTGTTTTTGTTTTTTTTAACCTATGCCTTTTTTTTTTTGGCATGTGTGTGGTGGGGGGATTGAACCAGGAGCACTTCACCACTGACCTACATCCCTAGCCTTTTTATTTTTTATTTCAAGATAGGGTCTCACTAAATTGCTCAGGCTGGCCTCAAACTCACGATCCTTCTACCTCTGCCTCCTGAGTAGCTGGGATTACAGGAGTGGCCCCCAACTGACATATGCTTTTTAATGACTACATAATCTTCTTTCATATGGAGTTACCACAAGTTATTAACTCTTTTCTTCTTGTGGGACATTTAGGGGTTTTTTTTTCCCCCTCAGATTTTCTCTGTTACAAATATATTTAAAGTGTTTTTACATCTAAATCTTTGTCCGTGTTCTCAATTCTTGCCTATAAGCCTTACTCTGCACAGAGTTGGACGTTCTTCAAACCTGGTTCATGTTGCCAAATTGTTTTTAGAAAAGTTAGTATTGATTTCTTCACTCCTGCTAGTAGGGAAAAGTAAGTTAAATAATACCAATAAAGTGTTGGTTTGTGGACTTTGGGCAAATTACACTTCATTTTACAAAACAGGCCTATGAGAATTTTCACGAATGAATCATATGCTCTGTGCCTAGATGAAAATAGCTACACACCTCATCTTTTGCTTTAGCTTTGACTCTCAAAGTACACAGCCAATTTGTGTCATGAATGGAGACTTCACAGCCCATATTATTGACTTAAATGATATTAAGTGGTGGCTGGTCAGGGAGAAGATGGAGAGGCTAGGGACTAGGGAATAACCACTTTGCCACAGTCTTAAAAAGCATTAGGCAAAACCCAGTATATATTTATATTCGCTGCTTATTCAACCCCTGCTCATGATGGTGTGATCACAAATTATATTTAAACACGTAACTCTATACACATATGATACAATGTACAGCAAAACTGCACCCAGAATTTCATGACAAGTGGCATGCACTTTTGTGAGGAGAAAAATATGCCAAGCTGCTTTTAGGATGGTGTTGGGCCACTTGGCTATTGCATGCCTTGTGCCTAAGTCTGGGATGTTTCTGTTGCATGCCTCTGGAGTCAAGTGACTCAGATACTGCAAGCACTTTGGATTTTGTATAAGTAATTGTATTTCAGCTGGTCCCAGCCTGATATTTACAAGACTGCTTGGATTACACTCTTAGGAACTTGCCATGAGATATATTTGTATTAAGAAAGCAATGACTCACTTGACGATGAAGGGAAACAAGCTAAGTATTTATGTATGATGATTCCTAAATATGTGCCACTGTGTTTTCCAGCAGGCTTTAATTTTCTATCACTCCTTTGCCTTTGAAATTTAGAGTTAGAAGCAAACTGACTTCATGGTTTTCCTCAAGATCATTTGATATCCTCTGGAGAATTCGGACTTAAAGACTGCATTTTTCCTTCTTGAATCCCATGTTAATGATTTCTCCACACTGAACCACAGGCTGTTTTGGAGCAAAAAATGGAGCAGTTGAAACTAGGACATCACATGTGTTGAGAATATTCTTCCCCTGCTTCTTGCCTTTCTTATACTCCAGAGGAGGCACAGATGTCAGAGGGCAGAGAGGAGCCATCTTCTTCAAGGTCATTTTACCTACCACATATTAAAATGCAGAGGACAATAGCTTGCTTGTTATAGAGGCTACTCAAGTTTCTTATAAAGTTGCACTTCACCAAAAACAACAACCCGATAACAAACTATTAGCATGAGTCTTACTTGGTAAATAGCCAGGACTATAAAATATACAAAACCAAACTTTGCCATTGTTTCCATCCAAACCTTGGAGATTGCTACAACAATATATTAAAGCTTAACAGGTATGTTTGGCAACATTCCCATTTCCTGTCTGTTAACTCCTTGGTCATCTTTAATTGCAAAGTCCCCCCTCCCCCATATAGGGTCCTTTGTCTCTTATTTATCTTGTGCCCCATTGCTCTGAAAAGTGCAGTTAATTTGTCCTTTTTCCTTTCTTTCTTGATTTTTTTGGGGGGATACCAGGGATTGAGCCCAGGGGTGCTTAACCACTGAGTCACATCCCAAGCCCTTTTTATTTTTTGAGATGAGATCTCACTTAGTTGCTCAGGGTCTTGCTAAATTGCTGAGGCTGGCTTTGAACTTGCAATCTTCCTGCCTCAGCCTCCTGAACTGTTGGGATTATAGGTATGTGCCATCATGCCTGGCTCTTTCCTGACTTTTGACCCTTGTTCTTTTTCCTTTTGTTTTCTAGTATTGCTCCTTAGTTTATAAAATCTAGAAATTTCTTTCTCCTAAGACTGGTAAATAAGCAATTTTCTTTTTCATGCTCTCTTCTTATAAAGTCACCACCAACTTTTAGGACCAATTCCAAGACAGTTTATGAGGAAAAAGAAGACTATTATAAAATATATGAGAATGTTTCTGGTTTAACCTGCTACAATCCTTGGGAGAACATAAAAAAGTGAAACCTCACATAACCCTCATAGCCTAGAAATAATGAGGTGTAGCAGGTAAGAGCTCAGTCACTTGGTGGTTCCAGAGCACTGACTCTGACCCCGTGAGCTTAGGGAAATGACTTATCAATTTTGTGCCTCTGTTTCCTGATCTGTAAGATGGGAATACTAATGCTTGCCTGGTGAGGTCATTCTGAAGATTTTCTGAGACTTTTTTATTTCTAACCAGGATGACTTGCTCCAAAAAACCCAAATGCAACAAAGTCGTATTTCTTGTCTTTTCTTTTTGATACCAGGCATTGAACCCAGGGGCGCTTAACTACTGAGCCACATCCCCAGCCCTTTTTATATTTTTAAATTTAGAGACAGGACAGGGTCTTGCTAAGTTGCTCAGGGCCTCTCTAAGTTGCTGAGGCTGTCTTTGAACTCATGATCCTCCTGCCTCAGCCTGCTAAGCTGCTGGGGTTACAGGCCTGCACCATCACACCTGGCTATACTTCTTGATTATTCTAAATACAATTCTAAATAAGTCTGGGTCTGAACCCTCCACTTACCAAGGCCAACAAGAAGCTTGATATCAACTAATTTCTGGAGCTCATGAAAATTGGAAATAGTTCCTTTGTTCCTAGACTCTGTGGTCACTGCCTTTAATGCTGTTCCTTCTGCAGCCCATCCCCTTTGGAGATGAGGTCCTTGCCCCCCACTGTAGTGACTGCTTAAGACAGTCTTCGGTGGTACTCACTCAATGGATCCAATATGAAGCTTTTGGTTCCCAGATCTAAGCCCCTCCTAGAATGTTGCACTTGGGCAGGGTGTAAATTTTTACCACCTGCAGAAACTTCAGTCCCACAGCTCACAGGGTATAAGGATCCACTCCCTTTCTGGGCTGGAACTTTTCACAAACCATAGAAGCACCAGGGTCTAACCTCCCCCATTCTTTTCTTTTCTTTCTTTTTATTGTTTTTATTTAATTTTTTTAAAAATTTGTTCGAATTAGTTATACATGACAGCAGAATGCATTTTGATTCATCGTACGCAAATGGAGCACAGCTTTTCATTTCTCTGATTGTACACGATGTAGAGTTGTACCACATATGCAGTCATATATGTACCTAGGGTAATGATGTTCATCTCATTCCACCATCTTTCCTGGCCACTCCTCAGTCCTCCCCCATTCTTTTTTTTTTTTTTTTTTTTTGTGGTACCGGGGATTGAACTCAGGGGCACTCGACCTCTGGGCCACATCCCCAGCCCTTTTTTGTATTTTATTTAGAGACAGGGTCTCACTGAGTTGCCAAGTGCCTCGCCATTGCTGAGGCTGGCTTTGAACTCGCGATCCTCCTGCCTCAGCCTCCCAAAGTGCTGGGATTACAGGCGTGCGCCACCGCGCCCGGCTTCCTCCCCCATTCTTGAAAAATTCTGTACCCTTCCTGGAAGGACCCAGAATTTCCAAACAAAGGCTTATATGGAGTAAATTTCTGAGAAGGCACCTGAAGCCTGAAGGAACTGTTTGCACCTCCATGGACATAAGAGAATTAAGACCTTAGAAAACAAAAACCCACCTTTCTCCTTCCAGTGTAAGGTGTTGGTTTATATGAGAACAGCAGAAATTCATATGCTGACATATTTGTTAATTGCTCTGTACTTGGTAAATATTCCAAGGACATCATTAGTTTCCCAGATAGTCCCTCAATCAAGTGGAAATGAATGGAAACAACTAAGCTGCTTTAAAAAGGGGAAAGACTATTTCTAAAGACTCTGAAAAGGAGCAGATTTCCAAAACAGGTTTGCTACAGAAAACGAAAGGAAAATTTAAAGAATCTTTGATTGTAAGAAGACATGGTCTATAAATTATGGAACCATGCACAGAGAAAAGACTCAGATGAAAAGTTGGAAGGATGGGATAAGAGAGATGAAATAAGAATGGATGGCAACCCAAGAATTAACCCATCATGGGGGTGGAAATAAGCAAAATTGACAGTGAAGAAAATGGAATCATTAATTTGGAGGTTAACCTTGAGAGGTCTCCCAGGATATACAGGAAAAGAACATAGAATTAGAAATGACAGGGGCTGGAGTTGTGGCTCAGTGGTAGAGCGCTGGCCTAGCATGTGTGAGGCTCTGCGTTCAATCCTCAGCACCACATAAAGATAAATAAATAAAGGTATTGTGTCCATCTACAACTAAAAAATTTTAAAAAAAGAAAAAGAAAATGACTGGGCTGGGGATATAGCTCAGTTGGTAGAGTGCTAGCTTAGCATATGTGAGGAACTGGATTCAATGCCCAGAACCAAAAAAAAAAAAAAAAAAAAAAAAAGAAAGAAAAAGAAAATGGTTACTGAGAAAACAGATGCTAACAGAGTAGGAATCCAATTACCCAACTTAAGGGTCATAGTATTTCTAAGAAAGGAAACAAATGATAATAACGTTAAAGAAAAAAAAAATGTCCAAGTTGGAAAGAAAAAAGAGTATATAGATTGAGTGGGCTCACAGATTCTAAGTATAATCACTTTCAAAAGATCCACATCTAGATATGTGGGACAAACACACACACACACACACACACACACTCCAAAGTGCCACAAGTATCAAAGCAGGAATTGGTAGGAAATAATCACCCTTCACCTAAAGCAAGTTATTGTTGGAAGAACAAACACTAGACTGACTTCTGACCTCTGTAGTGTAGCACTGATCATCAGAAAACCAGCTACATGAATTTTATACTCAGCCAAGTTGATTTTCTTATGCCCATGACCCTGTTTCCTGACACTTCCCAATTTTCTTCCATATCCTCCCCATATTGTGAAATATAGCAATTAGACCATTAGTGCTCAAAAAAGTCAACTCACTACTATGTCTTATCTGCCACGGTGTTTTAGTTCTCTAATGAGGTTCTAAAGTTGCACGTCAAAGCCTATTTTATGCTTTGCCATTTCTGTGCTGAACACCTTAGCTTTAACAGTCTTCTCAAACAGGCAGCAAGGATGTTATTTGCTGCAGAGAAAAGAGGCCTCCCTCCCCATGACTTCTGCAGCCTCATCTCTTTCACTCCTAGGGTGGTCTCATTGTTTACCTTCCCAATGGGAATTTCTACTTTGTGGGCGTAGTGTTTGCTCAGGTGGAAAAGCTCAACATACCACATCTTTGCTTTTTCATTTCATTCCATATGCCAGGACTTTAGTTTATGAATCATATTGGGAGACCACAGATTATTAGAGCTGAAAAGATTTTGGTCTTCGAGTCTAACATCCTCTATTTACAGGTAAGGAAACCGAGACCTGGAAAGGTGCTGTTGCTTATCTGGAGTCACAGTGGCACCCCATCTTACCTGTGGTTTAGTTACCTGCAGTCAACAAGAAAAAAGATGAGTATAGTAAGATATTTTGAGAGGTAGTGCACATTTACATAACTTTTATTATTAATATCTATATCAATATCTATAAGTACAGCTTAGTACTATCCAGGATTTCAGCAACCACTTAGGGGATATTGAAAAGTATTCTCCAAGGATAAGGGGGAACTACTGTGCTGAGTTGGGACTAGCTAGCCTTGTGGCTTTTCTTTATCTACCACTAGGTCAACACTGATGGGCATGATCTATTGAGCACTTTCTGTCCCTAAATTAAGGGGAATGGGTCAGAAATAGGCACAGGGCAGATATAAACAAAAGCCACTACATTATTCGTAGCACGTTCAGTTAGCATTCGTTTCTCCTCTTCTTTTTGTTACTGATACCTTGTATTTCCCAGAAAGGAGGAAAGAAATTAATAATTCCCCTACTTTGCTTTCCCTTTGGTCATCAGTGATTCTACTTCTGGAATGGATCAGACACTCTTTAGCCTGCCTTCTGCTCAGGACAGACTGGACAGCAGAAGTACTTAGGAATGTGGAAGGTAGCCAAGGGCTCACTGTGCTCTGTGTGGGAATTCTCCTCTTTTCCAGAGCCCTTTCCAGGAGAGCGGTGGACTCTCTTTCCTCCCCCAGATAGGAGAGTCACCAGCAGGGAGGGCAGGATGGTGTACACAGGGCTTAGAGAACAGGTTCACTGGGTATCAGACAAGAAACTCATTGTGGGCTGGTGTGGTGGCGCATGCCTGTAATCCAAGTGACTCGGGAGGCTGAGGCAGGAGGATTGGTGAGTTCAAAGCCAGCAAGGTGCTAAGCAACTCAGCAAGACCCTATCTCTAAATAAAATACAAAATAGGGCTGGGGATGTGACTCAGTGGTCAAGTGCCCCTGAGTTCAATCCCTGGTACCAAAAAAAAAAAAAAAAAAAAAAAAAAAGAAAAATAAACAAACTCATCGTGGGGTCACTACAGGTAAGGAGAGTTGCCCAAACCCAAGTCTCCAAGATGGCGTTCTCATGCTCAGCTGGGTGGGCAGAGGTATGTGGATGGGCCTTAGAAGATTCAGTGCTATTCAGTGTCAACTCAGATTAGACCCCAGCTCTGTCTTCACCAATATGGCTGATCCAACTCAGGAGTGAACTGGGAGCTTTGACATGAGCTCCTCATTACTATTTTTTATTCTCGAATCTAAATAGGACTATCATTTAATGAGTATGTACTCTGTACCAGGTACTTCCTGTATTTTCTATCCATATCCAGAAAGTCAGGTATTTTTACTAACCCCCTTTGTATAGGTAAGAAAACTAAGCCTCAGAGAAGTTAAGCAACTCACCTAAGATCACACAGCAGCGAATGGCGGGGTCTCAATTCAAAGTCAAATCCATCTGACCAAAAAGCCCAGGCTATTTCCACTCTATCAGGCTGCAGCTCATAGCAACCAGATGAAAAAGGCTGATAGTTCCACCTCAGGGACTCCTTATCTTGCTTCCCTAGTCCGTTAAATTGAATTTTAGGGCCTTTGCTGGGGCCCCAGCAGAATAAATTTTGGATTTTACAAACATAGGCCCTAATTGGATTTGACTGCCGGGACAACCACCTCATTCATGGGCGGTCCGTATTGAAAGGATGATTAGGTTACTCGGGCTGCAGCTCTCCCTGGAGGAGAAGAGGTCGGCAGCCTCTCTGAATGGCTATAGCAGAGTGGCAGGAAGGAAGTCTGGGGAGGTGGAGAAGAAAACCCAGGGCAGGAGACGGGCGGAAGATAGGGGATGCTGGGGGAAGCAGGTTTCTGGGGTTTATGCCTGGCAAAAGGGAAGGGCCACACAATGGATGGACAGGTGCCAAATATCTCTGTTTTCAGGAGGAAGCCAGACGTGGAAAAAAAAATTTTTTTTTTTCCTACCCCAAACAATTCTCAAATACACCCTGAGTCCTGAAACAGCATAAAAAAACACATGACCAAAATAGCCTTCTGTAAACATGGTATAGGTAGCAGAATTCCTTCTGGGTTTTCTGTAGAAAACCCAGAAGGAATTCATTTGATTCAAAATTGCTTTGGGACAGTTGTCTAGGGTGGGTGACTATCTTGAGGCTGGGACAGCTGGAAATTGCTGGTGGCTGGCTGGGGGCACAGAGCCGTGACATATAAACAGTGTGTCACAGTGGGTATGTGGTTGGTGGTGGGGAGGAGTACACTCTGATTGTCTCTGAGCCCCCCCTCCATGGCTCTAAGTCAGGGCTGGCACTTGTCACTTGGCATATGAAGTGACTTTTGCAGGGCAACAGGAGTAGATGTGATCAGGAGAGGAACACAGGTCGAAGGTAGATCCTCCTAGATGTGAATTCTGTGTCCTGTTAACTTTTGTGCCTTGGAGATCCAGAGACTCAAAATATGATAATTTCTCTAGGAGGATCAGAGTATCCTTAATGGTATCCTGCTAAAACAAAAATTAACTTGAGTCGGGCACGGTGGCGCACGCCTGTAATTCCAGCACTTGGGAGGCTGAGGCAGGTGGATCACGAGTTCAAAGCCAGCCTCAGCAATGGTGAGGCAGTTAGCAACTCAGTGAGACCCTGTCTCTAATAAAATACAAAAAAGGGATGGGGATGTGGCCCAGTGGTCATGTGCCCCTGAGTTCAATCCCTGGTACAAAAAAAAAAAGAAAAATTAACTTTAATTCTAGTCCATTCCAATTTAAAACATGAATATATGTCATCTGGCATTTTTGTGAGTAAGATATTATGTTACAAAAGCAGGTAGCAAAATTTTAAGTCTCAAAAATATATTGGAAAGTCACAAATTTAGGAAAAACTCTTAATGAAATGTGTTCTTAGTGCTTTCAAGGTTCATGACCGTTTTACAAAGATGACATGAAAGACCCTGCAATTGTACTGCCTGCTGTCAGGGAAGCCCACCTCACTTTCCCCAGGGGAAAACCAGTCTCCTCATTATCATGAGCCAAGGCTCTCCAGATTCCCCAGGCCTTACTATATTTACCAAACACTTAAAGACCTTTTCAAATTTGTTTAATACCTATTTGTTTAAACTAATCCTTTTGACTAAGGAATGGCCAAAATCAAATAGAGTAAAGACCAGGAAAAGTATTTCATATTTATAGAAACATTAGAAAAAAGATGTGGTCATACAAAGAAACAAGAGAACTCGACAAAGAAACAAGAGAACTCGACAAACAAGCCATATGCTTTTGTCCCCTGAAGTGCCGCAGGTGGGACACGGGTCCTCAGAGAAGTTTATTATTAAAAGGTTTCTGAGATCAAATACACCTGGGGACTCCGACATGCTGTGGCTCCATTTGGAGAGTCATTGATCTTGAGAGTATTCTGCAGGCCTCATGATTGCTACAGGGGGGAATTCTGCTGGGTTCACTAAACCTGGGGCTTCCCAAGCTGACCCAAGGACTCATGTTTCCTACCTTGTAGCATTTCACGGGAAGGAAAGGAGGTATGAACAAAATGAACAGGGGCGAGTGTCCTAGTCCCTTCAGGCTACTGTAACAAAACACCAGAAACTGGGTGGCTTAAAGATAACATATATACATTTCTCACTGTGGAGCCTGGAAAATCCAAGAACTAGGCCTTGGTAGGTGCAGTGTCTAATGACGTCCTACTTCCTCACTCAGAGTGCCACCTTTTTGGGTCTCACGTGGAAGAAGGGCAAAGGAGCTCTCAGGCCTCTTTTTAAGGACACTAATCCCATTACGGAGAACTCTGCCCGTTTATCACCTGATCACTTCCTAAGGACCTCCCACCCATCCCATCACCTTGAAGGTTAGGATTTCAATATATGAATTTTGGGAAAACTCAATGATTCAGACCATAGCACAGAACATGACTGAAATGTTGAAAAGAAATTCTAACAGAATCCAGAAACATGTGAAATGCATAATTTAATTCTGTGCGTTGTTAGATCTCAGTCGAGAGCAAGGAAGAAAATAATTCCAACGGGTTATGCATTTTTTTATGACAGAGCAATCAGAAGGATACCTTCTTCCACCCAGCACAGAAGCAAGTCACTGTGGAAGAAATGAAGCCCAAAAAGTAAGATTAAATTGACCAGTTTAAATCTTATCATAGGGAACCAAGTCATACTGATACCATGTTTACGTCCCCGAACGTTGAAGTGTAATGCCAAGAAGCACACCGAGGCCAGGGTAGAGTGGACAATGGAAGGCTTTATTTAAAGGACAGCAGAAAAAGACTTCCCCCAGAGGGAGAAGGGGACCAGGAAACCTGGAATCCTTCAATCCGTGGGAGGGGGAGGCCTGTTCCCTTTTATATCTAAAACTCCTTTGCTCTTTCCTTTATCTTTCTCTGTCCAGCTGGGGGACATTAAAAGCAAAAGGGTGTGACACAGGTGGGCCCAGGGCAAGTTCATCAGTATCTGTTTACTGGGAACTGCCTCATTGACTTTTTAGGGTGGGCCCTGACCTTGCAGACCTTGACAGTTTAATCTCCCCTGGGGTCGTTCTGCATTTTTCCAGGACTCCGACTGACTCCATTTCCCTTATGGACTCCATTTTCTTTATTAGACTCGATATTAGACCCAATTTGTCTAACTACACTCACTACCTAACTTTAAATCTGGCTTCACCGGGAGGGAGAAGGGGGCCATAGCTGGTATCCTGGTATCCCAAGAAGCGAGGGGTTCTGCCCTTTTTATATGTCTTAGGCTTCCTTTGTTCGCCTGTCCTCTTCCCCTTATCTTTCTCCTTCCTGCTTACATGACTAGGCCTAGGAAATGCTAGGATGGCCAAAAGGTGGGAAACTGGTAGGCTGAAGGGGGAAGGGCAGGATGGTGCAGCCAAGGACACTTTAACAACCCTATAGGTCTCTGTGGGGAGGGGGACAATTCCTGGGACTCTGGGTTACCTTGGCAACAGTAGGAGCAGGGGCAGGTTCTTGATAAGGGTGGAGGAAGGGCTCTGAAGGAATTAACATTCCAATCCCTCAGGGGACTGACTCACTCAAAATTGGCTTCCTTGACTCGACCTGACTCAGTTCACCTATCTATGCTGGCTGCCTGTCTAATTCTAGCTTCAATATGATAACTAGGACCATTGGACAGAGCTCCAAATGCAATCCCCCACTTTTACCATATCCATTTTCATCCCTATACTAATTAACCCACGCTATCTCAGTTGCTGAAGAAAACCAAAAGACAGCTCTTTCACTGTTTACAAACCGAACATTTAATTACTAGGCTTGGCAATATCTCTCTTCTCCTGACACTTCTCAAAACAGCTACCAGATGACACTCTGAAAGATGCTGAAAAACATCAAAAGGTAAAAGGTCAAAACTCTAAATTCAGCTTTGTCACTGACCTGCTTTACAACTTCTGTCAAACTGCAACACAGAGAGACTGTTCGCGTGTTTCACAGCAGCCTTGGCTGGAATGGCTAATGACTTTCAGCTGCTTCTGATATAAATGGTAAAATGGAAAGTTACTCACAGAATCCCTTTCCAGCAAGGAAGAGTCTCAACCAAGCCACATATATTGGCCAATGATATGTGTAGGGAATCTGGTCCTCTTCAGAAAGGGGATGTAGTCTAGCTCCTGGCCACATTTTAATATTGTCCTGCATTTTAGCTTATGTAGCTGTCCATTTCAACATTGTGCCAATTGCAGTCATGCGCAGGGTGATTATGTCTCTAGCAATCATATCAACATCACTTAGCTTAATCCTTGAAAATGGACTACAAGCTATTACTAAACCTTAAAATTTACAAATTGTGCATGCTGTGCTCAGACACCTCCAAACAAACAATAGAAGTAGCCTGACAATCACCAAAGGCGTCTGGCTGTGTGTCCATCACCAGAATTCTCTGAGTCTGGCTTCAGAGGCCACCATTTTTATCCATGCACCTCTTGGCAATGCTGCTGTTTTCAGATCAGAGGAGCTGGACACTCAGCCTGTTTCTGAAGGACCCAGCCTGGAGGTTCCCCTCCAGGTACAGAAAGTCTCCACTCCATGGGAAACGGAAGCCCCTTCTGTAGTTCTCCTTTCCTTGGCACCTCTTTCTTGTCCTCCTGCATTTGATTTCAATATCACCTGCCCAGAGAGGCCCCCTGAACGCCTTTGCTAACCTGAATCTCTCCTGTTTGTTTCCTTTATAGCAGTTGAACAGTCTGTAGTCATTAATAGTTCTGATTATTTTCTTTTTTAAAATTTATTTTAATTAGGTATATATGACAGCAGAATGCATTTTGATTACTGATGATTTTCTTGTTGTGGTCTGTCCTCTCCAACTGGAAAGCAAGCTCCATGAGGGGAACCACAGGTCTGTGTGCCTCGTCACTGTTGTACACTCAGCCCTTCATTTCCACGGGGTCCAGATCCATTGCGTCAGCCAACTACAGATGGAAAATATTTGGAAAAAAAAATTGTGTCTGTACTGAACTGTACTTTTTTTTTTCTTCTTGTCACTAAACAATACAGTATAACAACTATTTGTATAGCACTTACATTGCATTAGGTACTATAAATAATTTAGGATGATTTAAAGTATACTGGAAAATGTGCGTAGGTCATATGCAAATATTATGCCATTTGATGTAAAGGACTTGAACATCTTCAGATTTTGTCTTCTACAGGGGGTACTGGAACTAATTCCCCACAGATACCAAGGGATACCTGCATTCTTCAATCCCTAGACAGGGCCTATTGATTAATATAAAAAGAGTAATATAACAACAATATCAGAGACAATTTAGAATTAAAAAGACCAAAAAAAAAATTACCGGCTATTTTCATTCATGGATGCTTGCTTAGTTTTGTTCTTTCCTATTAGTCAAATAACTGACAACCAACTTCTGGATCTCAGTGGATCAAAATGTTGGGACAGTCACCCACAAAGTCTCCCATCCAGGTTTGGAGTGTTAATCAGGGTCAGGTTGTCAGACTTATTCCAAGTGGCATTTTCCATCTTGTCATCCTAAACTAAGTGTTGAGAGATACCAGGGGTCAGGGATGAAATATATGAAACAATACTAGATAAAAAACATGTCACCAGGATAGAGGGGGCCAGTGCTGGGAGTAGACTCTCTATAAGGCAAGTAGGCAAGGACCAGGGAGTCTGTGAGAATTGAAAGGCAGGTAGCAGTAGACATCTTAAAGACCCCTGATCCCTGGAGCAGCACTCTATCTTTCTATTAAGGCACTTTCTGGAGCCCAAGTGGTAAGAACCTACTGCAACAGAGACAATTGTGTTAGCTTTCTGTAACTATAACAAAATGCCTAGAGTTCAACTTATAAAAAGGAAAGGTTTGTTTTGGCTCATAGTTTAGGAGGTTTCAGGTGACCCCATTGCTTTTGGACTTGGGGCAAGGCAGTATATCATGACCAGAGTGTGTGGGGGCAACCTGCTCCCCTCATTGTGACCAGGAAGTGAAAAGAAAGAGGAAGCGATGGCATTCCATAGTCCTCCTAAAGAGTATGCCCCCAGCAACCTAAGACCTCCCACTAGGCCATCTCTTAAAGGTTCAACCAATCACAACAGTGGCTGATGTAATTTTGTGCTGTGTGCTTGAGATCCTACTGTGGAAAATGGTGAGTCAAATGATTTTGGATGTAGCAGATATTATTAGTGCTCTTTGCCCAGATCTCATCAGTTTACCCTGAAAGTTACCAGCAGACAATGACCCTCAAGCTGATTGGTGGCTTCCTGCATCTGTCTGCCTGAGAACATTCTCTGATCAATGAAGTATGCCTGGCTGTATACAGCAGTTGAGAAGGGTCAGGACATTACTGCCCCAGGAACATCTCCCAGGAATTTCTGGATAAACACCCCAGCTTCCTTGCTTCTTGGTGAGTGAACACTGATGTCTACTTAGTTTGTGAAAGGGTCCCCAGCAGAATTGAACCTCAGTTGTCCACAGCAGCATCTTACTTACTAATACCACTTGTTTAGCTGTTTTCAGAGGTTGTCTGAAAAACAGACACTATCAGAGAGATTTGCCTGCAGGAAGTTTGCTAAGAAATTCCTTGAGATCAACACCTATCTGGGAAAAAGGAAGCAGAATCAGATAGAAGTTGTTGAACTGTGGTGCCATTATATTGCCTCAGAAAGTCCCACAGGAAGCTCTGGAGCTACGATAACTCTTCAGAGTCAACCCACTTGAGACCAAGATAGGGGACAGGCCTTTTATTTATGGACTATAGGCCTTTTATGCGGTTGCCCCCTAGTAGAGACTTGGGCTAAGGCTGCTCTTTTCTGCCAAAAGTAGATCCCAGAGAAGGACTCAGATCAGAACCAACAGCCATCCAGAGTCCTAGCAGCTGGGGGGAGTGAGGGCCTCCATACTGAGGGGGTACCTGGGCAGGCACCATAGTATCAACTACATCTGCTTTTCTGGCTTCTTGATCTTGCTTCTTTTCCCCTCCACTATTCTGGAGTCATGTCCCAAATGAACTAAATGACCCAGGTTTTTGTCTCAGGGTCTGCTTTTGAGGAAACCCAAGCCAAGACAGGAATCATGCAGTCTGCATTTTTACTTAAGAAAAACAATCTAGAAGCTGTGTTATACAATAATTGGAGGTTGAGAGACTATCTAAATAGACCAGAGAAAAGATAATGTCAGTTGTCCCAGTGGAGTGGGATTAAATTAAGAGGAGGCTTAGGAAAAACAAGAAATGGGGATGAAGGTGAAATTACCATCAATATAAGTAATGCAGGCAAAAACAGAGGAATGGTTTGCAGGCGGGAGGTTAATTTTGTTTCAGAAATTTTGAACTTGAAGTGCTGGTGTGCTGTCCAAATGGAGCTGCTCCTCAGACAGGAGGACATTCAGGTCAAGGGATATAAATTGAAGAGCTAGGTACATGGCAGTAGTAAACTGTCACAGTGGAAGAAATTGTAAATGATTGTTAAGGGAGAGATTAAAGAAATGGAAAAGTCAACTAATAATTTCTGAGTATCTACTCTGTACCAGACACTATGCTAAGTTTTGGAAAACACCAATATTTATAGGATTAAAAAAAAAAAAAAAAAGAGGGAGACAACAGAGAACTCTCATCAATGCAACGACAAGTACTAGCTCCACCAGCTTATACCCTTCACTGGTCTACCCACTGCAAACATCACCAATCAATCATGAGAATTTTTTGCATATATTATATTTAAGGACTCGCCTCAGAATCCTTCTCAACATCAGGCTCCAGGAAACGTTCTTAATTCATCTGATTTAGCCCATGAGAAAACAGCTTTTTATTTTCCTTGTCTCATGAATGTCAAGAGAAGAAAGCTTTGTCTAAGAGAGGATGGGATAAGAGCCATTTTGAATACTGGAGAGGGAGAAGAGAATGAAGCTTGGAAAAAAGCCAACTGAGCTAAGAAAATAGGAGATCTTGTGGACCATGGAGAAGTTTTAGGGGAGCTCCAGGGAACAACCAGGAGCACAGGCTTACAAATAAATGATGACTTTCAGCTCCCTGCAGAGGGGAGTGCTGTACTGGGAGTGGTGGTGGTGGGGAGTGAAGTTTGGGTTGTTTTTGCTGAATTCCTAATTACCCACTGTGATACCACAGTCTGTATTCGGACAAAGAAAGTAGATTTGGGGAAGCAGTTCACAATTACATGCTCTCGGTGGGTAAAATTTTATTTTATTTTTCTAACCTGATTTAAGAATACAATAGGCACATAATTTCAAAGATGTATTAGATTGACCCATAGGCGCAATTTTGTTTGCAATTCCACAATTGTATTTGGTAGAAACTGGAAAGCTTTTTAAAGAAATCCCTAAATTCAAGTAGCTGCTGATGTTGGAAAAACATTTGTCAACATAAAACAATATCTTCTGTTTTCGATACTCATGACATTTGACATAAGACCGCATAAAATGAAACTAAACGTGGCCTGGAGATAGCTGGGCAGAAGGATACAAGTACACAATGTTTTGGGCCCAGAAATCATCTCATCTCTGGCTTTAGCTTAGACTTAACCTTGAGTAAGTGGTTTAACCTCTGGAGTCCTTTGTTTCCTCATCTGGAAAATGAGAGTCCTGGCCCCAGGACTCTAGCTGAGAGGAAGTTTATGATTCATCTACAGCCAACCCACCTTTACCCCCAAATTTATCTCTCTGAGTTCTCATCAATAATTTATATGCACCTGCAGGTCAGCTCTGCATAGACTCAAGTTTCCCGTACCTGTTTTGCTTCCAGTTGAATTACAGCCCTCTGGTCCCTGCCTTCTAATGACACCACCCAAGGCCTGTACGTTTTAGAAGTCAGAGTTGATGACATCTAAGATGCTTTCAAAGTCCAAACTTTCTAGGGCGGGGACCATCAATATTATTTAAATGCTGGCAGTTCTCAGGATTCCTTAGTATTCTAAAAAATGTGCAAGTTTTCTGGTACTGTGTGCCCACGAGGAATTTGGAAATACCTGCGAGTCTGGTTACTGAATCAATTGGGCCACATCCAAAGGCCACAGTACTCTGATTCCTGCATCTTAAGTGTGTTCTTACTGAAAATTCTGATGCATACCTAAAGAATTAAGTGAAATCCTGACCAAAACCATTAAAGTCAATGGATTAAAGACAATTTGAAAAATACAACAGTTAGTTTTGCCCCTAAGTGATAAACCCGAGATCAGTGTCTCATGCTGGCCTGTGCATTTCCTCAAATGTGCACTGAGTAGACATGGAAAGACAGCAAGTCCAGGGGTACACGTCTGGCACCCAGAGATGACCTTGTTTTGGAGCTCATTTCTTACCCCAGAGGTGTGTAAGCTCTTCTGGAGTCTTGGGCTTATTTTCTCTTCCTTGGTTATTTCTGTTCTTGTTTCCCAAATCTGCTGCCTGTGTCCTCTCCTCAAGGGGTGGTAGTCCTCCAGATTCTGTCATTGCCCTCTTCCTTTATCACTGGATTTACTCTTCCAAGGCTCATTCCCCTTCTGGATTTGAAAATGCCCTCATTGATGATGGGACCTGTACATCCTCCTGGTGCCTGAGCCTCCCCATGGTGAGCATGCGCACGGGTGGAGAAAGCAAGCGTCCCCTGCCCCTGCCCAGTATGCACAGCTTGCAAGCTAAGGCTTTGTGCATAGCACTACCCATGGCCTGAGCTACAAAACTGGATCCACTTCAGACTTCTCTCTCACCCCTAACAGATGCTGAGTCCTTTCCAAGGACTTTTCTTTTCTTTGCCTCCACCTTCTCTTTTTTTTTTTGGTACCGGGGATTGAACTCAGGGGCACTCGACCACTGGGCCACATCCCCAGTCCTTTTTTGTATTTTATTAGAAGCAGGGTCTCACTGAGTTACCAAGTGCCTCGCCATTGCTGAGGCTGGCTTTGAACTCGCAATCCTCCTGCCTCAGCCTCCCAAATGCTGGGATTACAGGCGTGCGCCACCGCGCCCGGCTTCTCCACCTTCTCTTATCCTCAAAGGTTGCTGCCTTAATTTGGACGTGGATCATGTCTCACCTGAACTGTTTCCATAGCATTACTGGTCTTCTGGCCACCTCCACAGTCCATTGTAGTCAGTACGATCTTTCTCAAATGAAAATCAGATCATGTCTTCTGTGTCCTCCTTTGAATCTGCAGATGAAGTCCTTCATCTCCACCCCAGGACCTCCTTCCATCTTCATGTGGCTATTGCCCTCCTCATAGGCTGCCACCTCTGCCTAGATATCCTCTTCCTGTGTCCATCCTCTTCCTGTGCACACGTGTTAACCCTCAAGTCACAGCTCAGTTTGTACCTCCTCCGTGAAGACATCTTTTACCCCAGCCCGCCTTCTTCTCCATAAGCCACACTGTGCCTTGTTCTTATGTCTGGCACTTACTAGGGTTTTTCTTTCAGGTGCAGTCAGATAGCAGCTGGGACTGGAATATCTGAAGATTCACTTACTCATACATCTGGCACTCGGGGTAGGAAGAACTAACAGCCAGTGCCACCAGAGGCATCTCTGTTTTCTTCTGTCTGTACATATCAGAGCTGCCTGATTTCTATCTGGAAGCTCAGAAGTCCAAAGTTTTATGGAGAGAGGGAGAGGGAGAGGGAGAAAGATCAAAGAACAAGAACAATCTCACTTTTTCTGCCCATCCATAGAGGTCTTGAAGCATCATTTCTACAGCATTCTATTGGGCCAGGCTGTGTCAAAGGCCCTCCCAGGTACAGGGTAAGGACATGGACTCTACCTATTCCTCTTGATGGAGAAATTCCACAATAGCACCAGTCTCTGGATACTGTGTGAGAATTTGGGAAAATATAATATACCAGGTCTTTGCTAAGGAGGTTTGTCCTACGGTGAGTTCTTGGGTTATCAGCATTCCATTTAACAAGCACCCTGGTCAATAGGACTTGTGCATATCTGTAACAGATGGCCTTGGAGGCTGGAAATGGCCTTCCAGAGTCACTGTGAGATACCTGAACACCTGCTGAGTCACAGAGAAGGCCTATTTCCAGAGTTCCTCAGGGATGATTTCAGTGTCCCCTTGCTACTTGGCACTCAAGGAACTAGGCAGGCATTTGGGCTTCCAGTTAGCGCTGCCAGAGTCCTTGGATGACACTTGGGTTGCAGTTTCCCTTTGTAAAAACCAGGGGCTGACCTAAATCATGCCTGGGGCCACTCTGTGGTTTGACTGTTATAAGCAAGATTCTGCATAATCCCGAGAGTTACCATAAAGAGGTTTTCAGCCTTGTTGTGTTCACCCGCATTGTTTATGACTATCTCCTCTTTGGGACCTGGAAGAGCCCCTCAGCTGCCCACCTTCAGCTGAAGGCCTAAGGCAGAGGCGGGGAGAAATGAACTGAAGGCAGAGGAGCATGTGGAGGGAGAAAGGTGTGGAGAGAGGACAAAGCAGACAGGCAGAGAAAAGACAAACTGATTAAAAACTTGTTGACTTGTTGAAGTCAGCTTTGGCTCCACATCACCAGGGTGGGGACCTCAGCTACTTAGCCAGATCAAGGAAAATTTCACAGACCTTGTGTCAGCTGTTTTCCCCACCCCCACCCCCACTCCAAGACAGGTGTTTCCTCTCTTCTCAGGACTTAGTATTTACGTAACTACATAAGCTTCATCCCAGGCCTGCCTTATCCCAGATGGGACACCAGGATGGTTTTAGGCAACATCGTAGTGTAGTCTCCAGATTTTTATCTTTTTATTTGGTACCAGTGATTGAACCCAGGGGCGCTTAACTACTGAGCCACATCCCCAATCCCCTCTCCCTCTTTTTGATATTTTCTTTAGAGACACGGTCTCACCAAGTTGCTTAGCACCTTGCCTTTGCTGAGACTGCCTCTGAAATCGCATCTTCCTGCCTCAGCTTCCCAAGCCCCTGGGATTACAGGTGTGCACCACCACACTTGGCTAGATGTTTATCTTTTTACTGGATCAGTAAAGATGGCAGGAAAATAATAATGATATATAGGAAAAAAAATCTAGTGCAAACAGCACAAGAAGAGCAGCAGTCTTCTACCAAGGGGTTCTTGCAGCTTGGTAGATTCTGCTAAGTATTGATGAGCAATACCTACATTCTCACTTCAGTTATGTATTATTCATTTCAAATAATATATATTGGATGGTTTCCAGTAGGCCAAGTACTGGGGATAAAATCACTAACAAAGTGCCACCCCCAGTTTATAATGTCCCTTTTATATTATAAAGTAACATCTGGGGCTGGCTATTGCTTTATAATAATTTATATGTAGTTCAGCAGTAGAGTCATGCTTAGCATGTGCAAGGCCCTGGGTTCTATCCCCAGGACCGTAAATTAACTAATTAATAATTAATTAATTTGGGGCTGGGGCTATGGCTCAGCAGTAGAGAGCTCATCTCCCATGTGTGGGGCCCTGGGTTCAATCCTCTGCACTACGTAAATAAAATAAAGGTATTTGTGTCCACCTACAACTAAAAAATATATATTTAAAAAATAATTAATTAATTTTAAAAACCATTGCTATAATTTGGATCTGGAATGTCTCCCAAAGGCTCATGTGTTGAAGCCTTGGTCCCCAGTGTCCAGAAGTGGAGCTTTGGGGAAGTGATTGGATCATGCGTGTTTTGATTTTATCCAGGAATTGATCCATTGATGGGCTCATAATTAAATGGACTATCAGGAGTGGTAGAAATTGAAAAGTGGGGCCTAGAATAAGGAGGTATGTCACTGGAGCATGACTCAGAAGGGTATATTTGTCCCCACTCCCTTCTTTCCCCTCCTGCCTCTGCTTCCTAGCTGTACTGAGGTGAGAAGCTTTCCTCCACCATGCCATGCCCTTCTGCCATAATTCAGTGCCTCACCAAAGGCCAGTCACATTGCAGCTAGCAAGCTTTTCATTGCTGTGATCAACATTGCTGGTGGGACTGCAAAAAGGTGCAGCCATTATGGAAAGCAGTATGGAGATTCCTTGGAAAACTGGGAATGGAATCACATTATGACCCAGCCATTCCACTCCTGGGTCTATTCCCAAAGGACTTAAAAACAGCATACTACAGGGACACATCCACATCAATGTTTATAGCCGCACAATTCACAATAGCTAGGTTATGGAACCAACCTAGATGCCCCTCAGTAGATGAGTGGATAAAGAAAATGTGGTATATATACACAATGGAGTATTACTCAGCAATAAAAGAGAATAAAATAATGGCATTTGCAGGTAAATGGATGAAGTTGGAAAATATAATGCTAAGTAAAGTTAGTCAATCTCAAAAATCCAAATGCTGAATGTTTTCTCTGATATAAAGAGGCTGATTCACAGTGGGGTTGGGTTGGGGAACATAGGAGGATTAGAGGAACATTAGAAAGGTCAATGGGGAGGGAGGGGGCAAAGGGGTATGAAGGGAAAAAAAAAAGATGGTAGAACAAGATGGATATCATTATCCTAAATGCATAATTGAAGATATGAATAGTATGAATATACTTTGTATACCGTGATATGTAAAAAGGTGGTCTATCTGTGTATTATGAATTGTGATGCATGTCACTGTTATATATACAACAACTTCGAATAAAAACAACAACAAGAAAAATACCTGACAAGAACAACTCAGAGGCTCAAAAGTTTATTTTGGGTTCACAGTTTCAGGGCTTCAGTCCATGGTCAGCCAACGCTATAGGCAAGGCACAGCATCATGGCCTGGTGGAGGAGGGCTGCTCTTGCAGCCAGGAAGCAGCGTGAGAGTGAGGGAGGAGTCAGAGGGACAAGATAGAATCCACAGAGGCTCACTCACAGTGACCTACTTCTTCTAGCATTGCCTCATCTGCCTACAGTTATTACCCATAATAGCAACCATGGACTGAACTCTCTGAAGATCATGGGCCAAAATAAGTCTTTCCTCCTCTAAGTTGATTTTCTCAAGTATTCTGTCATAGCCATGAAAATCTGACTAATACCACCATGTATATTGAGGAATACTTGAAGAAAAAGAACACTGTTCTCATATAATTGCTCTTAGTATTTGTGTTATTATTATGCTATTATTACTTAGATATATTTTCTTCTTGGGTACATAAAATATGCAGCTGTAATAATACTGAATATAAAAAATACTTTTTCTGAGTAAGACCCTTTTATTAATGTTAGCAGCTAGGTTGCTTAAAGGCAGAGCTAGGATTTTCTCAGAACATTGGAAAGCCAGGAGCATGTTAAGAAACCAATGCAAATGAAGGCCTTGTGTTTTGAGCAATCTCTTGCAGGATTTTGTTTGTTTGTTATCCTGAGATGTTTGCTAATCCCCTCCCTTATCCCCTGAGACACAAGCCCAGTACAGTATCTCCTACAGGGAGAGGAACTAGTGATATGCTAACTTGATACCACTTTCTTAGACACAGTTCCCAAGGAGTCCACTGCCTAGCTGAGCTCCTCCTAAGGAGGAGGGTGGCCTTGGAGTTACAGGCAAAAAGCACTTGGCTATTGGAGGCACTGCTTTCTTTTTCTTATTTTCCTGGGGTGAGGCCCTTATGTGTTCTGTTACTACAATTTATTTATTGCTGCACTGGCAACTGAACCCAGGGCCTCCTGCCTGCTAAGCATGCTCTACCACTGAGTTGCACTCTGGCCCAAGGTCATTATGTGAGGCCCAAGGTCATGTGAGGCCCCAATCCTATATCACTACCTCTTTCAGGATGACCTGTAGACGGGTTGTACCTTCTGCTTTTTCCACTTTGTTCAGGCATCAGTCCTTAATAAATAAAAGGATGTAAAGGAAAAATAACTTCTTGCCATGTTGGGGTTTGTTTGGGAATAACTCCAAACCATCAAAACAAAACAAAACCTTCCAGCAGAGACCAGAACCTTTGAGGAGCCAGACCCCACAGCCTCTGCCAATTTGTCCCCTGGGGCAGTCATTGATTGGCCTAGCCACCAGTGGTCCATCCAGGTGATTGAGGAGTCTGTAGTTTATGCATTTTGGGAGTTCTCTCCACAGAAAAGTGAATGATTAATAATGTAGAATTTCATACAGAATCTTGGGAGAGTCCCAGGCAAGTGAGAGGGCCCTTCACTTAGCTGCAAAACCCAACACCGACTGTCACAGTCCTTCCCAGGAGGTGGGAACATGGCTGCCCCTTCTGTAATTTGCCCTAAGCTCAAGGGAGTCAGGATGGGTGGGGGGACAGCACTGGTTGTGTCCTTTAGTGTTAAGCACTCTTCCAGATAAGCTAGTACTTTCAAAATGAGAATAAGCCAAACCGATGTAAAAAGAGTTAGGAAAAAAACAGGTGGTGTAAAAGGCGTGAGGACCATGCCTGAGTGGAAGCCTAGAAGGAATTTAAATGTAGCCTTGAAACCTCTTAAACTATGAGAGGTAGATTATGGTCCCAAAGTGCTTACTGAACTTTTTGTGAGTCTTTTCCCTCAAGATTTCTGACCCCACATGAGAGGTATCCCCTTATTCCATGACCTGATGGAGAACTAGCGATGTTAATGATATCACTAAAAGAAGTCCTTTCCCTATCGAACCTCACAGAGGTCCTGCCTATTGAGTTCCCGGTGTAGGTCCTCATGTGTTAAACAGGTTGGCGTAAATAAAGTACTTATAATAGTGCCCAGCACTTCATAAGTGCTATTGTAACGCCCAGAGAACGGACCCCCAAAGACCACCAAGGAATCTGGAGTGTATGCAAAAACAAAGAGCCTTTATTTGGGCTTAAGCTCAGACTCTCAGACCTCACCAACACAGTGGATCCGTACAGAAAGTCCCAAACTCAGGAGGGACGAGCCTTTTATTGGGGTTGAAGCAAGGAGAGGGAGGGGGTTCACATGATTGGCCATCCTTACAGTTAGGGTGTCTTGCCGCATGGCAATTGGCCAGGGGAGCTCCCGTGCGCCAAGCATATTTTAAATTGATTGGGGAATGACTAAGGGGGTTCTCATGGGTGGAGGCTGTCCTCAGAGCAATGGAATATGCTGACTGTTACTCAAGCTCACTGCAGGGTCCTGCTTTTACCTTATGAGGTCTTATTGTGCTCGGGCTGGCTCAACATGCCCCGGCTTGTTCTCTCCTTGTCCCCCGTGACTGGAGACTTGCAACAGCTTGAGGCTGACGAAATGGAGGCAGCTGATTACAAAATGGAGTCACAGCAGTTTGACTCCTATTATCCTAAAGCCAAGCATTTTACAGAAGCAAAAAGAAGCAGTTAAACTAAAAAGAGGCATGGGGCTAAAAAAAGGGGGTTCCACACTATGTGTTTGTCATTATTGTTATTGTTCATCCAAGGATGGCTGGCCCTGCTGATGGATACAGGCTTTCAAGTCTGGATTCTCCCTGCAACCCAGAATCACCCTTTCCAGTTAGAGAGAAGCATGTATTTAAATGTCCACCAAGAAGGGTGCAGAGCCCTACGAGACTGAAACCAAATATTAGGACACAGGAGAAGCCATCCAAACACATGAAAGGGGAGAGGAGATCTTTCAGAGAACCTCTGTGCTCACTAGTACAGCCTGGGGTCTGCTCAAATAAAGCAGTTCCTGGAGGGCTTACCCAGACATGAACTATTTTAGATTTCCCTTTTGATATGGCCAGGCTTCCACTAAGTCTAAAGTAACCCATTGTTTGTATCATTTATTCAGCCCTTAGTATGGAGAGACAGTGGGCCAGGGGATGTGTGTGGTGGGCAGGACCATGGTAACAGGACTAATTATTAGGCACATAGAAAGTACCCAGTCCTGTACTATAAGCTTTGGGTCCGTGAGTTCATTATATGCTTGTAGTAGACTTATGGTAGGAATGGTTAACCCCATCAGATAAAAGGAGAAAAAGAATCACAGAGGTTAAATAATTTCCCCAAGGACATATATGAAGGGCTACTGGAGATAGAATGTAAACCTTCATGCCATGCTTTCAACTGTACTTTTTTTCTTAATTAAACCACCATAGATTCCTTCCTTGTCCTTAAGGAGATCACACCTTAGAGAAATAATCAACTACTGTCTTGTTGCTTGAACCTCCTGATGTGTCTTAATTGGGAAGATTTTGGATCAAAATAGGACTGGGGTTGTGGCTCAGTGGCAGAGCACTTGCCTAGCATGAAGAAGCCCTGCTGTTACGGTTTGGATATGAAGTGCCCCACTAAAGCTCATTTTGAGACAATGCAAAATGGTGTAGAGGTGATGACTGGGTTATGACACCTTAACACAATCAGTGAACTAATCCCCTAATAGGGATTAACCGAGTGATAGGCAGGTATGAAGGGCTGGAGGAGATGGGGCATGACTTTGGGGGATATATTTGGTGATCTGAGCTTAGTCTCTCTGTCTGCCTCCTGATCTTCATGTCTTGAGCTGCTTCCCTCCACCACACTCTTCTGCCATGATGTTCTACCTCACCTCCAGCCTCAAGGAATGGAGCAGGCCTTCTATGGCCTGAGACCTCTGAAACCATAAGCCCCCAAATAAACTTGTCCTCCTCTAAAATGGTCAGGTCTTTTAGTCTTAGCAGCAAAAAAGCTGACTAAAACCCCTGCATTCGAGATCCTCAGCTCTGTGAAAAAAAGTAACTAGATGATAATATTTCCTGAGCTAAAAAGCAGATGGGATTATAGATAATTCTCTATTATTTATAATTCATTTTTATTATAGTAGTAATTCATACTCATTGAAGAGAATCTTTTAAATGCAGAAATTTGTTAATACAAAAATGATTAATTTACCATAATGGTGGAGTCTGGGCATAGTAACTCTTAATGGTTTGGTGTATCCCTTCTTATGTTATTGACAGCAGATAATTTGTTCCTGAAGTTGAGATCACATTTGTATTTTTGTCTTTGTGATTTACTTTTCTAGCTTGACATTAGATCATGAAGATTTAAAGAATAGTTTAAATATTTAATATCTTTTAAGACAATTTTGATAATGTTCTAATATTTCATCACATGTATATACCATAGTTTATTGACCTGTTCCTTAGCTTCTTTACTTCTGTAGATAGGACCACCATAGAAGAGAACTACACAGAGGTTCTGGCCTGAGGAGCCTTAAGAACTGAACCCCACTGAAGCTCTGCTCCCCCAGGAGTGCTCCACAGGCTGCATCTGGCCAGAGGAACATCATTTTCTAATTGGTACAAGGGCTCTGGGAAAGACCAGCAGCAGCTCTGATTATATAGTTAATAGTCCGCTAAACTGACTAGAGCAAGAAGTCCTTGAGAATGATCTATTACTAGTAATTTCCAACAGCAGAACCCACTATCACCTGCATTAACTTCTATGCGTCTTTGTTCAAGTTTTTAAAAAATGAAAATGTATTGTCCTGTAATTAATATTTACACTATTAATTCCATGCTCCATTTTAAAACAGCACTACGATTGTTTAGAGGTAATTGCCACAGGTAATGAGAGATTTTTTTTTTTCCATTGCCTTTTTATTTCTACAATGCAGTGCCATGGGTATTTTAAATGTGATTGAGTATATACAACCATTGAAAATCATTTGTAACTAATGGCAATTATTATTATTTGTATGTATACTGAAAGACTCTACACAATATACCAGATCTTTAGATTTATGTAATTCCAGGGACTTTTGCACACTTGAGAGATGTAATCATAATGCTGAGCAGGTACTGAACTCTCCCCAAAGCTCATGTCTGAAGGGGCAGAAGGTCATTATAGTGTTATAGCGTCCTGTGCCATGATAGATGATAGTGTAGAATTGCAAAGGGGGAAAACTAGTGATGGTTATAATGATTCTCTTTAGATTAAGAATTAAAACGACATTCATTTTGGAAATGTTTCTCTAGCTGCCTTTGCCACAGGAAACTTGTTGGACTATAAATTACATAATACATTTTGCATGTCCCTGGGTTTCGGCTAATGTACTGATCTCTTTATTAGAATAACCATTTATCTGATATAAATTTACTCTGCGCACAGCTTGGAGACCAGGTGCCCTTGTTTGGAGTTACTGCTACTGTCCTGATGAGCATCTCTGGTGCCCAGAGCAGGTCTCCAAGGGGCTCCCTCTGACTGTTTTGATCCTCCACTTTGGAGCAAAGAGGTTGCAAATGTGCACATTGGTGCATGTTGCTTGCCTAGGGTCAGACTTTCAATTGCAACCGGCAAATGCTAGGGAAATTGAGATGAACCATAACTTAAAAGAAAGATTAAAGAGCCGGGCGCAGTGGCGCACGCCTGTAATCCCAGCACTTTGGGAGGCTGAGACAGGAGGATCGCAAGTTCAAAGCCAGCCTCAGCAATGGCGAGGCACTTAGCAACTCAGTGAGACCCTGTCTCTAAATAAAATACAAAAAAGGGCTGGGGATGTGGCCCAGTGGTCGAGTGCCCCTGAGTTCAATCCCTGGTACCAAAAAAAAAAAAAAAAAAAAAAAAAAAAAGAAAGATTAAAGAACACACACTTGCCAGTAGACTGTAGTAGTCACAGCACCTTGGTCTTATCATGGTGGGGAGTTTTAGACATTCCTAAAAGTTAAAGAAACACATGACAGTGACAACAGTCTACGAATTGGCATGGACTTATATAGAATTATGAAGAATCTCACTTCAATTTCGACTAAGTATTTACTGTGTTGAAGTATTACTATGTGTTGGCCTTCATGATGTTAAGACAAGAATTCAAAGATGCTTAAATAGTTTTAACAGGTAAGTGAATGTGTGTGGGGTGGGGGAGGAGCAGCCACCGTAGTTTGTTTCTGTTTGTTTTCTTTTTGTCCTTTTAATCTTTACAAATATTTTGTGTCTGAATCATAAGTGGACTGTGCCTTGAGTCTGTTTTTGAAATAATGGACACAGCAGAAGAGGGAAGCAGTCGAGCAAGATTTAATGTCTTTTTTGAGTGAATGACTTTGGTAAGTCACATTAATTTGGGGGGTCTCAGTTTCTGCAAATGGAAAACAGGGATTCAGGATCATCACGAGGATTAAAATGTCGGAGTGCTAAAGCAGTACTGGCCACTATGCATATAAGAACAGATGCTCAATATTAACAATAAAATAAGAATAGGTCATTTGTCACATAACCACCACAGGACAGGATCAGAAATCATTTCTTGCCTTCAAAACCCCAGTTCTTGCTGTATCATCCACACTGAGAGCCAGGAAACCTGGGATCTTTCATTCAGTCACCACCTGTTGAGACTGTCAGAAATCTATAGACACCCCCAAATCTACATTATCAATAGTAAAGTGAAGGGGGAGGAACCAGGTCCATTCAGGGTCCTTTTGGGAACCAACTTTTATGAGTCTGGTAATCAGTGCAAGGAGATAACAAATGGGATTCTCTTTCCTCACATTTGAGAATCCAAAGAAATAATGACTTAGCACTTAGCACTGTGGCCAATTCTGCTGGGCTCTTTTCTCTAGACAGTTTTCTTTTCTCTTTGGTTCTGACCTTTCGATTTTGTGCTGTCGGGACGTTGATCAATGATACACTTTGTATGGCTCATTTCGTCAATATAGGGTGTAAAGAAACACTTTTTCTTTTCCTGTAAACAAGCACTTGCTTATGAGCCCAAAGGGAATTGAGAGACAGCTTTGTTTTCTTGTGCGCATGCACACACACACACACACACACACACACACACACACACAGTCAGTGATGTACTTTGAGGTCCAAGAAACAAGGTGAATTTTACCAATTTAAATCTGCCACTCCAGCCCTTAGCTCAGGCAGTGTCACTGGGGCTGTCACACAAGCCCAGAGTAACTACCTGGGGTGCTGCTGTACCTTACCCCTCTTTTCTGAATAAGATAAAAAAATCAATTTTAAACTTTACAATTTTCATGTCCAAGGGGCCCATGAAAGGTGTCAGGAGTCTGATTTCCTTTCACACTCTTGGGGACCATGGTGGCCAAGTTGCCTTGCCCAACCTTTCTAGAGATGACAGGCAAGCATTATAAGTATTGTCAAACTTATTTTTTGGTACCAGGGATTGAACTCAGGGGCACTCGACCAGTGGGCCACATCCCCAGCCCTTTTTTGTATTTTATTAGAGACAGGGTCTCACTGAGTTGCTAAGTGCCTTGCCATTGCTGAGGCTGGCTTTGAACTCGCGATCCTCCTGCCTCAGCCTCCCAAGTGCTGGGATTACAGGCGTGTGCCATCACGCTCGGCTAGTATTGTCAAACTTTTAAGAGTTAAGGGAATATGTGTGTGCTGTGGTTTGAATATGTCCCCCAAAAGTTCATGTGTTGGAACTTAATCCCTGAATTCATGTTAATCATATTTGGAAGTGTGGCTATTGGGAGATAAATAAGATTAACTGGGGTCATGACAGTGGGGTCCTATGATAGCATTAGTGATTTTTTAAGAAGAGGTCTCTGCTATGTTATAATGCAGCAAGAAGGCCCTCAGCTGCAGGTGTAGTGGAATACACCTGCAAGCCCATCTGTTTAGGAGGCGGATGCAGGAGAATCACACATGTTTGAGGCCAGCTTCAGTAACTTAGCAAGACCCTGTCTCGAAACAAAAAATAAAAAGGGCTGGGGATATAGCCCCATGCTAGAGTGTCCCAGGGCTCAATCTCCAGGACCATAAGTTAATAAAAAAGAAAAACAAAAGCCCTTACTAGATGTCAATACTATGCTCTTGGACTTCCTACATCCAGAACTGTGAGCCACATAAACTTCTATTCTTTATAAATTATCCAGTCTCAGGCATTTTGTTATAACAACAGAAAACAAACTAAGACAGTGTGTTTGTTTCATATTGTGAGAAGCAGAGAACAAATTATTCATTTAGATTTTATTTTATTTTATTTTATTTTTTTTTTTTTTGTGGTACCGGGGAGTGAACTCGGGGGCACTCGACCACTGGGTCACATCCCCAGCCCTTTTCTGTATTTTATTAGAGACAGGGTCTCGCCGAGTTGCTAAGTGCCTCGCCATTGCTGAGGCTCGCTTTGAACTCTCGATCCTCCTGCCTCAGCCTTCCAAAGTGCTGGGAATACAGGCGTGCGCAACCGCGCCCGGCTAGATTTTATTCTAAAGTAAATGTCATTCACTCATTTTGGGAGCAGCAGAAAAATCCTTTATCATTTTCTTCCCCTCTGTTCATGGCCAATGTTATTTTATTTCATTAAAATTTTTTTAGTTGTTGATAGACCTTTTCATTTTATTTTATTCATTCATTTATGTGCAGTGCTGAGAATCGAACCCAGTGCCTCACATATGCTAGGTAAGCGCTCTACCACTGAGCCACAGTCCCAACCCCAGTGTTATTTTCTTATAGGACCGTTCAGTAGTTTGGCATGTAAATAACTTTTGCTCTAAGTCTGTCCCATCCACTCAGGAATGCAGGAAAGCAGAGCCACGTCATGGGCAGCCATCTGGCCCCAAGCCCACTGTCAGCCTGCCTTTCAGCCACAAGAGTTCAATGGCAGCCTGCCTTCTCCAGGGCCTCCATGACCCGGATCGCCAGGCTATTTTCTCATCACCTGCTGCAGTATTGAATGAAAACTAGTGAGGATTTGGAAGACAATGATTTTATTTATTTATTTATTTATTTATTTATTTTTGGTACTGGGAATTGAACTCAGGGGCACTCGACCACTGAGCCACATCCCCAGCCCAATTTTGTATTTTATCTAGAGACATGGTTTCACTGAGTTGCTTAGCACCTTGCTAAATTTCTGAGGATGGTTTTGAACTCGCAATCCTCCTGCCTCTGCCTCCTGAGCCTCTGGGATTACAGGTGTGCGTCACCGTGCCCAGCTACAGTGTTCTTTTGCTTAACATCAAAATTTACATTTGAGCCGGGGCGTGGTGGCGCACGCCTGTAATCCCAGCACTTGGGAGGCTGAGGCAGGAGGATCGCGAGTCCAAAGCCAGCCTCAGCCATGGCGAGGCACTTAGCAACTCAGTGAGACCCTGTCTCTAATAAAATACAAAAAAGGGCTGGGGATGTGGCCCAGTAGTAGAGTGCCCCTGAGTTCAATCCCCGGTACCAAAAAAAAAAAAAAAAAAAAAAAATTTACATTTGAATATTTTTAAGCACATATAGACAATGAAGATGAATGTCTCTGATCAAGTGGAAAAAAAAAAAAACAGGACAGAAGGACAAAAGATGAGAGAAACTTTCTACCTTATAACCATTATTAAAGACCAAAAGCTGTTTGAAAATCATGTATAAAAGGCAAGGCTTGGGCTGGGGTTGTAGCTCAGTGGTAGAGTGCTTGCCTGGCATGTGTGAGGCACTGGGTTCAATCCTCAGCACCACATGCACATAAATAAAAATAAAGTTCCACTGGCAACTAAAAGAAATATATTTTTTTAAAAAGGCAAGGCTCAACCCCAAAATTTTATCTGAAAAATTAATGGTCAATTTTTCCAGCAATTATATGTTACCCTCCTTAATAAAACTCTTTAACTCCAAAAGCCCTTCTGTTCCTGAAATTAGCAGTTACAATAAGATCTTTTATTATAATTATGAACATAAGATACTGGAAAATATCTTATATTTGGCAGGCTAAACTGTAATACTGTACTCAGGAATTCTCTTATTAAAATGCACACACACTCATACTTGAGATTTATTGGTATTTTGTCTTGTTGTGTTAAGTTCTTAAGCTGATTTTTGATATTACTCCTGTGGCATTTTAAAGCTTTTGTGCTTAAACTGCACATTCTTTTCCAAGCATAGATATTTCAGGATGAAGTAGGCAGCATTTTATAGAATTTCAAAGAGATGGGGTGGCTAAATGATGAATGAATGCATTTACTGAGTAACAGGAATAAAAATGGGCCAAGATTTTCCTCCTGAAAACAGAAGTTCTTTTTTTTATACTTCAGCAATATATATTAATATTTCCCCCTTGGGACAATGTCTGTGTCTAGTAGACTGTACTTTTCTCCTTTTTTTCCTTGACTGAGGATGAGAGTGACAATTGGTACTATCAGGGTCACATAAATTGGCTTCTTTGTTATCTGCCACCCTTTCCTCTCTTTTGGTTGGTATCTGCTATAGTTTGGATAATAAGTGTCCCCAAATGATCCATGTGTTGTAGTCTTGGTCCCCAGGGTGGTGCTATTGGGAAGTGGTGGAGCCTTTAAGATGTGGGACCTAGCCTAGTAGGAGGTGTTTAGGTCATTGGGGTGTCCTTGAAGGGGATTGTGGGATCCTGGTTTCTTCTTCCTCTTTGGGTTCCAGCCATAATAAGGTGAGCAGTTTTGCACCAGTTGTGTTTCTATTATGATATGCGATTTGAGTCAAAGCAACAGGGCCAACTGATCATGGACCAAAATCTCTAAAACTGTAAGCCAAAATTAACCTTTTCTCTTTATAAGATGATTATCTACCTTAGGTATTTGTTATAGTAACAGAAAGCTGACTAACATCGCACCTGTATTACATTACTTCTGAGAGAATATCAATGGCTTTCTTGAAGCTCTTCTTCTTTCTCCCTTCTGTTCAGTTTCCTTCCATACCATTCAGTAATGACTTATAGATCTTGGTGTTGTTTTTTCTCACTCCTTGACCAATCTATAATGTTTCCAGAGGTAATCTGTTAAGTTGGTTTGAATAGCTCTATTTGGAGAATAGCTAATAGGCAGTGGAAGTGATGGGTATGAATAATGGAGATGGCTGAGTCTCTACATTAAATCAATATATACAGTGGGGGAGGTGTCAGGAAAACATGGAACCACTGGGACTAAGATTGATTGGTATTAAGTACCTGCATTCTTAGAATTGTGGCAAGAATGGGAATGAGAATCCATTTTGCTTTCTCCAGCAATCCTGAGGGTGGGAAATTACCAGTTTCTTGTTTCACTGCTATTACTGTATAGAAAAGTATGGGTTGCCCATACTCTGCATAGTGCTTCAAAATCAAATTAACACTGACCCAAGTCCCCACTGCAGGCTGCAAAGCAAAGTGCAGGTATAGCTGGTGATGATGGAGAGAGGATATGGGTAAGAGAGACTTAAAAAGCCATTGAAAAATACAGTGGAATTTCTAATACAAGGTGACCGGTGATCAATTGGCCAATAAATGGTTTAGATCTTGCAGATACCTCCTGAGGTCAGTGTGAGTGAGGTGGGAACAGGAGCTGGGGACCTAGGAATGGGAGGATGTGTGGTGGAGACATTCTAGGCCAGGAAGTAACAGCAGCAAGGTAGGAAGAGACCTGGCTTTTGGCTTCCACTTTATTTGTACTCTATTCTCCTGTATGTCATTGGGCAGACCACCTGATCCTTCTTTACTATCATTTCCTCAGCAGTAAATAAAGAAATTAGATGACTCATTTATTCAAGAAATATTTTTTGGTCACCAGCTGAGGCTCAGACGTGGGTGCCGCGCACCCCTGGTACAAGGTGAGCAGCGTAGAGAAGACCTATGCCTTTGAAGATGGTAGAGTCTTCTGAAGATTTAAGTCATCAGGCACTCACAATACTGGGAGTTAAGTTCGGTGACCGGGAAGTGTCAGGGGGCATGAGGGCACCAAGAAGACACAGATCTCAGAGGAGGAGGCACTTGAGGAGAGGTGGGCAAGGTCTTCCGAATGGCAACACTCTGACTAGATCATGATGTCCACAATGGGAGAATGACAGAGCTCTGGGGATCTAATGTGGAGAAGACCCAGACAATTCTGCCATGAGTAGCGTGTACCTAGGCAACTGTGTAACCTTGAACAAAATCTAGTTTCCTACCTTTATAATGGGATGAAAAGGGCAGGTACTACTCAATCCATTGGTTATGTAAATTAAATGGATGATATACATAAAGCCCTTAGCATAGGGCCTAGACTATAATAAGCCCTTCGTCAATCTTAATTGCTGCATTCTTATATCAGCCTACCTTCCACGCCCGGGGGATCCTGTGAGTCACCAGGGTGATTGCTACCACTACCAGGATGCACCTCCCACAACCGATGGGGAACTTAAGAGTTCCATGATGTGAGCATTCCAAGCTTCCACGGAGCTGGCTTGTGAGCAGTTGCTTGCTCTGGCTCAGTCTTCCTCTCCATTTCTAGGGGTTATTGCTTAAGGTTCATTTCTCCCAGTGCTTTCCCCCACGTGGCATCCAGATAAAACATTGGCATATGTTAGCTCTGTCTCTGTGATTAGTTTGGCTTTCTGTTTTATTTTTTCAGAGACAATGACCAGTGAATGATGGGGATGGCTGAGAAGCCTTGGGGGAAACCATGTACTTTCTGCTGTTTAAAAATTATCTTGGTCATCACATTTCTCTTTGGCACTATGGATAAAGTTATAACCTCATCCTCCATTCTTCCCTCAAGCAGAAATATTCCTTTTAGGACGTGTGAGAGGTTAATTTATTCTTTAAGTGTATTTTTCTAATTTTCTAATTATAACATAAGTAACTGCTAAGGCCATCCTGTCAGAGAAGTGCAACACTCTAAAAATCTTCTTAACTCTGTTCAGACCACATGCCAAGTCGTTGCTGAAAATTTGGCAGTTTTTAATGGAGTATATACATTTTTTTTTTTTTTTTTTTTGTACCAAGATTGAACCCAGAGGCACTTAATCACTGAGCCACATCCCAAACCCTTTTTAAAAATTTTGTTTAGAGACAGAGTCTTACTAAGTTGCTTAGGGCTTCGCTAAGTTGCAGAGGCTGGCTTTAAATTCAGGATCCTCCTGTCTCAGCCTCCTGAGCTGCTGGGATTATAGACATGCACCACTGTGCCCAGCTGTAAACATACTGTAACTTTGGGCAATTTTGATGCTCTAATTATAATAAAAATTTAAGGATTGTCAAAGATGTTTACAAATTTCAGCCTTCCCTGCCTGACTTACCCATCATGTCTGACCTTGAGTGTTTTTTTTGTTTGTTTGTTTTTTGTTTTTTGGTACAAGGGGTTGAACTCAGGGGCACTCAACTACTGAGCCACAGTCCCAGCCCTATTTTGTATTTTATTTAGAGACAGGGTCTTACTGAGTTGCTTAGTGCCTTGCTTTTGCTGAGGCTGGCTTTGAACTTGCATTCCTCATGCCTCAGCCTCCCAAGCCACTGGGATTATAGGCGTGCACCACCATATCCGGCTTGAGTGCCTGTTACTTGCCTTTTTTAAAAAAAATATTTATTTTTTAGTTGTATTTGGACACAATACCTTTATTTTATTTATTTATTTTTGTGTGGTGCTGAGGATTGAACCCAAGGCCTCGCATGTGCTAAGCGAGCACTCTACCATTGAGCCACAACCCCAGCCCTTGAGTGCCTGTTACTTTACTGTAGAACCCAGACTCTGGTAGCAGCAGATCTTATGTAATGCTTCAATATTAGAAAGAATTTACAATTTTTTGTGCTTTTTTGTCAGTGGCTTGAATAATATTAACTCAGATTGATGTGCTGCGCTTTAGTAATGCAGATCCTAAGGAGGTGGGACTTTAACTGGGGCCCTGTGGTTTATTTTAGAATTGAGATGTATGTGGAATTTCTTCAAACATGGAGTGCATGGTTTTAATTCAATCTGCACTTTCTCCTCCACCCACCTCACTGCCTTCTAAATGACTCTGGTTAAATACAATCTATTAATCCTTCAGCAAGAAAGGAAAGCCATGGAAAATCTAGCAACACCAATAGTATGCGTCAATGCTTGGGCTATTCCAAGTGCAAGACATGCAGAAATTAAAGGGAAAAAAAAAAAACAAAACCTCACCTTGTACCAAATAAAGAATATTAAATGAGTTTTGCAAGAGTTCCTTTTGTGTTTTTCTTTTTGATAGATGTCAGAGTGCTATGGTTTAGACATGAGGTATCTCCCAAAAGCTCATGTGTGAGGCAATACAAGAATATTCAGAGGTAAAATTATTAGATTATGAGAACTGTAACCTAATAAGGGAGTTAATCCACTTGAATGGATTAAGTGGTTGGTAAATGTAGGCAGATAAGGTGTGGCTGGAGGAAGTAGGACACTGCGGGTGTGCTTTGGGGGTTTATATTTTGTCTCTGGTGAGCAGAGATCTCTCTCCACCCCTCTGCCCCCCCACCCCTGTCTGTTTCCTGGTTGCCATGTCATGAGCTGCTAACCTCCCCCACACTCTTCCTCCATGATGTTTTTCCTCCTCTTGGACCCAGAGCTATGGAGTTGGCCATCTATGGACTGAACCTCTGAAACCATGAAGCAAAATAAACTTTTCCTCCTCTAACTTGTTCTTGTCATGTCTTATGTTCACAGGGAATGAAAGCTAACCAAAGGGATTAAAATAAAGAGAATAAGTAAATAACAATAAGCAAGGAATCATTGTTGCTGATGGTGGCACCAAAACCTTTACTTGTAACTGTATGGGATAATCAGGTGAGAAATATTATGCCTCATTGTTCTCTTAGAAACAGTACAAGTTTCTGGGCTCATCTTGCACAAAATGACAGGACTCCTTAACTCAGGACTCAGGCTAAATTCCCCTTTGGTTCTGATTCCATCTCAGTCCTATTCTCAGTCCCCATTGTGCTCCTCCAACCCCCATCTTGTTTATTTTTTTGGGGGGAGGGGAATGAACTCAGGGGCACTCAACAACTGAGCCACATCCCTAGCCCTATTTTATTTAGAGGCAGGGTCTCCCTGAGTTGCTTAGCACCTTGCTTTTTGCTGAGGCTGGGCTTTGAACTTGCGATCCTCCTGCCTCAGCCTTCCAAGCTGCTGGGATTACAGGCATGAGCCACTGGGCCAGCTGGGATCTCCCTTTTTATCAGCTTGGTTGCTTGCAATGCATCCTGCACCTGGACCAGAAGCTCCTCCTGTATATAGTAAGTCCCTCTTTGAGGTGGTATTTACCTTTGCTTTGTTTCCAGTTTCCATCCTGGTGGCAAACTGGTGATGTTTTCACTGTCAGAAAACAAAATCATAAGCCATGTATTATAAGCTGGTTCCATGTTCTATCATGTTTTGAAAAATTATGCTTTTTTCTTTTGGATGTTAGAATAGACACTATGACATGGTGTGCATAAACCCTTCCACTTCCTCCATGTTATACTTGACCTGTGATCTTAGTTCATTGCTACCCACTTCCTACAAGTGCCGTGTCTCTCATTCTATTCCAAGTGTCCCAACAGTGTCTCCTTGCAATCAGTCTCATTTGTGGCCAATTATGCTTCTGTGCTTAGAATAAACATTTAAGTTCACCTTTCAAATTAGAACTACTGTGCTCAATCACTTGTTTTACATTGTAATCAGCATTACTGGGCAGTTGTTTTTAGAAACATAGACATGTGCTTGGATACAGATTTCTTACCCTCTAGAAGATTGTTGTTTTAAAATATTATAACTGGAATTCAATCTTGAGATTATGATTCAGTGGGTCTGAGATGGGGCTCAGGAATTTGTGGTTTTCACAAGTATCTTGGGTGATTGTTATCACTGGGGAATTCCCTTTTATGCATCATTCACATAGAGCTGCTAAACATTTGCTGCATGCATATGTGTACAAACTTTGTAATGAATCTGTGGACTTCCATTTGTTAGAGTTTGAATAGGATATATCATTTTGAACCCTTCTAATTTTTTTTAAAGCAGAATTTTAGGATAAATTCCAAGGAGTGGTATAGCTGTGTCATATTATACTTGACCTGTGATCTTAGTTCATTGCTACCCACTTCCTACAAGTGCTGTGTCTCTCATTCTACGGTAGTTCTATGCCTGGTCTTTTGAAGAAACTCCCTACTGATTTCATAGTGGTTTACAATTCCACCAGCAGTGTAAAAGTGTTCATTTTTCTCCACATCCTCTCTAGCATTTATTATTATTTGTATTCTTGATAGTTGCCATTCTGATTGGTGTGAGATGAAATCTCAGTGTAGTTTTGATTTGTATCTCCCTCATTACAAATGATGTTGAACATTTTTTATATATTTGTTGGCCATTTGTATTTTTTCTTTGAAAAGTGTCTGTTTAATTCATTTGCACATTTATTAATTGGGTTATTTGACTTTTTTTTGAGTTCTTCATGTATTCTAGATATTTATCCTCTGTCATAAGAGCAACTAGCAAGCTATCACATTTCTCCCATTCTGTAGGTTCTCTCTTAACTTTTCTAATTGTTTCCTTTGCTGCGCAGAAGCCTTTTAACCTAATGTCATCCTATTTATTAAATCTTGGAATTATTTCCTGAGCTTTAGGGGTCCTGTTGAGAAAGTCACTGCCTGTGCCTATATGTTGCAGTGCTGATCCTATGTTTTCTTCTAGAAGTTGCATAGTTTCTTATCTTATTCCTAGGTCTTTGTTCCATTTTGAGTTGATTTTTGCAGGGTGAGAGATAAGGGTCTAGATAAGGGTTACCATATGACCCAGTTCTACCAATCTTTGTATTATCCTAAAGAATTAAAGTCATTATGCTATAGTACATGCATACCCAAGTTTATAGCAGCACAATTCACAATAGCCAAACTATGGAACCAGCCTAGATAAGCATCAGTGGATGGATGGATAAAGAAAATGTGGTATATATACATAATGGAATTTTACTCAGCCAAAAAGAAAAAAGAAATTATGTCATTTACAGGAAAAATGAATGGAAGCAGAGACCACTGTGTTAAGTGAAATAAGCCAAACTCAGAAGGTCAAGGTTCATATGTTTTCTCTCATATGTGGAAGCTAGAGAGGAATAAGGAAAAGAAAGGTGTGTGTGAGGGGAGGGGATCTCATGAAAATCAAAGGGAGATCAGTAGAGGAAAGGAACCAAGGGAAGAGAGGTGGGGAGGGAGGGGGGAAGTGCTGGGGAAATGATATTGGCCAAATTATGTTGTTATATTGTGTGCATGTATGAATTTGTAACAAGAAACATAATCATTATGTACAATTATAATACACCAATTAAAAAATGTGGAAAGAGAGAGAGAGAGAGAAAAGAACACAGTAACTAGAGATAGGGTGGGATCACAAATATGTAGTGCCAGTCTCCTGTTCCTCCCTTCCCTTCAGCCTGCCCTGTAGCAATAGGAAATTTTAATGATAATTGATCAGAAAAATATTCCATTGTGTATATTGTAGAAATAGCTGGACAGTCACAAATGTTTATGAGAAAGAAAAAAAATTTAATAAACTGTTTCACTTAAAAAAACAACAGAATTTAAATGGATCAGTCATCCTGTATGGACACTTTTAATTCATCACTTGCTTCTTTTTTTTTTTTTTTTTTTTTTTTTTTGGTAACGGGGATTGAATTCAGGGGCACTAGACCACTGGGTCACATCCCCAGCCCTTTTTTGTATTTTATTTAGAGACAGGGTCTCACTGAGTTGCTAAGTGCCTTGCCATTGCTGGAGGCTGGCTTTCAACTTGCGATCCTCCCGCCTCAGCCTCCTAAAAGCTGGGATTACAGGCGTGTGCCACCACACCCGGCTCATCACTTGCTTCTTTATGAACTTCTGTGAAACAATTATGATGTCATTTAAATCTGAAATTTAGTGTCTATACAAACCTGATTCTTAGCAGCTATTCTGAGTAGCAATTGAAGTTCTTGATTCTTTGTTCTTTTTGATTAAAAAGTTTTAGAGAAGGGAGAAATGGGGAGTTGTTTCACGGGTATGGATTTTCAGTTTTGTAAGAGGAGAACAGCTCTGGAGATTGATGACACATGGCAGTGAATATATTTAACATTACTGAACTGTACATTTAAAAGCGCTTAACATCACAAGCTTTACGTTGTATATATTTTATCACAATTTAAAACAAAGTTTTGCGGTGTGTCCACAGGTATATTGCCCAGATAAAGGATGAAAAATGAATATGAGCACCTATGAGGCACTGTGCTTTAAGACCTGTTTCACTTTATCAATTTAATATTTAGTCCTTACACAGATATGAAAGGAGAAGGTCACCTAAGACATAAGCCAACTGTTATGAATTAAATTGTCTCCTCCAAATGCGCATGTTGAAGCCTTAACCCCCAACATGATGGTATTAGGAGGTGAGACTTGGGAGGTTATTAGGTTTACAGGGTTCATGAGAGTGGGGCCCCGTGATGGGATTAGTGTCCTTATAATAAGAGACACCAGGGAGCTAGCTTCCTCTCTCTCCACCTGCATGCACTGAGAAAAGGTCAGGTGAATATACATTGAGAAGGTGACTGTCTATAACCTCAGAGAGAGCCTTTACCAGGCAATGACCCTGCTGTCACCTTCATCTTGGACTTCTGGCTTCTATAACTGTGCAAAATAAATTCCTGTTGTTTAAGCTACCCATCTATGGTATTTTGAAATGGCAGCTCATGCTGACTAAGTCATCAACTTATCTTACTTGGCTAGCATTACTCAGTATTACAGCCCAGAATTCTGACCTAGCTTTGCCTAACTCCACATTTGTGCTCTTTCTGGATCGAAACTTCTGTCCTGCCAAGTTTTCCTGACTCTTTTAGAGCTTTGGAGAAGCATGGGTAACAGGCTGCACTCAGGGGCTAGAACAACTTATAGTGTGATGTTCCATTGGAACATCTCCTCTGGGTCCCCCAATCTGTGAAATAATACTTAATACTGGTAAACTTGGCAAATTTAATGCTTATGTCTACCAATTCTTCCGATATGAAAAAGGGATTAGTTCACAATGTCAGAAGCCATACATAACATGGAGTGATGTATATAGAGTCTGCCAAACCCTAAGCCAATACCATTGTGTATAACTGGTGCCTACCAAAGTTCACTGGGATTCACTATTGTGTGATAGCTCCAGATGCCGGGCAGCACTGAAAAACCTTTAGCCCACTGTGGCCAAAAGGGATGACTCCATCATTTGTATCAGGACCTTCCTCTCCGTGGTCATGGCTTTCTATCCCTGCTGAACCTCTCTGTCCCCTGCAGGTTGGCGTGAGAATGCACCAGAGTTTTTCTATGAACTGCAAAGTCTTCTCTGCATCTAGGCATAATCACATCAAGTTCAGAATTTAAAGTCCTATTCCATTAACTATATTTCAATTACTCTAGGGGCTGCTTTCCCTAATTCACTCTGACTCATATTTGGGCAACTGCTGAAACTTCTCTGATGCCCTTGTTGTAATATGCCTGCCATAGCTTTTCTTTTTGTCTCTGCAGTAGTTTGGATCTGGAATGTCCCTCAAAGGTCCATGTTTTGAAGACTCGTTCCCCAACCTGTGGTGCTACTGGGGCTGTTGGAAGCTTTAAGAGGTAGAGCCTGGGGCTGGGGCTGGGGCTCAGCAGTAGAGCACTCGCCTAGCATACATGGGGCACTGGGTTTGATCTTCAGCACCACATAAAAATAAAATAAAGATATTGTGTCCACCTAAAGCTAAAATAAATAAACAAATATTTTAAAGAGAGAGAGAGAGAGAGAGAGAGCCTAGTGGAAGGTCTTCAGGTCATTGGGGCATGCCTTGACAGGGCTTGTGGGACCTTGGTATCTTCCTTCCTTTCTCTCTCTTTCTTTCTGGACATGAGGTGGGTGGTTTTGTTCTACCACATGCTCACACCGTGATGTGCTGCTTTGCCAAAGACTCACAGGGTTAATCAATCATGGACAGGATCCTCTGAAACCATGAGCCACAACAAATCTCTCTTTATATATTGATTTTCTCAGGTATTTGTTGTAGAAATGGACAGTTGACAGTCTTCTTTTTCTTCATGCTGCCACAGTAAAGGGGGTAATCTGCAGTCTTTGTTCTCAGTCCTCCCTTGCAAAGAGAACAGGCCGGGGGCTTCCTGAAGAATCCATTCTGCTGGACAGGAGGATTTGTGATTCCTGTATCACAGCATTAAACACTAGCTCTGTTTCTACCAACTTTAGGATCTGTAACCTGCCTGTCACTATCTACTGGGATTTTATCTTGTAGAAATTACTTTACCTCTCTGAGTTCTAAGTACTTATTTTTTAACTGAAGTTCTTTTTCAGTCTGAGCATTCTGAGATTGCACAAATTTTCCTCTCTGTTTCCAAATTCATCAGCTATGAGAGTGCCTCTCTGGAGATTCTGCGACAGACATCAGGTGCTCCTCTGCAATGGTGACACAGGCCTTCCCTTGGTCTCTCCTACCACAGCCTGGAACACTGCTTCATGGGGCCTGAGGTGGCTGGAGCCTTCCTGAGGTGGGTAGAAACTGGAGCTTCCATTTAGTAAGTAGCTCAGAGTGAGAGAATCAAAGTTCAGAATAATCTAGGACTTTCCTCCCGTTGACTAGTACTGCAGGTGACTTAATTGCACAATATGCCCCAATGTCCTTCAAATCCCTTATAAAATGAAGTTAAAATTACATTACAGGGCTGAGTGGGGGTGGGGCTCAGTGGTAGAGTGCTTGCCTCGCACACATGATGCACTGAGTTCGATCCTCAACACCATACAAAAATGAATACATAAATAAAATAAAGATATTCTGTCCATCTACAACTAAAATTTTTTTAAAAATTATACTTACAAATGTCTAAAGTTGCCCTCACATAACTTTGACCTCCCACTGATAACCAATACTTTGTCAAACAACTTTTTTCTTTTCTTACAGATGGCATTTGAGGAGAATTTTTTTTTCTCCATAGAGTTATAAGAAATACTCCCTCAGTTAATGGAGAATAAAAACATATAGAAAATGTTCTCTTTCACTAAGGGACTCCTTCCAAAATGTTAGTTTATGAGCCTTTGTAAATCACATGGAAGCTTCATAAAAATAACACATAAAAATGTGCAGGACAGAACTGAAAATTGCTGGACCCCCAGTTAAGTGTGTGTGTGTTGGTGCTGGGTGTCACTATGTCATAGGTAATATGGATGCATAGAGATCAGGATGGAGTCAGGTCTCAGGTACAGAATCTAGAGACCATGTATCCTTTATTTGATGGCACTGCCTGCATGAAAGGGCATTGCATTTTAAAAATCTAGTTTTATTTCCAATTAAGGTATGTATTGATTGATTCTGATTTATTGATTCTGGATATCATTCATCATGTACTGTCTGAGCACCTATCTTTCATGTGTCAGGTCTGGGCAAAGCTTTGGTATTAGAAGAGTGAACAAGTCAGGCAGGGTCTTTGATCTCATAGAACTTGCATTTGGGAGGAAGATAATCTACTGATTGATAAATTAATTGAATAATTACAGATGGTGATAAATGTCACAAAGCTAATGAAAAACATGGTATGGGGTTAATAATTAAACTAGGAATCACTGAAATGATAATTTGCCTAAGTCTCATTTTCTGCTGCTCTGCTTTTTTTCCCAGTGTACCTCCTGACCAATGTTTCCCTAAGTCAAGTTCAATCACTAATTATATGAAAACCATGACAATGTGTGAGAGAGCTCTTTTTTCATTGCAAATAAATCAGCCTCACTGTCTGATTTACATTTTATGTGCCTTACATTTTATGATTCTTAAGGTGGGTCACAAGTTTTTTGAAAATCATAGTATCCTCATTTTTTAATTTACATTTTACATGTGTATAAATTAAGGCTCAAGACAATTAAAAAGAAATTTGCATTTGACATAGCTCCCTTCAAATTCATGATGCTAATTCTTTGAAATGATATTGACAGGGAAAATGAGAAATGAAATAAATTAACATCTAAGCTGTAGCCTGTGTGAGAATTTTGCAATCTCTCAGTGGCATAGGACAACTTGTTCCTCTGCCCCCAGCCCTTTTCTTTATCTGGGTCCAGCTTTCTAGAAATGATTTGGGTTTTTCCACTGACTGGGGGACACTGTTCCCCTTGAGTCTCCTTATCTCCAATTTGCCATATTCATATGAATGTTGCCTGGTTGAGAGGAACAAATCTGTAGTAATGCTATTTATATGGGTTTCTGTGATTGTTCTGTATCTTCAAATTTAAGTTAAAATCGCTTGTGTATGCAAGTGCTGTTTTCAGCTTCTGTTTTTGCTGTCACATAATTTTAAAAGAATGGGCTTTATATGAATTAAACTGAACAATAAGGCTTCCACCAAAAGCCCATGCCCAAACAATGTATTCTAACTAGGGTTTTAAAACAACCAGTTTGATATTAAGAAAACTGAGTGACTCTTTTCAAATAGAAGAAAGGCAGGGCATGCTTTCTATATTAATGAGCAGTTCTACTTTAATTCTGTTTGGAGGGATGCCGATGGCATGTGAGGCTCTCTTATATTGGGTTGCAACATCTGTCACTGGCTAACATAGCTGTTAATCTTTCATTTCATATTCACACTTATCGGTATTCATTAAAAAATCCTCCATTTCTGCAAGTTCTCCTGGAAAAAAGTACCCTATCTTGGAGTCTTAGATTTTTTTTCTTCTTAAGAAAAAAAAAAAAAAAAAAAAGGGTCCAATTTTAAATACATTTTCCACCCAGCAGTAAGCAGTCTCTGCAGCAGGAGGTGGGAATTTGTTATACATGCAGATGACCAAACAGCTCTTCTCCAGGGCAAGTTCAGTGCTGGCGTGAGAGAGGGGTTCAAAATAAAAATTTAAATTCACTGATTTCCATTTTGATTTCCCACCTACAAGAAAATGAAGAAGTTGGTGTAAATGGTATTCCATTAACATTGCTCCTGAGTCTGCCTCTTTTTCTTGGGAGGGAGTACAAAGCTCCAGCTGGGGACCTGGGTCTTTAAGACAGGATCTCATTGCCTGGCTCACTTGGGAGTCCAGGCACATGCCTGATGTCTGAAGGTCTAAACAGAAAGATAGGATGTTCTGCCCCAGCAAAAATCTAATGATTTTCCCTAGCTGCAGCAAAGAATGAATACAGCAGGGATTTCTGCCTCCAGATCCACTCTGCAGCTCTGGTGTATATTAAAAATGTAAGAAATGTGCAATGTCACCCATTGCTGCTTATTTCATATTTATAAAACATGAATATTCCTAATGTGACCTGTATAACAACCGACATATTTTATCAGGCCCATACATAGTCTCTGAATGATTCAAAAAGGAATTAGTGTACACTGAGTTTTTTTCATGTAGGCAAGGATATTAGAATGAATCTATCAAATTCAATACAAATTGAGCCCACAGCCAAAAGAATTCAAATGAAGAAAAAAAAAAAAAAATCAAATCTTGGGTCTAAATTAAAGCTATTTTCATTTAGATGGAATGGTATTACCAGGTCTTCTGCCTCCAAGGAATGGGATATAAAGAATAAACTTTTGAAATTGTTAAACCTGGGTAGAAATAGTCTTGCAAGAGAATACAGAGGAGCAAGATGCTGGGGGCTAGAGCCAATGGGCTCCCTCCCTCAGCACCCACTCATTCCTGATTTTGAAGGCCACCAGGGAAGGTGAGCAACCCCCACCCCTTGCTGGAACCAGGATCAGTTTTTTTCCGAAAGTGATAGCTAGATTCTTGGTCTCCTCTCAGACAACACCTAACAGTTTGTCTGTAGAACTGCAGACTCAAGGCAAGCAAAAATTTCGCATGTAAGGGATGAGAGGGTGGGAACCATATCCTGTTCCCAATCCCCCTGCCCCTACCACTCTTAGAAGTTTCAATTAGTGACCTACATCTAATATCATAATCATGCCTTTTTCAACCTGTTTTTTAAATTAATTAATTTATTTTAATTAGGTATATATGACAGCAGAATGAATTTTGATTCATTGTACACAGTTGCAGCACAACTTTTCATTTCTCTGGTTGTACACGATGTAGCGTCGCCATATGTGCAGTCATAATGGACCATCTCATTCCACCATCTTTCTTCCCCCCATACCCCCTTCCCAGCCCTCCCTCCCCTTTGCCCAAAGTTCCTCCATTTTCCCCATGCTTCCCTCCCCCCCATTATGGATCAGCATCCACTTATCAGAAAGAACATTCAGCCTTTGGTTTTTTGGGATTGACTTACTTTGCTTAGCATGATATTCTCCAACTCCATCAATTTATCTGCAAGTGACATAATTTTATTCTCTTTTAATGCTGAGGAATATTCCATTGTGTATATATACTGCAGTTTCTTTATCCATTCATCTTTTGAAGGACATCTAGTTTGGTTCCACAGTTTAGCTACTGTGAATTGAGCTGCTATGAACATTGATGTGGCTGTGTTATTATAGTAGGCTGATTTTAAGTCCTTTGGGTATAGACCGAGGAGTGGGATAGCTGGGTCAAATGGTGGTACCATTCCAAGTTTCAACCTGGGTTTTGAAGAGAGTGGACCTCCTTAGTTGCAGCCTAAAGCTGAATGTGACAAAAAAACAAAACAAAACAAAAAAAAAACCCAAAACAAACAAATAAAAAACAAAAAGAAAGAAAAGAAAAGAAACTGTAAGAAAAAAGAATATTGCTTATCTCTTTTGCATATACTTCCAACTTTTCTTTTCATGGTGTCAATCAAAGCTTCTGAGTTCATTTAATTGACTCTGATTGCATCCATGGTGTGTATCATGGAATTTAATCACTTAGTCTGTACTCTGGGCTTCTAGGAGCCAAACACACCATTAGATGTGTGCTGTGGACAGTGGAAATATCACATCCAAATCCAATTACCAAATTCAAAATCACATGAAAGGGTACATGGATATATTTTCTACCCACAGAAAAGTGTTGCTTGGCAATTTTTTCTTTTTCAACGTTTTATTTGAAGTAACTTAAGACTTTTAAAAAATAATAAAAAAGCTAGGTGCGGTGGCACACATCTGTAATCCCAGCAGCTCAAGAGGCTGAGGCAGGAGGATCTAGCCCCAGCAACTTATCGAGGCCCTAAGCAACTTAGCAAGACCCTGTCTCAAAATAAAAAACAAAAAGGGCTGGGGATGTGGCTCAGTGGCTAAGCACCCCTGGGTTCAATCCCTGGTAGTAGCAGTAGCACTACTACTAGTAGTAGTAGTAATAATAATAAAAAATAAAAAATAAAATAATAAAAAATAAATTTTTGTACATGTTTCACCTAGATTTCCCAAATTTGGACATCTTATGTAATCACAAATGATATGAATACACAAGTATGATCATCAAAATCTCCTCATTAACATTGATATAATGCTATTATCTAATCTAATCTTCAGACATTCAAATTTTGCCAATATGCCATCGATGATCTTTTTCTAGTCCAGGATCTAATGAAACACCTCATTTTACATTTAATTATCCCAACCTCTTAGTCTAATTTAATCTGCAATGGCTCCTCAGTCTTTGTCTTTCAGGACTTTGACACTTTTGTGGAGTTTGGGCTTGCCTAATGGTCTTCCTGAAAGGGTCAGTTGAGCATTTTGACGCAGATATCAGGATTCTGGAACCTCCTGTTTCTGGTGAGGTTCAACTCTGATACTTGGTAAAGGTGTTGTTGATTAGACTCCTTCACTTTAGTTACATTTTTTCCCTTTGCAAATAGTAAATTTTATGAGGAGATGTTTTTGAAACTGAACATCATGTTCTTCATCATACATTTTACCCATACTTTTAGCATCCTTTGATGATTCTTTCTTTTTTTTTTTTTGGGTGTGGGGGGGTAATGCCAGGGATTGAACTACAGGGCACTGGACCACTGAGCCACATCCTCAGCCCTGTTTTGTATTTTATTTAGAGGCAGGGTCTCACTGAATTGCTTAGCACCTCGTTTTTTGCTGAGGTTGGCTTTGAACTTGTGATCCTCCTGCCTCAGCCTCCCAAGCCGCTGGGACTACAGGTGTGTGCCACTGTGCCCAGCCTTTTTGATGATTCTTAACTGAAATAATTATGACTGTGGTGTTGTCAACATGGTGGTTTTTTAATTCCCTTATTCTTTCTACGTGTATTAGTTAGAATTGTACAGTCAGGAAGGCCTTCCCGTTCTCCCTTATTTGTTTTTCAATTATTTATTTATTTCAGTATAAGCTCATGGAGTCTTATTTTACTTGACAAACTAAAACCATTACTGTCATCATCATCATCATTGTCTTTGCTCAGATTATCCCAGGTTCATCCTTGGGAGCCTCTTCAAAGAAGTTTGTGTGTCCCTTGGTATGGCCTTATCATTCCTCAAGCATTTTGTTCCTCGATGACATATCAAGATGTTCTAGGCTCATCTTGTTCATTCCCTGCTTTAGTTTTGGAATGAGCATTTCTTCAAGGAGCCCTGTTCCCTTTCTTAAAGAAGAGCATTTAACATCCAAGATCTGAGAGTCGATCTTTCTCATTGCTGTTGAGATACTATTACTTCTAGATCCTTTCAATAAGCAGAGCTAGCTGGGTGCAGTGGTGCACACATCTGTAATCCCAGCACTTGGTAGGCTGAGGCAGGAGGATCACGAGTTCAAAGCCCCTCAACAATGGCGAGGCACTAAGCAACTCAGTGAGACCCTGTCTCAAATAAAAAACAAAAAAGGGGCTGGGGATGTGGCCCAGTGGCTAAGCACCCCTGGGTTCAATCCCTGGTAGTAGCAGTAGCACTACTACTAGTAGTAGTAGTAATAATAATAAAAAATAAAAAATAAAATAATAAAAAATAAATTTTTTGTACATGTTTCACCTAGATTTCCCAAATTTGGACATCTTATGTAATCACAATGATATGAATACACAAGTATGATCATCAAAATCTCCTCATTAACATTGATATAATGCTATTATCTAATCTAATCTTCAGACATTCAAATTTTGCCAATATGCCATCGATGATCTTTTTCTAGTCCAGGATCTAATGAAACACCTCATTTTACATTTAATTATCCCAACCTCTTAGTCTAATTTAATCTGCAATGGCTCCTCAGTCTTTGTCTTTCAGGACTTTGACACTTTTGTGGAGTTTGGGCTTGCCTAATGGTCTTCCTGAAAGGGTCAGTTGAGCATTTTGACGCAGATATCAGGATTCTGGAACCTCCTGTTTCTGGTGAGGTTCAACTCTGATACTTGGTAAAGGTGTTGTTGATTAGACTCCTTCACTTTAGTTACATTTTTTCCCTTTGCAAATAGTAAATTTTATGAGGAGATGTTTTGAAACTGAACATCATGTTCTTCATCATACATTTTACCCATACTTTTAGCATCCTTTGATGATTCTTTCTTTTTTTTTTGGGTGTGGGGGGGTAATGCCAGGGATTGAACTACAGGGCACTGGACCACTGAGCCACATCCTCAGCCCTGTTTTGTATTTTATTTAGAGGCAGGGTCTCACTGAATTGCTTAGCACCTCGTTTTTTGCTGAGGTTGGCTTTGAACTTGTGATCCTCCTGCCTCAGCCTCCCAAGCCGCTGGGACTACAGGTGTGTGCCACTGTGCCCAGCCTTTTTGATGATTCTTAACTGAAATAATTATGACTGTGGTGTTGTCAACATGGTGGTTTTTTAATTCCCTTATTCTTTCTACGTGTATTAGTTAGAATTGTACAGTCAGGAAGGCCTTCCCGTTCTCCCTTATTTGTTTTTTCAATTATTTATTTATTTCAGTATAAGCTCATGGAGTCTTATTTTACTTGACAAACTAAAACCATTACTGTCATCATCATCATCATTGTCTTTGCTCAGATTATCCCAGGTTCATCCTTGGGAGCCTCTTCAAAGAAGTTTGTGTGTCCCTTGGTATGGCCTTATCATTCCTCAAGCATTTTGTTCCTCGATGACATATCAAGATGTTCTAGGCTCATCTTGTTCATTCCCTGCTTTAGTTTTGGAATGAGCATTTCTTCAAGGAGCCCTGTTCCCTTTCTTAAAGAAGAGCATTTAACATCCAAGATCTGAGAGTCGATCTTTCTCATTGCTGTTGAGATACTATTACTTCTAGATCCTTTCAATAAGCAGAGCTAGCTGGGTGCAGTGGTGCACACCTGTAATCCCAGCACTTGGTAGGCTGAGGCAGGAGGATCACGAGTTCAAAGCCAGCCTCAGCAATGGCGAGGCACTAAGCAACTCAGTGAGACCCTGTCTCTAATAAAATACAAAAAAGGGCTGGGGATGTGGCCCAGTGGTCGAGTGCCCTTGAGTTCAATTCCCGGTACCAAAAAAAGAGAGAGAGAGAGAGAAAAAAAAAAAGCAGAGCTAAGAAATGTATGTATTTTACATTAACATCTGTTTCTATTTTTCCCGAGTAAATATTCAAATGCACAAGTGCACACTCCCTCCAATTCCAGTCCAAACCTACAGGATCATGTTGCCCACTTTCTTGTTTGTCTCTCATGGTCTCTGACAGTGAGAACCCTAGTATTCAGATATTTACTTACCTGCTCAGTCCTAGAATATATATAAAATAGTTGAACATCTTTCCTTCTTAAACTCCTGGACAAAGTGTGAAATTCCAAATTTAAAAATGTGATTTTAGAAATCCTCACCCTTCCTTCTTATATTATCAACCATAGTATTTCTCTACAGCAATACACATTTTTACCTATTTTTTCAAAGGCATTTCAAGGCTGACTGAATTCTTACCTAGAATTCCAAAATTATTGTTGGATCTTTTCAAGTTATACAGGGAGGTTTGGGAATGGAATCAAACATATCATCCTTTCTTGCTCTGATTTTATTTAGAATACCCAAAACAGACCCAAATAAGACTTGTTACCTAATCCACTTATTTTCTTTCTGCACAGTTATCTTATTGTTTATCTAGATTAACTTTGCTATTATTAACAATCAGTGCTCCCAGCATGAACTTTTATGCAATTCTTGAAGAAATTAGGACAATGGAAAATGCAAAGCTTTTCCAGAGATTGGTTGAGATCAGCCTGGGCCTGCTGAGATTACCCTGGGCAACGATGTTATCCCATGTTAAAGAAAGCACAGATTTGGAAAAAGGCAACTTTATTATTATTATTATTATTTTATTTTAATACCTCTAAATTGTTGGTTTGGGTCTTAAATAGGCTATTGAACAACATTGCCGCCACATTGATCATCACTTTCAATGTAGGTTTTGCTATGCAGAAAGCAGTCCACAGACTTCTACTCTGTGCCTCTACCTCATTTGAGCCTAGGTCTAAGTAGAGGTGGTCAACAACCTGGCCTGTTTGCCTCAAGAAATCCACCAAGGTCTTATGCTTATTCAGAGCAGAGTTGATCATTGTTCATAAAATTTATAAGCCCAATATGTCACGTATGCCTCAGATATTTGTACTGTTTCTAAAAGGAAGCACAAGTAAGTAAAAGCAATTAATAGGAATAGGTTAAAATTGCTGCCAAGCCGGGAGCGGTGGCGCACCTGTAATCCCAGCACTTGGGAGGCTGAGGCAGGAGGATCGCGAGTTCAAAGCCAGCCTCAGCAATGGCGAGGCACTTAGCAACTCAGTGAGACCCTGTCTCTAAATAAAATACAAAAAAGGGCTGGGGATGCGGCCCAGTGGTTGAGTGCCCCTGGGTTCAATCCCCGGTACCAAAAAAAAAAAAAAAAAAAAAAAATTGCTGCCAAAACAAACTCAACGTTGTTTCAGGAAACAATTTAGCTGCCTATCTGTTATAAGATTGCATTTAAACATATAAAAGTCATAGTAAGGTTTAATATAAAGGGATGGAAAAAATATATCAGGAAAGTATAATAAAAAATACAGCAGGATGGCAAAATTATCACACAAAGTAAAACTAACAACCAAAGGATCCAAATGGGGTAAGATAATATTAAAAATAATAAAAGGTATAAAAAGACAAAACCTATACAGTTATCCCTCAGTACCCATGAGGTATTGATTACAGAACCCCTGTGGATATCAAGATCTGTGTGACATAATATTTGCGTACTATCTACATACATCTTTCTGAATACTGTTACCTCTAGATTACTCATAATACCCTAGATTTACTCATAATGCAAATTCTATATAAAGAGTTATATTGTATTGTTTTATTTGTATTACTTGTTATTGTTACATTGTTATTTAAAAAATATTTTGGTCCTTAGTTGAATCTGGAAGTGCAGAACCCACAGATACAGAGGGTTGACTATAGTAGGCATAAAACTTCATGCACTGACTAATATATAAAAAATACAAGACAATATAACTGTTACAAAGCTTATAAGAACTTGGTCCAGGGATGTGGTTTAGCAGCAAAGTGCTTGCCTAGCGTGCAGGAGGCTCTGGATTCTATCCCCAAAGGCTTATGCTGCAAAAAATGAAAGCTTATGATAATGTTGCTCTTTTAGTATTAAACAGATTGAGTAGTTTAAAAATAAATGACTATAATGTTTTTAATATAAAAATAGTCATATGTTGAATATTTTATATAATATGTAACAATATATTTGAACAAATATTTTCAAGTATATGTTGAAATTATAGATATATAAAATTTTTTATTTTTTTTGGTACTGGGGATTGAACCCGGGGGTGCCTAACCACATCCCCAGACCTTTTTTATATTTTATTTAGAGACAGGGCCTTGCTAAGTTGTTGAGGCTGGCTTTGAATTCAAGATTCTCCTGTGTCACCTCCAGAGCTGCTGGGATTATGGGCATGTGCCACAGTGCCTGGCCAAAATTTTGTTTTTTATAGAGTTTCTTCAAATCTCCAATAAATCTTTGTAAAAGCTAAATATGTACCAAATTACAAAGAAAATATCAATAAAATGCAAAAAATAGTACTTAAGGGACAGGTTATTTGATTGTAATGTAGTAAAGTATAAATTAACTGTTAGGAGAAGATCAAAATGGTCTAACTTCTTTTTAAAAAATGTTCTCATCAGTTATACATGACAGCAGAAAGCTCTTTGATTCATTGTATACAAATGGAGCACAATTTTTCACTTCTCTGGTTGTATGTGAAGTAGAGTCACACCATTCATGCAATCATACATGTATCTAGTCACACCATTCATGCAATCATACATGTATCTGTCTCATGGTCTAACTTCTTAAAAATTACAATGAAACTACTTTTTATCAGGTCTCTTTGAATAAATACAAAACCAAAGCTAAACAAAAGGCTACTTAGGGTAATAAAATGAAAGTAACATACATCAGGACACTTAGGATACCGCCAAACCACACTCTGAGAAAATTCATAGCCTTACATTATTTTGTGATCAAACAGGAGAGATAGAAATTACATCAAGAATTACATAAAAAATTACATCAAGAAATTGAACAAATAATAAAAGACCAAAATATAGTTGGAAAAAGAAATTAATAAACAATTAGAAAATGAAAAAAAAAATAAATTTGATAAAGTCATAGAGCAAATTTTAGAAATAACAAAAGAGAGACACAGAAACTTGACCAAGAAAACACTTCTGAAGATACAATTTTAAGAGTGAGAAAAGGAACTATGACCAGAGATATGAAGTTCAATTTTATGGGAGAGTGATATTTATGCCAAATTGCTGGCAAACTAGATAAAATGAATTATTTTAAGGAAAATGCTAAATATCAAAATTGTCCTGGTAATATAAAAAACTTAGATATGCCAATGTTCATAGGGGTTTACAATTTTGTTAACAATTTACTTTCAGATAGTATTACTGGAAAATACCCTTGTGCCCTATAAATCTGGTAATTGCTGTATTATTAAGCTATATCAGAATATAAGAAAAGATAAGCAGTTATCAATTAAATGCTTTACGTTATCATGATCCAGATCACAAACCCAATACAAATACTGAAAACTGACAACCAATACATTATAAATATTGAAATAAAGGCCTGAAATAAAATGTTAGTAATTTAAACAAGTAGTTAAGTAAAATAACAACGTGCCAATATCAAGCAACTTATCTTTTAGGAATTTAAGAACAGTTCAAATTAAGAAATTTGTGAGTTATATCATATGCACAGATGCTTGTGCAGACAATCTCTAGGGTGGTCCCCAGTGATCTGTGATTCTGTATTGATAGCTTTGTATAGCCCTCTGGTCTTGAGTAATTTGCTTCTAGCCAAAAGAACTCAGCAATATTGTGGTGATACCATTTTTTATGATTAAATTATGAATGGATCTGACTTCTATCTCATAGCGGATTGTTTCCCTTGCTTTGATGAAGTAATCTGCCATGCTGGGGAGGTCCACACGATAAAGAACTGAGGTCTTCATTCCAGAAGCCTGAAAGGAACCGAGTCCTTCCAAGGACCACATGAGTGAGTTTTTTCTTTTCTTTTTTTTTTTTTTTTTTTGTGGTACCGGGGATTGAACTCAGGGGCACTCGACCACTGGGTCACATCCCCAGACCTTTTTTGTATTTTATTTAGAGACAGGGTCTCACTGAGTTGCTAAGTGCCTTGCCATTGCTGATGGCTGGCTTTGAACTCGCGATCCTCCTGCCTCAGCCTCCCAAAGTGCTGGGATTACAGGCGTGCGCCACCGCACCCGGCTCACATGAGTGAGTTTTAAAAGCGATCCTCTCCGGGCACAGTGGCGCTTACCTGTAATCCCAGTAGCTTGGGAGGCTGAGATAGGAGGACCATGAGTTCAAAGTCAGCCTTAGCAACAGAGAGGTGCTAAGCAACACAGTGAGACCCTGTCTCTAAATAAAGTACAAAATAGGGCTGGGGGTGTGGCTCAGTGGTCCAGTGCCCCTGAGTTAATTCCCTGGTACCCCTCAAAAGGGGGCGAGTATACTTTCCTAGGTGGGGTTTCCCATGAGACCTTGGCCTTGGCCAACAGCTTGATTGCAGCCTCACAAAAGATCTTGAAGTAGAGATCTCAGAACAGCTATGCCCAGATTCCTGGCTCACAGAAACTGTGAGATAACAACTGTGTGTTGTGTTAAGCAGCTACGTTGGTGGTTATTTGTTATGTAGTAATAGGTAACTGATACGAATGCCAAGCAATCTTTTGACAGAAGTGAATAGCCATTTCTGTGAAAAGCCTACATTCAGTAGGTATCACCATTCCATTAATGGTTTTCTAACAGTTGGGTTTCTATCCTCTCTCTGTGTCTTCCTTCCATAGGAGTGTCTGGTGAGTTTTGGAGAAAAGACTGAGATTTCTTACCTTTGTCCCCTTATGGAATCTCTGTTTTTGAGGGGTTCCTTTCTGAAATATGTTCCTCCATGGGGTACATTTTCCAGAGCAGCTGTGCCTCTGTGGGGGAGGCTTGCCATTATCCACTTTCATCTAAGTGAGTTTATTTCTAGGGTAAAGAATTAGCAAGCCACCCAACTCTGTACCTCTATACCACATTCTCCAATTACTCTGGCCAGTTAACCTGGTGTTTTGATCTCCATCTGTCTGATTCTTGTGTTCAGAATTGGTTTTAAATTCCAGATGGGCAACAGAGAGACTGTTATTCACTGGTTCTCTAACCCCCCGACTAATGATAATAAAAAAATCTTAGTATTCTAGGAATCAAAGGAAGCTTCCTTAATATGGCAAAGAGTACATAGAAGAAACAATAGCAACCGTGATATTCACTTGTGAATTAATAAAAGAATTTATATAAAAGACAGGAAGAAGGCAAGAATGCCCCCACTAATACTAGCATCAAAACTTGATATGGTCAATGAATTAAGGGAGAAAAGAGAATTGGATATATGTAGGTTGAAAGGAAAGACAAAGATTTTTTTTTCAAATTGCATATTATTATATGATAAAATCCAAGAAAATCACCTGAAAAATATTAAAATCAATGAGTGTGGTTAGTAAGGTGCAGAGAAAAAAATGTATACAAAAGCCAGTTGCTTTTCTTCATACAGCAATTATTTGCTTAAAAATATAATGGAAAAAAAGATCCATTTATAATAGCAACAAAGCTACAAAATACCTAGAATATACATGAGAAGAAATGTGAAAAATCTTTTTGAAGAAATCTATAAAGCTTCTCTGAAGGAAATAAAAAGAGGAAAGACCTAAATATATGGAGAGATAATTCTCCATATGGTTAGGTTGCTTTCGTAGGACAATGTCTAATGCATTTCTCACAAATTAAACATAAATGCAATAATAATACTATAAGGTTTTAAAGAAATGATCAGAAAAATCATGAACACAGTATTAAACAAGTTTCTGAATTATTCAATACTATGCAACAATTTTCATAGTTTTGGGATTTGGACAGGTCTTGTGTCATACCTAGCTGCTAGACAATGTTTGCCATTCTTAATGATCTTTCCTCAACACTAAAAGGCAGAACAGACTTGTCATAGCTGAGACAGTGACACGCAGCAAAAATCACCTCCTTTGTGTATTTTCTTAACGCTCGAAAACGACTGTGTAGCACTACCTGTGCAGCAAAAAGAGGGTCATCGAGGTTCAGCAAGCAGTATTTTCACCCAAGAGCTGAGTGGTTCTCTCATGGAGTCAGGGAGCAGATGAAGCATCGGTCCTATGAGCCACATCACCTCTGGCCCGGTGACAGCTTTGAAAGACATTCAACTGCTCTACAGAGCCTGTGCTGGTTACCATGGAGACTCCAGAAAGATGCTAATAACATATTTTTCCGCAGTTAGTGGGTCTTTGAACTTCAATACCAAAATCTCTATTTAGTGAATTAAATATTTTTGATGAAGAACTTTCCGTTCACATCAGAGGTGAACGTGTGACTGCCAAAACTTGAAGCAGGCAGGGTCCATGATGTGTGAAGATTCTGCGGAAACCAAGCATAGTCCAGTAGGCGTTCTAAACATTCCTTTGCTGTCATCTGAGCTCTTCTCTTTCTCACTTGCCAGTGCAATCTATTAGTACATTCTTTACGCTCTACCTCCCAAATATGTACAGTCCCCACTGTCCCTCCATTCTTTAATCTTGAGCCAAGCCACCATTATTTCTTATTATTTCTTACCAAGATGGTTGTGGTTGCCTCCAATTGATCTCCCCACTTCCACTGTCACCCCTTTTTTTTTCAAGAAAAATCATATCACGATGCTCCTTTGCTTTAAATCCTTCAACGCTTCATCTTTTTCCTCAGCATAAAAGCTAAAATCTACAGGACGGTCCATAGGTAGATTGACCAATATATCTTTCAAACATGGAGGGTTTGGGGAATGAAAAGGGGTGTTATTCCAAATTATCCTTGGACAATAGTCAAAGGATTATACCAGGCAAATGAGATGTGTGCTCACTCTATAAGGCACTCCATGATCTGTCCACTCTCTGTACCTATCATACCTCATCCTCCATCTCTATCACCCTTACTCTCTCTGTTCCACCAAATAGACTTCCTTGCTGTTCTTTCAACATACGAAGCCTGCTCCCACCCCAGGGCTTTTGCACTTGCTTTCTCCTCTAATTAGAATGCTCTTCCCACATTGGGTATGCTTCATCTTCTCCTTTCTTCTGGCCTCTGCTCAAGCCTCCCCCTATTAGTGAAGTTTTCCCAGATCATCCATATATTCAGCAACCTTGTTTCCACCCTTGACCCCTATTCTTCTTACCCCTTCACCCTACAGAATGTTTCTTCTGCTTAATTTACCACCATCTTTTATGCTATGTATTTACCTTGTACTATCAGCAGAGACTTTGTTTTTCTCATGATTCTATCTCAAGCCTCCAGAACAGTGCGTATCATGTAGAAAGCACTAAATAAATACCTGTTGAAGGAATGCATGGATGGTTAAGATGAGGAGACATGGAAATCATGGTAGTGTTTGTAAAATGCTATGAAATATTCATGTTTGACTCTATCATGTGAAATAGGGATCATTTATCAGCTGAAAGTGTGGCTATATTATCTTTGTCATGCAAAGTCTTAAACATTTATTCACAAGCAACATTATCCACAAAAGCAAAGCCCAGCAAACCATTAAACTAAGAATGATGGACTGTTTCTGGGTTTTTAAATGTTCATCTTTCTTTATGCCTTGTTCATTTATTTTGTCTTTATTTTACTGTGGCAAGAACTAGATATTTTAGAAAAGAAATGTTGGAGAAATGCAAATAATTTTGAGCATTTTTTTCTATTAGCTTGTTTACTTCTGTAGAAAGAAAGCTATTTCTAAGTTTTAGTTACAGAACACCCTAGCATGTTCTGCTGATTTGGAGCTAAAGAACTGGTGTAATAAATCACAATCAATGGAACATAAAGGACTGTTGGAGACCTTTTACTACATTATGCAGACAAAGACCTTGGGATCCAGGGAGGTTGTGACTTGCCTGAGAAGGCTGGGCTTCAGGAGCAGTGTACCAATCAACCCTTTCATAGCAATACCTGAGTATGCTTATATCTCACACCCTTGCCAACACTGAGACTTGTATAAAATATTAGTCAATTTAATAAAGGGAAACTTGGCATCTCCTTTCTTAGAATTGAATTATAAATTATAGTTATGAGTTTAATTTATCATTTTAATATATTAGCTAACTAAATAGAGTGAATGTTTTGTTCTGTTCATGTGTACTATTTGGGCTTTTTTGTGCATTTCTATTTATTTCTTGGCCCAATTTAACTCTTTTTTAAATTTAATTTTATTTTAGTTGTAGATGGGCACAACATCTTTATTTTATTTATTTATTTTTAAGTGGTGCTGAGGCACAAATCCAGTGCCTCACACTTGCTAGGCAAGCGCTCTACCACTGAGCCACAACCCCAGCCCCCAATTTAGCTCTTATGTTAGTGTTTTTATTCTTGAACTATCAGAGCTCTTCCTGTATGTAACAGTTCTTATTATGCTGCAAATGATCATCTCCCTTGTATTTTGGTTTCTGATTAGTTTTTGATGCATAGAAAGTCAGCATATAAATAATCTCCATAATTATTTGTCTTTGATTCTATATTTATAAAGCTTTCTATGTCTCTGTGTGTTGGGGCAGGGTGGTCATGTGTATGCTCATGTGTGTATACGTATCTTTGTTACTCTCGTTGTCATTAGTTGAGGGTAAGTGTTATGTGGGTAGCAACAGCTTAGTGTACATACAGCACCTGGTATTGCTCAGTCAGTGAGAACAAATCATGCTGCCTTTCTTCATGTGGTCAGATTGGTTGAAATGAACATGGTGCCTTCAGTAGGGAAGTTAGTTAGCTTTTTGTCACTGTAGCCAAAATACCCAATGAGAGCAACTTAGAGGAGGAAAATTTTATTTTGTCTCATCATTTCAGAGGCTTAGTCCACAGTGCACTGACTTCATTGCTGTGGACCCGGGGTGAGGCCAGACATCAAGGCAGAAAGGCAGGGTAGAGGGAAGTTGCTCCATTTATGGCAACCAGAAAGCAGGGCTTGGGGAGAAGGGGCCTCAGGGAAGATGAATCCTTTTAGGGCATGTCCCCTATCACTTATCACCTCCAGTCACACCCACCTGCCTATGGTTAACTCCAAGTTAGTCTATTCAAAGTAGGAAGGGACTGATTAGGTCACAGCTCCCATAATCCAATCATTCTATCTCGGAATATCCCTGCATTATCAGTAGCTTTGTGGCAACATCTCATATCCAAACCATAATAGTAAGCATCCTGCTGTGGCAGTCCTAGTCCATTGTGCTGGGAGATACCAGAAACAAGAAAGATAGGATTCACTTTCATGGGCTTTCTTACTTTTCTTTTCATTTTAAATTTTCGTCATCTCATTGCAAATTACTCCCCTTTCTAAACTTCCATTGCTGAATAAGTTTGTAGGGATAGATTTGCTTTGAAAAAAAGGCAGCTACAGACTAAGTTTCCGAAAGGCTGGACTGAATTTTATTCATTATTGAATTATTAAAACCTAGAACATGATATGTGGGCTCTACACTGTTATATAATGCAACAATTTCAAACTTGAAGCCAGTAAGTAATTTCTTTGAGAGTACTGACAAGTACACACATAACTCCTTGTGTATACTTGACCCAGTTTTAATCAAAGTTGAGAGCTTTCAGTCAGACACAAACAAGAGTAGAAAATAAACAGAAGAATTAGCTACAGAGGAAAAATTTTGGAATTTCTTTCCTAAAATGAATTGCAGGAAATGTCTAGTTGGAGTGTTCCACTTGATTACCGGTCTTTAAGAGAGATCATCAACTTATCCTGTAGGATTCTATAATTTCAATGCTATTGGGAGAGGCGAGACATGTTCCAAGTGGTCATTCAGCTTCTGCAATGTCTTTTCTGTCTGAACATGTGCCCTCCATGCGTGGATCTGTCCCCACTGCTGCTCTTCCTCTGGCAATGGACTTCACCCTAGACAGCTGAGGTAGAAAGTCCTGTACTTTACATCAGATCTATCTTACCTTCCACTGTGCCTAGTCTGATGACTTGCCTTTGCCCTGTTTTTGTTTTTCTCTAATTCTATTTATGCTATTTTTAGAAGTGGGACCCTGCATTCCTTTCATCAGTCCACAGGAGTCCTGACTCCACCTTCTGGTTCATCATGTTCTCTCCATCACACCAAGCTGTTGCCCCACACCTGAAACTATTTTCCCCTAGGGGTCAGGTCCAGGTTGGGTGTGGCTCTCACCAAACTGCTCCATGTATCCATGTGTCTTGCTCAGATTCTGCTTGGTCCTGCTCAGAGCAGTTTTATGTGACCCTTTTGTGGAGAAGAGGAATAATGTAATGAGACACAGTGTCACTGTGGGAGTAAATTTTTTTCTGCTAGAACTTTGGGATAATTTGGAGATCATGGTCAGAAAACCATCACTTATTGGATGAAGGAGTAAAGAATTTTTTCTCTTTCCCCTTGCTTAAACCCAAACAAAACATTAAACATAAACATTAGAAACTCCATCTTCAATTAAAAAAAAAACAAAAAACAGGAAGGAAAAGAAAATGGACACAATCTCACTTCTACCTAGACCAAGTTGATGTCACATGCTGCTGTAATAAATAACATTTCTATTAATTAATGTTAAGATAGTTAATGTTCTAAAATGCTAATTTTTATAAGTAAAGGACATATTAATTAAGTTATTTGTCTTAATTAAGATAGCAAATGGCAGAATGGGAATTCAGACCAGCCATCAGGCTTGGTAGCCTGAGCTCTGAGCCACACTGTGCTGCTCTAAGAGGCTGGGGGCATAGCTCAGGGGCAGAGTGCATGCATGGGGAAGGCCCTGGATTGAATCTGAAGAATCAAAAAAGAAGATAAAATCAGTTGTCTAATTCCAGATTCTGTATAAATCAACCAACTGGCCCAAGGAACTCTCATTGCATTAACCCCTCCTGCCCCCCGCCCCCCCGGAAAGACTCATGGTGAAAAAATTGTTTTAAAAATAGACTGGAATTATCCATCTCTAGCTTGTCCAAACTGCATCCTATTATCAATTTCAGGTTCTCAAGAAGGTATTCTTAAGTTCTGTGAGCTGCCCAACCCACACAAGGAAGCTGTTTATCTCTTTACAAAGATGAGAAAGGCAACCAAGGAGTTGTGTTTTTGTGCTTGGCATAGCTTAAATTTAACTGAGAGAATTAATATCTCACACCAGGAGAGATTCCTCCAAAGCCATGGAGATGCAATAGGCAGACCTGTGGCCACCCTGACCACTTCCAGAGCAGCAGACAGGCAACTGGGGCCATCAGGGTACTCAAGTTTGCTAACTTTCTTCTGCTTTTGGAAATATTACCTTGGCTGCCTGGTTAACTGGAGGAAACAACTAGTACAGTAACTTTATTATTCTGAGAGGATTACACTGGGATGTGCCCCTTGGCCAAAGCTACATGGCTATTGGTGTTGTGGTGGAGAAATCAGCGTGGCGTGCACACCATTCTTGACGGCCATGTATCAATAAAGGTCCATAAAGTGTTACTAGTGCTCATCTAATTGGAAACAAGCCCCAACAGGGCTGAGAAGTAGGGGATGACATGGCAAGAAACTGGAATCTGTCTCACGCACACCCAGATGTGCTCAGTGACTGCCTAGATGGTGGACCCACGAGGTCAAGGTCTCAATGGCCTTAGATCCTGGAGCCTCTCAGAGGGTATTATGGGTTGAACTATATTCCTCACCCTCATCCCAAATTCATGTTGAAGTTCTAACCCCTGTGAATTTTGACTGTATATTCTAAATATGATTGTTGCCAAATGATTAAGGTGGGGTCATATTGAAGTAAGATGGGCCCCTAATTCAATATGACTAGTATTCAGATAAAAAGGGGGGAAGTTTGGACATTGACCCACATAGAGGGAGAACATCGTGTAAAGATGGGAATCATGATATCACAAGAAACTACCAGAAGCTGGGAGAAAGGTCTGGAAGAAGACCTCTAACCTTCAGAACAATGAGACAATACAATTATGTTGCTTCAGGCACCTAGTTTGTGCTACTTTGTTATGGAAACTTAGCAAAGTAATGCAAAGGATCTAGCACAGAGAGTGACGAATACCTGTTGAGATGAGAGTATAAAGAATTGTCCTGTTCCTGTAGCCGGGTGCGGTGGTGCATGCCTGTAATCCCAGCACTTGGGAGGCTGAGGCAGGAGGATCGCGAGTTCAAAGCCAGCCTCAGCAATGGGGAGGCACTTAGCAACTCAGTGAGACCCTGTCTCTAATAAAATACAAAAAAGGGCTAGGGATGTGGCTCAGTGGTCGAGTGCCCCTGAGTTCAATCCCCTGTAACAAAAAAAAAACAAAGAATTGTCCTGTTCCTTCCTGTGAGATCATGGTTAATGAACTCTATAACATGAGATGGAAGAAGTGTCTCACTGCAGGGATCTGGATTGACATGACTACAATCATCTTGTCATAACCACCATTTTGCCTAGCAGGTATCCCTGGAGTCATTGCAGATCTTATGAGATAAGCAAAGCTGTTTGATACTTAGCTGAGCATTTCCTGCCAGCAATGATACCTGTCCTAATTCTTAACTGATGTTAAGCATGTTGATAATTTTGGGGGAAACCTAGTACAATCACTGGCCAGAGGCTGCTTTTGTCTAGCTTAGTATATGAACCTGTTATTCCTGCCTTGGGGGTTCAGAGATCCTCTGTCTTGCTGCTGCCCAGGACATGCCTTTGTCCACAAGTCCCTAGTAAATCACATTCTGTGGAAACCTGGATTTGTCCACTTTTTTCCTCAGTCTCTCAGCACCTTCTGCCTTTGCCAGTCAGTTCCCATATACCAGGTTTTCCTGAAGCATTCACTTATTTAATTTCTCTAATTCAAATATATTCCCCATACCATGCAGTTAGAAGGAACTTTAATTTTATGATTCTGCCTATGCCCCCACATCCCAGGGGGTTGTAAATGGCCCCAGGCTCTTACACCATCCAGTGCCTTTGGAGAAGGCTCTCGTTCTTTGAACACCTAGGGAATTGAGCCTGCACCAAGCCTGGCTCATCATCAAGACTGACACCTGCTCCTATGATGTCTTGCAACCTTTGTGCTATAGTAAATTTTAGCTGATTCTTGAAACTCATGGGAACTCTTCCACCAAAAAAAAAAATAAATCTTTTTTCAAATTTGATGAATAAAATTTCTCTTCTTTGCTCTTACAGTTTTTCCCCTTCTTCTTTCTCCAAGGCATTCACATCTCTTCTCACTCACTCTAGAGACATCTCAATTAGCTTCGGCTTTTCAAAATCGAAACCAGCAAACTATGGTTTTACCTTGGCAACACAAACCCCTCTGAGGCAAGGGAATGCACCAGGGATAGCAAAACTCAGTGTGAGTGGAACACAAATTAACCTCACAGCAGATGTTCCCAATGATCCACTCCCTCCTTCTCTAAGAGGACTAGACAGCCCCACCCATTGCTATGTGGCTTTTTATGCTCTCTTGTAGCAAAAGTCCCTATTTCCTGGCCCCACTGTTGTAGGGCTTACCCCTGTGACTTGCTTTTGCCATTGGGATATGAAGAGACATAACATGATGCCCCAGTTGAACAAGAACTTTAAAACCAACTCTCTCCACAAGATCCTCTCACTGTTTCTTCTGCCATGAGCAGAGTATGTTCCTGGTAGACTCTGCTGCTTCAGCCTGGGTTCCAGAATGAAGGCAGGTGGAACAGACGCATGGCCAACTTGCAGTTGTACAGAGCTGTAGTGTGTAGCCAACCCACAGCAGATGTATAAAAAGAGTGAGAAAAAGATCTTTGTTATTGTTAACTACTGAGATTACTGAGTTTAGGGCTGTTTGTAATCATAGGATAATCTAAGACAAGCACCCCAGTAAAATATCTAAAAAAATTGTTCTTCCACATTAGAAAGGTCCATTTCTTTCTCTGAGGCTCAGTTGCATTGCATGTGAAGTTGGTTGTTTGGACCACAGATGTTGCAGGTTCTTTACAAACTGAATATTCTAGGATTCTAGACCAATATTCCCAGTTTCCCTCCCCATCCTATGTCCATACTTTTCAATCCTGAAAGTATCTGTTAACCTCCTGCTTTTCTTCCCCATTATACCCTTTCTTCTTACCTAAATATCTATGACAAAATAAGGAGCCAATATAGCAGAGTGGAAAGAACTGTGGTTTAGAACAAGTGCTGATTCAGTTCTTATCCCAGAGGCCAAGTCTATCTCTTTGACCATTAGTAAACTACTTAATCTGAGTTTTTATTTTCCCATCTATAAAATGAGGAGGTTGATAAAGTTGTAAATACAAAATAAGATAACACAAGTGTGTTAGTCAGTTTTCTGCCACTGTGACAAAACACCAGAGACAATCAACCTATAAGAAGGTAAGGTTTATTTTGGCTCACAGTTTTGGAGGTTTCACTCCATGGTTAGTAGCCTAATTGGTAGAAGCCTAATTATTGGTCCCAAGTACAACTACACAATACGAAAATAGCCTTCTATCCAGTACCGAGAAGGCCATTTTTCATTGTTTAATTCACAGGACTCAGAAATTCCCAACACTATCCATAGCCCATTGCTATGGGTTTGGTGAGGCAGCACATCATAGTGGGAGTATGAGGTGGAGGAAGCTACTTACCCCATGGCAGCCAGGAAACAATGACGGATAAAGAGGTAGGGCTAAGGTTCCAACATCCCTTTCAAGGACACCCCTCCCCATCATAGGACTGGAAGACTTCCAACTAGACCCCATTTCTTTCTTTTTTTTTTTTTTTTTTTGGTGCTGGGGATTGACTTCAGAGGCAGTCGACCACTGGGCCACATCCCAGCCCTATTTTGTATTTTATTTAGAGACAGGGTCTCACTGAGTTGCTAAGTGCCTCGCCATTGCTGAGACTGGCTTTGAACTCGCAATCCTCCTGCCTCAGCCTCCCAAGTGCTGGGATTACAGGTGTGCACCACCGCGCCTGGCTTTAGACCCCATCTCTTAAAGGTTTCTCCTATAAGCCATGAAACTGGGGACAAACACACGGGACTTTGGAGTCATAGCCTGACCATAGCTACAAGTAAAATTCCTAATGTAGGACTTGTCGGGTATTAAGTATTCAATAAATATTAATTACCCTCTTCCTTTTAAGTATCTTTAAAGGGTTTCTTTGCTCAGGAAGATTTTCAGCTTAATGGAAAATAATACCCTAGGATAAAAGGAAGACATTTGAAAACTTCCTGTCTAGTCTCAGTGGTAGATAAGAGAGACAGTGTTGGGAATTTCTGAGTCCCATGAAAGGACAGCGGCCTTCTCAGTCCCAGATAGATGGCTGTTTTGTAGTGTGTAGTTGTACTTGAGACCAACAATTAGGCTTCTACCAAGAAAACTGCACCTTATTGATCTTTCAAATTACCCCTTAAATTCAGACTTTGTATTTCTAAGAGGATATTACCCTGGCTGCCAGGTTGTATTGCCACACCCGCCTCATCTCTTACTTGCTCTTAATAAAGTGAACAGTTTTTTTTTGTCAATGAAAGCCATGTACATATTTTAGGTCTTTGATAGTTTTGTCTCATAGCTCAAACAACCTCAGAGCCTCAGTTATTGCTCCCTAGGCCACAGAGAAACATGACTGAGATCTCAAAATACAGCATCTAGATTCGGAAAAGGCTCCATGTGACAATTTCAAAAGCAGATGAAGGCCTGAGTATTTGGGACAGAAATGGAAAAGGACAATAAAAGATATTCTCAGGGGCTGGGGCTATGGCTCAGTGGTAGAACGCTTGTCTTGCATGTATGAGGCCCTGGGTTTGATCCTCAGCACCGCATAAGTAAAAAATAAAGGTATTGTGTTCACCTACAAGTAAAAAATAAATAAATAAAAGATATTCTCTTTTATTTGTCAAGTTTCAATTTCATTACAAAGACAAAGAATGACTATCTGAAAATAGGTGACTTAAAGTAAGCCCCAATGACATGAAGGATAAACCATGTAAACCCTGAGAGATCTAGACAGAAGGGCAAGATCAAAGGCCCTGAGATAAGCACAATCTTGGATATTTGTGGGACAGAATGCAGACCAGACAGGCTACAATGTAGAGGCTGAGAGGTTAGTGTTAGAAGATCTGGATGGAAAGATCAGAACTGGGTGAGATCATGTGGAAGCCCAGACACCTTGGAGAATGGAAGGCCATGGAAAGTCTTTGAGCAAGTAGGTGAGGCCATCTGAGTTACATGCTGGGAAGATTATTCTGAATGCTGTAAAAGAAAAAGACAGTGGGTAAGAGGAGCAAGATCCCACTTAAGATAATAACGTCATTCCAAACAAAAAAATGGTAGCAGACTGAACTGGGATTTTAATGGTGGAGATGATAAGAAGTGAACTGGCCAGGCGCTGTGGCACACACCTGTAATCCCAGAGGCTTGGGAGGCTGAGACAGGAGGATGGCAAGTTCAAAGCCAGCCTCAGCAACAGCAAGGCACTAAGCAACTCAGTGAGACCCTGTCTCTAAATAAAAATACAAAAGAGGGCTAGGGATGTGGCTGGGTGGTTGAGTGTCCCTGAGTTCAATCCCCAGTACCAAAAAAAAAAGTGAATTGGTTCAAAATATATTTTAGAGTAGAATCAAAGAGTGAATCAATAGGTTGAGTGTGGAGTGTGAAAGAAAGAGAGGACATATGGCTGACTTCAAAGCAGCTGGTAAATAGAAATGCTATTTGCTGAAATGGAGTAAGATGGAGGAAGGAGCAAATTTTGGAAAGGGAAAATTGAAGGGCAAAAATCACACCGGAGACAACTGTGCAGCCAAGAGATTTATTCACCAGCCTTTATGGATGGTTGGAGGTAGAAGAAGTACAGGGAGAGAGGAGTCAGGGAGAGGGAAGTGTGCAAGCTCTGGTGGGAGAGAGGAGTCAGGGAGAGGGGAGTGTGTGAGCTCTGGACGGAGGATGGGTGCCTGGTTGTGCCGGCTGTGGTCTCTGGAGCTGTTGGCTGGGGCAGCTGCCATGGGGATGGAGGCAGTGAGTCTGGAGCTGTTGCAATGGCTACCTCCTCTCAGCAGGGACAAGCTGTTGTGTCTGAGCTCCAGGCAGGCAGGAGCTTTAATTAGGGATTTCTGGTGGGGGGTGTGCCAGAGCGACCTTTAACACTGTTGGCTCTTTTCCCAGGAACAAGGTGACCTTTAAGCCAATTGGCTCCTGCCTGGGGAACAGAGAGACCTTTAAGCCGATTGGCTCCAGCCCAAGGAAAATGAAACCAGGTTGCTTTTTATGGAAATTTCCATGGGGGAGGTGGCCCATAGGCCCAAGCCTATCTATCAAAAATCACATTTTTGTACGAAATACATTACCTTTGAAATATGTATGAGACTAGGCAACTTTTTCCATCTATGGTCATACAATTCCAGGGACATATTCCTTCTTTGACTTTCCCCCCTCCCTTTAAAAGTGTAAAAACCATTCTTACTTAGCTCTTGGGCCAGACAGAAATAAGCCATGGGCTACATTTGATCTACAGACCATAGTTTGTCAAACACTGGTCTGGAGCTCAGAGGAGAAGGCAGAAATAAAGACATGGATTTGGATATCATCAGCACATAGATAGTCTTTAAAACCCTGGGACTAGAGGAGATTATGCATGGAGAGAGATTAGATAGAGAAGAGAAGAGGAATGAGGGTAGGGGTCCCAGGTACTACCACCTTGAGAGTTTAGGCAGAGCAGGAGCCAGAAGAAGACACTGAGGTTGGAGGAAAGCTACAGGCAGGGTGTGTTATTCAGATTTTGCTGTTATGTTGTAGCGACAAATAGTCCCCACATTTTAATACCTTAAAGGAAAAAAAAATGTATTTTTCACTCAAGTGACATGTGAGCTGCTATTTTGCTGCTACATTCCATAACTTTTTCCTTCTAGACCCTGACTGAATGATAAGTGCCTAACACAGGCTGCAGTGGAGGAAAAAGAGCCATGACAGATCAAGCAAGGGCTTGAGATGTGGCATTTATCCTTCTGTTCACTTTCAATGTCAAACTTGTTGCAACTCGGGTGAGGAGGTGCCCTACTCTAACAGGGATAAGCAGCAAATAGTTGGAAACAATTATACAACTACCACAAAGCGTGTGGTGTCCAGGAAGCCTAGAGCATAGAGTAACTCAGGATGTGGTTGGCTGGATCAAAGGCTGCTGAGAGGTTGAATAAGAGGAGGTAGAAGAAGTGACCAGTGGGTTTGCAAGTATGGAGGTTCTTCATGCCACCTCCTAAGATAGCAATATTAATGTGTAATTTCTGGGCTAGAATCACATAGTGGCAATACTGTTGTCAGTCTTCTCCCTGAAAAACAATTTCCCTACCTTTATACTTTTTTTGGGGGGGTAGGGTGGGGGCTGCCAGGGATTAAACTCACGGACACTTAACCACTGTGCCACATCCCCAGCCCTATTTTGTATTTTATTTAGAGACAGGGTCTCATGGAGTTGCTTAGTTTCTTGCTTTTGCTAAGATGGGCTTTGAACTCGCAAACCTCCTTCTCAGCCTCTTGAGCCACTGGGATTACAGGTGTGCACCACCGTGCCCAGCTCTGTCGTCTTAAAATGGAGTGGATTGAAGATTGGTGAGACTCTAGAGTATCACATAGGCCCAATAATCCAAGATATTTAACTATAAAAGTAAAAGGTAACCTGACTTTCGATTTGTACAGTCATAATTTTATGTATTCTTGGAAAGGAGTCCTCGGTTCAACAAACAACAATTATATCTTCTTACCAAATTCATTTAAGGGATTTTTCTAAAGACAAAGGGATACATTGAATAGTGAATTTGTACTCTGAAGATTCTCTGTACTCCTTCTTCTAATTAGCCAGCTTTTCCTGGGCCAACCTCTGCACTTTCCCTGGATATAACTCTGTTTGTTTAAGAGGAATCTGCATGAGTTTGCAAAGTTGGGGGTGGGACTGCACCAGTGAGGCAACAGCAAAGGTGTGAAACTGACATGCTGATTCCGTGTATTTTTCTCCTCAGCACACCTGGCGTTGAGGACAACGACAGGAGTCCTTTTGATTTGGCAAGGTAGCTGAAAAACCTGAAATTTCTCCATGTGATCTTTATCTATTTGACATTTTAAAAGAAATGTTCTTTTAAAAGAAATGTTCTTTTAAAATGCCAATCCTAATTCTTCAATATTTTTCCTTTTTTCTTTTCTTTCTTTCCTTTTTTGTTTTGGTTGTTTATACAGTTTAGAATATTGGTGTTGGTAAAGAGATTTTAAAGGTATTTGGGCTCAACTATTTTAAAAATCAGTGAGAATCACAAGATCCTAACAAATTTAACCTCCCTTCCTGCCTCCCTGAGGCTGTCTTTGAACTCGCTATCCTCCTTCCTCAGCCTGTGTATATTATCTCACTATCCAAAGGAGAAAACCTGCCTTCAATGGATGGGATCCTCCAGTTTGGAGGAAGTCTTTTCTGTTGTTTAATTAAAACTTGCCTCTTTATAGTTTCTACAAGTCATCTATGCTGGGGGTAACATAAATGTGGCATAATAAATATATTTAGTCTTTGTCCCTGGTTCCTAGCACAAATTTGGAATTTGCTAAGTGATGGGAGTATATTTTATTTTGACAATAAGCCTCATTCTGTAATACCTGAGTTTAAGCTAGTGAGGCGTGGGGTCCGTTAGCTTGTGGGAGGGGCTGTTCAAACACACTGCAACATCTTTGTGGGTTAGAAATTTCAGTTGCTGTCTCCCATCTTTGGGGAAAAGAGGAGCAGTAAAGGTTGAATTCAGTTATCAATGGCCAATGATTTAAGAGTTAAACCTACATGATTAAACTTCATCAAAAGGCCCTCAGTGACAAAGTTTAAGGAACTTCTGAGTGGATAAACACATCTACTTTGTGGAGGCAGAAGCTCTTGCACTTGGGGACCTATGTGCCTCTTCATTTGGCTGTTCATTTGTTTCTGTTATAATAAATTGTAATGTTAAGTATAGTCCTCCTGAGTTTGGAATGCTAGTGAATTATTGAAATGGAGGAGCAGTGTTACAAACCCCTGAGTTTATAGTCAAGTTAGACCTAAATATTGGTAATCTGGGAATCTGGTCCTTGTAATTGACATCTTAATTGTGGGCAGTCTGTTGGACTAAGCCCCTTTAACTTATGGGATCTGGAGTTAACTCTGAGAAGTTAGTGTCAGAATTCAATTGTTGGATACCCAGTAGGTGTCCAGGAAATCAGATACTATTATAAATCTACTCTATCTTTTATATCTGAATTATTAAGTCTTCTCTCTTAGGTTGGATATATTTTGTTCTTTGAACTCACTTATAACTGGCCAATAACTAATGTTCCATCCCATCCTTCTCCATCACTCATCAGAAACTCCAGTTTGTCAAAGTCCATCTTCAAATATCGTATTTAAAATTTAGCATACCTCTCTAGATGTAGCCTGATGAAGACATCATGGGTGCCCCAGAAAGTTAATAATCAATAGTTATTGGTTAATACTTTAGTTCCCTTCAGATGCATATATTCTGGATATTTGTCTGTTACTTGGACCAGGTAGGGTACATTGGCTAGCAGTAGCTTTTTGTCCTCATTTCTGTTGTTCCAGTTAGATCAGTTCTGTCCTGATCATGCACACTCTACTCAGCAAATACAAGTCTTTGGGGTAGCTGTGCACACCCCCCTTTCAAGCTAGTTAGGATCTCTCAGTTATAACTAGACATATTCTCCAAGAGTTCAGCCCTTTTTGCAATAAGCTTATCACTCAAGAATTCTGATAAATTGCATTTCCCCCTTTCTTTACACATCCAACAATACTGAGCATCTTCTAGTGTGAAGCAGTGGAAATCTACATGGCAGATACACCCCTTAATCCAGCTATAGATCTGACTAATTATCTTCTGTGTTCTAGATTTGCTATATAGATTGTGTCAATTTTTTTTAAAAAAATCCTGTCACTTATTTAAAAGTGGTTAAATTAAAAATAAACTTTTTCACATGAATTGCCAAGATGATCTCCGTAATTTTATATTCATATGATTGACTTTTGAGAGTCTAAATATGGAATTTTACATTTAGCCTAGTTGACTTTTAGTTTGCAAGATTCAATGAACCATTTTAATTTGCCAAAAACATTTGGAATTTTTATTCAAACATGCCAGTATAAGATATTTTAGGCACAGTTGTGTTGTCTGATTGACAGAGACTTGGAGGTGGTAACATCAGTACATTAGGAACTTTCTCTCTTCAAACTCTCAAGCTGTGCTATCCAAACCATAGTCACTGGCCACAGAGGGCTTTTGAGCACTTGAAAAGTGGCTAGCTCAAATTGAGATGTGCTGTAAGTGTAAAATACACGCCAGGTTTCAAAGACAGAGTACCAAAAAAAGAAGAGTGTAAAATATCTCACTTATAACTTAAAAAAAAAAAAAAAATCCATGTTGATTATGCTACACATTACATGGTAATATTTTGGGTACATGAGGTTAAATAAAATATATTTTTTTCATTAAACAACCATTTAATTGGACTTAACTAGATTAAATTAATTACATCAAATAAGAAATGAAGTAAATATCATATATACTTGAAAAGAGATGACTATTTTCTTATTAATAATGTGATTATTTAGTTAGAAAGCCTGAGACTATTGTAAAAATCATCACCAAAATTTTAAGTTTTCCATGAGATATGGGATGCAAATTTGGGGAAACTAGCACCTATAATTATATTAGAAAAAAATGTCTTACAAATGGAAATGGAGAAAAAAGTTTCATTAACAATAATGTTCAAAATGATGTAAATATAGGGAATATAACACAAATAAAGATATGAACAAATAGAAAAATACATAATGCTCTACGATGGGAAGACTTAATGACACAAAAGTGGCAATCATACAACCACTTTGGAAAGCAGAATGGAGATTCGTCAAAAGACTAGGAATGGAACCAACATAGGACCCAGCTATCCCACTCCTTGGTATTTATCTAAAAGAATAAAATCAACATACTAGAGGGATACAGTCACTTCAATGGTTATAGCAACACAATTTACAATAGCCAAACCATGGAATCAGCCCAGATGCCCATCAATAGGTCAACGGGTTAAGAAAATGTGGGAGTTTTACTCTGCCATAAAGTGAATGAAATTATGGCATTTGTGTGGGTAAATGGATGGAAATGGAGAATATCGAATTCAAGTCACGCAGGTTGTGAGAAACGCGGGGTCTTGGGTCTGGCGGTCATGGTTGGGCCCCGCTGACCCGGGTTCTAGCCCGAGACCCACCCGGACCATCCACACCGGCGCCCAGCAACTGCAAGATGCGCGGCCACGCCGGGAGTTGAGGAGGCGACTCCCAGCCACAGCAGCTTCAGCATCTACCCTGCAGGTCCAGGCCAGCAGCGCTCTCCGGTGAAGCCACCGTTTCCTTGAGCCCCGCTGAGGTCCTGGTCCCGCCGTGAGAAGGGCACCCGGGGACGGTGGGAGAAGGCTGGTTCCTGGCGCTCTAGCAGTCTCACCTCCAACGTGTTCCAAGAAACTTTGGCAAGCTCCGCGACCGCCCCCTCCCTGGAACCCCTTCTCCAAATCCTGACACTCCCTCGGGCCCTTCAATGTCCAATTGCCGGGCAGCAACTGCGGGGTCCTCGAGCGACGCAGCCCAGTAGGTTGGGTACCCGCACCCTCGTTCCCAGTCCCCCGCTAGACAGGAGCCCCAAGCCTTCTCCAAGGAGGAGCAATGTTGTGACAGGTTTGTCACATAAAAAAACACAGGCGGGCTAAACTAAAATATATTATTATAAGTAATTTTGCCTGTATCTTTGTTAAAATGTGGTTAGAGAAATTTTAAAATTATGTCTGTGGCTTGCATTTGTGGGTGACATAATATTTCTTTGGACAGTATTGCTCTAGAAGTTGAAGTGGCCCCTAGCTCCCCTCTATTGTAATTGGATAATTAGAGTAAGTTGAGTTGGGCTGAAGGCAGTGGAAATTTTTTGGTGCTGGTATGTGGATGAAGGTAGGAGGGGAAGGTAGTATTGGGCAGCCAGAGAGCAGTATGATATTAAGTGGCAGGAAGAGTGAAAGGTGGCAGGAGAGAAGAAAACGTGCCTAGGAAGAGATAGGACATTCAAATTTGAATTGAACAGCAGTTTTCCTAGAATTCCTAGGTATTGTATTACCACTGCTGATGTCTGGGTTGAATGAGATTTTATCCATATGGCACACACTGCAGCTTTACCCTGAATCTGCCCCATCTGGAAAGTCTAAGCTGTTCCAGTCTAGCCTAGTACCTCCTTAGCTAAACCCACTCATCCTTTCCAGAGGATGAACAGAGGAGGAGAGATACATGCCCTGTCCTGTGTTCTCTTCCCTGCCTTTCTGTACCCAGACCCTTCTCTTAGCATTAGTAACACATTGGTCAAATGTCAGAGTCTTTTGCTGGGGTTTTACCAGGTTTGTAACTTCTAGTCCTCAATTATGACTTCATGCAAATGCAGAAGCAAAAATTTTTCAAGATTATTTTGTGCTTTAACGGTATCCTTGGCTTTGTTTTGGAGGGGCAGTACAGTCGGCCTTCTGAAACAACAGGTTTCACTCCCATGGATTCAACCAACCATGGGTCAAAAATATTCGGAAAAAAGTTCTAGAAAGTTCCCAACAGCAAAATCTGAACACGCTCTTTGTCAGGCACTATGCTAATCTGTGCAGATGAAGAGATGTGTAGGCATTCCTTTTGGTCGCCTCCTTCCACCTCATAAATCCAGAGTCTCTCTCCAGCACTTGTTCATCTCACATCTGGTTCTTGTTCACGTGCTGTGTAGTCAGGCCTAGTTTGGTTGCATCTGTACTGAACAAGTACCTGTGAAAGGTGGCAGGAGAAAAGAAAAGGTGCCTAGGAATGATAGGACATTCAAATTGAACAAGTACTTTTTTTGGGGGGTCATTATTCCCCCAAACAATACAATATAACAACTAGTCACATACCACAGTGTTTACGTTGTATTAAGTGTTATAGGTAATCTAGAGACAATATAATATGTGTGGGAGGATGTGTGTAGGTTATGTGGAAATATGTGCATGTAAGGAACTTGAGTATCTGAAGTCTGGGGCATCTGCAGCAGGTCCTGGAATCAATCCCTTGTTAATAAACAGGGACAACTGTATATATCCTAGATTCTTTCACTGAGTGGTGGCTGGAGTCAGCCCCAGGCAGTGTAGACCTTTATTATGTATGTGCCCAGTGTATGACTGAGCGTGCAAAAACACAGACTGCAAATCTGATCCATATTTATTGCAGTTAACTACCAGTATCCACTCCTGTGTGTTGAATTTCAAAAATATGAAGGCAAGCAGGCGGACATTCACACCCAATGGTTCTTGTGTGTCCCTTAACTTTGAGTTTCTATGCAAACGGGAGTACCTGCCATACTCAAGATGAGACCCATGGGCACGACAGAGGTTTCACATTGGCAGCACAAAGGCTGAAGATTGCCCTTTGAAGATTGCCCTTTGACATATTTTGTTTTGCTTTCATAATTTTTTAAAGAATTAAGCCAACCTTGGAAAATCAGAACATCTCACATAAAACTCCCAGGGTTTCCGCTTTCCTTGGACTCTCCCAAGGTAATACTGGGTCTGTGTCTCCCAAGATAACAAGAGGCAGTAAAACTGGCCCCACTACCCCACGTGTGTGATCTTTGCTGCTGTATTCCTGTGCATGGATGCCATCAAAGCCGTACATTAGAGTGTCTCACTGGTTCAGGGGTCATCTGTGTCAACTGACCTAGGCCTTCTTGACTGAAAAGCCAGAGGAAGCATATCATGTAGAAAGTGGGAGGGCATGGTGTGCGTGCGTGTGTGTGTGTGTGTGTGTGTGTGTAAGAATTTTATTGCCAGGAAGAGCAGGTGAAGGCAGAGTTTCTAAGAGTGAGAGAGAGTCCTGGATACTGCATCTAACAGGATGCATTTCCAACAGGTAGAGTTGGAAAAGAAGGAAGACAAAGGACAGAATTGAGGAGCAGGTCCCACTCATAGTCCAAGTTTATCTATAACTCACTTTGGCTACCCACTCAGTAGCGTTATGAACAAGGAAACCTAGTTAGCACTAGCCAAAAGTCATGCAATTATTTCAGCTTACTTATAAGAGCAGATTTAACCATTTACAAAGATGCATTTTCCCAACTACTAAAAGAAAAGGCAGTGTGGCAACGGCACAAGGTCCACATGAGAATAGGTTGCACAATGGCTTGTGGGCCTAGCAGTTGAATGAAGGGACAGCCAGATCCCCCAGTGATAAAGGGAAATCAGGCCATACCTGTTCACACATTTCAAAGTCCAAAGAGTGGGTCAGTAATATGCTCCAGCGTAGAGCAGCCTGGGACAGAAGAGAGAGGGAAGGTCTTCCTTGTTTTAAAAACCATCACCTTGTATGGTATCTGTACTAGTCAGTTTTCCATTACTATAACAAAGTACCCGAGGCTAGGTAATTTGTAAAGAATAGAGGTTTATTCAGCTTGTAAGTTTGGAGACTGAAAGCCCAAGTAGCATAGTGTGGGCTCTGGTGAGAATCTCATGTCGGATAGCATCATGACAGGAGTGTGTGAGAGACAGAGCTCACATGACCTGCCAGTGGTACAGGGGTCAGGCTCAGGCGTTTCTAACAACTCCTTATGTGAGAACTAACCTTAGGGCCACCCAAGAACCACATTTCTCCCTTTTGCAGGCAGCACCCCCAAGACCTAAGGGGCTCTCACCAGCCATACCTCTCAGGGGTCCCAGCACCTCTTAACATCACCAATTGGGGACCAGACCTCCAACATATGAGCTGTTGAGGGGTCCATCTAAGGCACATCCAAACCACAGCAGCATCCCATATTCTTGGCCTTTATTTTAATATTATTTTTTAGAATTATTTTAAAACATTGTGGAAAAGGGATAGTGACTCAAACACAAGGGTTGGATTCATATTTTTTAAAAAGCAAATTGGAGAAAATGATATTGCTTAAGAAAGACCTGAGTTTCTTTCACATTCCTGAGGTAGACTCTAGATAGCTTTTATACACTCGAGTCGACTCTGGTTGCTGTTTTTGGCCTGGTTTCCTTGTCCAGCAAGAAAAGACTTTTCAAAGTCCCTCAGCCCATGCTGTTTTCTCTCCTTGGCAATTTCTAATTCAGGAGGCCAGTTTTAGCCACGCTGGGCAGGTTCCTGAAGGAGGGTCAGGTCTCACATGTTCTGTAATGACCAGTTTTTATCGAGGACCAAACTGGCCCCTTTTAAATTGCCACGCGCCCCACCAAGATCCAGTTTCCCGGGGACAGTGATGGCAGTGTGAGCCGCGCGTGAAGTCGTGTGTTTGTTTGCCTGTCGGTTTGGAGTGGGGATGGGGCTGAAAGAAAGACCTGTTAGAAACTGAGAGATGGACTGAAATCGGACTTGCACTTTATTATAAATGTGTTCAGTGGCTTTTCTTTCTCCTGAGTCCCCAATCTGATAAATAGAATAAAAAAACAAACCAGTGAAAACCCAACAAACAAAAATGGCTGGGCCTGATTCATCAAGAGAACTTCAAACTTCTGCTTGAAGTTTCTCATCTCTATATTACTTACTCTGAACCCAGGCTACAGGGATGGCTTTAAACCCACATCTCTTACTATAACCTTTAATTCTAAAAGGATTGAGTGTTTTTTCCTTTAGGGCACAACTGTGTGGGCATTTACATACTATAAACATATACTAGCTTTTTCCATGGTGTTGTCTGTTTTTGAACTTGTGGCATAAGGAGGACCCTCTCCTTGAATAACCTCTAGCCAGGTTCATCCAAGTCCTATTCTTGTCTAGGCCTCAATCTTGGCCATAAAGACTTCAACAGATGCTAACATAATTTCTAACAGCTCAAGGCCTCATGCCTAGGATGACCCTAGATGCCTTTAAAGTGCTTGCCTGAGAAAGCTCAAGGTTGCCAAAAGAATTTACTGTTGGTTCCACCCAATAATGAAAATTGGACCCATTTCCCAGTCCCCATGGGAGGGTGGGAACCTAACTTAAATCAGTTCTAGTTAGCAAACCCAGATAAGTTTTACATGAACCAACCTCTGCTTCCCACTTTTTATAATTTCTCACTTCCCTGAACCTACTGAGTTCTCCCTTATTCTCATTCCCATTTCCTCATTCTCCCTTAAACCACTTGGTCATCTCTGTATCAAGATGACTTCAGTTGATGCTGACATCTTTTCCTTATTGCAATAGATTGCATCACTGACTAGAGTCTGCTCTTACCACTTAACTGGTGTCCTGCTTTGCCTGTCTCTGACGCTATGCAGCGGCTGCCCACTAAGTTCCAAGTCCATCGGGAGAAGTATATCCTGCACCTTTTTGTTCTGGCCACAGAGCTGTGCACACATTAGAGTCTCAGAAACCATCCACTGAAGGAATGGCACAGAATCTCCAGAGATGATAATTACCTTTGCCCTTGCTGCAGGTAATGTTGGGGGCTGGCAGATTCATCCACACAAACTTAGGCTCATAATATCAACTCTTTCTAGACGGGACTTTTAAATCACAACCCAGGTAGATGGTATTCTCTGTGATAGTGCTATAGCCTGTATCTAGCTTCTTTTAATTTTACAGTCCTATGTCTGTGCACCCTGATACAGATTCATATTCTCTGTTTCCTCTATCTTTCAATCACACACACACACACACACAACACACACACACACACACATACCCATACAGAGACTGCGATTTCCCTCTCTGATTTGCTTCTGTATTCTTCTTCACCTTCCCATCTCTGGAAATATTTAATTTTATAAAAGCTAAAGTCAGGCATAAGGTCAAGCTCATGGAGGTTATATTTACCAGGAATTATATGTTTAGAGAATGGATTATTAAGGTGAAAACATTTCTTTTTAGTATTTTAGCAGCTAGCAGACACTTCAGAGTATTTTAACTTTATATATCGCACACACTGCCTTACCTTTTAAACGAATATAAATTTTATGAGCCAAGAAAGGAGAGAACTCTCGGGAAGAGAGAGGCTATTGCGCCATGCTCTGAGAGCACCCTGGGCTGTCTGGGGCATTCTGAACAATGGAGGCAATTGAAAGTTCAAATGAGTAGGTGACTGCTTACATCTTTACAAGGCATCTCCTGGAATACCCCAGCTCTGGCGCTTCAGTGGGTCCTGAGACTTCCTTCCTCTGGCACTGTCTCCCATCACGATGGGCCCTGGTTCAATATCTTTATATTACACATGCCTGGGCAACTTTTGAGTTTATTCTCAGTCTTCTTCTTCTTCTTCTTTTTTTTTTTTTTTTAATAAAATTGCTTTAACGTGGAATTCCCACATTCTCCCACTACCATAAAGGAAAAAATCTACTATGATTTAAAAATGCCTGTTATGGGTTGAATTTTGTATTCATGCACCCCTCCCTCTCATTTCTATGTTGGCATCCTAACCCCCCCCCCCCCATACCTCAGAATGTTCTTTGAGACTGGGCCTTTAAAAAAGGTAATTAATGTAAAATGAGGTCATATGTATGTGCCCCAATCCAAATATGACTGGTGTTTTTTTATGAGAGAAGGACATTAGGACATAGATTCAGACAGAGGACACAGGGGGAAGACCACCATCTGCAAGCCAAAGAGTGAGACCTCAGAAGGGATGACTTTGAAAACATCTTGATCTTGAACTTCTAGCCTTTTGAACTGTGAGAAAATTAATGTCTGTTGTTGAAGCCACCCGGTCGGTGGTGCTTTGTTGTGACAGCCCTTGCAAACTGATACCATGCACCTACTCTGTTTCTCAACATCTCTGAAAAAAATATTCATTTTGCAGGTAAAAATTACTCCATAAATTAATGTATTCCAGGCCATGAGGCTAAACAAGGGATTATAAGAATCAGATTTTTCAGAGTTCTGTACAAAACTTCTTCTCCCTTTATGTGTTTGTAAAAATTGTTTAAAATGACCAACTTTATTCCTATGCAACAGCAATTCTCAACCGAGCTTTGCATATAACCATCAGTGAGGGAGATTTGAGGCAGCGAGGAAGGGATTATCAGTGCTGTCTCCAGAGTTCCTGAATGACTGGCCAGTGCAGAGTAGCAGCTCCCCACCCCAGGTGATTCTAATGTGCAGCTTGGGGGAAGAAAAATTGTTCTAAATGCCCTTTGGTCAGAAGACCCCTGAGAATCAGAACTTTACAGAGAGTCATTCTATTTTATCCTTTAAAAAAATCAGATTTTATAAACAATTACATTTTGCTCCACCAATATAAATATATTTCTTACTCCAAATATATCTTCATCCTTTGCTGCTCTCCCCCTTTGTGAGGGAGGTGATATTGCACCATATAGTGAGAACAGAAGCTACTTAGCAGTTTCATCACCACTGATCAATGCAAGTTACAAAATGGCAGCGTGAGGATTGGGAGGTATTTAAACTTTATGAATTTCAGGCAAATATCTGTGTAGAGAATCAGCTCTGCTTAGATAGGAGTGCTCTGCAGCCCACATCACCCTAATTAGCAACTTTGTAGCTCCAGCCCTGTGGAGAACTGGCCTAATTTGGTGGAGCTGGGTTGAAAGCCAGTTCCCTGGAACTTGGCAGCAAGTGAAAGCCTATGGGTGCCAATTAGCTGGAGTTGCCTTCCACCCCTAGCTACTTAGTGGCCACGTTTTAATGTTTGTTGGTTTTTCATTAAAGATTCATCTGACTCTCTGGATTTCTAGTGTCCTTTTATTTGGTAAGTCAATCTCAACCTGGCAGCATCACATAGCACAGAATGTTAAAAAAAAAAAAAAAAAGAAAAGAAAGAAAAGAGTCTTAACTGAAAGTGACTTTCAAAACTCAGCTCTCTAGTTCCAGGAAGAAAAAAAAATGCTGTGAAATATCTGAAGGGCCAAGAGACGTAGAGAAGAAAGAGAATGGTCAGGGTAATCCCACACCTGTTGCTGAAAGACAAACATCTTAATGCTCTATTTTTTTTTTCTACAATGACTTTGAGGTTATTACATCTATTGAGTTTTAAGGAAAGTAAACTAAGCAAGAGGGTAGCCTGGCAGGTGGAGAAGGCAAGAAATGTTATAATAGTGCATTCAGTCTTCATTACTAAAGTCACCAGGGTGGCCAGGTTGGGCAAAATTGCTTAACTGGCCCCTTCAATATACCGATTGGCTAGGCAATACAGCCTGCCTAACCAATCAGATGGGGACTCTTTGGGGCCACTCCAGGGGAGCTGGTAATAGATCCCCACTCTTGGCGAGGTTCCCACCGCCAATTTATATTGCATTTAAAGAGGTATCCTGAGTATAATTTCTGGCAGGAGTTAATAAAGCAGGCACTTGCTAATAGCCTCGTTGATAACTTATCCCAAGTGGAACTGTTCTTCCATCTGTCAGGGCCAAGGTCATCTTGGCTGTAGCAAGCCTGAATGCCTGGGGCTGATATCTGAGGAGCTGTACCACCTGCGGACATGGCCAAGGGCACAGAAATGTTTAAGACCTAAAACTGAATCCTCTGAGGACTGAGTAGTGTTCTGTTTAATGTGGCTCATGTTCTTATACCTTGCAAAGTCCTGCTCCCAGAGGTTCAACAATAGTGTCTGTTAATGTGAGCCTTGATTTGGGTGTGTGTAATTGTATAGGTATAGTAAATCATAAAAATTATTAAAACACATGGAAAACCAATAATAGTGTCTGTTAATGCCAGCCTTATGTGTGTATGTGCGTGCCTATGTAAATATACCAACTTGAAAACTCCTGCTTCAGGTGTTCAATAATAGTGACCAGTTAGTACTCAGGATTTGGGGGAGTGAGTTGTGGTTAATTTATCTATTGGATTATTTGTTTTTTTTTGGTGTCAAGTTTTTTGAGTTCTTTATATATTCTAGAAATTAGTGCTCTATCCGATGTGCATGTATTAAATATTTGTTCCCAGTTAGTTGGTTCTCTATTAACCTCACTTATTGTTTCTTTTGCCTTATTTAGATATAAGTCAAATGGGAGGTCCCTAGTTATATAACCAATTAATTATCTGGCTGTTTCTGGTTGACTGAAGCTCTTTTCTTATTTTTTATTTTAAAAATTATTATTATTATTATTATTTTTGACCTAAGCTTTTTCTAAAAAGCAATTTGCAATAAATATTTCCCACTTATGTCTACTTTGGTTACAGAAGAGCACTGGTTGAAAGAAAACCTCATACCAATGGACTTATTTTCTTTAACAGTTCTCCTCTTTATGTGAGCCTCTCAGTCTTGAAACTTTACCAAAACTTTGGCCATTAATGCTATGCTCTGTCACCATTATAGTGGACTTATTTAGCCTCGGTATGGGATGCATAAGTCATGACATCAGGTGAATGATTCTTTTTGTTCATTTTGTTCATTTGTTTGTCTTTTGGTCATTCAAACAAGGGTATATTAATCAGCCTTTTGTCACTGTGACAAAATACTCAAGAAAATCAACTTAGAGGAGGAAAGAATTATTTTGGCTCACGGTTTCAGAGGTTTTAGTTCAAAGGCAGCTGACTTCATTGCTTTTAAGCCTGTGGTGAGGCAGAAATATCATGGTGGAAGGATGTGGCTGAGAAAATTATGCACCCATCAGGATACAAGTTTCATAATACTGAGAATTATCTCTTGACTGAAGATGACAACTCTTACTCTTAGTTATCCTCTTCCTCTGAGGATGACATGGTGGAGAGAGTATGGTGGAATAGAGCTGCTCACCTCACGATGACAGGAAAGCGGAGAGATAGGGAGAGAAGCAGGAGACAAAGCCCACTCCTTTCAAATAGGCCCTACCTCCTACAGTTTCCACCACCTCCCAAGTCTATCCAGCCATGAGCTAATCAATAGATTGATTCCTTGATGAAATTAGAGCCCTCGTGATCCAATCACCTCCCAAAAGCCCATTTCTGAAGCTTGCTGTGCTAGGGACCAAATCTTCAACACACAAGCCTTTGTAGGACATTCCAGATTCAAACTATGACAGGAGGTGAGACCATCTCACACACAGCAGATGGCTGCAGATGAGCATTTAAGATTCTTGAAAGAGTGGAGTGTCCCAGGGAAACTATTCTGATGACTGTCATGAGGATAATACTAAGTGACATGATATGCTCCTCAACCAAGGAGACCCTCAACCAAGTCCCTGTGATCCAAACCGATTAAAACTAAATAAACAAACAAAAAAAAAAAAAGAAAGAAAGAAAGAAAAGAAAAGGAATCTAATTGTTTTAACCAAATAGCTTTTTGTTGATTTCTTGTATCTGATTCTACAATACCAGATCTATATTTCTAAGGGCAGTCAGAGCTGTTATCTATCTCTATTGCTCTGTCTCTCTCTCACACACATACATCACTCATCCAACAGACTGTCCAAAGAAATCTTATCATCTAAAATAACTTTAGCAAAGGAGTTTAAAGAAGCTTGTTATGCAACCACAGCCTCTGCAGTGGAGTATGTTAAAGTAGCTAATGTTTGAGAGATTTCTAATCATTGCCTTATTTAAATTTACACCAGGCTAGAGAAAGCACATTCTATCAGAAGATGCCCATTTAGAAAGATTCAATGCCTTCAGACAAATTCTTATATAGTACAAATGAAGAGATGTAGACCAACAATCAGTTTCAATGGGCTGTGGAATGACAGTGGCACTATTAATCCATGTTGTCCTTTTATTTTCCACCTATTGAGACATGGAGTCACTCACGCGTATGGTTGTTCATTAAATCATCCCCAGATAAAAACATCTCTTTGAGGGGCACAGAGGTTGCCTGTGGAACACCTGTGTGTAAGGATCATCAGTAGGGAAGCACCAGTAATATTTATCCAGGCCTTCATTATTGGATCTTTGCATAGTTGGGGGCAATTGATAATTAGGAGATTAGAATTTGTTTAAAAACTGTCAAATTACATTTCTCTTTGGTTTTCTTATTCAGTTTCTGGCATCATTTAATGTGAAACCCTCACTATAGGTTTTGCCTACTGTTAGATTTCTAACAGGAATTGAATAGGTGGTTCTAAAAGCCTAACCTATAAAAAGGGCCAAATGTGTGCTCTGAATAAATAGTCACATTTGGAATGTCGGTCATATTTGTTTACAGAGTGAACTAGATCTCCTAAGGTCATTGTGGGAATTTGGGCTTAACATTCAGCATTTGGGGAGGTTTCCTGCAGAAGCTATTGATGTGAAATCCTAATCATAGCAATATCTTGCCCTGAGTAAACAGAAAGAAGAAACAGGCAAAGGAGGAACAGTGACAAAGGTTTTGTGATGATGAGACAAGAAGTCTTGATTTGTGATCTGGGGCAAGCTATCCATATCCAGAATGTCATCTGCTTCTGGACAGATTTATGTTGAGATCTAGCAGGACTCTGAAGGGGACTCTTTGGGGTTGAGAGATGTGGACCCGCAGTGTTAATGGTGAGAAAAACTTGGTGTGATCTCTTTCAGGAAGGTTCAAGGGCACCCTTTCTCTGCTGTTTTCAAAACACCCACTACCTAGGTACTGGATTCTGAAGGGTCTAGTTGCGTCAGGAGGTGGGTCATGAAGGGGTTTTATTTTTAACCTGGTGAATATATACTTTGGCATAATGCATTAAAGTGTTGTCCTATTGAGTCATGTCAGTTTATAAGAGCATCACATAATAAGGTTCTATTATTAGGGGCATAGGTCTTCCAGAAATTGTTTCATAATAGGGTTAATTTGTGTTCTCTAGTGGGGGTGAATCTGATTGCCATCAAGGCCAATGGTAAGCTTTCCTCAAGGCAATCCAGTTAAATTAGTTAGCTTTGTCAGTTTCAGCTTTTAAAAATTTCATTCATCCTTTCAAGCTTCACAGAAAACTGGGGATGAAAGGGAAAATAATAATGGTATTATGTTTGTAATACCTTATTTAACTTTTATAACTAGTCCAATGAAACAAGTGCCTCTGTCAGTTGCAATTTCTCCAAGAATGACCCATAAAGGAAATTCATTTTTAATAACTTTTTATCTACAGTTATAGCATCAGCTCTCCCAAAAGGGAAAGATTCAATCCATTCAGAGAACATACATTGTTACAAGACCATGCTGATAATCTATTGAGAGCTTCATAGCAGGACATTCATTTGTTGGGTGAAAGAAGTTGCCACTGGTGAAATGCCAACAAAAAGAAGCTGCTACATTCTGGAGAAGGGAGAGTGTTATAGTTTGCAATCTGGCTTGCTCCCCAAAGGCCTACATATTAGTGTCTTGGGCCTAAGCTTAGTGCTATCTAGAGGTGGTGAAACTTGAGTTGGATATAGTGAGAGGAGTTGGGTTATTGGGTCATGCATGCCCTTGAAGGGGATATGGAGACTCAACCCCTCTCTTTTTCTCTCTCTTGCTTCCTGGTCACCATGAGGTGAGCAGATTTGCTTTACTACATACTTCCTGCCAAAATGTGCCATCTCACCACTGGCCTAAGAGCAGGGATGCCAAAAGACCATGCAAAAATACATTTTTCTGCCTTTTGATTATCTCAGGTATTTTGTCACAGTAACAGTAAATTGACTAGTACAGAAAACAAGGTTATACTTGAGTCCAGCTTTGGTCATCCATGGCAATCCAGCACAGAGAATCAGATTTTAACACCAGGTTTTCTTCTTGCCAAATTCAGCCAAGTTTGTAAATGGATGGAAGAAACAAATCTAGGCTTGCTTCATAGAGATTGATGATAGTTGTCATTGCTATCATCACTATGGAGCATTTCTGGCATTGACTTTTGGCCCGTAAGTGCTCATTTCTTCTGTACCAATGGTTTGTAAAGGGGAGGCAGTATTCCTGTTTTCATAGAACTCACATTCAGGAACAATCATACTGCAATGGATTTTCCACCAACAGAACACTGATAAGGTTGTTGACAAAAACCCCACTGTTCATGTACTTTGTGATTTAACTGTCAAAGAACAATACCTAAATCATTAGCTGGCATCAGAATATACTTGAGTAACAAGGAGACCCAAAATGCAATGGTTCTGATAAGATAGAAGTTGCTTCCATAATCTCCTAACAGTTCAAGGTGTGTTTGTGTGTGTGTGTGTGTGTGAAGGGATGCTATAGACTGGCAGGAAGATTTGCCCATACAGTGATTCAGGGATCCAGGTGGCTTCCATTTTTAAAAATTCTGCACTTCTACCATTTTTTTTTGGGGGGGGGGGGTCTGTTTTTGGTGCCATGTCCAGATTTTAGCCAGCAGGAAAAGGGAATAGTGTTTAGGGGCACACTTGTAAGGCATTTTGGTCTTGTCCAGAAGTAGCATTCTTCTATTTGCTGGAATGACCACTCACCCACTACAGGGCATCATGGAGATGTAGTGCTGGCCTGGGCAGCACACAAGCTATAGCTCTAATCACGGTAGAGGGACAGGGTGTGCATTTTGGTGAACATCCAATATCATATTTTGCCACCCTTTACGTTTTGATCTGGCGTCTCTTTTGGATTTCCTTAACCTAACATTAAGTTTGCAGAATCTAATAATTGCCGATCCCTTGATAGTGGTTGTATGTTAATTTTTTTTAGTTTTCTGAACCTCTATTTGCTTTCTTAAGTCCCTACCTCAGCCCCCAGTGTTTAAATGACAACATTTTTCCCCTTCTGTTTGAATGAATGAGGATTCCCAACATCCCTCAAAATAGCTTGTATTGCAAATCTAGGGTTGGAGATTTCAGTTTTGAAGACTTGATTAAGAGAAGCCTGACATATGGAAAGGGAAAGAATTCCAGAGGCTGGGGAAGAGGGAGATTGAGAGGTGTTGGGTGATGGACAGCAAAAGTACACTAATGCCTCCCAAAAAGGAAGCCCTACAGGGACATGAGATTTATTCTTCATTATGTCCATTTGTCATATTGTGACTAATTCTTCTTCTGCCCAAAAGACAGGACACTGACCAGTTAGTTATAGAAAATAGGATTCACAACTCAAACCCAGTAGAACATTTGTGGGGAAAACTGCCTTGGTTTAGATTCCATGGTTTCAGCTAAACACACAAAGCACAGTAGTGGGAGTCTCCTTCCAAACAAATTCAATCTCCCCAAGATTTTGAATCTTGATTAGAAAAAAATAGGTTTTGAAAAACGTTGCCAAACATATTTGAATTCCAAGGTAAGGCTTTCTTACTCTTTTCTTTTTTCCTGTGTTCTGACCCCATAAAAGATCCTATTTGGAAATAATAAGTGTTGCATCCCAAAAGATTCTCTCTGTTCTCTAATGGGCATTTAGAAACTATTGGGTTAAGCCCAGGTGCCCTTCAACAGATGAATGGATAAAGAAAATATGGTATATATATACAATGGAAAATTACTCAGCCATAAAAAGAATGACTTTATGACTTTTGCCAGTAAATGGATGGATCTGGAGACTATCATGATAATAAGCCAATTTCAAGAAACCAAAATACAAATGTTCTCTCTGATATGCGGATGCTAACACATAACAATGATAGCAGGAGGGAAGAATAGAAGTTCAGTGGATGAGACAAACGGGGATGAAGGGAAGGGTAGGGGGATGGGAACAGGAAAGACAATAGAATGAACTGGACATAACTTTCCTATGTTCATACATGAATATACCATAGTGAATCTCAGCATCATGTATAACCACAAGAATGGGATCCTAATTAGGATAAGTTATACTCCATGTATGTATAATATGTCAAAATATACTTTACTGTCATGTATATCTAAAAAGAAGTAATAAAAAATAAAAAAGAATAAAGGTTCAAATGTTTTGACGTTGAAAATACATACATACATACTACATACATACAACTGGGTTAACTGAATCTTCCGATTAACCCCTGTTGTGCAAGGTAGAATCAATCATGGAGATTTCAATCAAATCAATTTAAGTATTATTAGCCAAAAAATATGCACCAAACAGTAATTGCACTGTCTTTTAGCCTCCACTCAGCTATGACTTTGAAATTCATCTTTTATAGACAAACTTCCTTCATGTACAAGACAAAAGGGCTGAGTTTGAAACTTAGTCATGCCTTTCTGAGCAAGTATAGAGTCTACTTGAAATGTAACAAAAGTCAATTACAAAATGAGAAAATATTTCCTAAATGGCAAATGGCTGGTTCAGAACTACCATTTTGAGAGAGGCACAATCAGTTCACTGAGAGGCACAACTGATATAACAAGCAGACCGCAATTATTTTTAGTAACATGGAAATATATATTTTGTGGGAATTGATTCACACCACTCTTTTCTCTCTTTAATACAATACAGTTCTATAGAGCCATTCTCACCTTTGCTAACATACTATCTCCAATCAGTAGTTCTGAATCAGCCATTGGCCCATTTAGCAAGTGTATTCTCATCCTGTAATTGGCTTTTGTTACATTGAAAGTCAACCATACACTTGCTCAGAAAGGCATGACTAAGATTCAAACTCAGCCCTTTTGTTCTGTACATGAGGGAAGTTTGTCCATAAAAGATGAATTGCAAAGTTATAGCTGAGTGAAACTAAAATAGTCAGTGTAATTACCCTTTGGTGCATTTTTGGGCTAATGATATTTAAATCAACTTGACTGAAAAAGAAAAATAAATGTCAACCCAAATATCAAAGAATAAATAACCTGCTGCAAAACTGCAAGAATCATAAGCAGTTTCCTGTGCTTTAAGATTGTTCTAAGAACCACGTCAATACTCTAGTCTCATGGCAATTAAAACTCTGAAAAGTCAATACTTATTTTGTTGAAAGCATAAATGTGAATCCAACTTGGTCCATGAACAGACTAATACAAAGTTCTGATCAGCCAACTGCTAGCAACAAATAGTAATTATTCTTAGTATTTCTATAAAGATTATTTTTTTTTTTTCTGAAAAGCTCACAATACTATAGGATCACAATAGTTGAAAAGATCTGGAGAAACTAATTCCTTCATTTTACAAATTTGGAACATATGGCCCAAAAAAGTTAAGTGGCCTGTCCTTGGCACACTACTAACCTGTGCCTCTGATTAGCCCGATGAGATTTAATAGCATATCTTGGTGTCTGTGTCATAGGTCATTCCAATTCTCGCTCCCTATTCTATTATAACAAAGCTCCTTCCTTAAAAACTACTGTGAATTTTGGAGAAGGAAGGATTCCTAAACTTTCTGTTAAAATGTAAATACATGTCAACTAGAAGCCATCTTGGTTTTATCACAGAAAGCCTGTATGGAGATGTTAAACCATACGATCCAGCCTTTCAGTGAGGCCAGATGGCAGGAAAATGTCAGTAGAAGCTTGAGAAAATCTAACAAGGCATTTAGTAAGAAAGAAACAATTGGTGGTCTCAGAGTTCACGAACACTCATACCCTAGACAGGAATCAAATGAACCCAGGAAAAACAGTATTTACCATCCATTGAATAGGAAATCTAGCCCTGTATCAGAAGCCAGAGAACAGAGATGGAAGAAAGTGTATTGCAAAGACAAGAAAATTGGAGAACATAGCAAAAATGGTAAAGGAAACCTCAAAGATGACTATGGTGTTAAAAGACTGAAAGTGGCTGGCCGACACTTCCAAGAAGGTCAGGTAAACAAGGTGGGTGAATCGTGTTCAAACCATGTTCAAAGAAGACACACATGGGCTGTAACCTATCAGGTTATCTTTGTACCTCCCTTATATTTTCTGCATGTCAACTTCCTTTCCTCTGGCTATAAATACAACTTGCCCATGTTGGGAGAAGGGGACAAAGCATTTTGAATGATTTTTTGGTTCCAATTGGTTTTCCCATTCAAGAATCACAAATAAAGCCAATTAAGATCTGCAAAATATATTTGTTGTTATTTTGTCTTTTAACACTAGAAAGAGTCATCAGACTAGTGAATAGGTCAGGGATCATTCATGTGAGAGAAATTGAACTGAAGGAACCAGGGATTTAATCTAAAGGAAAGATGACTGGGAGCTGCTTTTGAATGTTAAAAAAAAGACAGTGGCTGGGTCTGAATTGTCATAAGGACCAACAAAAAGCAAAAGGTCAACAACTTTTCAAGTCACTATAAGCAGAGTCACCTGATCATGGAATTCTACTAGATATGTGCCAAGACAACAGACCCCTGTCAGGATCTGAGGTAGGGGAGAAGGTAGTAAAGATCAAGCCAGAATAAGAAAGTGTGTGTACTCTGGTGCTTGGCGGTGATTCTGAAAAAGGAAGAGACTAATTTTCATACCTTTCCCCATGTCTATATAAAAAAAGCATTCACTCTTAGCTCCTGCCCAGTTGTAACCTGGCTGAAATAACTTGTCATTCTGGGAGACCCTCTGTGGTACAGTTCTGACCACTGGCAGAGTCAGGACTTGGTGTGGCTTTGATGAAAACTGAAAGTGCCAAGTTTGCTCAGATGATACAGATAACAATGACATTACTATGTATCAAGGGCTTACTGTGTTCTGGGTTCATTGCTAAACATAGTAAGTATAGAATCTCATGAAACCCTATACTTATCCTATGAAGTAGATTTTATAGTCCTAATTTTTAAGAAACAGAAGTGTAGAGACCTGAAGTTCCTTGCAAGGTCACTCAGCTGATGAGTGGTGGTAGTTGAAACCTGAGTTAGTCACCACGGCAGCTCTTGGTTCATGTTCACTGCCAAGACCAGGGCCTCATTCCAGTGGCTCCTTGCTGAAGTGCCTTTTCCCAGGTCAGCTCCACCCTGTTCTTGGGTTTCCAACTCCTAATTCTGCATGGCACAGTAGAAGGAGGTTGTGAGTTAGACTCAGATAGGCCTGGTTTTAGAAACTAACTGACCACTTACAGCAATGTGATCCTGGGCAAATTTTGCAGTCTCTTTCTTTCTCTCTTTCTTTTCTTTTCTTCTTTTCTTCTTCTTCTTTTTTTTTTTTTTGTTTTGTTTGTTTGTTTGTTTTTGGTGGTTCTGGGGATTGAACCCAGGGCCTTGTGTATGTTAGGCAAGCACTCTACCAACTGAGCTATATCCCCAGCCCCTCATCTTTCTTATAATGGATTCATTCCCCTCTCCCACTGGGGTCAGGTTTTTAAATGAGCCCTTATGTGAAAAGCAAACAAACAAAATAAAAACGCAAACAAAAGAAACCAAAATCACTATGTATGTTCTTGACAAATCCCTTAGGAGGATGCCACTTGGAGCCCCCAGGATGTCTCAGACAACTTTCTGAACTGGGGATGCAGATATGATCAAGACAGGCAAAATCCCTGCTCTTACGGGGCTTGCCTTTTGGTGAAGAGTGACAGACATCATGGATCAGCAAGTATTAAGCACTATTCAAAGGCTCAGGCAGGATAGGGTATGATAAGGAAAGACTTCTCCGAGGAGGTGGCATTTCAGCTGAGATTGGAGTGACAAGGAGCCTCTGTACAAAGATTAAAGGAAAGAGCACCCAGGCAGAGAGAACAGCTAAGATAACACTCTTATAGAGAAAACGAGTCAGAGCAAGGTGGCTTAAGGGACAGCGGTCCAAGATGGGGCCAGGCAGTTAGGCGGGGAATCAGGTCATGTGGGGATTGTTTGTTCTCCAAGTGTGCTGGGAGAGGTCCAAGCAGGGGTAGGTCCTGAGCTGAATCCCCTTTTCAAGCTTTTCCTGACAGTTATAGGAAGAATAGGTGTAGGGTAAAAGGAGGGAAGCAAGGAAACTGTTAGGAAGTTTTGCAACAGTGCAAGATGCTGGGAGCTTGAACTTGGGGTGCTGGTGGATGTGGGAAGTAGTGGCAGGTTCAGTTCATGCTTTGGAGGAAGAGTTAATGGGATAAGTGGAGGTTTGGACTTGGAGTATGGGGAAAAGGGGAGAATCAATAGTAACTCAGTAAATCCAAGCTAGCTTTTTTCCTCCAGTGCTAGTAATGTTTCTTTAGTTGAACATCAAATGAAGTAGTTGCCTTTCAATTGGGGGCTATTTTTATGGGGGAAATGTATATCTGTAAACATTGCAATCATTTTCATCTTTGGAAGATGCTTATGCTAGGAGAGGCACATGGGACATAATATGGTCAGTGAATTCATGCTTCTCTCATTTTATTCACCCTAGAGCATATGCTCCTTTAGTGGGATGGCCAAGATCTCGTGGTATCCGTGGTATGTAAGTTTAAGGTTTTTCTGAGCCTCTTGTCTTTCTCCTATTGAATTCAGATCAGTTAAAGGTGCCTATACAGTGATTCCCTAATAATGAGGATCATGCATTATGTTAGGTCATGTCTTCAGTAGAACTTCTAGTTGTGTTTTATTAGCTACCTGAGAAGATCTGCTCTCTGTTCACCTGGTGTGTGCAGTGGGAATAATAATAGCCTCCTCCTACTGTGCTCATTATGGGGCTCATAAGAAGTTCCATTCAGTTCTGGCTCATTAGAAGAACACAAAAAGCCGGGCGCGGTGGCTCACGTCTGTAATCCCAGCACTTTGGGAGGCTGAGGCAGGAGGATCGCGAGTTCAAAGCCAGCCTCAGCAATGGCGAGGCACTTAGCAACTCAGTGAGACCCTGTCTCTAATAAAATACAAAAAAGGGCTGGGGATGTGGCCCAGTGGTCGAGTGCCCCTGAGTTCAATCCCTGGTACCACAAAAAAAAAAAAAAAAAAAAAAAAGAAGAACACAAAAAAGGTTGGGTTCCTATCCCCTCACTAAAGAACCTTTGAGAAGTTTCTAATATTTTGCACATATGATGACTACGAGCCAGACTCTGTTTGAGGTATTATAGGGGTAGCAGTGAATTAGATGAAGTTCCTGCTTTATGGGGCTGACATGCTACTGGGAAGAAATATGCAAGGGTATGAGAAGCAAATAAATAAGATAAACTTAGATTGTCTATGAAGAAAAGCAAACAGGACCATGTGCTAGAGAGTGACTGGGGCAGTCCCAGAGGCCTGTCTAGGGTGATGACATTTGCACTGAGATGCAAGATTCTAGTGCAGAAAGATTTCCTCTATTCGAGCACCTGTCCAAATAAAACCAATTAAAGCAGAAACTTGAGAAAGGATATTTTAATTAACTGAAGTTTTTGGTCCAAGGAATGCTAACTCTCAAATTCTTTCTTTTTTAACTATTTGTTATGGTTTGGATATAAGGTGTCCCTCGGAAGCTCATGTGTGAGACAATGCAGGAATATTTAGAGGTGAAATTATTAGATGATGAGAGCTGTAAACTAATCAGTGGATTAATCCATTTGTTAGATTAATCATCTGAATGGATTATTGGGTGGTTACTGTAGGCAAGTGGGTATGGCTGGAGGAAATAGGTCACTGGGAGGCATGCCCTTGAGGATTGTATTATCATGTCTCTGGCTCCTCATGATCTCTTCTACTAGTTGCCATGATTTGAGCTGTTTTCCTCTGCATGCCCTTCTGCCATGATGTTCTGCCTCACCTCAGTCCCAGAGTAATGAAGTCAGCAAACCATGACCTGAACCTCTGAAACTGCGAGCCAAAATAAACTCTTCCTTCTCTCAAGTTGTTCTTGTTGGGTATTTTGGTCACCGTGATGAACAGCTGACTAATACACTATTGTCATTTAAAAATGTTCGTAAGTATTAGTGTATTTAATTCCTCTTCCTGATGGAATAAATATAAAAGAAAGAATCATGAATAAATAAAAAGGATTTTTTTAAGATCTAAAGGTTATTGCTTGGATTCCAATATAGTGTTTCAGATATTGATGTTGATAAAAAGAAAAGTTTGAGCTAAATTGGATGCTAATGACAGCTACAACCTTCAAGTTCTTATTAAAATAAATCATCGTTGCCTAGTTTTTACCCAATAACCAAGTTGTAGAGGAATTATGAAATCTCTTGTATTCTCCTAGCCCTCTGTTTCTGAGTTCCTTAGTTTTTCTCTTGATCTTCTTGACCCATCTCATTAAACATCCAGTGAGTTCATTTTCTCTTTTGGTTATAAAATCCATGGTCAAAAAATCATTTGTACTTTGATTTAAAAATGTGATTGATAATGGTTGCCTCCTATTGCTTCAGTAATAAATTACCACACATGTAATGGCTTACAACAACACAAATTTATTCTCTTCCAGTTCTGCAGGTCAGAAGTCTGACGTGGTCAAATTTAGGTAAGATCAAGATATCGGCAAGGTGTTCCTTAGTAGGTTCTCAGGCAGATTTCCTTTTCTCACCTGTTCCAGCTTTCAGGGTCATGCCTGTATTCCCTGGCTCATGCCCCTTCTTCTGTCTCCATGGCCAGTAGCATAGAACCTCAAATCTCTCTAACTAAAACCGCTGCTTTCTTAGTCACGTCTCCTCTTCTCTAACACTTCCATCTGCCTTTTCCTTTTTTTTTTTTTTTTAATATGCTTTTAGGTTGTAGGTGGACACAACACCTTTATTTATTTTTATGTGGTGCTGAGGATTGAACCCAGTGCCTCACACATGCAAGGCAAGTGCTCTGCCACTGAGCCACCATCCCAGCCCCATCTGCCTTCTTCTTAAAACAACCTGTTATAGTTTGGATCCTAATTATCCTTTTGTGTTAAAGGCCTCTGTGTTAAAGGCTTGGTCCCTAGCTTGGTTCTAGGAATTAAGATGTGGACATCTCTGGTGATATTGTTGGTGGGCATTATTCTGTCCACCACAGTTGTTATTCATCCAAGGGAGAAGAGACTTGTTACCCAAGGACCTGGTCAGGTTTCACATACCCATCTATTCATGTTAAGCCAGAGATGGGGCCCAAAGGGAGGTCTTTAGGTCACTGGGTGTGTGCTGCTGAAGGGGAATGTGGGATCCCAGTCTCTTCCCCTCTCTCTTTTGCTTTCTGACCATGAGGTGAATGGTTTTGCTCCATCACGTGCTTCTGCCACGGTGTGCTGCCTTGCCACAGGCCCAAAAGCAAGGGGACCAACTGATCATGAAACCCCTATAACTGTAAATCTAAATAAACATTTTCTCTTTATCAGCCAATCATGTCAGGTATTTGTTGGTGATGGAAGCTGATGGATACACAACCTCTATAATTCCACTGAGCCACCTGTGTAATCCAACATCACCTTTGCATTTCAAGATCTTTTATTTAATTACCTTTTCCAAATCCCTTCTGTCCTTTGGCCAGGTGGTGCATAGCAGTCACAGGTTTCAGGGATGAAGATGTGGACATCTGTGATGGTGAAGTGGGACAGTATTCTGTCTGCCATAGCTGTCATCCATCCAAGGGAGATTCATTAACAGAGGACTGGTAACACAATTCACATACACATCTATTCAGGTAAGCCAGTTGAGTAGAACTTCCCATAAGTAATCAAAGTGATGAATATAGTAATTAGTACTCTGGGATATCCCATTATAGATCATGTTCCAGGCTATAGGTCCTGATATGGTGCTAGGAATCTAAGTTTCTGGATCCAACACACATTTCCTATTTGGCCTATCAGAAGACACAGGGTAAATAACTTGCAATCTCAGTAGACCCAGATGTCCCCAGGGGACCACATGAGGTAAAACTCAGAACCAGGCACAGGTGTTTCTGGGCAGTCAGCAGGGGTCATTGCATTCATATAGCAAACCAGAACTTAAACTTATGTCTCTGTCATCCCTTAGATCCTTGCAAACCCTGCCGGATCCTTAGCTGTTGTATGGACAAAGCTAAAGGCAAAATTGTGACTGAATTACAACCTGGGAGCTGTGTGTGGCAGCTGAACTGCTGAGTTCATTGAGCCAAGACAGAGCAGCTCTTCAGTTCTTGGGAAACCTGTATTTTTTCCACGTGTAGGCCACCGAAAGCCAGTCTGTCAGGTTTGCATCCTTAGGCAAAGGGCCTGGGAAAAGGGGTATTTTGCTATGCTGGCATGTTTTATGTTTGTGTGTATGAATTAGCCTTATTTTAGGGATGAAAAAAATACCTCTATGTACACTTTTAGATAAGAATGGCCATGTGACTTGTTACTCAGGCCATAGTCTCTCCTCTCTTTTCCTTATATAATCAAACAAATATAGTCTAATCCTGAAACTAGGAAAGAAGCAATTAGCTGGAAAATTCTTTGGCCAACTTTCAACTTTAAAAGAAAAAAAAAAAAAAAAAAAAAACCCCAACATTTATTTGTCTTTTCTTTCATACAGAAATCTCAAGGTTTTCTCCCTGAATTGCAGCTTTTCTAGGATTATAGTCTATGAGGTCTTTGAAATGATCTAGTTCTGATGTCCCATGTCCAATGTATTCATTCACCGATTTTAAAAGAATTTAGAGACTAACTCTTATGTATTTAAATGGTTTGAGTTTGTGAAGCGCAGTTCCTGGTTTTACTGGGTCTATGAATTAGAAGGGGAAACCAAAGCAATATCTTATTACAGACACATGGGCTATTGAAGTTGGCCCCTTTGATGATTTTGCTGCACAAAGGAAAACCTTGTGAGAGAGGACAGTATCTGGGAGAGTGGACATTCAAGCATCTGTTAGCAGAAAGAATAAGAGCGTTGTTTGGGCCCCAGCAGAGAAGACACGATTCCAGGTGGCTCTCTCAGTGATGAGGTTCACAGTAGGGTTATAGAGAGGAAAGAAGAGTTCCTGGGATTCAGAGTCCTGGATGTCACCTCTGCCCCACCACAGCGTGTGACAGGGCTCTAGTCACATAACATCTCTTGGACCTCAGCTGCCACCTCTGGAGGGAGAGAGGCAGATGGTGAGGGAGTCCTTTGTGCTCACCGTGCTGTTTAGCTGTCCTCTCTGCAGAGTCACAGAAAACTCAGGACTCACTGCCCTGAATAAACACCACCGCCCAGCACCCGGGGAGAAACGAGGCATTCTAATCCAGAAATTGCACGATTGCTTGAGTAGCACTACCTATACCTTAGAGAACAAATTACAAAGAATCAGGATAAAAATCAAGTGACTTTTAAAAGTATAAGAATATAAGCTAATGTTTCTTTTATTCATGAATTATTTGGGGGCTTAATAGCTGCCCTAATTTATTTATGAATGAAGGCCCAGCATCCATGTTTTCTAATCATTAACCCTTTTCCTCTTACTAGTTATAAAACCTAGACTTTGAAGAATCTCCATTATCGTCCCAGCCAAAGTGAAGGAAAAACACTGACATAACATTTCCAAGCTGACCCAACTAGTTAATGGAGAGTCAGGAGGGAATCCTAACTTTCTCTCTCTGGAGTTCTTTCTGTACCTTGATGCCACTCACATCCTTTACAAGTAAGAACTGTGGCCTGGTACTGTTCTGTGTGCTGAAGACAGAGCTGTGGGCACGCAGCCCAGTGGCTTGCTGTTAGGAAGCTCCCATCTTTGTGGGGAAGATGGCAACCAAATGAGCTACAGGTGCAAAATACCAAACAAAACCAACCAAACAACAACAAAAGAAAATCACAGCAACAGGATAAAAATTGATGGGGCAGGAACAGGTAGCTTGGTTTGCTTGTCATTTGTTTTTGGTGCTAGGAATGAACCCAGGTCCTCATGCATGCTCAGCACACACTCTATCCCAACCCATGGAGCATGTAGTTTGGAATGGAACGTACACCTGAGTTCACTGGTGAGGTCACAACCTAACTCAGAACTACTCAATGTAGGAAACATACCAGGATCCAACACTGGTGGGAAATGTGTTGTTCTCATGTATAGACTTTTAGGATTTTTAGTAAACCGTCTGAGGTCTGAATGATGAAAAGGAGCCAATCCCACGTATATCTGGGAAACATCTTCCAGGCAGAGGGAACGCCAAGTATAGAGGCCTCGAGATGGCAATAACTATAAGGCAAAGTCTGGTGTAAATGAAGTTGGATACCAAGAGAGTTTGGTTAGGTCATCTGGCAGATGATAATAAGGTCAGTACTATGTGCAGATTCCAGCACCTGAAAGCCATGTAAGGGAGCTCCGTTTTATTGCATGTGCAATAGGGTGTCAGAGGGCTGGTAGTCATGGAACCCAATATGTTCTTTAAAGTTTGCTCTTGCTTCTGTCTAGACAGTGTTGTGTAGAGGGAAAAGGTGGAATAGGGACATCAGGTAGGTGGTCAGCAAGATGGTGTAGGTGATAGTGGCACAGACCAGGGAGACAGAAAGGGAGTTGGCGATACATAGAAGGATTTCAGGTGCTTAGTTGGGAATGCCAAGTTTGGTTTTAGGTATGGTAAGATTAGGTTGCCTGTTAGACATATATTTCTTTAAACACTTTCTAATTTGGTCTAACATTTGCCCCTATTTGTCTGTATTAAATGGTTTCCTGTGTCATGCTCTAGAAACTCAAGTTCCTGCCTATGATTCTTGGACAAGTAACTGCTTGTTCTCAAACGGTGACAATGATGTAAGATACTTGAAAAGATGCCCTAATTTCTCACTTTGACATGCCTCTCCTGGTCTGTGGATGTGCCCCAGCCTTTTCTTTCCTTTATAGAAAACCATGGGGCACCCACTTCACAGATGGGAGAGGCAGTGGGACCAGTGAGAGCCAGAAGGCATAGAGACAACTGGGCATGGTCCCTGGCAACCTTCAGGAGACTCTAACAGGGCTGAATGGCCAGCATTTGCATTTCTTTTGTTTGTTTGTAGGGGCAAACAGTAGGTAATCAAGGAAAAAGACTGTGTGAGATAAGATGTTTGAAATATCTTGAAGAGAGGTGAGAGAGCCAACCAATAGCCATCTGCCAGGAGAGAGGAAGACATCAGGACCCTCCCCCACCAGCCCCTAAGAATTTGATGAGAAGAACACAGAAGAAGGGCTTAGAGAGCAAAGTAGATGAGTTATTTACCCAGGGATGTGGGGTAAGGGTAAGTTCTACCTGGAGTTGATGGAAGACACAGGTTACAACTATAAAGATCAGGTAGAAGGAGGCCTGGGCAGAGGGTAGGGAGTGGCTATCAAGGGCTAAGCAAACATGATATAATTTGGGTCTAGACTGTCCCCCAAAGGTCCATGTGTTAAAGGCTTGATTCCCAGGTAGTGGGAACTTTAAGAGGAGGGGCCTAGTGGGAGATTTCAGGTCATGGGTGATGCGCCCTCCAAAGGGCTTATGGGACATGGGTCTCTTCTTCTCTCTCTCCCTCTCTCTATTCTTCTCCCAACCATGAGATGAATGGTTTTGCTCTGTTACACACTCCCAGCTATATATGCTGCCTTGCCATAGGCCCCAGAACAATAGGTCTGCCCAACCATGAACTGAAACCTCCCAAACTGTGAGCCAAAATAAACCTTTCCTTTTCATAAGTTGATTGTCTCTGGTATTTTTGTTACGGTAAAAGAAAGCTGCCAGGTACAAATTAAAGCAGTTCCTAGAAGCCATGGATCTGTGCTCAAGACTATACATAGTTCACCCTCCCTATCCTTGATTCTGCATCTGGATTCAACCAACCGTGGATGGAAAACATTCAGAAAGAAAAAAGTTGTGTCTGTACTATACATATACATTTTTCACATACATTTACAGTGTATTAGATATCATAAATAACCAAGAGATGACTTAATATGGAAAGATGTGCCTAACGGTATATGCAAATAATGTTATTTTATATAAGGGACTTGAACCTCCGCAGGTTTTGCTATCCATGGGGGTCCTGGAAATTATTTTTTCCCCCTTAGACCTTTATACCACAGATGGTCCTAGAACCAATACACAGCTGGAATTTAGTCCCTAACTCACTAGTAGGCAGTTTGGGAAGTAGTGAAGAGTATGGGCACTGAGTTGGAGAGCTTGGGTCTGAGCCTGGTTCTGCCATTTGCTAGCTATGAATTTGGACATGTTACTTAAATTCTCTGTGTTTCAATTACCCCATCTTTAAAATGGGGCAACGATAGGACCTATCCTGCAAGGTCATTGTAAGAATAAAAGGAGTTGATATATATTAAGCCTTTAGAGCAGTTCTAGGAACATGTTAAGCTCATTAAAATACTGTTTCCCTTTGGGAGGGAAATAGAGGAGGAAGTGGGGCAACTCTTGCAGCTTTTTATCCCCCCTACTCCTTGTGAGGTAGAAGAGGCCAGAATTGACATGGCTGACTCTCTTCATGTGGCCCTTGCTTTCGGGTATGAGTGGTCTCCTCAGGAAAGCTGGGGACACACTGAATCATCTCTCATTTACTTTGGAAGAACAGAAAGGTAACTCCATTAGTCATTACACAGCATGTAGAAAATATAAAAACAGAGCACAGCGTCTGATTCTGCCTTCTAGAAGTATTGCTGAGTAATTCAGCATGCCTGAGACCTAGGCAGATGGCAAGCTCCCTTGAAACACCACGGTGAAATATCAGGGAGCTTTATGGATTAACCGCATTAGAAAAATGCTATTAGAAAAATCCTGCCCTAGAAAATCCAGTGCCTGACCTCCAACACTCTTTCCTTCAGCTTGTGCCATTTCTCTCCTGAGGAAACTAACTTTAAAAAATTATTTAAAAATGTAATAGGATGCATTCTCAATCCATTAAAGGAAACAAACCCATTCTAATTAACAACTGTTCATGAGAAAATCGCTTGCTGCTGCAGGGCTAGATAAATGCCAACCTGAAGCTAGAGAAATTGTGCCAATGACACATTCCAGTTCAATTATTTTGTCCTCACTCAGCCAAGTAATTGATGTCTGATCATTTGGCCTGGTGGTGGGTGTTGAGGGAGGAGCAGTGATTTCTCCTTGGGCTGGACCAGCACACAAAGCAGCTTCTGGACGTTGGCTCGCAGAACAAAAAGAACTGACAACTCAGGCTCTTGGGGTGAATGTAATCTAGACCAACTCCCCAAAAGAAATGGAGACAGGGCAGCCATCCCCAGGGGGTCAGAGCAGAGACCATCCCTGGTCACCTGTCAGCTTTCTTGCTGGAACTCAGTGTCCCAAAGCAGCCTCTTTGACTCAAACGCTCCAGTTCTCAATCTAGAACCCACAGAAACAACTTTGTGTTTGGGGAAAAGAAACTAGGTAGTGACTTTCCCTGTCCTATTAGTAGAAGTAGCTGCAACAGTGACAATGATTGTCACTATAAAAGCCCATCTTTAGGTGATTGATTGAGGGTTTCTTCTCATTCTGTTTCATGACCTTGATAGCTAAATGGTTGTTTAATGATGGATTTTTAAGTCTGTTATTTCATATTCAAGCAGCAGGGGGAAAAGTCTCCTTCAGATGCCCATCTCCACGGTGAGGTGGAGAGAATTTCTGAACAGCCATTTGAATGATTAGAGAGTCTAATCACAGACCAGGGATGTAGGATTTCAGCACTCACTTGAACAAAGACCTGGATTATACAGTTTAGCTTCATCACACTTACAAATAAAACCTAGCCATTCAAACCTGCTTCTGTTCACAATTGCTCTTTTGTTTAACATAAATAATACCATAAGACTTGATATAAATATCCTATTGGTAGAAAAGCCTTCATAAACATAATCCAGTGTTGACTGAGAAACATAAGAGAAACACCTATCCATACTGAATATTTTCATGGACCTTTATTAGACAGTTGATAGCCACTGGCTGGGTTCTGTCTTGTTTTGATGACCATCGAGTAAGCAGAATTCCTAGATACTGCCATGTCAGCAAATTGTTTTTCCACTGAGAATAGACAGCACAATATATTGGCCAATAGGACTCATATTGTTGGAATTAAAAAAAAAAAAAACACTCATGAGTGTTTTAAGGTTGAAAGATATAGTTGATGACCTGCTGATTTAGTCCAGAGAAATTAAAACACTTGGATCATGCAGGTAGTTAGGAGGAGACTCAGAACAGGAAATAAAAATTTCTGGAATAACAATTTGGGCTCATTCTGTATCACTGAGGCGCCTCTGAAGGAACACATTTGAATAACTTAAGTTTAGAAAAAAGTCAGCAGAAGTATTCTATTTGCTTCACACTTGAGATAGTCATCTCTCAAGTCCAAGATCCCAGTCTCTCAGAGGCCACCTCACCCTAGGTTCCAGGATGGAGGGTGAGGGGGTCAAACAGTGATTTTAACAAATCTGAAAGACAGACTAGAAATAGCTCTAAGATGTCCTAGTGACCACGGGAGTACTGGGAAGGACTACTGATTTGTAGCCCACAATATTCAGAAACTTCTACAAGGAGACATTTTGGTCAGGGACAAGATAGGGGAGAGAGATTCTCTTCATCAGGGAAAATCCAGAAAATAAACTCTGTGGGTGTGACTACATAGTAAACATCTCCTGAGGATTGACTATGTGGAATGCATTGCATCTCCATGAAAAAGATCATAAAAGGAGAAGTAAGCGAGTAAGAGTAGGTATTGAAAAATAGGGATTGCATTTTGAAAGATCACCTGTTGTATACTTCGGACTGGTGGACTCAGAATGAGAAGAGAAAGAGCCCACGGCACCTGACCCCAGGAGTAATGATAGACAAAGTCACTGTTCTTTTTGTTTTCAAATGTAAATGATTGAGGTGAAGGAGCATTCATCTATGTCTTAGAATTCCCAACGACTTCTAGAAAAGTATTCTTTACATCCTAGACACATAGTAAATATTCTTTGGTAAATGAACTAATGAATTGATGTCACATGTTTAGTAATACTCATTTATTTGGACTCCTGAGGGAATTCCCTAAGGTTGAATGAATTTTCCAGGTAACTAAGATGTCTCCCTATAAATGGGACGTCATCTTGTTTTAATCATGCTATCTAGACATATTGATCATGTTCCTCTTTTCTTAAATATATTTGCTGAACAAATATTTTCATATTTTTGTATTAACAACTTTTTCTGAGAAGTAGCAGTGATTATTTTACACTGTACAGTTGTGACTTTGGGACTTTTGGACTGAGTTAACCCTCCCCCAAATGCTGCTTTTTAAGAACCCTGTGCTGCTTCTGTGTCCCTCCTTACCTTAACTTGTCAGCAGGAGTGTGAGCCAGGCATGTGTGAAAACGTGGAAACAACCTTGAACAATATTAATGTGATCCCTCTCTTACAGGGCTTGCAATCTAACCTGCAATTCAAACAAACCATGCAAATAATTACAATCTGGGGCCAGTTCTATGACGTAAACTCTAAGATAAGGAACAATACTGGAGAAAATGTGGTGTTTCTAGGTGGATGAGCAGCAAAGGCCTTGCCGAAGAAATGGCACTTAAGCTCTGTCCTGAAGAAGGAGAATGAGCCGGAATGCAGAGAATGCCTTGCTCCTTTTAGCAACTCTTTCCACCCCAGTCCTGTTGCTTTTATCATTCACCATAATCAAGGAAGGACTAAAGACTGTCAATAAATATCAAAAATACATGTTTATTAAATAATAAATCTTGTTTGCAGAAAACAGTAGTGATGATTGTAAAGGAATTGTAGTCCTTTCTTAGGAGAAAATATATGATTTTTATGACAGCTATTTAATTTGTTCTTCATCTTAATTTGGCAAGTATTAATGAATGCCTACTATATTTTCTGAGCACCAAGGGAATATAAAGTGAATAATGCATGACCTCCTCTACCTTAGGAATTATGATAGTCAAGGTAAGCTAGGTTGTGCTGCAATAACAAGTAACCCCAGAATCTCAGTGGCTTAAGGTAGTAATGGTTTATTAATTTCCAGTGTAGGTTGAGGCTCTCATGGGTAGCTCTCCTACAAGTAATTACTCAGGAAGCCATGTTCCTTTCATCTTGTGAGGTCGGTCTGTATGCTCAAGGTGAAGAAAGAACTGGAGGTTCATACAAGATATTTTTAAAGCCCAATGCTGGAAAATGCTTTTATAACTTTCCCTATTCCACCAGTCAGAATGCAAATCTGTAACCTGCAACTAACTTCAAGAAAGGCTAGGAAATGAGGTCTGTGTGTTTAGAAAGAAGAAATGAGATTGATGAAGATATAGCCATTTCTATCCTAGGAAGGTCTTAATTTAGTGAAAAGTTGGCAGACACAAATGTACCTTTATTAAAGGGGTCAATGGCCAAAAGCTTTAAACAGAGGTAGAAACAAACATGGGGGTCCACAAAGATGAAATTGATTAATTTTTATCAAGCAAAAAGACTGCTGATAAGGGAAAGCCGTTAAAGGAACTGAGATTCATTCGGGTCTTAAATGATGAATGGGTATTTTAATAGTGCAAAAAAAGAGTGAATTTAGACAAAGGCACAGAAATGTGGAAGGTCATACCAGCCAGAAACAGTGAAAAATCTGGTAAGACTGGACAAAATAAGTAGAGGAAAATGAGGGGCCAGATTCCTAGCAAGGAGTCTTTGATGTTTTGTTAAATGGTTTGTATTTTGTTCTGTGGGCAATGGGACAGATAGTATCATGGCTTTTGAATAGGTAGTTTCATCATCAGATTTGGGTTTTAAAATGAGTTGTTTTCTTTTCCATTTATTTATTACTGGTTGAGGTTGGGAAGCATCATAACTCTTCATTAAGGAGGTTGCTGTTTTTAATGGCAGCTTGTATTTTCTAAGGATTCAAAGGAGGGAAGGGGGGTAGAAAAAGTGGTTGAATAAGACGGATATCATTATTCTAAATACATGATTGAAGACTTGAATGCTACGAATATACTTTGTATACAAACTGTTTTGTGTAAAAAGAGGCTCTATATGTATAGGATGAACTGTAATAAATACTACTACTATAAATAAAAATAAAAAAAACATTTTGCAAGCATTGGAGTTCATTAATTCTTCATTTCTTTAAGAGTAGCAAAGATGAATAAAATATCCCTATATGACCTACTATGCTGAACTGAGAAAACCTCACGTTGATAGTGCAGGGGGTATGTAAGAAGGGCTGCAGGTTGCATCATCTGTCAACCTTACAAAGAACTCTGTCCCAATACCATTGGGAGAACCAGAGCCACAGGCCAACTCCACAGTGTCACTTGAAATACTGAAATTAGATTGCAGGGATTTATCATAAGCCCTTGAATGCTGCCATCAGCACCTTTGGAGGCCAGTTTTCAGCTGTTTCTGATCAGCTGATGACACCCATGTCTTAAACTATAACCAAAAGCTAAATATCCAGGTGTGTGTGTGCATGCGTGTGTGTGTGTGTGTGTGTGTGTGTGTGTGTACACTCTCATTCCTATCTCTGGCTTCTAGCAATGATAGTTGAATGTGCTTCTTGATACAGTACTTGTCTAAATACACAGACATTTAGTTAAGTTTAATATAGAAGTAATACCTACTCAACTAAGGTTCCAGACCAACACTTTTCATACCTACATCCCCAATCTGGAAAATGATAGAAAATATGGTAACATAAAGATCCTGATTTGAGGGGGCTGGGGCTATGGCTCAGAGGGGCGCTCGTCTCGCATGTGTGGGGCCCTGGGTTCGATCCTCAGCACCACATAAATAAAATAAAGGTATTGTGTTCCACCTACAACTAAATAAATATTTTTTTAAAAAGATACTGATTTGATATAGAATTTCTTCAGAGAAGATAAGCACACTTTGCTTGAGTAAATTCATTATTGGGTTTCTACCCAACAGCCAGCTCTTTTCTACCTTCTTGTGTCAGAGTCCCAACTCTGTCAAGATGTCCAGTTTTTCCTAACTTGACTGAGGAGTAAAACCAAATTAGTCTACTGTAATAATACAAACCTATGCCCTTGTCGGGGATGGGTTTAAGGGTGACCCAGTTTGGGGCAATGAAACATGAACAGCAACCCTCTCGGGGCTTCTTGGAAATGTTACTTTGTTTTTGAAGAGCCATAATGCCAGCATTTGTTCCCCTTTGTGTTGGTCAGCCTTCTGTTGCTGTGACAAAATACCTGAGATAAGCAACTTTAAAGGTGAAGGGTTTACTTTGGCCCACAGCATATCATGGCGGTTGTGAAAGATGAAAGAGGTCTGTTCATTTCATGGCAGCCAGAAAGCAAAAAGAAAGAGAAGGGGCCAGATCCCAATATCCCCTTTGAGAGCATTTCCCCATAACTTAACTTCCTTCTAGTAGGCTCCACATCCTAAAGTTTCTACCACCTCCCAATAGTGCCACAGGTTGGTGACCAAGCTTTTAGCATATTGGCCTTTGGGGTACTACATCCAAACCATCACCCACTTCTTCCACTGGATGCTTACGTCACGATATGGTGCCTGAAACAGGAGGTGCCATCCTGCAGCCCTGGGGGAACCCAGATGGAGCAATGTGAGGGCTGGGAGATAAAAGAAGTGATGGCTCTGGTGATATTACCTGTTCTATTCCAGGACCCCTTTTGTCTGAGATGACTCTTTAGAGTTTTTTATTACTAGCAGCAAAAATACTGTAACCGATTACAATGGTAATTTTCTTACCACCCCAGTGAGGGAAGCAGATGGTCAAAACAGAGCCTTCACATTATAGAACTGTAGGATCTAACACATACAATCAGTGCCCCTGGAGTTGTACCAAGCAGGTTCCAGAAAAAAAGCAGTAAGCAAATGCTTGCTGCAGGTCACAGAATGGATTGGTGGGGAAGTGAGGAAGAGTCAGACACAGAGAGGGACCTCCTCCTGGAGGACTAGCTGGAGTTTGTCTGATTCTTCTTGGCTGTGACCATGGTCACTTTACTTAGTATCTCTAAGCTTCAGCTTGCCTCATCTGGAAAATATGCACTTTGCAGGTCATTGTGAGAATGCAAAAATAATTTATGGTGAATTGTCCAGCACATTACTTACTGGCCTATGCCTTCAGTTGAGAGCAGCTTTTATTTTAACTAGTGCAATGGTTCAATGACCTTGTCTCCCTCAAATCCTTGATGGCAGCATGGAAACTCTAGCCCTTTTTCTCTCCTCTGGTCACCTGATATCACAAATTCAAAGTTATCATTAATGAGTCTTCAGTTCATGCCTAAGACCAAACTTCATAAATAAATACCATCTCATCTATGCAAAAGCTTATATGCATCAGGTAAGTTCCTGAGACCATACCTGACAATCTGTATCTAAATTATATTGCCACTTACAAACTCAGAGGAAAACTGGGTTTGTAAGAGTCATTTTAATTGAGTGCTGTGCTACTTACACATATTCCTCATTAATTTTTTTCACAACTACTTGTTAGCCTCCAGTTTGAGAGAATAATAAAAAAAAAAAAAACCTGGAATGTTCTTGCTTAGAATGATAATTGCTCATTAGAACTCTATTTTGTTATAATTGTACAATTCATTATGCTGAACACTTCATTAGAAGCATTGTAAAAATTCTGACATCTTGAATGTGTTACATTGAATATCGAAATGAATCTGATTTAGAGCTTACTGTTTCTTAAGGGCATTTTCTAATTAATATACATCAGAGATGTCAGGAAACTGAGAGTCTCCATATTTTATTCTGGGAGGTCATTATTGGAAATAAGATTTTTTTTTCAAAAGCAACTTTATTTTGAAATAGGAATCTTTCTTTAGAACAGAAAGAAAAAATGGCCCATAAACCTGAAATAGTCACAATGAGGCCACATCTGTCTTTACAAATACAAGTGGTTCAGAATTATCTGCAATTAATACTAAACCAAATCTTTTTATAGTGCTGGTAGAGACTTATGGATAAAAGATGAGAGATTGGACATTTTTATTTATCTCCTCTTCCTCTTGAAATCCTACTAAAATGGAAGCTTAAATAGCGTATAGACCCACAAGAACAAAGAGAGTAAGAACAAGAACAAGAAAAATCTGGAAGCTGGAAGAAGGTCAAGGACAACTGACTTTGCAGAACCAAGAAAACAGAATCCTAAATTGGCAGAGCAGAAGTGAGAACTTGTTACCTTTCAGAATAGTCCCATCCCTCATCAAATAGTGCCAGTGATTGGCGGCTTTAAAAGGATCACCTGAGATTCTGCTAGGGCAGCATCACACCGCCAACCAAGGTACTGCCCACCGACACCACACCTCCAGAAACAGTGGTAGCGAGGATATCATAATACAACAGGAGATTGAGTCCACATTTAAATATTTATGATCAGACCTTCCCCTCCAAGCCTTCTTAGGCCACCAAAGTACTGGCAGCCAGGCTTAGGCCCAAAGAATGAGTTTGGGAATTCCTTTTTCGAAGAATGTGGCCAGTCCAAAAGGAAAATACCTAAAAAAATACTGATCCCCAGAAGTCTTCAAAAAAATAGTCAGTTAGAACAGTGACTCTCAAAGAGTGATTTCCTAACTGCAGTATCTGTGTCATCAGGGAACATGCTAAAAATACAAATTCTTACACGTAAAAAATCATAAACACTGGAAGTAGGGCCCTGAGATCCATATTTAATAAGCCCAAAGTACATAATAAAGTTTGAGAACTGCTAGTTTTCAAAGAAATCCACATGGGCACAAAATTTCCTTGTATATATGAGCAGACGATCAAGGTGACAAGATATGACAGGAAGAATACATTAAACTGAAATAAATAAAAATCAGAGCCGAAGAAAGAGACTAAAGAAAAAAAATTACACTTGGAAAATAAAGCTGACATCAATATCCTGAGAGGCAAGAAAAAAATATTCCATCTGTGAAGCAAGAGAATTATGCTATTTTACAGGATCCTTTAGAAAGAACAAAAATTGGTTTTCCCAGTGGCTCAGGAGGCTGAAACAGGAGGATTGCGAGTTCAAAGCCAGCCTCAGCAATGGCGAGGCACTAAGCAACTCAGTGAGACCCTGTCTCTAAATAAAATACAAAATAGGGCTAGGGATGTAGCTCAGTGGTTGAGTGCCCCTGAGTTCAATCCCCAGTGCCAAAAAAATAAAAAATAAAAAATTGGCTTTTTGAAAATTAAAAATTTTAACAATAGTAATGAAGATTTCAACCAAAAAAAAAAAAAAAAAAAAAAAAAACCCTAGAAAGCAAAACAAACAACCAAAAACAAAAACAAAAACAAAACCACAAGAAAACAAAAAATGATAGAAAATTTTTAAAAAGAGAGAGAAATCTGAAGTTTAGTTTAGTTTAGGAGAGTGTATGAGAAACACTGGTCTAAGAAAATGTACAATCAAATAATAAGTTATTCAGATAAGAGAAGCAGAGAGGAGGAAATAGTCAATAAAATCTTTATGTTTCCCAGTATTAAAGAACATGCATTCCCAGATTGAAAGGGCCCACCCAGCAGCAGCCAATAGATGAAATTAGATTCCTGTAGAGAGATATCACCATCAATTTCAGAATGTGAGAATAGAGAAGATGCAAGTTTCCAGAAAGAAAACAATGCATATATTATGCATCAAGAACCAGAATGGCTTCACCCTCCTCGTGAGCAACAGCTGATGCTAGAAGACAATGGAATGGAGCCAGGCTTCCAGACCTTAAGGAAACAATTTCCAAAGCAGAATTCTATACCCAAGTATACAGTTGATTAACTAAGAGACAGAATAAACATAATGAAACGTGAAGATAAAGACATTTTAAAGCAGGCTGCAAGCTCTGAGGTTGAGAGGGTTAAATTCTGCAGTGAGAATCAGTGCTCACTATCATAGAACCAACCACTGCTTCACAGAGACTCTGAGCAGAGAAGCACATCAAGAGCTTGGAGATGACCGCCACTGTGTCCCTCTGCATCTGTTCATCTTCTTTTATCTAGGCTCTACCTTGTGACTGGACAGCTCTTTCTAAAACATGGGTTCATTCAGGTCTCAGCTCTGCTTCCAGTCCAGTTACAGCTCGCCATTGTCTTCAACATCAAGTTCAAATTGGCACACCGAGCCTTTCATAATCTGGCCCTTGAGCCTTATCTTCTGCTAGTCTCTCCCAGGTGACCTTCATACCCACCCTACCACAGGCTTGTTGCTCCTCATACTGTGAATTTGTACTGTGGTTTCATGAGTTCACACATACCATACGCTGTGCCTGGGCTTCCCCCTCACCCCACAATCCAGATGATGTAACAATAAATGATTGTCATAATGGGAACCCCTTCCTACTCAGTTCTGGTGTCACCTCCTTGCTAGAGGCCCCTTTCTGCTCTTCAGTATGAGCCAGATGCGGTTCCTCTGTGTTCCCAGGGCATCCAGCCTCTACCACGGCGCTTGCCACGGAACATCTCTTGTCAGCATCTCCTCTTCCAACACGTGGGATTCTTGAGGGTAATGAATGGACTTCTGGCACCACATCCTCAGTATCTCCCGAGAAGCCTGGGAAATGGTAAATCTGTTGGATGAATGAGTATGAAGTCTCCTCTCTAATAGAGAGCACAGGGAACCATTCTCATGTCATTGTCACATTTTAACTCATCATTGCCCTGGGCTTAAGGGCCAAAGAGGCAATTACCCAGGGTACTAAGGGAGTTATCTAGGAACAGCACCTGCTGCTGTATATACTATACATGGCAGCAGGATGTCTAGCAAGATCAGTGAGTCAGGTAGAGGGAGGTCTTTGATATTTTTTCAGTGCCAATAGCATAATGTGGAATATAGAGAAGCAAGCACTAAACACTGGCAAGCTGATCCCCCTCTGAAAAAAGGGGTTACAGATCCAATAAACACATTAATTATGAGTAGTCCCATTTGGTTGGATAGTTTTTGAAATTATTGCACACCTTCCAGATCTGCTTAATTGGGTTAATCCTTCTCTTGATTTACCTGGCCTATTCTTGATCTACTTGATTTACCTACAAAAGAGCAGGTAATTGGGAATCCCCACAACTTCATATTTTCTCCCTAGCTAAATAACAACATTCTCATAAAACACCAAATCAGTGGTCATTGTGAATCAGAGCCATGGACATCAATATGATATAGAGTACACCCATACTGGACTCCATTCAGAGAAATGGTTTTTTTCATTGTCCACAGCAGCAGTCTCTTCCAACTTTTATAATCTTATGCCAATCTTTCCTTTAGTGTCTGACTTATTCACAAGGATCTAATGCCTTTACTAGCATTATTTTAATTTCTGGAATTTAAGGAGATCCCTTCGTAGGTTACCTAGTACCCTCTGGGATTTACAATTGTTCCAGGCAGGCTGTGTTAGTCAGCTTTCTGTTACTGTAACAAATGTCTGAAATCAATCAACTTACAAGGGGGAAATGTTTGTTTTCACTCATAGTTTTAATGGTTCTTAAAGGAGCCACCACATTCCAGTAGTGCCACAGGCTGGAGATCAAGCCTTTAACACATGGGCCTTTGGGGGACGTTCAAGATCAAAATTACACCACAAGCCAGGCGCGGTGGCACACGCCTGTAATCCCAGCACTTGGGAGGCTGAGGCAGGAGGATTGTGAGTTCAAAGCCGGCCTCAGCAATGGCGAGGCACTTAGCAACTCAGTGAGACCCTGTCTCTAATAAAATACAAAAATGGGGCTGGGGATGTGGCCCAGTGGTTGAGTGCCCCTGAGTTCAATCCCTGGTACAAAAAAAAAAAAAAAAAAAAAAAAATTACACCACAAGCTATGATGGCTGGGATTTCCCAGCCTGAGAACCTGATGTGTAGACAAGTTATGGGTCTCCTGTTCCCACTTATCCTGTTTTGGACTGTGCCACTCATGACTGACCCTCCCCTTGGGCTCAATGAGCTAGTCTTGGGCATGGGATTTCCTTAGAAGATCACCCTCCTTCCTCATGGGGAAGGCGGGGGGAGAGAGAACACAGCAGGGCTGAGCATCCACATAGACTCCAGGAAACATGTGAGCGCTTTGTCTCTAACCCCAAAACCATGTTCTTGACGTCTTTACCTCTTGCCCAGACATTTTTACTACTGTTCATTTTATCCATCTGTACCCTTTATTTCTAAAAAGCTGATTTGTGGAATGGAAGAAAATTTAGGTCAGGAACCTCCTGGAAGCACAAAATGCCAAGAACAAAAGCTCCCTCACTTGCCCCCAAGATAGCTTTTCAACATTTCATTTCGTTTTGTTGGAACCTTCCTTCCCCCAGGTTGCCAGCAGGCTGTATCTCGGCTAGGGTATCTGAGGTTGACTTGGGCCTCTGTCCAGAATTTCTAGCCCAGAAACCCAATCAGAATTCCAAGTGAGAACTTGTTATTCTCCCTTCAACATGCCCTGTGTACTCTTAAGCTTCTAAGCAAGAATTTTGTTCCCAATGTGGCCCCATCTTGGCTAGGTTCTAGAATTCCTATATAGAAGGGACTTAGGGGCCAGCCCAGGGATCTTCTCTCTCTCTCTCTTTTTTTTTTTTTTTTTTTTTTTTTTTTTTTTTTTTTTGGTACCGGGGATTGAACTCAGGGGCACTTGACCACTGGGCCACATCCCCAGCCCTTTTTTTGTATTTTATTAGAAGCAGGGTCTCACTGAGTTACTAAGTGCCTCGCCATTGCTGAAGCTGGCTTTGAACTCGCAATCCTCCTGCCTCAGCCTCCCAAAGTGCTGGGATTACAGTCATGCGCCACCTCGCCCGGCTCCAGGGATCTTTTCTTAAAGCTGTATTTGAAAGTAAGCACCTCCCTGCATGTCAAAGCAAAACAAACAACTGTTAAGTTTTATATCTCTTTAAATGAAGTTTTTCAAGATGATGGTGTTTACTCTAAACTGAAGATTAAAAATTATTACTTGCCCTTAGCAAATGTTACTTTTATCCTTTTTATTTGGGGAGGTTTGAAAGACTGGTAAAAATTGGGGGTGCAGGCAAAAGGCCCAGTCAGCCACACCTGCCCTGCATTCTGAGATAATGGCGGAAGCAGAGTGCTCTGGCCAAAGGTAATACCACAGCCTGCAAGGATGCGTCTTCTTATTTCTAGAAATGAATTCCCTTGGGTCTTACCTTTTCTCGTCTCTTTTAGTGAATCTCCCTAATAGCAGCCACTCCCCTATGCTACCAGCTGAGCTCCTTTTGACCATTTGCTGCAACATTGCCTGATCAAATTGCTGCTCTGAAAGATGTTTAATCCAAGATCCCCTAGATTTTCCAGAGCAGGTATCCTAAGGTAATAGTGCAATGACACACTCCTACTTTTTTTTTTCTTCAGTTTTCATTGGACTAAGAGTCATTAGACAGGAACACAGATCACTGGTGTGTTGGCAAAATTCAAGTACAACTGTGTGGTTGGGAGCCTGGGCCTTGGGGTAAGATAAAAATGGGTTCAAATTTTGGCTCTGCTACTTCCCAAATGGTGATCTTGAGCAAGCCATTCTGAGAATAGGCAAAGTGCCCATCTCAGCTAGTGGCTGTGAGATAGATGAGATAATGTGTATGCAGGGATTAAATACATTAAATCCTCAATCAATACCAGATCACTAATAAAACCAGAGACTCTCTAGGGGTTTCCTCCAAGGGCAAAGCACAGCAGAGTTATTCCCTCTGAGCTTGTGTATCTAAGAAACAAGGCAAAATACCTAATTCTTTTATATATATTCTCCCCTTCTCCTTTCTCTGTCCCCCCGTATGGATCTAGGAATATATCCACAATCTCAGCAAAAGTCATAAATAACTCATAGCCTGAAACAGAAAAAAAGAGGCACAATAGATGGTTAAAGAAAATCTAAAAGCCAAATTGCAATAGAACCCCCACTACTGTCTAGAAGTATGTCCCTAATTTGTCTTTTACTTTCATCAGTGGGTAGAATGGCAATAATTATAATAGGCATTATTAGTTGAGTGCTTACTGTGTGCTAGGGACTTTTCTAAACATGGTACAAAGATTTTCTCCTAATTTTTACAGGAATCCTAGGGTTAGGTAGATTTGTTTTTGTTTTGTTTTCCTTTTGCAGATAAAAAACTGGGATTTAAAGATAATAATCAACTTATTGGAGGGGCAGACAGCAGCTCAATACATGGGAAGGCATCGTGGTTTCGATATGAGGTGTTTCTCCAAAACTCCTTTTAATGCCAGAATATTCAGAGGTGAAATGATTAGGTTATGAGAGCTATAACTTAGTTTGAATTACTGATTGGGTGGTAAATATAGATAGGTAATATGTGGTTGGAGGAGGTGGGTTGCTGGGGTGTGTGCTGGAAAGACTGTTCTTCCCAGCGACCCATTCCCCCCCACCTCTGTTTCCTGACCCTACCATGAGCTAAGCAATTGTTCTCTGCTGGGCCCTTTCCCCAGGATGTCCTGTCTCACCCTGGCCCAGAGCAATGGAGTTAGTCATCTATGTATCGAGAACTCTGAAACCAACTATAATGCCCCCCCAAATTTCCTCCTTCTAGTTTGTTCTTGTTGGGTAGTTTGGTCTCAGTGACAGAAAAGCTGACCAAAACAAAGTATCCCCATTCTTGAAAATGTAATGGTCAGTCTCACAGAGTGTGGGGACCTTCAATGACTCCACACTTTGTCCTTCATGGCTTCTAGAAAAGGTTTGGAAGGTGGTTAGTTGTCTTCTAAGTTCTCTGCACCCAACAGGGAACTTTTTATATGCACAGGGATATATATATATCTGCCTCAACATATGGAGCTACCTAGCCCTACTTGGTTCATGACAACTTTGAACCAGAGAATACTGGGGCTTTGTAGACCTCTCTGATTTGGCTCCACTTGTCTTCCTACTTTTTATACCTTACCTTTCAGAAACAAGGACTTAACTTCAAGTTCTCTTCTCTTTCCCCAAAGGGCTACATATCAAAAGTAATTATCTAGCCTGCCACTCATATTTAGGATATTTCATATATTTATTTATTTATTTTTAACCAGCCTTCAGTTTTCTCTTGTAAAACTATTCAACGTATCTAACAGATACAGTAGGAGGAACACTGGAATAGATGATCTACATATTGCAGGTTTTAGGGGAATCCAGATATGTCATTGAATAATAGTGCTTTCTTGGAATCTTTTTTAGGCATGGATAATTGGGAGTCACATTTCCACCAGGCTGAGGAGAAACTAGAAGAAGAATGACCTTGAACTGGCCTTATTTGAGCTGCTCCGTGGTTCTCTGAGAGTTCCCTTGGGACATGGCCATCTAGTTAGGTTTGCTGAGTCTATGACAAGTGCTATAGATAGGGCCACCCTTACAGGAGACATCATGGTAAAGCATGAGCTTGAAAATGAAACCCACCAGGTTCAACTTCATCTCTGCTACTGACTAGCAATGTCACCCCATGCTCTCGGTTTTTTTACTTGCAAAGTATGTGCATGTCATCCTCTTCATACAGCCATTGTAGGAATGAAGCGATCTGCTCCATGTGACAGCATGTGCATGACGCCCATTCCATGGGCATAGGTAGCTGCCAATGGAATCAAACTATCCTGCCTTTTGGAAAGGATTACAGTGTAGAATAGCACTCTCATGGAAATGGAGCTTCATTTCATCAGCACTGATTTGCAAGAACCAAAGTAGGACTAGTTAGGGGTTATCCCTACTATCATATTAATATCATATTTCATTTTGTAGATTGATTTTATTACCAAATTAAGTAACTGGTTATAGTCACTTTTGAAGAATTTTCTGGCAGGTAAAATTAACCAAGGATGGATTGTTCACTTCAACGGTGATGAGGGCTCATTATCATGGCCCACGAGGCCTAAAGACAGTATAGGAGTACTTGGCTGCACCAGTGCAAAAGTTATTGAAGGGACTGGGTAATGGTTCACCTGGATAGCTTTAAATTTCCTGAGGTTCCAAATAGGCACTGATACTGGGATTTCAAATGTGCTTTACAAGACTCTAAGCAATCCTGCCAGTTTATCATTTTTGCTTCAATTTCTGTAATCTTATAGACTACCCATAAGGTAATTGAGAATTTCTAAAGGAACATTGGGGTGGGGGAAATCTCCCTAATATATTAGCTTTCAGGTTTTCTTGCATAATTTTTCATGAACCTTGGTTTATGTGTATAATTTTATTCATGCAGTTCCCTGGTGAAGACCTCTCCCCTGATCTTTGAGGAGGATAGCAGACGCTTCCTAAACGCATAGCTACAGCTGCAAAAGCAAGGCGAGGAGGCAGCAGTGTTACCTATCGATAAGAGCCAGCGTTTACAGAGTTAACACGCCAAACCCACAAGTTAATAAAAATTTCCATGCAAGAAAGAAGGAGGAGGACACATGGCGGCCAGGCCTGTGCATTTACTGAATCAACGCCAATTCCAAACCTCAGAGAACTGTACACTTAGATGCTTCATTTGGATTGCTGGAGTATTGACACAGCCTTGTAAACTGAGACCCTTCAAAGACTGAAAAAGAAAGAAGGAGTTTAGAGGAACATTTACATAGAGGTGTCCCTTGGGTCTCAGCTGCTCAACTGAATCAGCATCAAACCCTCGCCCAAAAACAGGGTTGTGAGAGTTGATTTTCCTGGCTTCACACAATGACCGCAGTCAATATGGATGCTGCCTGGTTTTCATTTAGAAGAAATCTACGTATGATCCTACCCTCCTATCTACTTGACTCTATCATACTGAGGTCCATATATTTGCAAAAATGCCTCCACTGTTCTTTCCCCAAGTGACTTAACTATAAAATTTCCCTCCCTCAATCTTTCTTCCACCCCATGCAAAACCCTCATTCTTGAGTTCAGACTAGTATCAATAAGAGGTCTGGAGGGGAAAGCTGAGTGAACTACTCCACTCTAAAAAGTAAATAACTGATAGATCCTTGGCACAGACTTATCCCTTTTTACAAGTTCAAGCATCCCAGTTATAGATCTTCAAAGGTATATAGGTTGATCTCTCAAATAACAGCATTCCATTCACTGAGACCCAGTGAAAGAGAAGTTTTTATGTTGTGAGAGGTACCTCCCTTCCCCAAGCTCCTTAAGCTCTACCTGGAAGGTTCTGCTTGATGGTAGGGAAGTATCACATCTGGGAATAGCAGATGACATTGTTGATCCCCAAATATTCACAGATACAAAGAATTGATGAAAATTTTGAGAGTCTCAGGATGGACATACAAGAAAGGCATTGTTTGCCCCCAACACAGGGTCTGTTCATTCCCACTGTCTGATCGGGAGTCTCCTGTCTTCAGGAATTCTCAGGGATGGGCCTCACACCTTTACTAATTCTGCATTTTCCTTTCCTCTCCATCCTCAGTGTTGAATTAGGAGCCTCTTTTGTCTCTTTTGAGTATGAGGGAGAGAAGCCCCTGTTAATGATAGAGTTTTGACATTTGAATAGTAAATCTCAAAATGTATTAAGCTTACTGTGTGTTGCTACTGTTCTAAATGCTTTACTTCATTCATTCAACAAGTGCTAATTGAGAATCTCCTATGTGCCCATCACTTCTGAGTGTTATTTATTCATCCATCCAATGCGTGGCCACATATATGTCAAGTATTTTTATAAACATTTTTCATGTGTTCATTTAGCAAGAGGAATGCTATGTTTTAGATGATATTTGTTCCTCAGTTCATTTGTTCAGTGAGTATTTCTGAGAGCTTCCTGTGTGCCACATACAGACCTAGGCTCTGGAGATACAGTGGTGAGCCAATTAGACACTCTGCCTTTATGGAGCTGACTTCCCAGTAGAAGTTGTCAGGCAATGTACAGATTTAAAAAAAAAATGAGTCCATCAGATGGTATCAAGTTGTGTGGAGAATAAGAAATCAGTTGTAATGGATATTGCTTGGATGAGGTAGCATTTGTGCAGAGATCTACAGGAAGTAAGCAACAAAACAGGACAAAAATTGGTCAAAGGAAGCAATATGTACAAAGACCCTGAGGTCTGAATGTGCTTGGCATACCTGAGAAAGAGCAAGCAATGAAGGATTGGTGTGCATAAGAGGGAGAGTGGTGCAAGAGGCCGGAGTAGCTGGGAGTGGGATGGTGGAAGCCTTCATAGGACTCTGGAGGGACATAAGCTTTTACCCCAAATTGGATGGGGAACACACTAGAGAAATGTGAGCACAAGAATGACATGTTTAAAAGAATCCTCTAGTAATGGATATGTTACTTAGCTTGATTCAGTCATTTTACAATATGTGCATGTGTATAATAATTGTACCCCATAAATAGATGTGATGTAAGTACTATTTAGAAACAGACTATAGGACATTAGGTAAACACAGGGGACCAATTAAACAATTACTGCAATTATCCAGGCAAGAGTGATGATGGCCCTGGTCCTGTGCCATCACCGCAGAGGTGGTGAGGGGTGAGGTTATATTGTTAAGGTAGAACTCACAGGACTTGCTGACGCTAGACTGGATACGGTATATGAGAGGAAGATGGAAGTCAAAGATGACTCCAAGGACAGTCCTGAGCAACTAGAGGCACAGAGTTGATATGTACTGAGATGGAGGAAACTATCTAAGGAGCCGTTTAGAGAAAGAGGTGACAGTTCAATTTTGAAAATTATTATTATTATGATCTGTCTAAGTAAAGAACTTGAGGTAGGCACAGGGTTAGTTTGCAGTTTGTGAGAATCCAGGCAAGGAATATGAGAGTGGATGGCATTTCAAGTCAAGACCAGACACATGAGCTGAGTGTTGAGTGTGGTTGGAAGAAAAGTCCCTGCGCTGAGACCTGGGGCTCACCAGTATTTAGAACATGAAGAGGAATGAAGAATGGACATAAAGATGGAAGGACAACCCTGACAAACTCTGATTCAGGAAACCAAATAATGTGGTTAGAATGTGTTTGCCCACAAATTCATGTGTTGGAAACATAATCCCCCAATTTATATGTTAATGGTATTTGGAGGTGGGGCCTTTGGGAGATAGTTAGATGAGATGAGGTCATGAGGGAGAGGTCCCCAGGTTGGTTTGTAGTGGCTTTATAAGGAGAGGAATAGAGATGCAAGCAAGCATGCCGGCTCTGTCTCACCTCATGATGTCTCTGCCATATCACGGTGCAACCAGGAGGTCTTCACCAGAGGCTGAGCGGGCATCAGTGCCATGCTCTTGGACTTCTCAGCCTGCAGAACCACAAACTAAATAAACCCCATTCATTACAAATTACCCATTCCGTGATATTCAATTTTAGTGACAGGACATGGACTAGGACACTATGCAAAGAAGTGCTCAAGACAGAGGAAATGATCAACCGTGACAAATGCTGTGGATAGGTCAAATAAGAGGAAGTCTGACAAATTTCCACTGGGAAATTGCCAGTCGCCTTAACAAGAGCTGCTCAGACAAGTGGTGAAGAGAGAAGATTGATTAGGGCATGCCAGGAAAGGTAGTATTTATGTATTTGATTCCATAAGGGCTGTTCTATTATTATGACTGTTTTATAGATGAGAGTACCGAGGCACGCAGAGGGTTGAACACTGCTGGGGTTGGAAGCCAGACAGTCTGACTCCAGCAGACATGGACATCACTTTATCACTATTCTGTAAGCTTCAAACCTCAATCCTATCAAACTTGCTGATGGTAGTGGAGAGGGAGAGGAGCCTAATGGCATCTTAGGATGACAGTAACTAAGTAAAGGGACAGTGGAAGGAGAGAGAATGTGACATCCTTGCCTCCTGTGGAGGAATGCTGGCTAAGACAGCCATGGAATAAAGACAACAGGTACTCTGCTTTTTCCCTGGCATTTTATGATTCCAGACATTAATTCAGAAACTCTATGACATGCTAAGTGTTCTTCCAGGAAAATGCAGTGTTAAATCATCAGATGACAACAGCGAGTGGGGTTTGGTGCTTACATAGAAGTGTCTTGCTATGAACTTGGCACTCACCAAAATCTACCCATGAACTTATTGAGGTCTCTGTGAGGAGCAGCGCGTGTGTGTGTGTGTGTGTGTGTGTGTGTGTGTGTGTGTGTGTACTAGATGAACTTTTGGGGGGAGTTGTGTTTCCATGTCCATACACAGAATTTGGGGATCTCTGAGATAGACATGGCTGGGGAGGAGGGAGGAGAGGGCAAGGTGACTCTAGGTCAGCCATAGTAGATGGTCAGTGCACCAAAGAGAGCTTGCAGTCATTCCTGGGGCTGTGCAGAGGAGAAGAAAATCTTCCACTGTGCTGCCTGAATTACTCTAATCTCATGGTTTCTTTCCTTTGCATCTGGCAGGGTATGCCCCAGCAGTTACTCTGCAAACCCTTATCAGCTAACTCTGAGTTATCATTTGCCTTGGTCTGGTGTGTGGAACCAGACAGTGGGAACCTGGATTCTTGTCCATATGTTGGCAAAATAATTAGGTAGCTGATAAGGAAAACTGGAGGCAGTGGGGAGAGTTAAAAAAAATGGGGGAGGAGGACCCATGTTTCACAAATTTTCCTGAGGTTGGTCTCTCCAGCCAGACAGGTTACAGAGCTGGACCCCAGGTTGAAGCTACAATAATCTGAATGAGCCCCCTCAGCAGAGCAGCAGGCAGCCCTGCCAGAGCCAGAAGCACCCTGTTCACCTTTTGCAAGGTTTTCCACCTGGGCTCCCTGGGAGCTGGAGCAAGGTAGGATTGTCAGCATAAAGGTGGTTACTTATACCTTCCAGGCTTGGGAGATAAAAATCAGCTGAACAGAGGCCCTTAGCTTCAGCAAGCCAGCTTCCTGGGATCAATGAGCAGTCTTTTGTGTAGAACTATTTGCACTTTCTGAGCGATCTTGAAAAGATCTCAAAATAGTGGAGACATGTCAGTATATGTTTGTCCAAACCTAGAATGTACAGCACCAAGAGTGAATCCTACTGTAAACTAAGGACTTTGTGTGATGATGTCATGTCAATGTAGGTTCATCAACTGGACCATTTTGGTGGGGGATGGTGATAGTGTGGAAGTTGTAGGGATGGGGGTGCCGAGTATGTGCGGGAAGATTTCAGTGTCTCCTGCTCAACCTTGCTGTAAATCTAAAACTACTCTAAAAATGAAAATCTATTTTTTAAAAAAAGGTCTCCCAGTGGTTACGCACATGTTCTTTTTACCTAGTTTTTCAACCTCAATGATAGTTCTCTATGTACATTATATATACACACTGCAAATATCTCACTTTCCTCTTTGTTTCAAGATAAAACTTTTCTGAAAGGGGAAATAGTTCTCAAGAGTATGTTGAAATTGCCAGGCATAGTGGCACACACCTGTAATCCCAGTGACATGGGAGGCTGAGGTAGGAGGATCACAAGTTCAAGTCTAGCCTTAGGAACTTAGCGAGACCCTGTCTTAAAATAAAAAATAAAGGGTTGGGGTTGTGTCTCAGCGGTAGAGCGCTCGCCTAGCACGTGAGCGGCCCGGGTTCAATCCTCAGCACCATGTAAAAATAATGGCATTGTGTACAACTAAAACAAATAAATAAATATTAAAAATAAATAAATAAAAAGAGCTGGGGATGTGGCTCAGTGGTAAAAGCCCCTCTGGGTTCAATTCCTAGTGCAGGAAAAAAAAAGAGTATGTTGAAATTATTTCAATTATTAATTAGCTAGCAGTTAATTAATTACTTTCAATTATTCAAAGCTGAGTGCACCCACCATTCTTGCTGGAGTCAGAGTCAGAATAAAGCCAGAGCTTCATCTGAACCAGTAAATCACTGAGCTTTTGCTTCCCTGGTCTGATCTGCAAAACCAGCGCATCCCTACTGTTCTAAGGAGGGTCTTGACCCCTACCCAAAGATCCCAATCTAGAGTGCTTTAATGCCCCCAGCACACAGGAAGAATGGATTATTCTGCTGATCCTGTGGTCAGGACGCTTAAGCTGCAAGTCCAGACTCTCTGTTGACAGAGAAAGAAGCCAAAGATGGGAAAAATAGCATGACTTGCTCTTTGTCACATTTTATTTTTAGGAACAACCAGTTCTCTTGACTCTTGATAAATTCACTCTTGCTACTGTACCCCTCAAATAAGCGCCTGACTATTCCCCAGGTAGAAATGATAAATTAATGAAGGGGGGTAAGAGTTCAAGCCACTGTCATCAAAGAGATGAGAGTTGACATGTAAATCCAGGATGTTTTATAGGGCTGAAGTCATTGGAAGATCTAGTTTCTGAGGGTTAAGAGAACTGAAGAGCTGTTTAAACTTTTAAGAAAGGGAGAATCTAATCACATCTGAAATAAACAGAATTGGGAGCTGGTTAGCAGAGGCCAAGGGAGGAGAGGAACTTTGCCACCTGTTTCGGGGCAGCTCTTCCATGACAAATTAATGCTTTGAGAGAATCCGTTGGAGGTACAGAATGTGTTCCACCTATTTAGAATTCCTCAATTATTTCTTCTAAAAGATGTTGGTTCTACAGTGGTTTATAAATATGTGGACTTCATAACTTAATATTCATGGCTTATGATAAAACTTGTTTTTTTGTTGAATGAAATCTGAATGAATGCAGATGGTTTGTGCTGAACTCATACACTGATAACACATATAACTATTACGTTAAGCTAAAATTAATAAGGTAAGATGCAAGAGTTTACAAGCCAGTTATTCAGTTTCTTTAAAAAATTGATAAGGACTAGATGGTGGTCACCTGTTCCAACAGCAGTTCAATGAAAAAGACTTGAGAGCTCTCATGTAGAAACTTAGTGAGAGGCAAATGTGTGAGGATTCAACTGTTTCAATAGAAGAATAATTTCTAGACCATGTCTAGACATTGTTGCACTGGGCTTTTAGGTGATTATGCCTTACCTGCCATATTAGGGTTAATTATCAGGTATCACACCTTAAGAGGGACATTAATAAGCTAGACCATGTTCATCGGGTAGAAAGTCTAAATGTGGCAACATGTTATGCTGTAAAAGAACTCACAACACTTACCCAAAAGAAACCACCAAGGGACTGAGGTTATGGCTCAGTGGTAGAGCACCTGCCTCACACATGTAAGGCACTGGGTTCGATCCTCAGCACCACATTAAAAAAAATAATAATAAAGGTATTGTGTCCATATACAACTAAAGAAATATTTTTTAAAAAAGAAAAAGAAACCACCAAAAGTGACACTGAGGGTAATTAAAAGATGCTTTGGATGTCATCAAAATTTTATGACTCTGAAGCAATATCCATAAGATACCACCAGAACAGCAGGGATAGCCAGCTGGTATCACAAGCATGGAACCCCCTGTTCCTATCACCCAAACAGGACTCGGGGTATATGTTTAAATGTTCTACTAACCATTTTTCTCCATAAACAAGGGGTACAGGTATTCTTAGGCCCAAATAAAGACTGTATCTGTGTTACTAATGCAAAAAACAATCTTGGTCTAATCAGGAATATAAGATAATTCTACCAATAGTTTTGTTTTTTCTGTTGCTTCAAGTTAATAAAAATTTTGATGGCAATAAAAACAATACGTATATAAATAAATGAACATCTCTTCCCCTTAGACAGTGATTTAGTATCCATTCATGGAGTGGCTTATTCTCTTTAAGTATGGTTTTTTAATCACTGTGGTATTCCTAAACTATATTGAACTCACTACTTTTAGGAACTTTTAGTCTCTTTTTCTCTGTTTATTTAAAAATCTCTCCAGACTCACTTATTTTCACAATCCTTCTTAACTGTCCCTTTATTTTAGATTATATTCTTAGCCCCATCTCACTCCTTGGTCCCCAAACCTTGGGTTTTCCTGTGGTCTTTTGCCAAGAACTTTCCTGTGCTTTCTGCCCTATGATCTCAGGCCAACCTCATTCACTCCTGTCCTGGCCTTTGCCTGACACCCTCTCCCAGGCTGGCGAGCATAGCTTCCTAGAGAGGGGGAAGGTCAGACAGTGACCTTTAGTGACCTTCCACTTGCTATCATGCAAGTGACAGCATGTTAAGCCTCTCCAGGGCTCTATCATAACAAAAAAGTCTCGATCCTAAGATGCAATATATTTTAAGACAGCATAAATTTTAAAAGCATTTTAGGGAAAAATAACAAATGTGCTCTCAGATTTAGAAGGTACTGGATTTCAAAAACAATGAAATGTTTTCTTTTAAAACGATGTCTCAGAATTGGGGAAATACAGTTAACCTGCTGTCCTTCTGCCACTCTCCCACCCTTCTGGGCACCTGCCACTTCCTCTTGGAACAGGTTATCCAACAGGTTGGATCTGGCAGGGGGAAGCCAGAAAATGGTTTTGTGTTTCTCCACTGTGGCCCTCAGACCCATTCAGTTAGCTCTCTCTATATCAGGTGGTAATGACACCTTCAGCAGATCTCACAGCGATCTGGTTACTTTCAAACATTAGAAAGGCCAATAGAAACCAAAAAACTTCACTCTCCCATCCACATCTCCCTCCTGGCCTCCTTAGCACCCCAGCTCAGGTCAGACTTACTCCATCTTCCCATCTCTTCCTCACACTCTGAGCTACTTTTCCTTCCACGAGGGTCTTCTTCTGGTCCTTGTGGTTTTCCTTTGATTTTGTAATGCTCTCTCTCATAGGAAATGTTCCTTGGGACCCTTTAGTAGGTTCTTCAGGAACACCCCCCCATACCTCTCCCCGCACCTCACATGTCAAACACAACACTCGAGGACCTGTGTAGATCCTGCATGAGGGCACATCATTCCAACAGGGATGGTGCATGTTTAGATGACCTCTTAGGAGGCTGCTCAACTCTCCCTGGCTGCAGTTTGCCACCAGGATCCATTCCCTCCAGGAGCAGCCCTCTTGACCATGATCCTTACAAAATTTGGGAATTGTAGGGCTCTCCTACAGCTGCCCTCTCTTTTCTTCCTGCCATTAGTGGGAGTTTTGCCAGCTCCTGCCATCAGGCTATTTCAGGGGAGAATCAGGACCCTTACACCCAAGGACCACATTTCCCTCTACCTCTTTTGGTAGAGAGAAGCTCTCAATTCATGTAGCTCAGTCAGCATCTGGCCAGCAAGTGAAGAGCTAACCCCAGCTTTCCAGAGGACAATGCCACCTAATGGACCATGGAGGCCCTCCTTCACTGATCTTGGTGAGGAATTTGTGGAGAGAGAGCAACAGAAAGGCTATAGTACTCTCTTTGACACTACACATTGCAATCTTCCTTCTCTCCTAAGAGCCACTGGCTTCCTTACATGCATAGGTAGTTGCTGTCAAGACCTACACATTGCTGGACCCCCTCTGTCTAGATTCAAGGTGATTTGTCAGCTGATTTCTTTGAAATGTGGAGGATACTTAGTATCTGTTCCCGCCTGAAGCAATGGCCGCTTGGAGCAACGAAGCCGCTGGAAGAAGTTCAGAGGCAAACTGGAAACAAACAGCCTTTTTATTCTGATAACTTTTCTCTCTGGCTCTAACAACGACTTTAACACTCACCACACACACCACCAAACAACCAACACACCAAATGGCGCAGACCCGATCAGCAATCTCGCTCAAGTCTCTCAAGATCCCGGGCCAAGTCCCGCGAGATCCCGGGCCAAGTCCCGTGAGACTATGGAAGGTGGCAATGCCCAAACATCTCCATGGCCCATAGTCAACCGCAATCTTAGCCATCTCCCCAAACACGGCTCCTGCAAGTATCCATCATCCTCAGGCAAAAATAAGAGATAGGAGTCTCCTTCCTTCTCTTTATTCAATTCTACAAACCCAGAGCTTGTGCTGGAGGCCGATCTATATGCTGGAATTACAAAGTTGAGGTAAATGTAATCCACACCCTGAAAGGACCAGAGCTCCTGGAAGAATTCAAAATGGATCATTAAGAGAAAGGTAGGGGAGCTTGGGTTCCTAGGTTGGAATTCTGGCTTAGCCACTGACATCTGACTTTAGGAAAGTTTAATTCTCTGCCCCTGCATTTATTCATCTGTAAAAGACAGGTGATCATATTAGCCAGGAATTGTGATGATTCTAACCAGTTCAAATAGAAGTGCTGAGGACAGAGCCCAGCACATAGTAGAGTCCTTTGTATTAAATACAAAACATTGTGTTGTCCTTGCTAATTCACAAGCTTCAGCTCCCCCGGGCCTCTCTCTGCTCTCCTTCCTCCTTCTTTCCTGCAGGCTGCTTCTTTGCATGTGTCTCTGCTTGTGGTCCTCTCCTTCTCGCTCCTGTTTATGTCCTCATAGCATCCAACTTCACACGGCAGACAACCACATTGCCCTCCTGAAAGACCTACCCTACTCCTTTTATTTTTCATCGGAATATTTACTGTAAGTCTGTATTTCAGAGTGGCCCATACTCGACTGCTGTAGTTTGGGGTGTCCCTTTTCTCTTCTGCATGGGCCCACTTTTTCTTCCACTTTCCATCATGAGTTGAAGTAGCATAAGGCCCGCACCAGATGTGGCCACCCAGCTTTGGTCTTTCCAGCCTCCAAACCTGTAAGTCAAAATAAACCTCTCATTCTAATAAATTCCCCAGTTTCAGCTATTTTATTATAGTAACATAAAATGAACTAAGACAACTACTTTCCCTTTTAATGTCTTCCTGCGGGTACATAAGCAATGCACACATCACCCTTTGAAATCTCCTTTCTTAAAATACAAAGAGCACATCTAATTGTGTCTTGTGTTCCCTTTAGAACACTCATAGTAAGTCCAGAGCAGTATCCTTCATGCTTTTCCCCGCACCACTCCCTGTCTCCTGAGAAATAAATTTAGGAGTAAACCAAGTCAAAATTGAACAGAATTAGATTTCTAGAAGCTCTCTAACTAAAAATCACTGTTCAATACTATCTTACTTCTATGCCAGTTTCCTGAGTAGTAACTGCAAAGGGATATTAAGGCGATACTCTTTTTGTTTTTAATTTTTAAAAAAATTTTAAATAATTTTAATTTGTTATATATAACAGCAGAATGCATTACAATTCTTATTACACATATAGAGTACAATTTTTCATACCTCTAGTTGTATACAAAGTAGAGTCACCTCATTCATGTCTTCATACTTAGGGTAATAATGACCATCATATTCACCGTCTTTCTTAGCCATATGCTCCCTCCTTTCCTGCCCCTCCCCCTTTCCCCTTTGCCCTATCTAGAGTTCATCTAATCGTTCCTTCCCTCCTACCCCCGCAGCATATTTTGAATCCGCATCCTTAAAGTGATACTTTTGTATTGAAATTTAGATGAAAGTCCCCAGAACTGAGAATGACCCTAAAAAGTGTTTCAGATTATCTGTGTAGGGGTGGCAAAAGGGTGGTCCAACACTTGTTCTGTCACCCACCTTGAGCATTTAAAAGAGGAGTCTGGAGATTCATTAAAAGGTTTAAACAGCCAGTGGCAAGGATTAGCTTAAGGGAAATTGAACAAAATCGAACATTCCCACCACCTCTGTTCCTTACCCTGGCATGGGAGAGTGGGCATTTCTTCTTCAGTTTAAGCAGAGAGGAAGGCTTCAGAGAGCTTTACCTGTGTGGCTCAGAATTGGGTGCTTAGAGGCTCATGCTTGCTGTTCATTAGAGCTGCCTTTGCCAGAGAGTGAAAAGACAGGGCTTGAGAGGGTAAGGACTATGGCTACTAAGGCTGTGTTAGGACATAGGGGTGTACCAGGGGCTGCAGGGTCACAGGTGAGTGGGCAGCTGAAGGGGACTCAGTTTTCCATTACTATAAGATATCTAAGAGAAACAAATCGTGAAAAGGAAAGGTTTATTTTAGCTCATGATTTCAGAGCTAAAATAGAAGAAGCAGAAAGAGAGGGAGAGGGAAGGGCTACAATTCCAATGTACCTTTCAAGGGCATGCCCTCAGTGACCTAGCTTCCTTCCACGAGGACCCACCTCCTCAAGGGTCCATCACCTTCCAATAGTGCCACAGGATAGTGACCAAGCCTTCAACATAGGGCCTCTAGGGGACATTTAAGATTTAAACTATAGCACTTGGCCTCCTTGAAAAGAACTGCAGGTGGGAGGTTCTCATGATGTTAAGTGCAGTGTTAAAAAAAGATCAAAGTATGTAAAAAGTGCTGCACATGAGAAAGAATCAGTCTGCCACCAAACCGTAATTGGGATAACCATGTAGGTCCTTTCTTCCACCTTCCCTTTCTTTCTCCAGTTCTCAGGGAGCCAGAACGGGGTAAGAAGAGTGGAAATAGTGACGGAGCCAACTATGACTCCCTACCCCACTGCTGGCACCTAATCTTGTATCAGGCCCAACACTGTGGAAAGGAAGGAGTTTAAATTGTATGACAAATTTGAGTTTGGGATTGAATTGGACATTTTTATTATATGATAAATGAGGCTATTTGTTAATTCCATAGGACCTGCCTGGGATTTCATCCAGGAGCCTAGAAGCAGTGTTCAACTTAGCACAGGAAAAAAAATAATAATAATAATTGCTTTCTGTTTGTACTCCGTTGGGTCCAACTCATTTAATGAAACAGCAACTCAGTAATAAGAAAACAGAGCCTATAACCTCTGTCTGGATGGCCTGTAAACACGCAGTGTGGTTTGGTTATAGTACAAAGCATGAATTTTGTACTTAGAACTTCCTGTATGTTAGGAACCCACCCTCAGAGAGATGGCCTTTTAATTCTCTTTCTTTTTAGTTTTACCCCTGCACTTTGGTCGTCCATCATCAAGAAAAAAATAAAAAAAGATGCCATAAGACCAGGGCGAATTCTTCTTGCACCCTCAGCAGGGAACTGAGCACATGGATGTGACAGACAAGAAATATGTGGCAAAGACTGAAGCCAAGGAGTGAGAGGGAAGCTTAGCTATCCATGACTAGAGATGGAACCTTACCATAGGGAGAACCCTGTCCATTAACTCAGCACTTCAAGGTGGCTGGGTGCACGTAGAGGACACAGAAGCAAGCAGAAGTGAACAAAAGCTCAGGGGCACTAGCAGGGCCTCCTGTAGAATCTGCAAGGCTGGGGAAAGTAGGCAAGTGAAGAAAGAGAGTAGGGAGCTGGGAGAAGTGGAGGCCTGGTCAGGCAGGAGGTCTGAGAAAGCCAGAAGCACTCTGGTACAGGGTGGCCAGACATGGCAAAGAATAGGTCTTTTGTTTTATGGGGCCTCCAATCTCTAGAGGGTCTGCTGGACAAGGGGAGAGAAAAGCAGTATCTATCTTAGTATATGCTATTATAGCAAATAGAATCACCAAGAATTAAATGAGGAGAAAACAACTGTATGGAAATAGATATTCTCATGAGAGAGTCTGAGAGAGGGAAAACTTTAGCAATACTAAAATTGATCAACTATTGTCACCAGGAAACTCAGTTAAATTGAAGAAATATTGTGTGCTTGCATGATTAAAAGATGCTAGAGATAGCAGATTTATATTGCTTGCTTTGAAGAAATTACTTGCTTGGATATAACAATGTAAAACACATTAAAAAGTACGAGCATTCAGTTTTTAATTTTAAGCCAAATAATCGGGGTAAATTTATTCCTCGTGAATCACATAATTTCAACCTTTTATTATGCAAAACTGACAATTCAATTTAAATTGCGAGAGTATGTTTGGCACAATTAATTTTAATGATATTTACCGTTTGCTACATCTCCTAAAAGTCGGAACATCTTGAAAAATTTGTTCAAGTTATTTCAAACCACTTTCAGATCTTTGCTAGCTGGTGAAAGTCCAGCTCCCATCAACTGAGACTTGAAAAACTGACAGTCACAAGTGCTGATTTGGTAGCAATATCAGAAGGGAGATTTCCATATCAACAAATTCAGGTGCAAGAAGAAGTTCTTGCTGCCACATCAGGGGCCTCATTACAGACACTAGACATGTTATGTCGGTACCAGACAAGTCCTTAAGGCAAAATAATGCTGACCTAGCCTCCCCAATATGTGAAGGTCTAAGGTGTTGGGGGATTTGGCATGAAGTGCCTTTGTAACCTCTACTGTCACCCCACCCCCATTCCAGGTGCGCCCTAGCCTTCCGAGAAATAAGGCTGCACTTCCTCTAAGATAACAGGTAATAGGGCATCAGTGAATACATTAGGGAACATTCCAGAATGAAAATACACACTGCTGGAATCAAGGGGAGAATTTAATTATATCTTGGGGATTTAAAGAGAAACTTAAAACCCGAATGGATGAAGCGATTTGCTCAACATGGACCAGATAGGCCAAAGAGGAGTTCCTGAAATTTGGACTACAAAAATTAAATCTTTGTTCAGTATATTTTAACATCCAGTTTTAAAGTCCATATTTTGTTTTGTTATTTAATTGGGTTTTCTTCAGCCGGATGCAACTTTGTGTTGCCAGCAGTATCTAAATCTTAAGTTCCTGTGTGAAAAATATGTGATTGCTCTAGAAATTTCTCTTTCCAGGAATCCAGAACAGCTAGCTTTTCACAGTCCCAAAGCCATCATTTTGAAGGCAAGCGAGGTCGCTGTGCTGACTTGCTTTGTCCTACCATGCCTGGTTTTGGACTTTTAACATGTCCTTGCACTCTTTCTTTCTCTCAATTTCCAAACTTTCCCAGGCAGAGTCCCAGACTTCGAGGTTGGGACAGAAGCCTCTGTGTCTGTCTCTTTGCTCACACTTTGGAAACACCTTTGTGAAGGAAATAAGCCTTTCTCTTCCCTCCTGCCTGGGCACTATTGACAGGTCACCAGGGAGCTGGCCTGGGTGCAAATCATCAGCCACATGCACAGGGAGGAGTGTGCGTGGACCAGACATAAAACAGGCAGTTTGAACATTGAAAGAGGAACAAAAACTCTTCCATCACAATTAAGCATGGACTTGACTTATGGAAAAGTTAAGGCTAGCATCCCAATATGAAACAAAATAAGACTTATAATTGGGAAGTTGCTTCTGGGAGGAACAAAAGGAGCAGCCAAACTCAGTGTCAGTCATCTGGGAGTGGCTTAGAGAGGAGAGCCCAGGTGGGCTTCTACCTGCACTATCCACAGCCTCCTCTTCGGGCTTCCCTGCCAGACGTTTGGTTTAATGCCTTTTTTCTCTCTTCTTTTGTTCCTTTCTTTTAATTTCTCATGTTTGCAGTCTTAACACATATTTAATATATATACTTGGGGACAGTGGTGCACAACTGTAATCCCAGCAACTTGGGAGGCAGAGGCAGAAGAATTGCAAGTTGAAGGCCAGCCTGGGCAACTTAGTGAGCTCCTCGGCAATTTAGCAAGACTGTCTTGAAATTTTGAAAAATAGAAAAAAGACTGGAGATGTGGATCAGTGATAAAGCATCCCTGGGTTCACTCTCCAGTACCAAATTTTATATACATACATATAAAATATTACATACATATGTACCAAATTTTACATATATAAAATTACATATATATCTAAGAAAATTTAATGCACTTAGATAGTGATGGAAATAGTATAAAAGGAATCCATCAAAAATTTCCTTCCAAATTTTCCTTCCCTCTTTTCCTTTTTCCAAACAGCCAACTCCTGTTACCATTTCTAGAGTAAAACTTTCTGGAGATAATAGCGTGCATATACCAGCAAAAAACGTTCCCTTAGAGACAAGCACATGATGTATACACACATACATATACATATTAATAATACTGAGTGGCAGTAAGTAGCCTATAATGACTCTACTTCTGGTATTTTAAATACTTCCTGTTTTAGAATCTACTTAATCCCCATTGCCTAAGTGGTGAGCACACTATTACTATCTTCAGATAGGCTATTGTTATCCCCATTTTTTCGATGAAGAAACCAAGGTACTGAGAGGGTAAGAGGCTCTCCCAACATCATACCACTCATTTATGGTGGAGCCAGAACTGAAACCCAGCAGTCTGGTATGGAGCTCATATTCCCAACCACCAGGCACCACTGTCTTTCCCCAGCAGCAGTCGGTGGAAGTTTGGGGGTGGGGGGCGGGCACCGACAGACCTAGGAACCCAAGGCTAGCCATTTCAGAGACAGTGTCCTGCAAATCAAGGGTGGGTGGATAGTATGCAGAGCATGCATCTCCTGCCCGTGGTACCCCAAGGCAGCCACTGTCTGGAAATAACGATCTGTGGAGTTTAATTAACAGAACACACGCTGGAATGCCAAGAACAACAGGAACTCCATGGGTGGATGCCTTGGGGTTGAACATCAGAATTGAGTGCCCTTCATTGCCATCTTTCAAGCTGCTACGGATAGCAGTGGGCGGAGCAGCACTTGCTGGGTTTGGGCAGGAGAATGGTCTGGATTAATTACACAGATGGATCACTTTGCTTAGAAAAAGCCAGTGGATGGCTTGATGAAGTGACTTCTACAACCATAAAATTGTGAGATAGATGGCTCTCTCTGTACAAAATGGTGCCCTGAAGATATTAACCTCACATACAAAGTAAAAACGATATGAATGAATTTTAGCAGGCAGGAAAAAACTTCTTGTGATACTTGCAAATGGTGCTATCTTGCCAAGGTTGCTGGATTCAACTGTCAAACTAGGGGAAAGATTTTTTGACAGACTGCTCATGGAGCTGTGGGATCAGTGCTTGTTTTGGACATGCAGAAGATTAAAATGGAGGGTCAATACCTTGAAAAGATCCTTGAATGTATGAGGCTTCAAGGGAAGGGATTGTGGGATTTCTGTTGATTTTATAGACAAGAAATGTTTTCTAAGCAAATTTGTTTCATGTCCTTGACTCAGCTGTAAGTTCTGAGACCTCTCGTAACCCCCGGGGGGGAAGGGTAAAACTAGGCCCATTGGGGGATGCAGGTCAGGTTATTGTCCTTGGGGCCAGCACACCTTACAGGCGCATCAGCCCTTACTGCATGGTGCTAGGTGTGGGCTCCATTTCTGCAATCCACATGGTGTCTGCCTTAGGGAGAAAACTCTGCAGAAACTGGGAAACCAGGCCCTCTAAGCTTGTGGAAGTCTAGTGAGCAAGCCAGCATCTTTGAGCCCACTCAAGTTGTTTGTGAAAACAGGTAATAATCCCCCACAGAAATGTAGGGTTGGAGACAGTGACAAATGAGAGCATGTGAGAGCTACAAAGCACCATGAAATGCTGGTCCAGGTAGTTAGCATAATGTTGAGGTCTAATATACCCAATGCCTGTCTTCTGCCTCTGGCTCTTCATATACCACATTTGTTTTTTTTTTTTGTTGTTGTTGTTCATCTTTACTGTGCTAATAAATACACACAACATAAACTGTATCACCATAATCATTTTTTCCCACCATGCCCATAATGGTAAGTTTAGTTCCTGAAGTACCATCATGTAGACACCAGGAACTCTAGTCTGGAATAACAGTGTGAGCATTTTTAAGTGTACAATTCAGTGGCATCGAATATATTAACCATGCTGTGCAACCATCCCTGTTATCCTGATCACCTTCATTATTCTGAGCTGAGACTTGGTAACCATTAAACAATAACAGCTCCTTCCACTCTCCTACCTAGCCCATGGTAACACAATCATATATCTTACTACCTCTAACAGTGTGCCTAGAAGGTATCTTATATTAGTGGAATCGTAAAATATATATCTGGCATATTTCATATTGCATAATGTTTTCGAAATCCATCCATGTTGTAGCATGTGTCAGAATTTTCTTCCTATTTAAGACTGATATTTTGCTCATCTATTCAACTCTCATGGACAATTGGGTTGTATCCACTTTTGGTTGTTAATAAGCCTGCTATGAACATAATATAATGTATAGGTTTGAGTCTCTTTTGCAATTCTTTTGAGAATATACCTAGGAGTTAGAATTGCTGGATTGTATGGTTATTACTGGATTCATGTTTAATTTCTTGAGGAACGGCCAAACTGTTTTCCATAGCAGCTGCACCATTTTACATTCCCGCCAGCCATGCACAAGAGTTCCAGTTTCTTCACACTCCCAGGAATCCTTGTTCTTTTCCATTTTTTGGTGAATAGCCATCCTGATGGGTGTGAAGTGGCAGGCCTACTTGTTTGGGAAGAATATCAATTTATATCTCCACATTTGGAGAAACCCAAGAGTGGATAAAGTTAACTGATGACCACTGAGTTCTGGCAGAACCTGGCGCACACCTGTCCCAGGAGTCATTGTTGCAAGTTCTTCTCCACAGCAGAATGATCTTCCAGGGAGGGTATGGGAAGAGAAGTTGGGGGCATAAGCACCTGACAATGCTGACCATTCTTTATTTCTTTCTTTATTTATTTATTTGCTTTAGTTGTACACAATACATTGGTCTTTACGTGGTGCTGAGGATCGAACCCGGGTCGCACACATGCTAGGTGAGCGCTTCTCCGCTGAGCCACAACCCCAACCCCAATGCTGACCATTCTTATTCATCCATTCATTCTTTCAGTTGGTTGTTTATTATACCATATTTATTGAATACTTATTTTGGTGGTCAAGAGCAGAGAGAATTGTATGGAATTCTGTAGCAATTAGATTTTAGGCTCCACAAAGGAGCCTTAGGAATCATCTTATCTAACACTTTCCCTACTCAGGAATGTTTTCTAAAACTAGAGAGGAAGAGGGCCCAGGTTTCCAAATCGGAGATTGGTCAGAAACAAGGTATCCCAAGTCATGAAGCAAATCCTGTCTAATTTGTGGGGGGAAGGGTTGAAAACCAGGGCAAGTATTTGCAAGGAAGCTCTCTTTTCTTACTGCTCACTAAACAGTCTAGTCACTTGATCAGCCCGTGAGATTTGAACGCAATAATACAAGTGTCAAGTAAACCTGATTAGATAAGCCCCAAGTACTCACACAGTCCTTACATTGTGATAACCTTCCAAAAAAAAAAAAAAAAAAAAAAAAGTCACCTACAGGCTGTGTGCAATCGGAGATAGTGCTGACTTGGAATTTGAGAGCCAGGCAGGAGTGTATTTGATTTCAATCTGGGAAAATTCCAGAGAACTAAATTTGGAGGATTTATGAATATCGTAATATCCAGGCAATTGGATTTCATCGAGAAACACAGATTTATTTTTTTAGCTCATGCTGGGACACTTCAGCTATATTAAAGGGCAAAGAGAAAGAGATGGAAACTGGCTTGAATGCAATTTCTAGATACAATTTCCACATATATGCTTATTTGACTCCGGTTAATGCTCAAACCTCAGGAGTCCAGAAGTAAACTGGACTCAGACAACATTTCCTAAAGTCTGCATTCTCTTCTATTGCCTGGACATCCCCCAAAGCCACACAAAGGACCAAGATAGACCTCATCTGCTTCAGTCAGGGGCAGACCAGCACTTCTTAGATCTGGGTGGAGATTTACAGGAAATATTTCCCAGTCTTCACATACACCCCATGACAAGGTCTTTGAGATGATGGCTGGAAAATAAGATTAAATACAATTACACTAAACTTTCCATAACGCGAGTGCCAACCACTTTATTTCTCATTCCATTTGTGTGCTTGCTGCTCTGCTTCAGTTCATATTTCACTACCATGTTTGAGTATCTGGAAGTCCTTTGCAGAAGTAATTAATGTCTTAAGTAGATGTAAGAGCTTTTTGCATATAGACTTACATTTAGGATTACTCTTTGAGGTGCTCCAAGGCCTTCAGTTGTGTCCTGGGTCTCCTCCCCATATAGCAGAATGTCAGAATCTCAAAGGCAAGTATGGGTCTGGAGACTGACAACAATCCTAAAATCAGGGCATTCATCTGATGCTTGACATAGCTGTTCTATCTGTCCCAGGCTATCTTTTATTTTTGACTCTGGATGCTATTGGGAAGCCTCTCCCAACCCTGGCATCTTCTCTTCTTCTTCATGGCTTAGCCATCTGGGTCTGTTCTTCCCTGCTCCCAGTCTGGCTTCCAGTCATAACCACCATCAACATCTTTATATTCAACTTCATCCCATTAGCCTAGTTCTTTTTTTTTATTATTCTAATTTGTTATACATGTTTGCAGAGTACATTTCATTTCATATTACATATAAAGAGCACAATTTTTCAAGTTGCTGGCTTTATAGAAAGTGTTTTTTACAACAATTGTGTCTTCATACATGTATTTAGGGTAATCATGGATAACTCAGTTTGCTATTATTCCTATCCCCTTGTCCTCCTCCCCCCTCTTTGTTCTATTTAAAGTTCTTTCATTCCTCTCATCCCCACTCCCTTGCTTTTAAGTTAGTATCTTCATATCAAAGAGATCATTTGACCTTTGGTTTTTTGGGATTGGCTAACTTCACTTAGCATTATTTTCTCCAACTCCATCCATTTACCTGCAAAGGCCATGATTTTATTATCTTTTAATGCTGAGTAGTGTTCCATTGTGTATATATACCAAGTTTCCCTATCCATTCATCAGCTGATGGGCATCTGGGTTGGTTCCACAATCTAGCTATTGTGAATTGTGCTGCTATAAACATTGATGTGGCTATGTCCCTGTAGTAAGCTGTTTTTAAGTCCTTTGGGAATAGACCAAGGAGTCAAATGGGATAGCTGGGTCAAATGGTGGTTCCATTCCAAGTTTTCCTAGGAATCTCCATACTGCTTTCCAGATTGGCTTCACCAATTTGTAGTTCCACCAGCAATGTAAGAGTGTGCCTTTTCCCCCACATCCTCGCCAGCATTTATTGTTGTTTGTTTTTTTGACTGCCATTCTGACTGGAGTAAGATGAAATCTTATAGTAGTTTTGATTTGCATTTCTCTAATTGCTAGAGATGTTGAACATTTTTTCATATATTTGTTGATTGTTTGCATATCATCTTCTGAGAATTGTCTGTTTAGTTCCTTGGCCCATTTATTGATTGTGTTATTTGTTTTTTTTGGTGTTAAGGCTTTTGAGAGCTTTATAAATCTTTGAGTTTAGTGTTCTATCTGATATGCTTGTGGTAAAGATTTGCTCCCATCCTGTAAGTTCTCTGTTCACCTCACTGATTGTTTCTATTGCTGAGAAGAAGCTTTTTAGTTTGAATCCATCCCATTTATTGATTTTTGGTTTTAGTTCCTGCACTATAGGAGTCTTATTGAGGAAGTTGGGACCTAAACCAACATGATGGAGATTTGGGCCTACTTTTTCTTCTATTAGGTGCAAGGTCTCCCAGTTTAATTCCTAGGTCCTTGATCCACTTTGAGTTAAGTTTTGTGCATGGTGAAAGAAAGAGATTTAATTTCATTTTATTACATGAGGATTTCCAGTTTTCCCAACACCATTTGTTGAAGAGGCTGTCTTTTCTCCAGTGAATGTTTTTTTGGCACCTTTGTCTAATATAAGATAACTGTAGGTATGTGGGTTCGTCTCTGTGTCTTCTATTCTGTGCCATTGGTCAACTGGTCTATTTTGGTGCCAATACCATGCTGTTTTTGTTACTATTGCTTTGTAGTACAATTTAAGGTCTAGAATAGTAATGCCACCAGCTTCATTCTTCTTGCTAAGAATCGCTTTGGCTATTCTGAGTCTCTTATTTTTCCAGATGAATTTCATGATTGTTTTTTCTATTTCTATGAGGAATGATATTGGGATTTTGATTGGTATTGCATTGAATCTGTACAGTGCCCATTAGCCTAGTTCTGTTTCAAAGCTGTTTTTAAGTCCTTTGGGAATAGACCAAGGAGTCAAATGGGATAGCTGGGTCAAATGGTGGTTCCATTCCAAGTTTTCCTAGGAATCTCCATACTGCTTTCCAGATTGGCTTCACCAATTTGTAGTTCCACCAGCAATGTAAGAGTGTGCCTTTTCCCCCACATCCTCGCCAGCATTTATTGTTGTTTGTTTTTTTGACTGCCATTCTGACTGGAGTAAGATGAAATCTTATAGTAGTTTTGATTTGCATTTCTCTAATTGCTAGAGATGTTGAACATTTTTTCATATATTTGTTGATTGTTTGCATATCATCTTCTGAGAATTGTCTGTTTAGTTCCTTGGCCCATTTATTGATTGTGTTATTTGTTTTTTTGGTGTTAAGGCTTTTGAGAGCTTTATAAATCTTTGAGTTTAGTGTTCTATCTGATATGCTTGTGGTAAAGATTTGCTCCCATCCTGTAAGTTCTCTGTTCACCTCACTGATTGTTTCTATTGCTGAGAAGAAGCTTTTTAGTTTGAATCCATCCCATTTATTGATTTTTGGTTTTAGTTCCTGCACTATAGGAGTCTTATTGAGGAAGTTGGGACCTAAACCAACATGATGGAGATTTGGGCCTACTTTTTCTTCTATTAGGTGCAAGGTCTCCCAGTTTAATTCCTAGGTCCTTGATCCACTTTGAGTTAAGTTTTGTGCATGGTGAAAGAAAGAGATTTAATTTCATTTTATTACATGAGGATTTCCAGTTTTCCCAACACCATTTGTTGAAGAGGCTGTCTTTTCTCCAGTGAATGTTTTTTTGGCACCTTTGTCTAATATAAGATAACTGTAGGTATGTGGGTTCGTCTCTGTGTCTTCTATTCTGTGCCATTGGTCAACTGGTCTATTTTGGTGCCAATACCATGCTGTTTTTGTTACTATTGCTTTGTAGTACAATTTAAGGTCTAGAATAGTAATGCCACCAGCTTCATTCTTCTTGCTAAGAATCGCTTTGGCTATTCTGAGTCTCTTATTTTTCCAGATGAATTTCATGATTGTTTTTTCTATTTCTATGAGGAATGATATTGGGATTTTGATTGGTATTGCATTGAATCTGTACAGTGCCCATTAGCCTAGTTCTGTTTCAGATTAATCCCACTGCCAGAGCTCAGCAAGGAAAAGCTCAAATGCCTTCTTCTAAGACACAAACAGGACTGACATATTTTAGAAATATTTGTAATACACCAACATTTTAAAATATGAGTAAGGACTCAAATAATTTTAAGATGAAATTAAATACAATCCTGTGGAGAAGCTTCCAGCCAATTAAATTATAGACCTCAAACTAATTGGGAGTTCAGCACAGTTACCAAAGGAGGTTGAATCTGAAAGGGATTGTTGAAAACATCTTTCTGGGAGCTGGGAGACTGGACAAGCTGGTCTTCCATCATAGTATTAGTGGTTAAAATGGTCTTCAAGATCGGTATTGGTAGGAACAGTCCAAGTTAATGTCCAGATCTTCCAGTTTGTGGTCACACAAAGGCAGATGGGGACCCAATCACTGAGCCATTGAGGACAAACCGAGAAAAAACTAGGGCCAGCCAGTTCTGAGAAGGATTGTACATACACACTGCTCTCAAGGAGCTTACGTTCTTGTCTGGATAGAGGCAAATCAAAAACACAGCAAGCACAAGAAATCCAGGGAGGATTTGGGGTGCCCTCCTGACCTGCCTGGACATGTCTCCTCTTCTGATCCCAGTCCTCAAGCTTCATCCTCACCTATCCAGGCCTCTCTGGGCCTGAAAAGCTAAGCCTTGTGAGAGCAATACCAGCAACACTGGTTGCAGAAGTCTATGGAACCCCTTGTCTGCCCAGATCAGTCCCAGAAAAGGACAACCGTACCGCACAGTGTGGAGGCTAGTGAGCCCTTGTGCCTGTGTGGAGCTTGTAGAGAGTAGGAGGACCTTCCCCCTGGGCTTTGCGTCTACAAGAGGAGGAGCCTCTTTTAATAATTCCTCCCCTCCCCCCGTCTCCATCCATGCCCTCACTCTTGAGGGTAGCCAACTGGTCACTGTATTGGGAGAAGAATCTAGAAAACTTGTTCCAGATCGGCCTAGAGACAGAGCAGATCCATCCTGGTGCTCCTGGGAAGCCTGGCCTTGCCAGAAACTGCATTGATCCTTGCAGAGGAAATGTTTAAGATCATCCTTAAGATGCAGATCTAAAACCACACTCACTGACCAGTGGATTAGTGATAAAGCTGATATGCTAATCTCCAACTGTCTACCTCCTCACATCTTTCTTTCTATGGATGTTTGAATTCAGGTAGAGAAAAGGGTGTTATGCATGAGTCCCCTAAATCCCAAATGGCTTTAACATTTAGAGGAAACCCTTTATTCTTTTTCTCTTAACCATCTGCCCAATCCCACACATTTCCACATTTTCCCTTCCTGTTTTACAGTCCCCAACTTCTGCTCTATTCTGCTGCAACTCCTAAGCATCTAATGGATCAAGCTGGATTATCTGACCTGAGAGGCTCCTGGCTTCCTCCCACTGAGAGGAAAATTACTGATGCGTCTGCTGTGGATTATGCTCTCCCTCAGATAATGGTCTGCCACTACTGAGAAAGAAAGACTTCACTGTGCCCATGTTCTCAGAACCCAGGGCTCTCAGGAGTCACCTTCTTTTTGTCAGGCACCTGTCATTTCCCTTCAAGATTCTTGGGCCCGTTACTTTAAGCCTTGATGCTGAGAACCCTGATCTGCCCAGGAGGATTGGCTCTCATGTATAAAACAGAAGCATTTTCTCACATGAAACTCAGCACCAAGGACACAAGACTGTCTCCAAAATCAGGTCAACGTCGGGTCAGATAACCAGAGCCTGGAATTTTCAAGTATCTCCAGTAGCTGGTTCTACAATCTTGTCTATTTCATGTGCAAGGGAGGGGAGACCGATGATTTTCTGACAGCTTCCAGACCTGGTGCTCTGCTAAAGATAGGATGTGAATGCTGGGTATGTCCCCCCGTGATGGTAGAATAGGAGAATCCATTCCCTGTCTACGTAGGCTCATGCCAGGGGCTGCATTCTTTGGCTGCTGGGTCCCCTGACCTGACTCTCCTTACTCCCCTGCACTGAGCATCGCTGAGGACCTTCAGAATCTATTAATTGATGTTTAAGTGAAAACTCATGAAAGAGGTTTCACAGGGCACCTTAGGAGGTTACCCCTGTGCAGTGTGCAGCACACACCAGTGAGGTAACAGCTCTGGGCTCTGGCAGGAAAGCTAGAGGGCTAGCAAGCTCTTCTCTGCAGAGTGGCACCACAGGGTGATTCTACCACAGTCAGCTGCCAAGGGGCATCTTGAGTCCCACCTCCTACAGAAAGCCTTTTCTGATCACCTAACCCTGTGCTACTCTGAAACTCTTTAGTACTTAGAGATACTGTAATGGAACATAATTTAGTTATTAATTGGATACTACCTAATATTGATCATTGCCATTCTCTATATGTCCTATTTTACCACCAAGACTGGGAAATATATTTCATATTTCTTTAAACTTCCCCCATCATGTCTAGTACATGGAGGACACTTGGAGACACTGGGAAGAAAGACCCTTGGCTTCTCGAAATACCACCCACATTTTCTATGCATCTCAAATTTTCATCCTCTAGGAAACCTTCCCCAACCACTTTGGTTCACATTGATTTCTTCTACCCTTTCTGTCCACTTGTTATTGCCTGAGCCAACCATTTTGTCACTCAATTATATTCTGCATGGATTTGTTCTTGGAATTGACATAGGAAAGTCCTGTCTTTACAGCTATAGCCAGGGTTTCCCTGAGGTAGGCTGGGCAAGGTGCCATATCAGGATCTGAGCCACACAGGTCTCAGTCATTCTCTGTTGTTGTCCTGAAGGTCATAGTCCCCACAAAGGAAGGTCACATTCCCCAGCCTGGCCACTGTTATCTCTTGAAGGGTAGCCATCAGCACCAGGTAGACCCGAGTGTGAATCCTGGCTGGACACTTATGAGGTGTCACTGCAAACACCTCACCTGAGCTGTCCAGCCTCATTCCATTTGCTCATCTGTAACATAGGGCATTGGAGTGGGAATCATACCATCCACCAAACAGGGCCATCTGAGCCCAAGTGCTACTGCCCCCTAAAAACATCAGGCATGTAGAATCAGGGTTAAGAGTGGTCCCGTGGAGCCAAGCATGGTTTCAAATGCCTGTAATCCTAACAACTCAGGAGGTTGAAGCAGGAGGATTACCAAGTTTGACGCCAACTTCAGCAATTTAGCAAGGTCCTAAGTAACTTAGCAAGACCCTGTCTCAAAATAAAAAATAAAATAAAAAGGGCTGGGGATATGGCTCAGTGGTAAAGCACCCCTAGGTTCAATCTCCAGAACAACAACAACAACAAAAAAAGTGGGTCTCCTGGAGTCAGACCATGTGCCCTTAACCTAGTGACTTACTTCCCTAACCTGCAGTTTCCTTATCTGTACAATAAAGATAATTCTGTGAACCTCACAGGCTTAGTGAGGATTCTGTGAGATGATGTATCTAATTAAGGGCTTACATGTTGGTTGTGTTGGAAGTGGTAGTGATAACAGTAAAAATCTGCTATCACGGTAAGCGGCACAGGAAAGGTGGTTAATAAACGCTGTCCTTACCATGCTGGGGCCTTGGGGCTCCTTGTTCATCTCCTGGTATCAAGGTCTGCTGTCCCTCCTACATCTGCCATCTACATAGCACAAAGCAGGGCTTGCAACCACATCAAATCTTTATTGTATCTACAAAGGCAGGCCTAGGCAAACAGGGGCCTCTGTGTCTCTAGTGACAGTGTTTTTAGTCTCCCCACCCCACCCCCCACGAGATATACTGTATCTCTTAATTCCTTAATCCCACAGAAGAGCTGTGATAAATTCTTACTCCAGGGTGACATGTAACAATTTATAGTGCAATAAAATGCACAAGAGTCCTCCCTTAGCAGGAATGTGACAATGGCCCTTTTCCCAAAGCACCCCACACAGAGGAAGCTGTGCTAAGGGCAAACTTAGCTTTCCAGGAGAAACTCACTGTAAGCCCCACAAAGCACGAGGAGCACTCTCAGGAGCTTGGCTTAGCATTTGGAATCTTGTGGCCACCGACTGTTTCTTGGGCTAGCTGTCAGCCCGCCTTGTTAAAGCAATTCCTCAGAGGATGGCAAATTTCCACTCTTTGGAATTGAACAGATGCTAAAAGTTTCTCTGACATCCTCACGCTTTATCATGTACAGTCAACACTGGAGTCTACAAATCAGAGTGCTGTGCTCGAAGCTCTGGCCAAATTGAGCCCTTTAATGTGTTTAACTTCTGAAATTTTCCCTTTAGTTTCTGTCATTTCTGGTATGTTACTTAATTCCTACCTAAACCTTTTAAATTGTGATTTTAATGCAACTAAACAGATACCATAATGTAATCCTTCAAGAGACTTGATTTTCTGTGATGATAGAGATCCTCTATTCCAGATTAATCATATTACCTTAAATTTGTGTGCTTCCAGGTGAAGCAAGAAGGGTATAAAAAGGCAGCATTGCTATTGTTCTGTCTTACTGTAGTTCATCTCACCCATTTAACTACTGGCTTTCAGAAAATCGAGACCATTTATTTATGTTAAGGGCACAGATGGAAAACTGTAAAGAGGCTGCAATTGACTTGGGAAGAAGAAAGTTCAAGTATAACAAGGAGTGGTTCCAAGAAGTGTCACAAATCCAGGAGGAAGAACTTCTTTTTGTTGAACAGCAATACAAACTTAAAGCCATGATTAGCTTTAGAGAGGGAGAGGTATAAAGGTGATCCTGAATCGACTGATAAATCTCAAATGTGTTTACTCATGCCCAGAAAATACAGTCATGTCCAGACACATACTCCTGGGTCCCCAGAGTCATAGAGTAACATTCATTGCTGGGAGAGGCTCCCTTCAACCAGGAATACATCACTGACCCAGAATCTTGATAGAGGTGTGGAAGACTGATTCAGGAGGTCTGGAGTGGGTCTCCCCATTCTAAATTTTAACAGACCCCACCCCCCAGGAGGTTCTGAGGCAGCTGGTTTGTGGACCATACTTTGAGACACTCTGGAGTAGTCGACCCCAGGATTTTTCAGCTGTGTAATATATATACAGCCTCTAAACATTCGATTTTTTTTGTATATTTTCTACGTTCATAGCCTGTGTGTATAACTGCAGGAGACTACACACCATCTGTCTCTCTCTGCTGTATATATAGATTCCACATGTGCCTCATTTATGAAAGAACAACTGAATTTTATGTTTTCAGCAAAATCAAATAAATAGAGTATATGAATTTGAGTAATTTCATTCCTTACTTGGCCCAGAAAAAGAATCTGATTTATAAAAGATGACTAGAATCTCAAGCCTGGCTTCACATCTCTGAAGACTAAACACAGAGTGTCCATGAGCTTCATTTCAGGGACCATTTCAAAGAAATTTGGGGATTTTGACTTTAATGTCCAATGGCTCTTCACTCCTTGCACCCTTGAACCTGGGGTTGACCTCCAAAGTCTGAAGCCTCACAAAGACTTCCAGCTTCAGAAAGTTATTAAATTTATTCTTCCCTGCCTTGGCCAAGGGGGGAATTTTTTTTTTTAATTCCTCTTCTGTTAATTGTTCACCTTTAGTGATGGCAAATAGGTTTTAGCTCATGATCACTTTGCAGAGGCTGACCAGAGAAATGGGCAGAGAAGGATTCTCAGGCTCTATGTGGGCTTCAGTGAAGGAATGTGACCTAGTTCCTTATGGAGTAGGATGGGATCACTTTGAATCACAGCCCTGGCTTTCTCATGCAAAGACCTACTCATCTTAAACATGATTTTAGAATCTAGACATTGGACAGGTAAGGGTTAAAACTTCTGTCTCCTGTCTTCAGATTTTTATGTTCTTCCCAAACCTCATTGATAATAAATCATCCATACTAGTGGGGGGCAAGGCTACTGATGGTTGTAAAATGTCATCCCTCAGTCCTGTTCTTCAGATGACCTGTTTGTATTTGTAGCGAAGGCCTTTTCTGTCCAATCCAGACAAGACTTGCTAATTGTACTGATTTGGGGTGGAATATGAGAAAATAGTAATCTCATACCAAGTTGTTGGGGGTTTTCAGGCATGGGAAAGCCCTATCTATCTCAGTTTCCCTGTTTCTGAGTGACATTTTCAAGGCTTGGGAACAATGCCCTTTCATTCACTGGACTCTTCCACCTCCTGACTCAATTTGTAGATTTATCAAATTTGTTGATTCTAAGGCTGTCTGCATTTATGAACACACATACAACAAATAAATTAACCCACTATGAAGTGATTGGCTTTTCCTCCAGTTGGGATGAATGGAGTTCCCTAGGGCTCTTGGCATATACCACATGATGCATTGGATTTATTTTAGTGGGGAAAGCGGGGGAGAGGGATTTAATGAAATGGAAGTAAATCTTATGCACACCCAGTATTTAACTTCTTTGATATTAAACAGTCCGGGGGGGGGGGGGGGGGGGGGGGGGGGGGGGTTAATGGTCAGAATCCAGGGAATGGGGGTAATGTGAAAGGCAGCAAGGAGAGGAAGCAAGCTAGGCTTGGACGAAGCTGAGCAAAGCAGTGAGTCACTGGGTGGTGATACTATTCTCACAGCATTTCTGCTGCATTATTTTGTTGAGAAGAATCAATAAAAAGATGATGCTTGTGGTTTTTAATTTAGTGGGTCTCATCTGAGACCAAATACATCTGACAGTAGCCTTTTTAAAATGCAAACATTGTGCTCAGATTTATTAACTTTTATGTTATGAATATTTAAATATGACCACCCCAATGGTATCATTTTACACGGAGCTAATGCACTTACATTTTTAATGAAACGAGTAGTCAACCATTAAAAATAAAATATTGATATGAACTGTTATACTAATTGATTGGGGGAAGAAAGTTATTGTGCAAGCAAATCAGAGAATTTAGGAAAATGAATAGCAATCACATGACCTAATTATTGTCAGCCCTTGACATTCAGGAAGATGCTGTCCAATATATCTCTTTTCCTTTATGAACAATTGCTTTTTAAAATGTCCAAAGAAAATTATCACTGTAAATCAACTCTCAGGTAGGAATTGTGAGCCAAAAAGCAATATGATGATCAGCAACAGTACTTAGCTGCTGAGTTCCTGCTTACAAAAAAGGGGTGGGGAATGGAGGTAATTTTCTCTTTAATTCAGGTACCAAACCTACTTTTCCCTGGATTTCCCATAAAATGCAGAAAGCTAAACTGAAGATAAATCTCCCCTGAATTTTAACATGCCTGTCCTCTTATCAAGATGTGAATAAACGTAATTGCAAAGTCACTTTAAAGACTCTTTGAAGTTGTCTTTTAAAGTGGAAGAGTTATGGTTGAAAGCCGACCCTGACATTCCTTTTCTAAGTATGATTTTCTGTGTTTGATTGTCTTGAAATGAGTGCTTGGAGTCAAAATTTTAGAGGCTTAAGTAAGGAAGAGTATTGTAGTTTCCAAACTCTGTTTTTTGTGTGTGTGTGGGGGGGGACTGGTCAACTTGTAAATAAAGACCAGATTCACTGCCACCACATATTTTTATTAGTCAGTGAATTCCTAACTTCATTTTGGAGTGAATTGATAAACAGAACAGAACTTTTTTTTAAAAAAAAGTTATAACCCATTTAAGAGATGAGCAAGTTCCAATTTTTTGCTAAATACCTCTCCCGGAAATTTGATGAGCAAAAAATATATTTGGTTCAACAAAACAGGAGACTTCTGCCATGCATTAGTAACATACATTGTGCTGGGGGCTCAGAGAACACAAAGAGAAGAGTGGAGAAGGTGAACTAGGCACTGTGTACGAAGGAATAGAGCAACCAGTGGTAGGATTGAGCATACAGGAAAAGAACATGGTTGAAGTGATACACTGGGCAGGGGAAAGTAGGGGGATACAGGTAAGAACCAGGTATGGGGGAAGCAAAAATAGTTGACCAAGTGAGGAAGAAATACCAAGAGTTTGACAGAGAATGCCATTTAGTGCAGTGCTTCTCAAAATTTAATATGCATATAAATCACCTGGGGAATCTTGTAAAAAATGCAGATTCTGATGTCTGCAGTAGGTTTGAGGTAGCATCTGCAAATTCTGCATTTCTGTCTGGAAGATGCCATTGCTGCTGATCCAGAGTACACGTTGAGTAGCAAGACTAGAGGATCCCGATTTTGTCTGTTGGTACACAGAGAACATCCTTCCTTCTGAACCAATGAATGAATTATTCATTGTCAGTTGTGTACCTAGCAATCCTCCAGGTACTTCAAAGAGTTCAAAAGAAGATGAGAACCCACTTGTCCAAGACCTTTGTCTTTTAGATAAGACATGCAAACACAGAACTACGAGAGTGAAACAGAGGGGACTGTGTATTACAGAGCCTACGTGTGGCTGGAAGCCTTTGGAACAGAGAGGGATCTGTCTGAGCACGTTAGAGCTTAGGCAGAAAAGAGGGGAGTGGCCTTAAGCTGAAAGTGAACATAAAGGGAAAGAGTGTTTGAGGCAGGTGCCCAAGAACTTCAGAGACCTCTGTGGGACCTTCATGTCCCACGGCAAACCCAACAATGACCACCTCTAGGGTTGAAAAAGCTGCCTGTTGTGGTTGGCTCTGACTGAAAAGGCAGGTGTGTGTCTCCTGTAGTCCCCAGAGCACCTGGCACGCTGCCAGAGAAATTAATGGTGATATATTAAGTGAGCGGCTCATTGTCAGAGCTGTCCAAAGAACCACAGAGCAATTACTCTGATTATTAATACTCCCAACATAGGCATTCAAGTCCCAAAGATGAAAAAGTATAGATTTTCAGAGGGGGAAAATATATAAATAATGATTGGGACATGAAAGTCTTCTTAAGATACTCATTTCTTATTTGTTGCTAAATTGAACAAAAATAAATAAATGAAAATAATTTCCCTTCTCAATCCCCTCTTAAAAGATAAGTCACATGTTTGTGCTGAGGTTCAGGCTCTCTGGGTTTGGGAGGCCTTCAGAAACAATCCTTGCTTAGTTTTAAGAAGATTCTACAGATAGATTCTATAGGGATTACTGGAAGAGAACTGTTCCCACATGTCCTAGAACTAAATCACATCAGTCACATTATAACATGGTCTTAAAAACATGGTGTCTTGGTGCCAAAATACCACAGATGGGGTGATTTATAATGAACAGATGATTGTAAGGCTCATGGCTCTGGAGATTGGGAAGTCCAAGATGGAGGAGCTGCGTCTGGCTAGGGTCTTTTTGTGCAGCCATAACATGGTGAAAAGTATCCCAGGAACAAGACAAAGAGCAAAAGAAAGCCAAACTCACCTTTATAAAAAACCACTCTCATGATAATGACATTAATGCATTCATGAGGGCAAGAGCCTTCATGCCTAATCACCTGTCAAGACTATTGTACTAGGAGTTAAGTTCCCAGTGCATGAAATTTTGGGAGTCATAATCAAACCATAGCACTTGGCAAGAAGCGATGGATATTTCCAGAAAGAGGAGAATCCTTCACCATGAAGGATTGATATTTGGGCTGAGCCTTGAAGGATGAGGAAGACACTACCCAGTGGCATGGAGGAAAGGGCTTGGAAAAGATGGCGACCAGCTGCAGCGGAGCCATGTGAAATCCCTGTGAGGACACTGACACACTATGGGGTTGAGGTAAAACTGGGAGCCCACAAGGCCACATAACAGGGAGGTGAGCATGGTACAGCAGGTTAAGGCCAAACTGGGAGGTACCTTAGATACAACGCAGGAACATTTAGATCTTTTTTTTTTTTCAATTGGTGCATTATAATTTTACACAATAATGGATTTGTTGTTACATATTTGTACATGGACACAATATATCAATATAACTTGATTACTTTTGTTCAACAGTATTTCCCCTTTCCCTTCCCTCCTCCCTTCCCCTGGTCTCCTTCTTCCTTCCTCTATTCTCTGGGTCTTCTATTTTCATGAGACCTCCCCCACCCCACCCAACCATTTTTCCCCCCTCTCTTTAGCTTTCACATATGAAAGAAAACACAACCCTTGACTTTCTGAGTTTGGCTTATTTTGCTCTCAAAAGGAACATTTAGATCTCATCTTATACAGAGGGGTATCTAATCATGATTTTCCCACCTTGCTTGGATAAAACACGCTTGTACACACACAATTTAGGCAATTGGCTTTGAACCATGGTCATAAAGCCAAAGATACCTTTGCATAACCTTCCATCTGAAATCTTTGTCTTCATTCAGCTGTATCCTGAGTTATGTGGCAATGGAAGAGTCGATTGGGACAAGTAAGCCAGAGGTGATTTGTGATTTCATTACTAAACTGCTGTGTAATTTTCGTCAAGGGACAACTTCCATTAGCCTCAGTTTCTCCTGCTGCTGAACTAAAAATAACTATCATTTCAGAGCACCAAATCTCACAGTTCTTACAATGCTGTGACAGAGGATGTCTTGCGTGCCAGTTATATGCTTTATCTATGTAATCCTCCAGTGGCCCCAGGGCTCTGTTATCAGCTCTTTCACAGTTGAAGAAACTAAGGCTCAAAGAATTTAGATAATTGATCTAAGGATACCTGTGGCTAATAATTAGCAAAACTGAGATTCAATCAAATTCCAAACTCAATCTAGACTCAATTCTGCCGCACCCTTTACCGCCATCTTGGGGTAACAATCACCATTTCAAAGAAAGTGTCATGGTCAAAGTTGTTTCAAAGCACCTGTATAATGTTATCTCATAATTCTCTTACTGCTGAACCATCTGAAGCTGGACTACAAAGACCTTAAAATTCACCCAGTTCACTCTGTCTGTGTTACAGTAGAGGACACTGGTGTGCAATGAGGCTATGGAACTCACACAGACTCACAGTCCATCCCACTGGTTTCTGGTCCTCTTGTATTTTAATAGTGCAGCACATCAATTAGGGTATCAGAGACCCTATCAGAGTAACTACAGCTTAGGAATTTTCACATCCACCCATTTTCTCTTACTAATAGCAAAGAGTCATTTTCTCTGTTTCCTTTATAACTCCATATTTGATAGTAGCACTGAATTTAAGTATTAGAGGCCTGCAGAGGCCTAGGGTCAGGTTGATGATTGGCAATTCAGGACTAAGATCTAGAATCTGATGTTTCCTGGGGGGATGTTTTGGCATACGTTGCTTCAGGAAAGTGTTAGAAAACTTTAAGCTCTCTCATGATTGAGACGGATAGGAAATTCTTTAAGAGAAACGGTGGTGGTATTGAGGTAAGAAAGTAGGCTTGAAAAATTAAGACCAAAGTAGTATCAAGAGACTCAAAATTTTTTATCTTCTTTAATTTAATAACTCACTTCCAAAAATGTATTTTGGGGAAATAATCAGAAATCCATAGAGAAACAGGCCCAATGATGTTCATCTCAGTATTACAACAATTTTTAAAAACAGAATAAACTGGAAACAAGCTATTCAACCTTAGGAGAATACTTAAAATACAAAATATTATGGAGCCATTAAAATATTACTTATATGACTTTGATAGAATGAGGAAATGCTTACATAGGAATAAAGGATGACATAGTCTATACAGCATGATCCCAGAAATGTAAAGTAATTTGCATAGACTATGGGGAACACACCAAAACACTAACAGACTTTCTCTGAAGGAGGGGTAGAATTATGAGATTAAGATTTTTCACCTTCTGTAAATTTACCTTAGCCTTCCAAAATTTATACAACAGAATGAGTTCCTTTTATAATTTAGAAACAAGCAGCATAGGAAATGTTGTGCAAGTAGTGAAGATGCTATCTCATGCAATGCCTGCTTTATATCCACTATGAGCCACCATCTTACATAAGCCTAAAGCTTTATATTATGATTTAGAATGGCCAGGTGGGTCTAGCAGTAGCAGGAACTGCCCAGAAAGGCCCTTCCTAGAGTTGTGGCTCAGAAATCTGGTGCTACAGGTTTGAATGTGTCCCCCAAAGTTCATATGCTAGAAGCTTAATCCCCAAACTGACATTTTAATAGTGTTTAGAGGTGGAGCCTTTGGGAGGTCATTAGGATTAGGTAAGATCATGAGGGTGGGGCCCTTAGGATGGCACTAATCGTTTTAAAAGAAGAGGAGAAGAACTGAGCTAGCATCTTTATTCGGTCTTACCAGGCAGCATGTTGCCATGTTACCATGCAGCAAGAAAGGCCTCACCAGTTTCAACCTGGCCTCTGAGGTGAAGAGTCAGGAGTCTGGCCAAAGCCTGAATCTGTGGGGTTGAAGAAGTTGCTTTACCATGCCAGGAATAGGACTGGAGAGAGAGACAGACTACAGGACGGTGGCCTAGATTGAAGTGATTCTCCCTGAAAAAATTGAAGACCTTCCAAGAACCGTATTTTTTGCTCTGAGAGGAATTTCAGAAATAAACAAGTGCAAGTCTCTCATGGTCTAGTGAGGCAACCGAGTCAAAGGTTGGGCAGGTTTGCTAAGATCACTCAGCGGATGCCTGAGATGCCCAGTGTCTAGTCCAGTTTGTTTTTCACTGTCCAGTGCTGCCACACTCACAAGGAAATAAATGCCTGGGTACTTTTAATAGTCACCTGCAGTTTGTTATCATAATGGAAACTGTGAGTTGCCCCTGTTCTCCTACCATGGATTTATGATCCCAGCAACAAGCCCAGTATAACAAACAAAGTCAGTGCCAGTGGGCAATAATACTCTTCCCGTTCTCTGTTGATTTATTTCTGAAATGGTTAGATCCCTGATTCGCCCACACACACCCAAATCAAACTCTCTCTCTCTCTCTCTCTCTCTCTCTCTCACACACACACACACACACACACACACACACACACACACACACTGAGCCAAAATGGCAGTGACTCCAGAGGTTTGCAAGGTGTTTGTTCAAGATGTGTGTAGACAATTTCTGGAATTCATGAAAGTTAGAGAGAAAATAGTATCCAACCAATATGCCGCTTTTAGAAGCTTGGTTCTGTGCCTTGAGGTAATGAGAATGTTTTTAGCCTGCTTTGTGGAAATGACTTTGGTCTTTCCTGGCCTTGGGAATAGACCAACGAGGAGATGGTTGCACTTGGAGATAGAGCAGTGAGAAGTTGGATCTGTGATGCTTACCAAGGGGCTTGAAAAAGCAGAACAACAAATCTATTAATACAGTGCAGAAAATCCTATGAGAATGGAAATACTGAATGTAGCAAGCAGTTGAGGAAATGGGCTGGGAGTGGGAGCTGGTTGGAGGCAGATGGAGAGAGGTGGGGACCCATCTGACTCCTCTCGGGACCTGGAGATGCCTAGTCTCCACATCAGACTCCTGCACTGGAGTCTGCCCCACCCTGTCTTGTCCCTAGATGTGCCTACTTCACTCTAGTTCTGTAAATACCTGGAATTCCAAAGCAGGAGTGGCAATGCCTGGGAGTGAGACCGTGTGAAGTGGAGACAACAACACTGGTTGGCAATTATGACCAAAAGCATATACAAACAGGAACAGGAAAATAGTTGCTTCAAAAGTTTGAGGAACAGAATAACCTAATGGTGACAGTGGAGATGACCAATGTTTTTAGATGAGTTTCCTTTATGTTCTGTCTGAAAGTTTAAAAAGGAACATCCAGGATTGCAGTAATTATACTAGAGAATACTTGGACTTGCACCTGATGGAAATTTGGAAAAGGACCTTAAAGTAACAAAAATTAGTATATTACACATTCAAAATAGAAGAGAGAAATTTTAATGTATTCATTATAAGAAATGATAAAAATTTAAGGTCATCAGTATGGTAATTACCTTGAGTGGATCATCACCTACTTTATACATGAATTAAAACACTGCATTGTGTTTCATAAATATGTACAAATTTTGCATGTCAAGCAAAAGAATCTTTTAAGCATAAAAATGTAACAAAGTTTAATTAATAATGTATGACATGGGCACATACTACATGGACTTCATGCTGGAGGATTTAACATCATCATATAAGAAAAAAACATGGCTGGAGTTGTAGCTCAGTGGTTAAGCACTTGCCTCATATGTGTGGGTCACTGGGTTCAATCCTCAGTGCCACATAAAAAAATAAATAAATAAAAACAAAAATATTGTGTCCATCTACAACTAAAAAAAGTTTGAATTTTTTTACAAAAAGACAAAATTTCTGTCCTTGTGGTGCTTATGATTGAGGAAAGACAGAATATGAAAATCATTTATGAGCTGCTGGGGATCACATTTGAAGAAGGTTAAGACAACCTGACACAATAAAAGAATACAGGAGGGCTGGGGATTTAGCTCAGTTGGTAGAGTGCTTGCCTTGCATGCACAAGGCCATGGGTTCAATCCCCAGCACCCAAAAAAAAAAAAAAAAAAAAAAAAAATAGGTGGACTTAGGGAGAGATGGAGATTAAATGAGATACTGTACACATAGGGCTCAGAAGGGTACTTGGAACATAGTAAATGCTCAGTGAATTGTGGCAGTTATATTTATTATTACTGATGGTCTAAAAACATGCTTCAAAAGGCAAAACCTAGTTTTGGACATATGAACTGGAAAAAAAAAAGTCCCTGATCCACATGCCATTCATTCATTCATTTGTTCATTGATTTCACTTGTTTTGTTTTGTTTTGTTTTATCTTACATTGTGAAGAGCTAAAGTCAGTGATAGAGTTCACAAACATATAAAGATCCTTACCTTCCAGGGGCTCAAATTCTAATAGGGATGATAGACATGTATGGATTATTGTAAAGTGGTGAGATACAAAATATGTTATGTAATGCTAAGGTCTGCTTTGCAGGGTCTGTTGTCATTTGGATCTGAAAAGACCTTCAAGGCCCACATGCTGAAGGTTTAGTCCCCAGACCATGGCACTACTGGGAGGTGGTGGAACCTCTGGAGGTGGGGCCTAATGGAAGGAATTTAGGTCATTGAGAGTGTGCACTTGAAGAGGATGTTGAGAACCTGGCCACTTCCTGTCTCTTGTTTTACTTCTTGGTCACCATGAAGTGAAGAGTCCTCCTCTTCCAGGTATATCTGCCATGACTCACTGTGCTACCACAGGTCCAAAACGACAGTGCCAAGCAACCATGGACTGAACCCTCTAAAATCATGAGTCAAAACAAATCCTTCCTCTTTTTAAATAGATTCTCTCAGATATTTTGTCACAGCCATGGGAAACTGACTAACAGTTTCCAAGAAGCCTACACTGAATAAAAGAAAGGAGTTGAGTCTAGAAGGATGAATGATTATACAGGGGCCCTTGTTTTATTACCAGTTTTTCCTTAGGTATGGCATTGGCAAAATGACTTATTTTCTGTTCTTATATCCATATTTTATCTCTCAATTCAATTGCCTGATACTTTAAAAAAAAAAAAAAAAAAAGTTGGAAAGGGTCGTTGCCATGCTATAGTTACAAAATTTTTGGCCCAGAGAGCAAACTCAAAACAGGTGTTTTTCTTATAGAATACTTTGCTTCCAAATTAACCATAAAATGGCTCATCTCCACAAGGATCACAATTCAGAAAAAAAAAAAAAAAAAGTGTGATTTAATCAAAGTATCTCAGAATACTCCATTATCTGTGTATCCAAGAAAGTGAGGGCTTTCTGCCTCCTGATTCCTGTGCCAATCAGCAGATGCTTATAAGAGCAGGAGGCCCAGGCTTACAGAGCTCCATTTTTCAAGCTGTCTCCCTCAGGCAGAATCCTCTGCCCTCTCTCTGCACTCTTCTTCGTCTGGGCCACGGAGATCAGTATCTTAGTGACAGAACCTGTCTGAGATGTTTTATGTTTTACATAAAGGCAAAGGAGAAAAGAATAAAAATTTTTTTAAAAGTCCCCAACGTCCTCCTCAGAGAGGCAACATGATGTTTGTCTTCCTTTAAACCTGTCCACGATCGAGAGCTCCAGCCCTGCCTGGCTCTCTAGCCTCTTCTCTGCCAGGAGCCTGGGCCAAGCCACAAGCAAAGCCCAGACTTGATGAGTTGACTGGTGGCCCAGAGAAGCACGGAGTCATTTGATGCTTCCCACGGAACCCTCACATGGACAGAGTAACTGGATCTGCCAGGCAAGGCCCTTGGAGAGTTCCCTCATCTCTGACCCTTTGGGTCACCCCACACAGCAGGCAAAGTAAGTCTCTGCTAACTCAAATTGGTTCAACAACTAACTGAAAAAGAGCCAAATTTGTCTCTTTTCTAATTCATGTCCAAACAAGCATACGAACAAATAAACAAACAAATGAGGCAAAATTGGAAAAAGAGAAAGTCTGTCCTTAAAGGAACAAGGACTGCAGGCTGGCTAGTCCTCAGAAAGCCCTCTCTCAGTTTTGCTCATTTTGACTACCTCCGATCCTTCCTTTTTGCCTTCTGTGCCAGGAACTGGGCATTCAGTGAGAAGGTCCATTCACAGTAAAAGTAAATTAGGTGGGTAATGTTTTTCAAATCATAAGAACATTCAGGAGGCTGACCCAACTGTGAAATGTGAGTTTCATTTACAACAAATCTCACTTTCCATATAACCATGCTCTGACCCAGATAAGGAAAAGATTCCAGAAAAATCTGTTCTAGAGGTCCCTGCTCTTAAAGGGATTCAGCCTGCTGCCATAGCAGATGCAATTCCACCATATGATGCTCTGAAGGTCAGGAGCAGGAAAGAAAGAGCAGAAGAGAACAGTCCTGAAGAAAATTATTTACTCCTAACAGATCTGACTCCTAACAGTGAAAATAATGGGGGGAGAGAGTAGAGGAGACATCTTAACACACCTTGTCTAATTTTTAGACAAGAAAAGCTAATGGAAGCTGGTTGATGAGTAATCTGATTGCAGAATTTTGGTGGTGGTGTTAGAGGAAGAATTGCAGGAGATGATTCAAGTTGTCTGGGGAAGAATGGGTCAGTTGGTGCGAGCCCACATCCTCCTCACCCATCCCTGAGTTTGGAGCCTTGGCTGCCCATATGTCCAGGCAAAAACCACAGCTCCCTCCCCTATAGACAATGCTTACTAAAAAAACAAGGCATCTAGACCCCAGAAACGTTTGAGAGCTTATGGTCAGACTCCTGTTTCTGCTTTCACCAAAATGAAGCCTGTTAGTCAACAAACCCTACCAAGTGGTGGTGGAGTATTGGGACACCAGTGGAGTGTGATGAAGAAAATGTACTTAACCCAAGTGCACAGCACCTGCTTCACGACACCCATTGTACCATCCTAGCTCAGTGCCTTCCTCAATGTTTATGGAAATAATTGATTCATATGTACTTTAAAAATATTACCTTATAATAATTATCCATATTTATATAGTACAGTGTGGTTATTGTCATTTCCTTATCTTTTCTTTATGTTTCTAGCTCCTCTATTCTAGTTCTTCATAAAAGATATAATTATTGTGGGCCATAGTTACTTTAACAATATGTAGTACCCTAGAACTTATTCCTGCTCTCTAACTGCATTTTGGTACCTCTATCTCTCTTCTCTTTCCTAGCCTCTAAAAAATATGGAACACTTCACAAATTTTGAGTCACCCTTGCACAGGGGCCATGTTGATCTTCTCTGTATTGTTCAATTTTAGTACATGTGCTGTTGAAGTGAGCAATAATTAATATATTGATAACTTACATATAGTAACATACTGCTACTGGTTTTCAGCCTTGATAATCAGCCTAAAAGAACACAGAAGACTAAATAGGGCTATAGGAGAAAATGCAACCTGATCAGCCCTGGCAATGTAAAAGCAAACTCCAGCAATCAAAACATGAGAAAAGATAGGGGAGGAAAAGGGCGGGCACTCATCTCTTTAGGTAACTTGGTTGAAAATCGGAAATACCTTCCAAAGTTGATAGAACATAAAAATTTGTCTTCTTTCACTTTTTTTAATTGGTGTATTATAATTAGACATAATAGTGGGATTCATTGTGACATATTCATATATGCACATGATTTGGTCAATTTCAATCTCCAGTATCTCCCCTTTTCTTCCACTTGACCCCCTTCCTCTACTCTACTGGTCCCCCTTCTATTTAAAAATATATGTTTACATTATCATGCAAAAATATAGAAGGAATGAATAATAGGGCAAAAATAATTGTTCGAAATAAGAAAGTGGGGCATAAAGCAAATTCAATCCTTAACTTTCTGTGGGTGAGGACCTTGACAATATTTTAAATTAATAATTCAAGAGATAGTCCAGGAATCAAGTAGAGTCAGGGAGGCAAACACCAGGATTAAGAGCAGAAAGCATTTGCCTCAGGGAAATGCTAAGCCTGGGGAAGTATGGGGCGGGTAACTATGGCTTCTTATTTTAATTCCTTCCAATGGGTTCTGTTCTCACTGCCCCCCTCCCCCAAACCCAGCCCCTTAGTGTTCTTGATAAGTTGGAGGGGGGGGAATAAAAAGGGAAAGAAAAGAAAGGAAAGGAGGGAGACAGGGAAGGAGGGAGTGAGAAAATGTGATCAGGAGGTTACTTCCTGCTATATTAGAACCATGTTTGTTCTTTCAATTCCCACTAGCGTAAGATGCCACTTGGTAAAACATTGTCCAAAGTGTTTCATTGGTTTTTCTGTCTCCTTCTGAGAAGGACCTGATCATCTGGCAGAGTCATAGTTGAGTTGGAGCAAGAGTTCCAGTAGCCGGTAAGTCCATTCAGGTCTTGTGCTATGGCAGGGTTTGCTGCCAGTCCTGGCCATTGGCCATCAGCCTTTGTTCCACTCTGCTTCTTACAGACCTCGCCCAACTTGGACCCAGGGGTCTGAATGGACCTTCAACTTCTTAGTCTTTTTTTATATTTTTTTTGGTACCGGGGATTGAACTCAGGGGCACTTGGCCACTGGGCCACCTCACCAGCCCTTTTTTGTACTTTATTAGAGACAGGGTCTCACTGAGTTGCTAAGTGCCTCGCCATTGCCGAGGCTGGCTTTTTTTTTTTTTTTTTATTTATTTATTTACTTTAGTTGTACACAATGCAATGCATTTATGTTTACGTGGTGCTGAGGATCGAACCCGGGCTGCGCATGTGTGAGGCGAGCGCTCTGCCGCTGAGCCACAACCCCAACCCCTGAGGCTGGCTTTGAACTCGTGATCCTCCTGCCTCAGCCTCCCAAGTGCTGGGATTACAGGCATGCACCACTGTGCCCGGCTAACTTCTGGGTCTTGTTCACCTCCGCCTCTTCATCCTGGCCTTGTTTCTCCTTATTCTGGACTTCAGCTTGGTCAACTCAAGGTTGATTTATGCCTCCAGAATAGGGCATCCTCATTTAGCATGGATTATCACAGGAGATTATGCACATGATTTGGTCAATTTCCTTCCACAGTATGTTTCTTTTCCTCTCACCTTTGCCCCCTTGCATTTTAGACACTGGGGACCTTTTCAGAGATTCAGTTTTAGGTTTACAATCTCAAAAAGGAACAACCATAAATCCTCTTGCTTTTAATGTATTGAAAATATAGCTAAAAATCCACAGCACACAAGCCGGGTGCGGTGGCGCACGCCTGTAATCCCAGCACTTTGGAAGGCTGAGGCAGGAGGATCGCAAGTTCAAAGCCAGCCTCAGCAATGATGAGGCACTTGGCAACTCAGTGAGACCCTGTCTCTAATAAAAATAAAAAATAAAGCGCTGGGGATGTGGCCCAGTGGTCAAGTGCCCCTGAATTCAATCCCTGGTACCAAAAAAAAAAAAAAAAAAAAAAAAAAAAAAATCCACAGCACAAATTGTGTACAAAATGTAATAATTTCTAATCTTTATTGTTGTAGCTGATGAGCTACTATACTTTTTCAAAGAGTTAATTAGGATTCATAGGTTAGAAGACCATTTGAATGTACCATCGTGATAGACAAAATGTCAGAAAATGACTTATATGGGGATACCAGGTGTTATGGTTTAGAAATGAGGTGTCCCCCAAGAACTCATGTGCAAAACAATGCAAGAAAGTTTAGAGGTCAAATTGTTGGGTTATGGGAGCCCTAACCTAATCAGTGTCTTAATCCCATATAGGGATTAATTGAGTGGTATCTGTAGGAAGTAGGGTTTGGCTGGAGAAGGTGGGTCACTGGGGGTATGCCTTTGGAGTATATATTTTGTCTCTGGAGACTGGACCCCTCTCTCTCTCTCTCTCTCTCTCTCTCTCTCTCTCTCTCTCTCTCTCTCTCTCCTTGTGCTATGTCCCAGCTGCTTTCCTCCACCATACCCTTCTGCCCTGAGTGACAAAGTTAGCCATCTATGAACTGAGACCCAAACTAAACTTTTCCTCCTCTAAAACTATTGTCAGGTATTTTGGTCAGAACAGCAAAAAAGCTAACTGAAACACCAGGAGACTCCAACAGTTTGAACATAGTCTGGTAAATATTAGACAGCATAGCTAGAGGCTTTGATCTGTGATCTGTGATCCAGTTGGTGTTACTGTCACACTTATTAGCAAATTTAGTAAGGCAATATTTATAAAGACATAGAAGTTACGCCTATTATATTATTACATTAATAAGCAATTGCTTAGTGGTAAAAGGTTAGAACTGGGAAATATCAAGGATGTAGTCATCAACATAGAGCCCTGTATATGCTTCTGTGCCTTGAAATTCTGACAGTGCTATGGAACCATCATGGTACCAAGATCCTCATGAAGCATACCACCATCTTCTGCTGCATTTCCTGGAGTTTGAGTAGATCAATTAAGGTAGTATAGAATTGGAAAAATGGTTCATTGCATTGGTGAAATAAATTAACTTGTTTATATGATACTAGGGGAAAAAATCTCCATGCCAGCTTTCTATAAACTAGAATATTTCTTTTGGGGTCTCCCTAAGATATATAACTATTCATCACAGTTGAGAAATATAATATTCAATTGACTCATTTCTAGAGAAATTACCTGTGAGAAACTCAATTTGAGGGAATAATCTGGTCCACTTTGAGTTTCCAAAGATGAAAGTGATAGCTTGAATTCCATTTTTAAAATTGTCAATTTAAAGACTGGATTCCAAAAAATGTATTTCAAACATAACGAAAATGAAATAACATGGCTAAATTCACTTTTCTCAATCTTGATAGGACAAAGGAAGCACTCTACATTGACATTATTGAAGAGTTGGACAAAATAATGCTGAAGACTTAATACAACAGTATTAAAGCCCAGAATTCTAAAAGTGGAAAGCTTCTATCCATGTTCAGAACACAAATGGGAGAAGAGACATTGGCATTTTGATATGGAGGAAAAGGTGTTAACTTTCCAGATTCCCATTAAAGAAGAAATGAATTATAATTTTTTTTTCTTTTGTAATACTGGAGATTGAATCCAGGGTCTCACACATACAAATGCTCTACTACTGAGCTACACCCCTAGCCCAAAATATTTAATTTATTATTAAATATTCCTTGTTCTCTACTTGCATCTTATCAATATTAATATTATTATAATCTATATTACACATATTTACATGTAACTTTCTTACAACGAAGTTCAATATAAAGTAAAACCTGTGTACGGATTTTCTTGAAGTCAAGTTCACTTCATCCATTTCTGCTACCGTATGATTTTCAGTCCCTGGCCTGAGAATCACTGAACTTGAGGGAAGACTTGCTTCTGCATACATGTGGCTATTGCTGGAGGCTGCACATCTGAACTCAGGAGCAGAACCCTACTCGGCCTGGGCAGAAGTCCAGGGCATTGCCACAGAGTGGGCACACGTCCATGAACCAGATCATATGAAGTTTCATCCGCAGCACTGTGTGGCCCAGACATGCGGAGACTGTGGTTGACTACAGGTTTTCAGTTCCCCATGCCTGGCCTTGAAGCAGGACTGATCATTAACACCTTGACAACAGAGCTTGCTCTGAGATATAGGAATGTTTTTTAAGTGAGAAGTAGAGGGGACTCAGAGGAAGAGGGGGATTCTTGAAATTTCTACAAATGGGACAAGAAGAGACCTAAGTGACTGAATGAAACCATAAAAGAAATTAATATATATATTTTTACTTTTAATAGACCTCAGGGGCATATAATTAGATTAATCATAACTCTTTGTGATATATCCGTATCATGGCCTTCTTTTAGTGTGTGAGTAGATGTGTTTATTTAATGACTCAGACATATGAATACATTCATAGTCCAAGTTCCATACTTAGTAATACTGAGTGTTGCACTGAAACTTACTCACTCACATAAGATTTAAGAAAGGGAGTGCAGAAAGGACCATCAGACTGAGTATCTATTCCTCGCCATGTCTTATACTGGGCACTCTGCAAACATTATCTATTTAATTCTACCAAAGTTGTTCCAGGGTAAGCAAAAGCAAACTAAATTGCTTCTTCTCCCTGTTTCTTCTTCTTCCCACTACACTGAACTGGTTGGTCTGAAATAGAATCGCTGTGAGTGACAAGAACATTTCAGTACAATATTCTCAGGTGGTTGGGTGGTTTGATGTTGGGTGACTTTCAATTTTCACAGCTGAACTTTAAAAAATCTCATTAAAACAGCTTTTTGTTGCTCTTTGCTGGGCTTAAATCAGCAGTGATTCAGCAAATAAGCAGGCGCAGCAGGCTGCCTCTTTTGGCAGGGATAATAATGAGCCTACAAAGAATAGGAGTGGGAAAGAAAAATGTGATTTCAGAGCTAACCCATTGTGAGCTCCTTTGTAAGAATCATCTTCGGTAAATCCTAACTGATCTTTATATGTCAATGACCTTGAAAGAAAAAGAAATCTCTTTCTTCTCCCCCATCACTGAAGTGTTTGCATTGGCAGAATGGGTTGGATAGGTGGATTGCTGAGGAGTTTGGAAATCTCTATTAGTGTCTGATGCAACCTGGTGTCCTGAGTAACATTAATTAAAAAAAGAAATTCTGAGCATGAAAAGGATCTCTTTTAGATTTATTCAGGCTCTAAATCCCCTAGCTGGCCTTTAACTAGTGTTTTAAATTTTTTTCTTTGCATATACCAGGAAGAATCATGAGGGGATACTGAAGAGACTCCACATGTCCACTAACAGGCAAGGGACAGTGATGGGGGCCACAGCTGAATCAGATAGAGCCCCTCCTTCAAGTTGCTCATGGTCTCATGAGATGGTTCAGTCTTCCCTCCCGGAAGTAGAACAGGTGTTCAAATATCAGACCTCAAGAAAGAAGGAAATAAAAGCTGTAAAAGGCACCAGTCAGGGACAAGTCCTGCAAAGGGAGCTGAAGAGCAATATGTTCTTTCAGATAAGGGCTGCAGATTATGAGCTCTAATGTGCAAAAGGGCCTCAGGAACAGGAAGGAGAGAGGAGGAGGCCCCTGCAGGGGAGATAGGAAGATGACACAAGAATGCGTGGAGCAGACTTCCCTGTGTCTGAGTTGCTGTGAAAAGAGAAAACAGAAGGAAGCATTATAAGGAGAGCAAAACCTTCCAGCCATTAGCCCCTTCAGTCCCTTCCTTCGCATTAGCTGTCCGAATCTCTGTGACTTTAGGCTATCACACCGTCAACACAACCTCCACCACTTTAGGGACCCACTATTGCCTGTCTTCCTTCTTTCCTTCTCTTTTTTGTTCCTCTCTAACAACCAGGTCTCTGCATAAAGACTCAGTTACTAAAATGACAAAATTAGCACCAACTGTACCTGTTGGCTTTTGAGGGGCCTGTCTCTTAGGGCAGCAATCTGCCAAAGCCCAGGAGGCCAGAGTAAGAGATTCAAGGACTTGGAATTTTAGGTTTTTAGAAGAGCTTCTAAGTCATTTGCATATAGCTTCTAAGTCCAGCATCCTGCCTTTTCTATCAAAGCTTTTTAAATTGTTCCTGGGTCTTGGCAGCCCGTAATCTCTTCCAATGGTAGGTAACTAAGAGCCCAACCCTATGCACATCTTTATTTCAGGTCTGTGCTCAGTAACATTCAAGGGGATTAGGCAGGAACTGGTCTGCATTAAGGGTACAAAGCCCCTCTTCAGCCCTTGGACAGCAGGGGGGTCCCAGGATCATAAGACCTTGCCTGGGCACTGCGAGCAGAACAAGTCACTACTCAAGCCTAGCTGGCTGTTTATGTCAGGGACAGAGCGCTTCACACCAGCTGCCTGCGCAGGGTCTGTGGTGGGGAAGCTGCTGACGGGCTGGCAGTGGATAATGTAGGCATTCATTCACTCCAACTGCTTTGCCCAGAGCGTTCACCAGTGCAGAGGGGAGCAAACAGGAGGAGAGCGCAGAAAGCAGAAAGGGAAAAGCAGCCTTTGGTACAAGCCAGCTCTCCTCTCCACTGCCTTCCGGGCCACCCTGCAGGGAGAGCCTCTCCTGGAGAGTTGAGACATCACTGCTGCAGGGGAAAGTGAACTTCTGTGGCCTGGCTTGCCTAAGTCTATAATAAGTCTAGTTAAACATTTCTAGCATTTCCAAATACTTTTGGTGACTATTTCCCCCAATGAACTGCTGCTAAATAAGGGTGGATGGACCCGATATCCTCAGATCAGTTTGGAAGCAAATCAACATTTTCTCCCCTGGTACAGAAGAGTTGGGTCAGACAGTCCTTCTGCCATCTCCTGATAAGAGTCCTGGATGGGGATTTAGGAGGCCTTGGGCCTTTTCCCAGTCTCACCACCATGAATGTGACCTCAAGAGTAGTTGTGTAACTGTTCTGGACTTCGGTTTCTTCACCTTGAAAATGGACATAGTAACTACTGTCTTTCCTAGCTCCGGGTGGTAAGGATGAAACAAGAAAACCATCCGTCATGTTCTGTGTGAGGGAGGAGTCAATAAGTCCTGGAGACTGGGGGTTGGCAAGCTTTTATGCAAAGAGCCAAGTAGTCGATATTTTAGGCTTAGTGCAGCACATCAGGTCTCTGTTGCATATTCTTTGTGTGTGTGTGTGTGTGTGTGTGTGTGTGTGTGTGTGTGTGTGTTGTATAGCCCTCAAAATATGTAAAAGCTCTTGTGAAGCTCATAGATGGCACAAAAATCCACAGGCTGGATTTAATGCACAGGTTGCAGTTTGCCAGCCTCTGCTAAAGATGAACCATAGGTGGAAGCTGGAGGCAGGCTCAGGGGTTTTGAACAATCTCAATATAAATCAATAACATATGAAATACACACAAATGTAAATAAACACACATGCTCATAGTACTTTCTGCCTTGTGTCCCCTACTAGTGAAATAATTTGAATCCCAGCCCAAGGATATTTTGATTCAAGTGCTTCTGGACTAACTTGGTATTTGCTGAGAACTTCACTGCATAGTCTTGAGCATCTACTCTAAATTGCTTAGGAGTCTTAACACTGAAGTTCAGCCTTGAACCTCAACTTGGTTAGCTATCACCCTAAGAGGTTCTTTGGACACCCATGTAAATGAAACCCTGAGCAGCCCAGCTTGTGCCCCATATGACTTTGTTCTAAGGGAGGTCTTTATTTGGGAACTCGCTACTGCCTGTATAAGAAGGACCTAACATTATCTGTGACAATTAGCACAGGACAATTAGTACCTTGTTGACAATGTGTTTTTAAATTGCGTCATCCTTTCTCTAATGAAGTACACTGGCTTCATCGCTGCCACTTGCAAAAAGGAGATTGTGATGAAGAATATTTAAATGTAGAACTTGAGACTCTAAAGCCAACCTTCATGATTAGACAGGGCAATCGTGTCTGCTTCCCCAGTCTCCAGTGAGAAGTCAGGTCCCATGCTTGCTTTGTCTGTCTCTTTGTTTTAGATTCACTCCATATTTGAGGATATGAGAAGAGTCACAGAATGAAGCCTGGAATATCAGATAGCAAAGAATGTTTATTTCATTCCCTTCCCCTTCCAAAATATTTCCAAACCAAAATCGCAGATGGGTAACTCTTATCTAGGCTAAAATACAAAATTTTCTTCCTAGATGATTTCAGTTTATTAGCATATACAGCCTACAACTCAACACTGCTGCTTCTGCACTGTACAGAGTAAAAAAATCTCTACTCTGCAGAAGAAAACTGTGTCTTCCCACTTAGACCATACCTTGAACCTGGACTGAGGATCTTATAAATGCTTGACCCTGGTCATCACAAGAAGGAAAGTGTAGATGACTCAGGGTACCTAGCAATCCTCCTGGGTTGAACAACCTATTTATTGTGAAGATGGAGGCCATCTGCACTCTATTCACTTATGAAGGGAAACACTTTAGAAGTAACATAACATAGGCAAGGGCAGTGACTGGCAGCCACCAGACGCAAGAAGGTGGATTCAGTGAATGAGAAGCCCACCAGGGAGAATTCTGAGGTAAATTTTCTTTGAAGAGGAATTGGGCATGCTAATGAAGCTAAAATATGAATGGCTTATTTGGGAACACTGCTTAGATATCAATTTCTTAATAAAAGTATAATAAAGGGAAGATAGATGGTAGTGTCTCCCACCCTGAAACTATGGAGATACAGAAATGAAAAATCTTTACCCACTAATTTTGGTTTCATTAAACTGCATACATCTGTCATTGTGTTACATTTTAAAACTCTGTTCTTGTAGTAGAGTTTGGGTCGAATGATTCCTGATTAGGTATGAGAGGTACATCCTCATCTGAAGACCCATCGCAGTCATGCAGTGTGAGTCTTGGTCAGCTTTAGTCCTAACACTGGACATTCTGGCCCTTGCCCTTCATCTTTTGGGGAGGTGTATATCCTGCTGTCCTGAGGCTGTGACCCTTGGCATAGAGCCCCTGAGCAGCACAGGCCATGGCATCATAGGAGCCCTGAGAAGGGAGAGCTTCCAGGAAAGGTGAGGTCCACCAGATCTGCCTGGAGGAACTGCTGCTTCTATGCTTTTAGTTCACATTCTGCAGCTCTCATGCAGAAGACAGGTACAATCCCACTTAGGGAGGACATTGACAAAACATCCCATGACTCTCACTACCTTCAGGATAAAATCTAAACTTCATGGGGTGGCAGATATAGTCCTCCGTGATTTGGCCTCCACCTTCCTTTCCAATCCTCTCTCTTCTGTCACTCTCTCACGTAGCTCACCAGCTTGGCCCTTCTCAAATGTACTCTGTTCCTTTAGGAAAAAGCAAAACTTTGTGCCTTTTCCTGTGTCGGAAAGTCCTTTCTTCATTTTTATGACTTGGGGAACTCCTACTCATCCATTAAGTCCTAAGCCAAATAGTCCTCTGTGAAGTGTTTCCTGACTCTTATGGGCAAATTATTTCTTTTTCTCTCTTCCCCCTTTAAGGCCTTGTGAAAACTTCTTTGATGACGCACATAGTTATTTATTTACGTGTTTATCTCCAGCAGTTATTTATTTATGTGTTTATCTTTTCCACCAGACTATGAGTTCCTGACCAATACCCTCTGAGCCAGTGCTTAGTCTTGGTATCTCCAGGAAATGTTGAGTGAATAGCCAGACATCAGAAGGCTTTGATGGCCTAGCAAATGATCCAGTGCGACACTCAGTGATATCCACTCCGGCAGATTTTAAATGACCCACCGGGGAACAGGGAGAAAATATCAGGACTCCTATTTATATTTGTTTGTCAAAAATTAACAACAAAAGTATGCTTCCTGGTATTTCATGTGAACTGATAATAGCACATGTATTTAACTTACAAGTAATTATATACATTAAGGGTGGGCAAACCACTGTCGTAAGCAGTCAAAACCATTGGAAGATTCTAAACAGTGTAAAAGATGTGAAAAAACAATGTGTAGGAGAATCAACCTTATAGACAGGGGGGAGAGAAGGCCATCAATCAATATGCAGAAAACTAGAGCGGGCCATGCCTGAGAGATGAGACCAGACATGCATAGGGACATTAGAAATGTGGGGAGTGTCTACTAAATAAAGAATCACTGTCATTATCTTCATTATTATCATGACATCAGTAACACTGGTTGGCATACTGGCCAACAGTAAAGAGGAGCCCCATGGAGACTCTGAAATGCAATCTGAAAACAGGTGAGCAGGCTGAACTCAGAGGGGAAGGTAGAATCCTTTGCCCCAGGCTTAGATTTTTTTTAAGTGAGGAAAAAAAAAAAAATCCCCCTATTTGTTTGAAGGAGCAACAAATCAGGGTCCTGCATCAGATCTGTCCAAGCCCAGCTTGGGGCTTCTTAGAAAGACTATTTATAGCCTCAGGTTTTTGCAGCAATGTTGTGCAATTACTGTGTGGGGTGGCTGAACACTGGTTTGAGCCATTGCTGAGCAAGCATCTGTCTTCTGGCTGCTTCCTGTTAGTTTAGGAAATGACCAGAGAAGGTGGATTTGTTTGTCAGTTGAGCAACCTGCCGTTGTCCTGCCCGTGCCCGACTTTCTCCCTTTAAACATTAACCATCTCTTACAAGGTTTGTGTTTTGTGCCCAAGGCCATGAGGTCCCCAAGAGAGGGAGGAGGGGAAAAGAAGGGAGGGAGACAGTCAACAATCCATTTATCCACAAGCATTTGTTAAGTGCCCATGCAAACCCAGGCTCCACCCAAGCCCCAGACTTTCAGAGCTGTAAAGCCTCATTCCTGTCCCCACAGACTCACAATCTATTGAAAGAGACAGACAGACACGTAAACAGAAAACAAATGGGAAAGGCTTGGTCCAGTGCTGTCAGTATGCCTTCTACTTGGTCCATCTGCTTTCCAGAGAAGGTTTAATGGAAGGGACAGATCAGAAACTTGAAAGTTTCTAGGGGAGCCAAGCATTGGTGGCATACAACTGCAATCCCAGCAGATCAGGAGGCTGAGGTAGGAGGATCACAAACTAGAAGCCAGCCTCAGCAACTTAATTAAACCTTCAGCAATTTAGCAAAACTCCGTCTTAAAAAGGGCCAGGGATATAGCTCAGGGGTAAAGTGCTCCTGGATTCAATCCTCAGTACCAAAAAATAAAAAAGTTTCCAGGGTCTCTCCCCGCAGAGCAGTTGGTCTCACACTTAGTGAGCAAAAACTGACCTGGAAGACATTTTAAATACAGTTTTCAGCCCTGCAAGTCTGTTTCAGTGGCTTTTGGGTGTAGCCCAGGGCTCTTTATTCCTCTAGCTCTCTGTCTGCAGGATTCTGGTAGAGTGGTTCCTGATCATGAGGGGACACTGCTTTTCCACAGTGGAGCTGGGGACTCGAACCTGGCAATTGCCCAGCACAGGGCTAGTCTACCTGAGGCTCATGGAAAAAGAGGGGAAAAGAAAGAAAGAAGGAGCACTATAGAGGACCAGAGGCAGGATGTGGAAAAAGAGAATCCAGAGTATGTGAAAAAGAATGTGTCTCTGAGAAGGTGACTGCATTTTACCAGACACCCTGGGGCCACTCAGCTGGCTGGTGTGTCCTCGGTTTAGCTGTCATTCCCAGACCATCACAAAAACTTGATAACTTACCTAAGCAAGCACAGGGCTCTGGGAAAGCAAACTTCACCAGAGCCAGGGGCGTAAATATCACCTGCTGTGAATCCCAGTCTTTTCTCTGCTTTGCCTCCTGTTTTTTGCTGATCTCCTGACAGCAGCCCATTGCTTATCATCAGGTAACAGATGGGATAAAGCCTCAGGCTATGGAAAGAGAGTCTTTCAGAGAAGATGCAATAACTTAACGTGGCCTTCAGAAACTCCCAGGTTCTTGGCACCCCTACCCCCAGTCACCTCCAGAGCAGCGTCCAGCTGGTGACTTCTCAAGGATGGGGTCCGCCAGCCCTAGTGAAGACTGAGCTCTGATGGCCAAAAGCAGTTTCCACCTTGCTGCAGATCCTGCTCCACCCTGATGGCATCAGCATAGTTCTAGGCTGGACCCAGGCCACATCTACATACGCCCTCCCAGATGCGTTTAGTGTGACACTAGACCATTGCTTTCTTCTCCAGCATCTGGTAGGAGGCTCCTGTTCATCCTGGTGCCATTTCCTAAAATGCAGTTTCCCCCCACTCCTCTCCAAAAGCTCATACCTCCCTCATTTTTAAGCACTTGGCTCTGGTACTCCCTGCTCTGTGAATCCCTCTTTCCCTTTTCTCCTCTGGGATCCTTATCTTCTGGTGCTGAAGCTCTATGTTCAGGCAGGCTCCACCCATGCAACGGCAGATTTCAGGGATGTGGTCTCGGTGGAATCACTAGTACTTCATGATTAGGAACCCTGGGCCGAGTCAGAACCTCAGCACTGCCACCTACCCGCTGTCCCACCTCAAGCAAGTTATTTCATTATTCCAAGCCTCAGTTTCCTTTTCTATAAAATGGGCAAATAATGGTGCTTATTATGAAGGATAAATGAGCTAATACTTGGCCCAGATCCAGAAATTCTGTGGCCCTTCAATGAATGTTTGCTCTTCTCATTATACATATTTATGTCCTCACTTTTACTCTAGTCCCCAGGGATTTGGTAGAGTAGAGGCTAATAATGTTTATTGAATTAGCAATTAAGATATGTAACTGTATCGCTGCATCCATACATTAGTACACTTAAAGAAGAAATGGGCAACTCAATATATCCCTTCATACATTAATATTTGATGCTGTTTCCTGTCTTCAAGGATTTGTTTAGAGTAGAATTATCTAAATAAGCACAGGAGTCTCAATCAGTCACTCTTGCTTTGTGTCCACAGCTTCAGTCTGCTTTTCTCACTTCGGTTTACAGCCTTACATCTGCTGTCCTGCTCCTAAAGGAACGAGTCGGAAAATAGTGATTATTTAAAAGGAAATTACCCTGAGTCTGAGCTCTCTAGAGGAAAACAGCTGCAGGATTCTCACAAGCCTGTTATAAATGTTTGATTTCAGCTTCTCCTGTCAATCTCTACCTTGTGAAGTGGGATGGAAAGTACTAAATAAACTCTGAAGTCCCTTTCAGTCTCTCAGTTGCAATGGTGTATGATCCCCTTTGTGTATGGCTGGACTTTTAGGCTCAACAAAGGCTGAGCAACTTTTTGCAAAAAAAAAAAAAAAAAAAAAAAAAGACAAAAGAAACTCTGTAATTGAATTATTGTAGACAGTCACTGACTTTGAGGGTTTGACCTGTGATTTCTCGACTTCACAATGGTGAAAAGCAATATTCATTTTCTAGAAACTAGACTTAGAATATTGAATGTTAATCTTTTCCTGAGCTGGTGAAGATGTGTTCATGACGCTGGGCATGAACACATGATGCTGTGACTCCCAGTCGGTCGATTGATCACAAGGGGAATAAAAAACAAAAACAAAAACAAAACAGCACTCTACAGTACACCACGTTGCTAATGTAAGATGTTCTGTAGATTAGGTGTTCAATGAGTTTTCAACCTATGATATTTTACAATCATGGATTTTTCACGACTGAATCCCACTGTAAGTTGAGGAACGTCTATAGCTCGGACTCACTGATAAGGATAATTTCAGAAAGAAAATAGGTGCAGCCTCAACTGCCTGCCTCACTTGAATTGTCTTTCCTGGAATGACCAGAAGTTGATGCATGGCTGAGCTAAGTCTGGAAATTTGGTTGACATCTCTTTGAGCTCAGGAATCTTAAGTCTTTTTTTGTTTTTTTAAGGACTAGGAATTGAACCCAGGGGTGCTTTGCCACTGAGCCACATCCCCAGCCCTTTTTATTTTCATTTTGATACAGGGTCTTGCTAAGTTGCTGATGCTGGCTTTGAACTTGCAATCCTTCTGCCTCAGGCTCTGGAGCCAGTGGGATTTGAAGTGTGGGAATCTGAACTCTTTTCTGAGGAAAGATAGCAAAAGGAGAACTGAGCTTGGAATGAACTTAAGGCTTTTAAACCCTATAGTTAAATTAACAGAAAATCATATATGAAGAGGAAATGTTTTGTAAAAGTAAGTGAAAACACAGTGATAAATCATTATTATCTTTATTTCCTCTCCTGGAGAATCTGGCTGTTACTCTCCCTTTGTCCTCAGAAGCTGCAGGTAGGGAGTGCCTTCAGCCTGGCCTGGCCCCGTCTTGACCCAGAGACAAGAACCCTGACAGTGTAACTGGAGACCCAGCAGGAGGGGCCTGGGCACAGTCCTTTGGCTCTCCCCTTCCTTACTCTCCCATCTTGTAATAGGCTTACCTTGAGTCTATTCTTCCTCCTGGGCCATTGTTTCTCATTTTCTTTGAATCCATGATGTTTTTGAAGAACTTTTTTTAAAAATCACATATCCCTCTAGGGACTGTGTCAGTCATTCAGTGGGCTCTGGCCTGTCCTATCCATTTGGGGTGCACAATGCCGACCCTGGCTCATGCCTCCCACCTTGCTTGATGGATTGCGGGTGATTATCTGTAGTGGTTTACTACCAGAGACACAGTAGAAAAATGTATTGTCTACTCCATGAATGTTTCTTGAACCTTACCTGTGTTCCATTAGGCACTGTGGGAGGCCCGCAGGTAGAGGGTGCGAAGGGACCCAGAGTGAGAAGTGACCAGCTCTGCATACCTACCTGAAGAAGGTTTTGCTGGAAAAAAGAAAGAAGCTCATCCAGGAACAGAAAGTAGAGCATGAATGTTGAAGGATAGGGGCTGGAGGAAGCATGGTGCCAGAGCTCGGATCTGGAATCTCCCCCAAAGGCTCATATGTTAAGACTTGGTCCCCAGCTTGGCACTAACGGGAGGTCACAGAAAGTTTAAGATGGAAATCTTTAGGTCATTGGGAACATGCCCATAAAGAGCATTGTAGGACCCCACTCTCTTCCTCTTTTTCTCTCTGGCCATGAGATGGGCTGTTTTCTCTACTGCGGGCTCCCGAACATTGCCATCCTGTGTCCCCTCAGAGGCCTATAAACAAAAGGGCCACCTGATCATAGACTAGAACCTCTAAGACCATAAGCTTAAATAAACATTTCCTCTTCATAAGTTGGTTATCTCAGATATTTTTTATAATAATAGAAAGCTGATTAATACTCATGCTTATTCAGGAAAGAACAGGTTCTTCCTAAGAGCTGCAGCATGGTATGCACTGCTAGAGTGTGTCGGGAGAGGCTGTTGTGAAAGGTTGCTAACACTTGGACTTGATCCTGTTGGCAACAGTCTAATCATCAGATAACTCAGCAAGAAACTGAAAAATAATATCTGTTTTAGCCTTCTATTCTAAAACAACCTGTTCAGCCATCATCCTAGGGGTATTCAAATAATAATAGGTTAAACTTGAAAAGGGCTGAGTTGAAGAAACACCCCTAAAGCAAGCAGTGGGTGTACTTATGACCTCTTGGAAGGTGCTATAGAAAAGGAGGGATATAATCATCTCAAATTTTCAGCTCACTGAAACCAACTGACATAAACCTCCCTTTCCCACACTCATTCTGCTGCACTCCTGCAATGCAATCAACTCTGCTTCCTATGACTCCTTTAGAGTACAATGAATGATGGTGTATAATAGGGTTTGTTAAAAAAAAAAAAAAAAAAAAACAACAACTTTGCAACACGTAGGTAGATTGACACCCAGCACTGCAGCAGCCTGTGGGCATGGCCAGAGGATCTAACAAGGATGCACACCCTCTCAGATGCCCTCTTTGTGGAATGTCATTCTCTTCAACTTAACTTTCAGGGAGAGATATACAAAGTGAGAAGGGATGGGCACAGCAAGTCAGATCAGCCAAGTCAAAGTGGGCGGCCAACATTATTGTTCCTCAGAATAATAAGAGTAAGACAGTGAAGATTAAGTCTGTTCTGCAGAGCTCTGGCTTTTTGGCATGGCTATTGGGGAAATACTGGGTTAATTTAAATGGTTTCTTCAATAGCAGGAATCACAGAGCCTTTAATATACTAATGATCGTTATGAACTCAAAGCAAATATTGGGCCAGGTACAGTGGCACATGCCTGTAATCCCAGCGGCTTAGGAGGCTAAGGCAGGAGGATTGAGAGTTCAAAGCCAGCCTCAGCAAAAGCGAGGCACTTAGCAACTCAGTGAGACCATGTCTCTAAATAAAACACACACACAAAAAAAAAAATAGGGCTGGGGATGTGGCTCAGTGGTCCAGTGCCCCTAAGTTCAATCTCAGGTACCAAAAAAAAAAAAAAAAAGGGCAAGTATTAGTGTATGTATTCCTCAAGTTGGTCTGACTACCAAATTCCCTCCTATTTCCTGGCCCTCACTGCCTGGAGCCCTTCCAAGCCCTTCCAAATAAATTAGAGTCCATTCTCTGTCCTTATTTCAAGGGGGAAATGCCAGCTTCCGGGGCAGTTGAAAGTAACCTGTAAGGCAGGAGCTGGAAAAAGAAGCTACACCAGGGCTCCATGTAAGGACCCTAGCTCCCCACTTCTCTGCTGCTGTGTATGCAGGGGCCATTCCCTACAGTTCTTAGCTAAGACCTGCCCTGTATCCCATCAGCCTCACCCTATACCACCACCTATTTGTCACCCGCCCTACATAGTAGCCTTAGCCCTAACTTCCCACTGTTCCCTTTGCTTGATATTTTTGACCCTGGCCTGGAGTTTATTATAGGAAGGGCCCAAAACTATGTCATCAATATTCTCTCATTATTACAACATTGGCTTATGAAATATTCCTTTCCTCACATATTTGTTATTTGCTGGGTTTTTTGGTTTTTTTTTTTTGGGGGGGGGTTCCTTTCAGGATCCCTTTTGTTTCATGATCTACCTCTCTTGTTAGTAATCATTTTCATTAGCTTCTGTGTGCATTCAATCTGCTTTCCAATCTTTGTGTATTTTTGTTTTCATCTCTGATGCTCTTGGTTTTCTTCATTCAAAGGCAAGGAGCAATCTTAATTTGGTTTTGCTTTCATGTTCAGTATTAATAATGAGGGCTTCTTCTTTTGTTTGTTTGCTATAATGTTTTCAGAATTACCTGCACAAAGGGCTCTGCATAGGTGGTGATATGGTTGGGATGTTTTATGTCTCCCAGGACTCCTGTGTTGGAATATGAGTCCCCAGTACAGTGATGTGAGAGGTGGTGGGGACTCTAAGGGGCGAGGCTGAGTGGAAGGTGGTTAGGTGATAGGGTTGTGTTCTCAGAAGGGGTTAAGATAGATCTCATGGGACTCTGGTTGGTTCCCATGACAGCAAGTTACAAAAGAGCAAGCCTTGCCTCTCCTCACCCTATGGTTTCCTGCCTTGCCACGTGATCTCTCTTCATACACACTCCCACCATGGTGACATCTGTCATGATACGATGTGGCCAGGGGGTTCCAGGCTGCAGCTGGCACCAGGCTCCCATCTGTTTGGATCTTCAGCCTCCAAATCTGTGAGCTAAAAACACATTGTCCTCAGGAAAACTGACTACTACAGGTGGTTACGGTATGGAGGTGGCATTGAATGGGAGCACTTTCCCCTTTTTGTGGGAAGAACTATATTTTCTTTGTCCCTTTGGGGTTTTCATCCCTTAGCCTCTGAACCTCTAAAGATACTCCTGAGTTCTCTTTGCAGAGCAAAACAACAGCTGACTTCTGAAACCAGGGGATAAATATTTAAATTAAATCCCCAACCTTCCATGTGAATAAGAAGCTGTCCTCCAGCTTTAAGATTTACCTCAATCAGTATTCGTTTTATTCAAGTTAAAAATGTCCTTCTGGGTTTCCTTCCCTCCACTCAAGTTCTTTGCTACTTTAAGATCCTCATTTTACTCAAAATAATGAAATTTCTTCTATCCTTCTAGCCATTCCCCTGGCTCCTCCTAAGACTCTTATGCCTTCAGCCTATATTTCCAGCTGCTTTTGAAACAAGTAAACAAACAACAATAAAAAGAAAAACCTCTCTGCAGGGCCTATGAACTTGTCAAAGTCAGCCTGTCCAGAGGGAGACACATTTCCCTCCTCCAGCCTGCCCCCTCCATCACTGTCATTATCTTAGTCAAGACATATGGTGAGCTGGGCGCGGTGGCGCACGCCTGTAATCCCAGCACTTGGGAGGCTGAGGCAGGAGGATTGCGAGTTCAAAGCCAGCCTCAGCAATGGTGAGGCACTTTAGCAACTCAGTGAGACCCTGTCTCCAATAAAATACAAAAAAAGGCTGAGGATGTGGCCCAGTGGTCGAGAGCCCCTGAGTTCAATCCCCAGTACCATAAAAAAAAAAAAAAATTAAAAAAAAAAAAAGACATATGGTGGCCTCTGCATAGTGGAACAAGCTCAAACCCTCCTCATGTTCCTTTTTCCTCCTTCCATTAGTCTAACTGAATCTAACTTAAATTCAGTATCAGTAATTCTTCTTGCACGTATCTCTTTCTCTCCTTCCATCATTGGTTCTTGCCTTCTCTTTTCTGAACTGTTGGATAACCTCTTTGATGGTGTTCCTGTGGTCTTCCCTTCCTCTACTTTAAATCCTCCCTCAAGCTAGAAAGACTTCATCTCCCATCAGCCATGAGAAGGACTGGGGGGAGGGGCCACTGTATACCTGGACCAAGCAACTCTAGCTTCTATCTTAACCTCTGTTATGGTTTGGATGTGGAATGTCCCCCAAAGACCTATGGGTTGAAAACCTGGTCCCAATGAAACAGTGTTCAGAGGTAGGACTTTGGGGCAGTAATTGGATCATGAGGGTTCTGGCCTTATTAGTAGATTAATCCATTAATGGATTCATAATTGAATGGACAATTGGGGGGAGGTCAAAACTGTAAGTGGTAAGACCTAATTGAAGGGAGTGGGTCTTCTGAGGTGTACTCTTGGAAACTGTATCTTGTCCCAGGCCTCTTCCCCTATCCCACCTCACCCGCTGCTCCCAGGAACAGTTTTGCCCCACCACACTCTCCCTGCCATGGGTTCTGCCTCACCACAGACCCAGGATCAACAGAGCCAAGTGGCCATGAACTGAAGCCTTTGAAACCATGAGCCAAAATAAATATTTCCTCCTTTAAGTTAAGATTTCTCTTAGGTATTCTGTCACAGTGGTGAAAAGCTGATAAATACATAGGGGCTTTCTACAAAGGACCTATGACCTGTGAGCTTTCCTATGGCTCTGGGAATTCCTCCAGGCTACCATCCTGGCCCAGTTTGCTTGGTCTATCTCCTACACTTTATGCTGAGATCCTCCAGCTATGCCTATCCTCCAAGGAGTAGTGGCCTAATTTGATTCTCTGATGAGTTTGGGAGGTTGCTTTTGGTTACAGACAAGCGCCACTCAACCCAGGTGACTGGAACACTACAGACTGGCCCAGGTGCAGGACTGTGTCCCTCCACTGGCTTAGCAGGTTATTCAGATAGGGCCTCTTCTTCAAGAGAAGAAGTTTGCAAGATGACATTCACTGCAACCTCTTAGAGACATAACAAATACTTCTAGTTTGTTCATTCGCTGAGTCCTCAAACAAAGATTTTATAGTGAGACTACCAAATGTCAGATCTAAGCCTTAGTGTTGGGGATACAGCAGAAAAGATACAGCATGATTCCCTGCTCATGAAATCTGCATTCTAGAGCTGAAAGAAAAGAGAAAACACACCTGTCCACTCATACATAACATCAAGAATCATGAAGGGTATAAGTCTGAAGACTGTACAATAGGTGAGGAAAAGGCTGTTTTCGACAAATGCTTCTTAGAATATGACATTTAAACAAAGTTCCGAATATAACATTTTTGATGGGCAGAGACCAGCAAATGCGCAAACATCTGAAGTAGGAATGAACTGGATGAATTTGAAGAACAGAAAAGAGTGTGGCTGGGCTTGATGAGTAAAGAGGTGAATGGGAGGAAATTAGGTCAAATAGGAAGACAGGCTGGATCGTATAAGGCCTTGCTTGTAAGTTTGCATAAGATATTTGCATTTTCTGTTGAGAGCAGTAAGAAGCCATGGACTTAACCCAGTGAGAGAACAACAGCAGAGACCACAGTGACTAAAGACTTAACTAAATTCCTGCTAGTCATGAAAGGGTGGAGACTTGGGCCCTGGGGAGTGAGTGAATACCAAGGTTCTTCCCACCAGGCCTGGAGATAGCATCTTGATGGGATGGCTGGCTCCTGGGGCTGGGACTAGTGAAGTGTTCAAAGAAGAAGGAGACTAAATTGATCCAGGAGGAAGTAAGCAAAGACCTAATGTTACTTAAATAAGTTCTGCTACAGGAGAGAGAATAGGGAGGTAGAACTGAAAGAGGCTGGTGGTTTCCATTCTAAGACAAATGTTCTTGCAGTCTGCAGACAGCGGCAACAATAGAGTTTTCTTGAAGAAGCAAAAATGCTCAATGCAACAGATTGAATGTTGTGTCTGCTAAAATTGATATGTTGAAATCTAACCCCAATGTGATGGTATTGGTAGGTGGGGCCTTGGGAAGGCAATTAAGTCATGAGAGCAGAGACCTACCTATAAAAGGGACTCCAGAGAGCAATCTTGTCCTCTTTCCACTACATGAAAATACTGAGAGATCTGCAGTCTGCAGCCTGGAACCCCACCAGTGCCTAACCGTGCTGACACGGTTTGGGATTTTAGTCCCTAGAACTGTAAGAAACAAACTCTTGTAGCTGGGCATGGTGGTTACACGCCTGTAAATCCCAGCGGCTCAGGAGGCTGAGGCAGGAGGATCACAAGTTCAAAGCCAGCATCAGCAAAAGCAAGGTGCTTAGCAACTCAGTGAAACCCTGTCTCTAAATAAAACACAAAATAGGGCTGGGGATGTGGCTCAGTGGTTGAGTGACCCTGAGTTCAATCCTTGGTACACCCCCCCAAAAAAAGGAAGAAAGAAAATCTTGTTGTGTATAAGACACCCAGTCAATGGCACTCTGTGATAGTCACCAGAATGGACTAAGACACCCACAGTGCCTTAGACAATCTGTTCATTCTCAGTTCTGCTTTCTTATAACTGTGGGTACTCTGAAACAAAATGCACAACTCTATAAAAATACATGAAAAAATGGCACCCTGATATTGGGCCCCAGAAGTGCCCAATATTCTAAGAGTATAAATCCCAGCCCAAGGCAAAATGGCCTCCTTGACCTTTTTAATAGCCTAATAAGCCGATCTCCCCCGAGAAGGGCTTTCTCCTTTCATGATTGTTCTTTTTCTTGCAAGATAGTTTTACATGTGCTAATAGGCAATGGTAAAGGGAAAAAAAAAAAAAAAAAAAAAAAAACCCTACCAAATAGAGGGTACTTTGAAAGTGCTAAGGCTGTTCACTCAGTTCTCTGACAAGCTTTACTGCCTTGCCCAGAGTGAGGCTTTGGAATAAAATTAGGACTGTATGAAGGATGAATGGGTCCAGTCTGTCTCCTGCGGCGTGCATGGGGCCAGAGTCATCACTTGGTTCATAAGCTTGAATAGAGCGTCTTTCATTCAAAGATCCCAGGACACTTCACAGCTGCTAAAATGATCCTAAGCAAATATTTGTAGCCACACAGTACAGGTGGGAATATGGAGGCACCAAGAAGAAAAAGAATGGGCCAAACCCCAAGAGTTAGCTGCAGAGGTAGGATCAGAATTCAGGACCTGGGCCAGGTCAGAGCTCGGTGTGCGGCACCAAATCTAGAAAGGACCTGGTGGGATTTTGTAACTGAGAAGAGTCACAATCAAAAAAAGTTGAGGTTCTACAATAACAGTTGGTTATATGCCCACTGCCTCTTAATCCAGTGCCCCTCAGGCATGGATGTGTGGTGACTTGGTAACATGCAGATCTAAGTAGTTAAGGAGCTTTAATCATTAAAGCCCTCTAATTAGATTGACAGTGTCTGTCAGAGTGAGCATTTGCAGAGGAGTGTTTTCTGTGTTCCTGACAAATTCATTTTATAGCTTCTATTAAGCCCCTTTCCTGTGTTCTGGGGCCAAAAAAATATACAAAATGAGCACATGATCGTGTGTTGCCAAGATAAGAGTGGACGCAACAGAGTCAACCTGCCGTAGGCTATGGGCTGGAGTCCAAGCCAGTGGACCAAAGTCAAGATTAAAAGAGTATGCTTCAATGAAGTCCTTTAGGAGAGAGGATGTCCTATTCTTGTTGCTGTTGACCTTAAAATAAACAAAACTCCAACACAACATAGAGGTCTGATGAGGATACCCAGGCATCTTCTTGCACTTGGCCTCAATGGAGTTGATTAGTTGGATGACAGACTAGGCAGGAAACATTGGGAAGGAAGGAAGGGAAAGAGGGAAAATAAGAAGGGCTCCAAGATACCCACGAAACTTCTCACCCCATTTGATCCTTAGAGGCTGCTCTGTCCTGGGACTTCTCCCAAGGGTCAGATCTAAGCAGAGTCTTCCCCAGATGATGGGGTTCAATGAAGCTTCAATGCTCATAGAACACATCCAGGACAGCCTCAGTAATACAAAGTGGTGGTTACAAATTCAAGTTCCAACTCCGCCACTTGCTAGTAGTGGGATCACGGACAAATTCCATCATCTCTGAGTGCCTCATTTTTCTAGGCACAAATAGTATATACCTGACAGGATTGTGCAATAAAAAGTTGATGGAGGGGAGCACTTAGATCACAGTTTGCTCTACATGAAGAACTCCATACATGGTAGTCATTATTGTTACTATTGTGCAGCATCGTACCCCAGAATGATCAGATTTCTGACACTTGCGGATCCATTTACTCTTGGATCCAACTTAACTTGGGAGTTACATATGAGATCTAATTCCCAAATTAAAGGCGGTCAAAGAGCCACTTTTGTTGGCAGGTGAAGAAGGACGCCAGGTTGTTTTGAGAAGTCCCACCATCACTAACATTTGGCTCAGCCTCTATTAAGGCTGGCCTTGGGTAAGACCAAGAAGCGGGCCAAATTTGCTTACGTTAAGCTACTTCTCTCTGGCATCCACCATCCCAGGCCCACCCAGGATCTATGAACCTGGAAACTCCCAAGACAGGGGTGTCAGCACAACCTCCCACCACCAATCAGTCAACGGGCTTTCAGTGAATTCACCTCAAGGGAGCAAAGACCAGCTCAGCCTCAGGCATCCACAGCTCAGGAATGGCAAGGAGGAAGCAGCAAAAGAACCAAAGCAGAAGGGGCAGACCTCAGGGCTAGATTTTGTCCAGGCTGGTCCTGGGCAACGGAAAGGCATTTTGTATACTGTAAGGGGCCACCCAGATGTTAAGGGTTGTTATTATATGATTGTGACTATTTTTTATTTGAAAGCCAATGGTTGAATATCTACATCACAGTTGACAGGGTGAAGGAAGCTAGAGACGTCTGGGTTTATAGCCTATTCAGACAAGTCCAATCACCTTTCCAATCCCAGCTTCCCCCTCTGTCCCTTGAGAGCAGGGTCTGTAAATATACTGAAAGTGATAAGGTAGATAGAGTGTCCATAGCAAACAAAGTCAACCAAGGCTCTTTCTCCTTCTCTCTGGGGTGAAGACAGAGGAGACATTTTTTTTTAACATGGAAATGACTTCATACAACCAGAGAAAAGGACTGTGGCACCAGAGAAGGATTCAGTGGTGAATTATTTCATAGCATTTTTAGACACTTCAAGGACTGCACAGAGAAATGAGTGTCTTTTTCCAGGTTGTTTAGCCTTTAGCTGCAGTTGCTTTGCAAAAAAAAAAAAAAAAAAAAAAAAAAAAAAAAAAAAAAGACATTTGGGAATGTTTGCCATATGCAGAGACTTTATTGACCTTGGTTCTGTCTCTATGGACTCCAAGCAGCAGGAGGCTCCAGGTGTATGTTGAAAGGGCAGAAGAACCTTGCCAGGGAAGCAGAGGGCTCTGGGAGATGGGACCAGGCTTTGTGGGTTGGCTGGAATGCTTCCCGGAGATCAGAGAACACAAAGGAAACCATGCACGGCCAGAGAATGTGAAGGGTGATCTAGACCATGGGGACATGTACTCAAGTCTACTGGACACAGCCAGCACTCCTGATGGCTTGTCAAGTGTCCCCTTGCAGAAGCAGCTTCCAAACCCCCAGCCAGGCTGGTCTAGGAGATGCTGAGAAGCTCTGTTTGTTAAATCTCCACACCTTGGCAGGCAGTGGCCCGACGTTTGTTAGACATGGGGGTGGGAGTTTGTGAAGGTGGCATGATTTTATTGTCCACAGTCAATTTGATTGGTCTCTAGGCCCTCACGCTATTCCCTCCTGCTTCCTTTGTACTAACACTACCACCTCATGGACAGACCTACTCACTACAGATAACTGAAGAGGTGTTTTTTTTTTTTTTTTTTCCCCCCTCCAGTCACTACTCTCCAGGAACATGAACCCTGCTTCTGACATCCTCCACTTCAACCTCTTAGGCCTTTGGGGATGCAAAGGCAAGCACAACTCAAGAAAAATACCCACAGGGGCTGTGAGCAGACTTTAGACCCATAGTCCCAGGTCCTATGTGTATACATGCACATATACAGGCTATTTATATAGCATTTGCATGCTATTTATAGATGGAATATGTATGTGGTATGAGACATGCACATATATGTATATATATATGATATATGTGTTTGTATATAGGTGAGTATGAGCTCTAGCTAACCTACATTCAACATCTATCTTTATTTATTTAAATATATATGAATACATAGTTTAACATATACATAAACTTTTTAAAAGATATTTATGTTTAACATAAACATCTGTTTTTATTTAAGTACATATTTAAGTACAGAAGTATACATTGCTGGTGGGACTGCAAAATGGTGCAACCTTTATGGAAAGCAGTATGGAGATTTCTTGGAAAACTGGGAATGGAACCACCCTATGACCCAGCCATCCCACTCCTGGGTCTATTCCCAAAGGACTTAAAAACAGCATATTACAGTGACACAGCTATCTCAATGTTTGTAGCTGTGCAATTCACAATAGCTAGGTTGTGGAACCAACCTAGATGTCCCTCAGTAAATGAGTGGATTAAGAAAATGTGGTATATAAACACAATGGAATTTTACTCAGCAATAAAAGAAAATAAAATAATGGCATTCGCAGGTAAATGGATGAAGTTGGAAGACATAATGCTAAGTGAAGTTAGTCAGTCTCAAAAAATCCAAGTACCAAATGTTTTCTCTGATATAAGGAGGCTAGTTCACAGTATTGTTGGATGGGGGTACATTGGAGGATTAGAGGAACACTGGAATGGTCAAAGGGAAGGGAGGGGAAGGGAGAGAGCAAGGGGGGAGGAAGGGGGAGAAAAGAAAATAAGAAAAAAAAAGAAAAGGTGGTTGATTGAGATGGATATCATTATCCTAAATGCATGATTGAAGACCTGAATTGTACAAATATACTTTGTATACAAACAGGTGTACGTAAAAAGATGCTATATACAGGCACTATGAATTGTAATTATTATAAATTTTAAAAATAAATTAAAAAATAAATATAGTATGCATTAATATATACATATGCATTTCATAAAAATATGAATAGTAAATATACATATATATGTAGTAATTATTCCTGGACCATCTCTACTCTACGTCAGCCTTGAAATTCCCCTTTCTGCTGTTCAAATGCTTTTCAGGCTAGAGATTTTATGCCTATTCCTCTATCCTTGGAATTTTTAATTTGATTTCCTTTGGGAAATAAAACAACGCAGCCGCTGGGCTTCAGGAAAAAGGCTAATGGTGGCCTTGATAACACAGAGGACACCTAGCTCAGGCTTGGCACATGGAGATGTTTAACACACGGGGTTATGGTGGAATAGGGTAATGAGGATGCTATTATGGCTCTGTGGTTTTAGAGAGCATGGAGCAGTCACACTCAGGAAAACCCCACCGTCCTAGCTGTCCAGGAATCATCTGGTTAATACCCCTGACCTTAACTAATTTAATGAACAAACTAACTAGAGCCTGGGTACTTGATTCTAGTGCTGATGATTCTTTGCCATTGTAAAACATCATCAAAGATGGGGAGACAACGTCACAATTAAAGTCATATTTTGCAAACAATGGAGTGAAACTGGAGGTAGAGGGCCTCTCAAATTTTCTAATATCTAAAAAATTCACATTTTGTACAGGTCCCTTGTGGCTGGAATAGTTTGCAGACAACTTCAGTAATGATTTTGTTATAATAAAAATAATGGGGGTTCCCATGCATTCTGTCTCTTGCCCAATCTGCACCAATGAGCTGTGAGTAGAGTCTGAACAGTAGAATATAGCCAAAATTCCTCCACCTGCCCAAGAACCTTCATTCAATTTCCTGTCCTCTCAGTTTGATTAGAAGTTGAGAAGTTACCAGGGCAAATGTCTGTGCAATCTACTAACCAGCCAAACACAAATCAATACTGTACGGTACAGAAAACACACACACACACACACACACAAATACAGTCCAAATGTGCATGTTCTTGTCCTTATCTGACACTCCCAGGACTCATAAATGCATCTACAGCTATAACTTGACCATGATTCGTTTTCCTCATCTGTCAAGTGATAAAATTGATCTCAGTGACCACTATGTTTCATTCCAGATTTAACATTCTTAACATTCTCTCTGATCTAATTTAAAACTATAAAAAGTTTGAATTAACTGATGATAATGGTAATCCTCATAAGGTTTAGAAGAATGATACAGAGAATCCCCAATAGTGGAAAATGTGAAAAGCATTTATGTTTGACTTATAAATCCAGCTTTACCATCCCCTGTGTCATATCTAAATATTGATTATTTGGTAGAGAACTGAGTGGAGCTGGAGATATTAATAATTAATGTTAACAGTCATTTACATTCTAAGACCAATAATGGTGGTCAGCCTAGGAAGTGCCTGAGAGATAAGAAGGAGTTGTTTGCAGGTTTGACCATTAGCTCCTGAGGGCCTGAGCTCAGTCCTGACTCTCAGGGAGATGCTGAGGAGCAACACTTCTATAATGCAGTGTGTACACCAGTCTCAGGGCATCTTGTTAGGATGCAGATTCTGATTCAGTAAGTCTGGCATGGGGCACAAGATCCCACATTTCTAACATGCTTCCAGAAGAAATCATACAGATCCTGTATGTATGTGCAGAAAAACAGGAGTCCCACAAGGTATCCTGCTGGGTGTTGACTTGAAGGGTCCAGATTTTAATTGCAGTTCAGAGGAGAGGTGACAGTCCCAAATGTGGTAGGGGAAACCAGAGCTTTTGCAGAAAAGAAGGGTTAAGCTAGTCGGAGACAGAATGTTGGTATGCTTAAAATGCACAAGGATAATTGAGCATTAGCTGTTATGGGAAGAGGAGGGAGAAAAAAAAGAGTTTTACAGGTGGCTGGAACCGAGTGTTATGATGACTGTGGTGCTATTGAAATGCAGTGATGGTTCTGTAATACAGAGACCTGCATCTCAAGGCTCTGGCCTTTCTGTCCTCCAAATTGAGGTTTGCCTTTGACTTAATGGAACAATTTTCTTCTGACGCCGCAGCAGCCATTTCATTCCAAGATGGATTGCAACGTGAACTGATCTTTTTCCATTTCATGTCCCAAACCGCAGCACAATTAGTTTCTAAATAAATGTCAATGGCTTCTGTGGGAGGCTCTGAATGTGAGGCTGGAAAATTAGTGGCCAGCCACAGAGAAAGTCTATGCTGGCTGTTCCCCTAAAAGTGCTCAGTGCTTCCTGCTTACACAGCCTGTATTTCCTGAGAGGCATCCATGCCAATGAGGGCTCACTGAATATTTTTAATGCAAAGTAGTTAAAAAGGCAGAAGAAAGATGGAATTTGTTTTGAAGGTCGCCACATGTCTTAGGGTAAACACAGATCACCTCTGCCCCCAAACAGTTGCACATGCTTCCATGAACTCAAGATCTCTCTGTCTTGATAAATCCTAATCGCACGTAGAGGTGATCCTCCATCTCACCCTCCCTTAAATCTGAGTGAGAACAGATGCTAGGTGTTGAATTGTGGACCCCATAAAATTCCTATGTTAAAGCCCTAACCCTCAGGACCTCACTACTACGTGACCTTGTTTAGAAACTGTATATTGCAGATGTAATTGGTTAAGATGAAGCCTTAACTTACTGAATGCTGGGGTAGGATGGGCCCCTAATGGAATATGACTGGGCTCTGTATGTCAGGGGGCGATTTGGACATAGACACACACACACACACACACACACACACACACACACACACACACACACGGAGAACCCCCCAGGAAAGATAAAGGTAGACATTAGAGAGATGTAGTTTCAATAAGCCAAGTAAGGCCAAAGGTGGCCAACAAGTGCCAGGAGCCAGGGGAGAGGCACGGAGCAGACTCTCCCTCACAGCCCTGAGAAGTACCAAACCTACCAACACCCTGATCTCAGACTTCCAGCCTCCAGAACTGTGAGCAGTCAACTTCCATTATTTAAGCCACTCAGTTTGTGGTATTTTGCTTTGGCAGCGCTAGCAAACACAGACAATGGGTCAATAATAAAATTAAGTATCAATAAAATTAAGTGATTATGTGCATGGCCCTGAGAAAATCTTTTAAATTCTGTAGAATGTGGGAGTTGCAGCAAGCAGTTAGTGAAATACCATTGAGGTAAAGCATTCTGTGACTCTGCAATTCTGCTCTATTGATCCACCTAATGCCATTTTGTGGATAACAGCTGGGAAGAGAAAGGAGAAAGAGCAGCTGCACCCAGAAAGGGGGAGGGAGGACAAATGGAGGAGTCAGGGCTCAGTTTGAGCAGCAGTGAAATTAAACCACGGGGTGGGGATGTGGCTCAGTTGGTAGAGTGCTTGCTTTACATGCACAAGGCCCTGGGTTTAATCCCCAGCAGCACAAAAAAGAAAAGAAAAGAAAGAAAGAAAGAAATGACACCACTAAGCAACCATTTACCCATGGGAACATCAGTATAGAGACTGGACACTGCCGGGTCATCAGAAGACCGCAGGAGCTTCCGCTGTACCTCCTGCATCAGGACAGCAGCACCGATGGGCAGGAGCCCTGCAAGCAGGGCAGGCTAGAAGCAATGACTTAAGTGTCAGAGTAGGAGGGCCAATTGGGTTTCTGTCCTCTAGAGTTGGCAGTAAGCAGAGGGCAAGGAGGATATACAAGGGCAGGCTGCCCTGCCACTATTGCTAATGGGGACATTTGTTAAAGGAAACCTTTGCTGAGCTGGCAGGTGGGAAGCTAGAGTCACTGTAATTAGGGTGTGAAAGGAACCATGACCTCATGTTGTAGTCACTGGCAGGTGGCACGTGGGCATGTGGGGTTACACGTTCACTTCTGAACTGGACAGAGCAGGGGCAGTGTCAAGCTGTCCCATTCTTTTTCCCCCATGCCAGTGCCTTGCACATTGGGAAAGCTCAATTTGTCACATGAAAGCATGACAATGAAGTAGGAATTTGTTCCAGGAATAGGGAAAACGATTGGCTGATCTAGTAATCAGGGCCATGTTACCCTTCTAGATTCAACTTAATTAGCTATTTATTTGAATTAAATGTTTGTCATCATTACATTGATTATATTATTGCTGGTGAAGGACAATGTGTGTGGCCACAAAGGTTAGCTTAACCATTCAAGTATTCGACTTGGAGTGACAGAGTTGAAATTTCCCATATTATCAATCAACAAACATAACTGACTCCCTGATATGATCTAGGCTTTTGCGATACATTTGAACTTAAGGTGCTCAGTCATGTACAAAGTGGCTAATGATTCTTCTTTGAGCTAATACAGAAAGGAGAATTTCATGATATCTAAACAGCCTCTACTTTTCTGTTTCTGTGTTCAGACTTTTTCCTCTTCCAGGAATTCCCTGTCTTATAAAATGTCCCTCAGGTTTCAAGACCTGTCCCTCAAATTACCTTATTGATCCATTTCTTGATGAATGGGAATATCTATTCCTTTGCATACCCATAAACACTACAAAACTCTGGACTTACATTCTACCTAGGATTCTACTTTTATCCTTCTCACTAAATTACATGTTCCTTGATATAGTGGATTGAAGTATGTCCCCCAAATTCTTGTCATCCTGGAACCACTATTCTTATTTAGAAAAGAATCTTTGCAGATGTAATTATTTTTTAAGGACCTAAAGATGAGATTCTTATTTAGGACCCATGCTAAATTTGATGTCTTTATAAGGAAAGGAGAGGGAGATTTGGACACAGAGGGAAACAGAGGCAGAGAGTGATAAAATCACAAGTCAGGGAACACCAGGAGCCACTAGAAGCTGAAGTACAGAGTCATGAAAGGGCTTCCAAGGGTGCACAGCCTTGCTGCTGCCTTGATTTCAGACTTCTGGCCTCCAGATCTGTGAGAGAAGAATTCTTGATGTTTTAGTCCACCAAGTTGGTGGTAATTGGTTATGAAAACCTAGGAAATAATATACCTCAACATAATCTCTGATTGACCTTTGCCTCCCCTCAAACTTGCTCATAAGCATTTGTGAAAATACTACATTTGCTACAGGTTACTAATCTCAGTTGTTCTTCAGTTATTGTGGTTAAAGGAGCACTTGTTAAGAAATAAAAAGGAAAAGAAGGAAGGAAGGGAGGGAGGGAGGAATTGATCAACCACCAAGCAAAGTCAAATTCTATTAGTTATTGTTCCCTGCAAGGCACATGTGACTTGTGTGTGCAAAGAAACCAAGCAAGACTCCCTGGATTGATGTGAGCAGGGCCCCTGCTGATTCATCTATGTGAATAAAGCCCTGGACTTCTGGCTGGGCCACCTCCAGAAGAATCCAGATCCACTCTCTGAGTGTTGCAGAGAAACAGATATTTCTAGAACCCTAGTTGGCTTCTAGAAGGGTACATGGACAAGATGAGATATTACCACATGTCAAACAAAGGACACCAGGAATTTGGAGCCAAGCGTGACTTTGTTCCAAGTAGAACAGAGTTTATCATAATTTGAGGGCACTGGCTTGAAAGAGCTGACCAGAGTTGAAAAGTCAGGACTGGATATTCTTAAATTTAAGCATTGAATCTCTACTCTACTTGCTTTTCATATATGAATATCTTTGGAGATCTGTTCAGAAACCCATTGATTTTCTAATACTTCTCGATTTATCAAATAATACTGATAATAGCTCAATTATATTGAATTCCTACCCCATGCTAGAACTGTCTGTACTAAGCACCTTACATATGTTAGATCATTCAGTTTTCATAGCAACCCCACAAAGTAGGGATTTAGATCCCCCTCTGAGAAAACTTGAGCCTGAAGAGGTGAAACAGCGTATTCGAGACCACATGAGCAGTGAGTTGGTCATGCTGGGTCTCAAGCCTGATCATTCTGCTACTGCTTTTGAGGGGACCTTCCGATCCATCGAAGGCATGAGTGATCATGGGCCTCAGTCTCAGGATGGGAAAAGGGAAGCCAAAGAGGAGGGAGGGTCCATGCTGAAGAGCAGCTTCATGATGTTTTCCACAGCTGCTCCCCACTGTGATGCACAGGGTCTATTCAAAGCAGAGTCACTTAGAAATTTAGTGGTAGCCAAATGCATTAGCTAAGCAAGCCCCCAGACTCCTGCTGGCCCCATTTCTTACCCTGAGAGCACATTACACATCCCCTTGAATTTGTTTTTTTTTGTTGTTGTTGTTTTGTTTTATTTTTTGTTTTTTTCCTGCACGGGCACTGCATGTGACTCTTATGGTTCACTCTGCACGACTTCACTTTGCTGAGACTTTCCCAGGTGGCCTGGGCACCCATGATGACAAGGTTTGGCGTCCAGGAGTTAAATCCCCAGCCGAAGGGGTTGAACACACTCCATATTTGGTGAGAACAGATGTGCCCTCCAGAGCCTCCCTCTTCTGCCACGTTGCTCATTCTGATTTAATGTTTGGCCCTTGTTGTCAGCTTCTTTCCCACTCGTAAATATTTGTATGGTGACTACAGTATTATTATTCTATCATTACTCACAAACCAGGAGCAAATCACTCTCTCAATTGATATTGCTTGTATATTATTATATCAGCTGCTCTACTATTCCATAGCCACGTCTTTCCCCGGGTCCCTCAAGAACAATAATCAAAGCAAAAAAAGGAGCCCAGAAAGATTTCCATCCAGAACCTGCTGGCATTGGGCTATTCCTGCGACTTCTTGCCTCAATGGCATTTCCCGGAGTTGCCAGTTATTTAATGCTCACATGGCGACATCTGGTTTTTCTTGCTATTGTCCCTCAATGGCCACTGGAGCTCTCTTATTCAAGCACAAGTTTGTGTGAAATCAAAGAGAAAGCAGTTACCCTGCAGGGTGCCACACAGCTGTGCTTTTCAGATTTTGCCCAAGCAGCTTCAGCTCTATTTTGAGTTAGCAATTTCCATTTAACTACATGTGGCCCCACATGCTGTTCTGGAATGATACTGAGGCACCCCTTTCTCAGCCTGGGCATTCCTATTGGTCTCATTGGCAAGGCGGAGACAGTTGTGCCCAGGTGAGATGGAGGTCCATGCTGCAGTGCCACCTAGGAAGCAGCCTTCCTCTCCCCAGACAGACAGGAATGTGCGGCTGCCTCCTGGTGAACCAGACTCTTCCAATAATCTGGGCCTCTTGCCTAATGTCCCCCTGTCTTGGTCTGGAGGCAGTGATTAGCTCTATCAGGGTCATTACTGGGTCGCTGGTGACACTTGTTACAAAGTCCTATACTTTCGGGTTTGAGGAGTGGGCAGAAATAGTTATCCGTATCAGATAAGCTATCTCAGAGGCCTGGCTCTGTAGCAGCATGTCCACGTAGATATGGAGAGTGTACCTAGATCCATTGACCTCTCATTGCAGAGAAATTTAGGTAAAAAGGCTGATGAAGGAATCAGACTGCCTGTACCAGTTTCCTGATACCTCTTGTGAGTCTACTGCTGGAAAAGGAAGAATTGGGGGGAAAAAAGTAAGAAATGAAGGTAGAAGGAGCCAACTCTACTAAGGAGGTTGTGATCTAAAGCTCCGCCCTGCCCATGTCAACTTGGGGGTTGGGGGGTGAATAGATTGCAGTAGCAGATGGAGTCTAAGAGGCCTGTGCTTTGGCTCTCCAGAAAGCACCGGGCTTGGTGAGTCACCAGGTGCCTCCCACACCTCCAAGGGCAAGAGCATGAGTAGCATGTCTCACTGGGTGGTAAGATTTATGCCAACTGATGCTATCAGGACCCAGGAGTTGTGAAAAGACCATGATGTCAAGCGGTTAGTGGTCACATTCCCTTTGTCCAATCCAGTTAAAAGCTGTGGTTCTCAGACATGGAAACTCAGGCGTTGTTCTCACAGTGTGACTCAGACAGCAGTGGTCTGTACGATTCTGTCGGTGGTCACAGGCGGATTTCTCACAGGACAGTGAGAATTGCTCATAGTTTCGCACCAGGAAAATCTTTCTTCCTTCTGTATCATCCACACTGACAGATACATCTGACTTGAAATAGCTCATCTCAAGAACAAAAACAAAATAAAAAATTTTCCCTTGACCTTATATTCCCATCCAACCATGGTCCACTCTTTACTTCTCTTGATAGAAAATCTCCTGAAGGGTTGGGGTTGTGGCTCAGTGGCAGAGCGCTCGCCTCGCACGTGCGCAGCCCGGGTTCAATCCTCAGCACCACGTAAACATAAATGCATTGCATTGTGTACAACTAAAGTAAATAAATAAATATTAAAAAAACCAAAATCTCCTAAAAATTATAGATTATCAATCTCGATTTTTCTCACTTTATTTTCTCTTCAACCAGCTTCATTTGTGTTCAAACCCAGGGCTGCAAAGGCCCCGGTGTACCATTTACCCATCCCGAAGAAAGAACTTGGAGGACTCCACCAGGAGGCTTTGGACTTTTTATTAATCCAGTGCTCATCAGTGACGGCAGGTTGGTATGCAAGGGAGGGCTGCATCACACCTACAAGCAGGGGAGATCTGTGGGAAAGGTTGCATGCCCCCCTTCCTGCACAGCTGGGTTTCTTCAGATGTTTTATGAATACATCCTTGCACTTTACAACCAAGATCTCTGCAGTGATCCTCACCTAAAGATTGGAGACAGGGAAATGGCCAGCTTTTCCTCTCCATTTCCTTCTTTTTTTAAATTTTTGAATTTGTTTAATTAGTTATATATGACAGCAGAATAAATTTATGTACTTTGATATATCACACAAAGATGAGATATAATTTCTCATTTTTCTAAGTGTACATGTTGCAGAATCATATTTGTCTTGTAGTCACATATACACATATAGTAATTCCATCCCCACATCCCCTCCCTCCCCTCCCATCACTTCCCTCTAAGTGATAGCATTCCCATTTACGGTAACACTATTCTCCCCTTGTGCCCTCCACCCCGCCTTATTGTGAATTAGAATCTGCATTTAGAGAAAACATTTGGCCTTTGGTTTTGTGGGATTGACTTATTTTGCTTAGCATGATATTCTCCAACTCCAACCATTTACTGACAAATGCCATAATTTCACTCTTCTTTAAAGCTGAGTAATATTCCATTGATACCACACTCCTTCTTTATCACATTCTTCTCATCTCACTGCCAAGAACAACAAGCTTTCCTAGGTACTGACACTCACTTCCAACTCTATTGAGGTGACACCACAGAACCCTCCTTACTTATTCTGAGGTCCATTATCCGTTCCATCTTACAGAACTGCTAATGCACAGCTGACTTCTCCCTCTTTCTTGAAACATTTTCTTCCCTAGGGTCCCATTGTGCTACATTTTCTTGGTTTTCCTCCTACCATGTTATTTGCTTTGTCTCAGCATCTTCAGCCTGATCTCTTAATGTCAGATTATGCAGGATTGAATCTCCAGCTCTCTTGTCTTCATTTCTTCCTCCCCTTCTCCTTGCTTTCCTTCCTATCCCTCCCTTTTCCTGTCTTTCTCTTCCTTTTCCTTCCCTCCCTTTCCTTTGCTCTTCCTCTCTCCCTTTCCCCCCTTCTCTCCTTTGCTCTCTCTTCAGGTAATCTTTCAGTCTCATTTCATCTACATACTCATGACTCTTGCATCTATCTTTTCTGTTCTTATCTCTCCCCTAATCCCAGACCTACATATCCAACGGCCTCAATGACATCTCTGTTTGGAGGTTGTTTTAGTTTTTGTGTTGCTGTTGCCAAAATACCTAACAAGAAGTATTGTGGCTCTTGGATTTAGAGGTCTCAGTCTACTGACAGTTGACTCCATTTCTCTGGACCCAAGATGCGGTAGCATGTCATAGTGATAGGGCCCAGTGGAGTGTAGGAGCCCTGTTTGGGGAGATGGCTTAGATTGTGGTTGACTATGGGCCATGGAGATTTGGGCATTGCCGCCTTCCGTAGTCTCACGGGACTTGGCCCGAGATCTCGCGGGACTTGGCCCGGGATCTCGAGTGACTTAAGCCGAGATTGCTGATCGGGTCTGCGCCATTTTTTTTTTTGGTGGTGTGTGTGGTGCGTGTTAGTCGTTGTTAGAGCCAGAGAGAAAAGTTATCAGAATAAAAAGCTGTTTGTTTCCAGTTCGCCTCTAAACTTCTTCCCGCGGCTTCGTTGCTCCAAGCGGCCATCGCTTCAGGCGACAACAGTGGAGGAAAGCTCTCAGTTCATAATGGGTCAGGAAGCAGAGAGAGGGGGGTGGGAGGGGCCACAAGGAAGCTGCACTCTTGCAGAGCATGCCCTGGATGACCCACCTTCTCCAGCCATTCCTCACGGTCTACAGTTACCACCCAAAGAGTTCATTAAAACTAGGATAGGTGATTTGGTTACAGCTCCCATAATCTTTTTATTTCACCTTTGAACATTCCTGCATTAATAGAAACTTTTGGGGACATATATTTAAATGATAACAGGTGTCTAATAAACATCCCAAACTTAATGTCCAAAATTAAACTCTCAATTTTTCTCCCATTCTTTTGTGAAGCAAACAGCTCCATGAACTATCAAGTTGCTAAGGTTCAAAATTACGCAATCATTTATCTTTGACTCCTTTCCCCCCCCCCATGATATTCCATTTCAATCAGCCAATCCTATTGAATGTATCACAAAATATATGCAGAATCTAATTGCATCTCATCACATCCATGGCTACAACTTCAATCCATCAGTGTCATCTCCTGCCTAGACCACAGCAAGAATTTCTCTCTCTGGGCATAAGTGTTAGTTTTTCATCACTGTGACCAAAACACCTGACAAAGAGAAGAAGAGAAGTTTATTTTGTCTTATGGTTCCAGAGGCCTGTGTCTATGGTCAGCTGACTGCATTCATTGCTCAGAGGCCCAAGATAAAACAGAACGTCATGGCAGAGGAGCATGGTGGAGGAAAACTGTTCAGCTGATGGCAGCCTGGAAGCAGACAGATAGATATAGAGATAGAGATGGAGATGGAGATGGAGATAAAGCGAGGGACGAGATATAGTCCCCAAGGGCATGCCTCCAGTAGCCTGTCTCCATTCAAATTATCAATCTATCAGTGAATCAATCCACCCATGAGGTCCTAGCCCCAATCATTACCTAAAACCCCACCTCTGAACCTTGTTGCACTGGGGACCACGCTTTCAATACGTGAACTTTTGGTGGAATATTTTGGATCCAAATCACAACACCACACTATCCCTTCAATAATGCATTCTCTGTCCCATAGGCAAAAAATAATCTTATAAAAGTATAAAACTTCCATGTCACTCCCTTGCACAGATCCTGCTAATGGTTTGTTATCATATTACAGAACAAAATTTAGGCAATTTGCATGTTCATAAGCTCTGACATGACCTGACCTTTGTCATCCTTGTCTCCACTCTCTGCTTATTCATCATGTTTGGTGACAATGGCCTATTTCCAGTCCTTAGGCAGCCATGGCTTGTCTGTGTCCCAGGGCTTTTACACTTGTCATCCTATCTAGAATACTTCCTGTTTGTTTTCCTGTATATCAATTAAAACTCTGTACCTGAACTGACCTTTTTATTTGTGGCTCATTTTTTGTCTAGACCATAAGACAGCAATCTCACTTGTTTGGTTCACTGTTATTTCCCTACCTTATATTAATGCCTACTCCATATCTTTTTTTTTTTTTTTTTTTTTTTTTTTTTTTTTTTTTTTTTGTGGTACCGGGGATTGAACTCAGGGGCACTCGACCACTGGGCCACATCCCCAGCCCTTTTTTTGTATTTTATTTAGAGACAGGGTCTCACTGAGTTGCTAAGTGCCTCGCCATTGCTGAGGCTGGCTTTGAACTCGCGATCCTCCTGCCTCAGCCTCCCAAAGTGCTGGGATTACAGGCGTGCGCCACCGCGCCCGGCTCCTACTCCATATCTTATGTTCAGTAACTATTATATGAGTAAACGCCTCCATTATTATAAATTTTATACTGTACTTCTGTTTTGGTTATGGAGCTACATGATTTCCAAATCTGGCAGCTTGGAATTACCTAGACACATTATTAATGATTAATAATGGGGATTCTTGAGCCCCATCCCAGGGTTTATTGCTATGTCGCAGACAGTGTGCTAATCTTTCCATTCACTCTGAGGAAAAGTTTTGAAGTGTCCAAGGGAGGGGACGGGGATTAGCATTTAGGCTAATGGATTAGAGCTAAGTAGTCTTGTGAGTCCTTTGTTTTACCACAGTAAAAAAAATTTCAGAAGCCCGGAGTGGTGGCACATGCCTGTAATCCCAGCAGCTTGGAAGGCAAGCTAGGAGAATGGTGAGTTCAAAGCCAGCCTCAGCAACTGCAAGGCGCTAAGCAACTCAGTGAGACCCTGTCTCTAAATAAAATACAAAATAGGGCTGGGGATGTGGCTCAGTGGTCAAGTGCCCCTGAGTTTAATCTTCGTCACAAAAAAAAAAAAAAAAAAAAAATTGGAAACTTACATTGAAGTTGGAGTTGAAGTGGAGAGAAGATGAAATCACTTCTGTCACAGTCTCATATAGCTGTCAAAAGCCAGGGACTGATTTTAGCCACTTTGGTAGCTAAGTGATTCTGTGAATTACCAGGGTACCTATTTGTTCAAGGAAAACTATGAATCACTCCCTCATCCTAAGGATCTAGAACACTGCTGCCTAATACAGTATCCACAGTTTAAATCCAAATTAATTAGACGTAAGGTATTTGAATCTAAATTAAATTTATTAAAATTAAATGGAATTAATAAATGCATTCTTCAGTCTTACCAGACACATCTCAAGCGCTCACCAACCTCACTGGCTAGTCACTACAGCATCAGAGCGTTTCCATCACTGCAGTCACTGCAGGAAGTTCTCGTGGACAGAGCTGGTCTAGAAAATGGTCTCCTGGGACAGTGAGGGCATATACCCTGCTGTTGTTATTGCTTCAAATGTCAGCCTTGTCAGTTGTACATGGAAATACAGCTCTACCCTGGTTAGGCAGTGGATCTCCAGAGGCCTGGGGATTTCAATCAAGCAGGCAAGAAACTGATGAAGACAGCTTGTAAAAGCATCTGCCCGCAGCCTTGCTGGCACACAGAGGAGACACACGTCTTCAGAGACTGACCATTGTTGCCTCAGAGGAACTGGGAAAAAGAACATCTCTGGGCCAGGGACGATGCTCCTCTTGGTTTGCTCTCCTTGAACTTTGAATCCAAGGTCACTCATGAAAATAACACTGTGGTCTATTAGGTCACTGTTTACTGGTTTATATTCTATATTTTCAGTGTGATTATCAGTCACTTTAAGGCAGGGGAAGTGACTTAGACTCTTGTATTATCTCCTTCTCCAAGTTTCACATACAGATGATAAACAAAGGCACTTAGATTAGCTTGCATTATAATTAGCTCGGTACATGCCTCTCTTTATCTGCTCATGAAGTCCTCAAGGGTAAGGATTATCTTTTATTTCCTTCCTTGGTACTATATAGGATGCACAATGGTTTCTATATAAACATACTTTATATAGCATGGATGGATGGATGGATAACTGGCTGGCTATCTTCAGAGGTTCACTGGTGGAAGATCTCATTTTTCAGTGACATTACCATTTCTAATAATACCTCATTTCACATTTTAGGACTTCAGAGGAATTTAGCATGATTCTCCCTTTTGAAGGTGGAGACATATCTCCCAAGTCAACAGTGAACAGATGGATGAACGGCAGCTTCTCCACTGTCATCAGAGCATTCTCAGAGGACTTCATCAGAAAAGCCATCTCTTTGCCTTCTTTTTGGTAGAAAGCCCAGCTGGGGAAAGAACAAAGCTAGCTTAAAAGGAAAACATGGCAATGGGGAAATTTCACAAGATACTGTGTATATGTCACATGGAAGATTCAGATTCCTGGAACAGGTTTTGTTACTCTTTTAAGAAACCAATCTCGAATGTTTGTCATAGACGGCTGAATCTCGTATCACCATATTTTGTCTCTAAGTGAGAAAAGAATGAGACTGTGTGTTCCACAGCAGAGAGACACGTGAGACCAGGAAGTAGGCACAAGCCAGCTCTTAACTACACGGCAAAGGAGGCGGGTTTGCCAGGTGTGTTCATTACCTTTATTTGTGTGCCCACGTTCCTGAGGTTAGGTTGCTAAAGTGAAATCCAGTAAGACTTATTTAGGACAAAATGAACAGACAGTTGCCTCCCTCTGGCATGCTTTCTCATGTTAAATTGTCAATTATGTAAGTATTGGTTGGGTTTTCTTTCTTGTAATTATTTTCTGATTATAAAAATAATCCATATTCACAATAGAAATATAGACAAGTATACAGAAAACTAAAAGATCCTTATAACCTTACTACTCTTAGCTAACTGCTAGATATATTTTAATGTATTTTCATCTTGTCCTTTTTCTGTGCATTTATGATACAAATATATACACTTAATTTTTTTATAATAATAATTAGAATCATGTCACTCATACTTCATTGTTATTTACTTTTTTATGTAACAATGTATTATTATGAGTGTATCCCCATGTCACCAAATAGATTTCAAAACAAAAAGATACAGTAAAATCCTAATCCTCAAAAAGTATAAGATATAATCAAAGTATTATTCAGAGGGAAATTTATAGTTTTAAGTGCTCATTTTAAGAAAAATTAAAGTCTAAAACTTAATGAGTTAGATATTTAGTTAAGAAGTTAAAAAGAAGCTTAATGGCATTAGCAGACAGCTCCAAGCAGGAAATTGAACTAGAGTCATAAACATAGAAATATTTTTATTTTCATCAAACACTCTGCTATCAAATACATTGTGGCATGATTTCTGTGATCATTTCCTTACTATAGATTCAAGTTTTCGACTGCTCTCATTTCCCCTCAGCCTGAAGGACACCCTTGAGCATCCTCTGCAGTCCCCACTGTAATAAATTCTCTTTGCTTTTGTTTATCTCGAAGCATCTTTATTTTGCCATAACTTTAAAGTTATTTTCACAGGATATAGAGTTCTACATTGATTTAAAAAAATTTTTTTTCTCTTTGAGCATTTTAAAGGTGTTTTTCCCTTATCTTCTGGTCTCTACTGTTTCTATTAAGAGGTCAGAAATTATTTTTTTAACTTTCTTTCTGTATATATAATCTACCTTTTCCTTTTTGGCTGGTTTCAGGATTTTCTTTTTGCATTTGATCTTCAGCAATTTGACCATGATGTGCCTAGATATGTTCTCTTTGTGTTTAGCCCACTTGGGTGCAGTGAGTTTCTGAAATCTAAAAGTTGAGGGTTTTCAACAACTTTTGGGAAGTTTAAGGACCAGTATTCTTATAAATACCACTTCCCCTGTTCTCACTCTCTTCTTTTTTTAGGATCGCTGTTGCACATAAGTTAGACCACTTAATCATGACCTTCGGATCCCTGAAGCATTGATCACTTTTATTTAATTATTTTTCCTATTTATCAGATTAGGCAACTTCAGTTGATCTGTTTTCAGGTTTTGTATATCTTCTGTCACCTGTAATAAGTCCATTGGTTGGATTTTTCATTTTAGGTATTATACACTTTAATTTTCGAGTTTATACTTTAAAAAAAAAATAGATTCAGTTTCTCTAATGATATTTCATTGTTTTTTATCATTAAATCTATATTTTCTTTAATTCTTTGGATTTTTTCCCATTAATTCTTTGAGCCATGTTTGTAATAATTTATTTTAAGTCTTTGTATGCTAATTTCAATACAATCTCGGGTTTACACTGAATGATTTACTCCTTAACCATTGTTTTAGTCAGCTTTCTACTGCTGTGACTAAAAGATCCAACCAGAACAATAGCAGAGGAGGAGTTTATTTGGGGCTCACAGTTTCAGAGGTCGCAGTCCATAGACAGAAGGTTCCATTCCTCTGGGCTCGAGTGAATCACAACATCATGGAAGAGTGTGGCAGAGGGAAGCAGCTCACATGGTGATCAGAAAGCAGGCTGGGGAGGGATCTCCACTTGCCAAATACAAATATATACCTCAAAGCCAAGCCCCCAATGCCCCACCTCCTCTAGCCACACCCCACCTACCTTCAATTACCACTCAGTTAATCCCATCAGGTGATGAATTCACTGATTGGGGTAAGGCTATCATAACCCAATAATTTCTCCTCTAAACATTGCCTTGTCTTACACATGAGTTTTTGGGGGACACCTCACATCCAAACCAGAACAACCATCAAATTACATTTTCCTATTTCTTTTAAACCCAAGTGATTTTTTAAAAATTGAACACTGGACATGGTAGATAATACATTATAAAGACTCAAGATTCTGTTATCTTCCTCTGAAAACATTGATTCTTGTTTAAGCAAACAGTTCAATTACTACCAATCACCTTGGACATGCGTATGTTTGGTTTTATGATTTCTATTATAAGTAAGTGCTTCTGACTTAGATAATTCATTCTCCACACTTGTCTCCCCTATGACCTTACTAGGATTTGGTTTTAGGCTTTGCTAGAAGGGGCCCAGAGTAGGTTGTACTAGAGTGGCTATTTAAGTGAGTTAAATGTAAATAACATTTAAAAAGTATTCACTTGCAATAGTCATATCCCAAGTATTTAAAAGCCATACTTCTGCACTCCTATTAGCCCAGCAACTCATGAGGCTGAGGCAGGATGGTCACGAGTTCAAAGCCAGCCTTAGCAACTTACTGAGACCCTGTCTCAAAATAAAATAATTTTAAAAAGAACTGAGGATGAGGCTCAGTGATAGAAAGGCTGTAGATTCAATCCTCTATCCCAAAAGTAAGAAAAAGTTCTGCAGAGGTCAGCAACTTTTTTCTTTAAAAGTCCACCTAATAGATAATTTAGATTTTAGGGGCCATACAGGTCTGTCACATCTAGTCACCTCTGCCAATGTAGTATAAAAGCAGCCATAGATAATAGCAAGTGAGCATGGCTGTGTTTCAACAGAACCTTACTTTAAAAACAGGCAACACTGAATTAGGCCTATAAACCATTTTTTAAAGCAAGGATCAGAAAATTATGAGCTCAGTGCCCATTGTTTGTTTTTTTTTTTTTGTTTTAACAGCTTTATTGGGATAAAATTCATATGCCATAAAATTCACCCATAAAACTCAGTGGGTTTTTAGTGCTTTTACAGAGTTGGACAACCATCATTGCATCTAATACTCTTGATTTTGTAAATAAAGTTTTATAGGAACACAGTTTTGCTCATTTACTTAAGTGTTATCTATGGTGGCTTTTATGCTTCAGTGGTAGAGCTGAGTAGTAGTGACAGAGATTGTATGAGTCTTCAAGGCTGAAAACATTTATCATTTGACTCTTCAAAGAAAATGTCTGCTCTAAAAGATTGTCTTACCCTTAGGAGACAAGCTTTTGGGTGGTGTTAATGAAATGTGGAGTTCTCTCCTTTCTGCCAAGGTCAAAACTCTAATGCCCACAGCACAGTTAGATCTTTCTTACTGATGTTTCTCCCTCAGTCCTACTTCAGCTCCTACTTGGTGTGCAAGCCTCGGGTCTGTTGCCCATTGGGTATACAGCACAACCCTTACAAGGTTCATGGTACAGATTTCTGGAACTTTCCTGTGGTGCTTTCTCTTGTGTGATATATTGTTCTAATCTGTATATCTTCCTCGGTTTTAAAATATATTTAGTATACTAATCACTAAGAAAAGTATTGAAAAGTCTTTCACTATCATGTCTATTTAAAAGTCCCTTTAATTTTGTTTAATATATTTTGAGATTGTTTTTAGGTACTTTTTAGTATGAACTTGTTATATTTTTCTGCTGAACTAAAACTTCTATCATTACTGAAACTTCGGTCATTATATAGGAGCTCAAGAGAGCCTCTTGATCTCTAAAAATCATGTCAGCTTTCATCTCAAAATCTCTAACTGGATTATTCCCTTTTGCTTTAGGCAAGCCCTTCAAATTTCCTTTAATCAGTCTCTCTGTCCTTACTTCAAAATTTCTTTACTTCAGTCCTATTTTGAAAGATATCATTACCTTATATGCAGTTTTAAGTCAATGCTTATTTTTGTTCAGCATATTAAAATATTATACAACTATTATTCAGTTTCTATAGTTGTCCTTAGGAAGTCAGGTAATTATTTGTCATTCCTTTGTAAGTGATCTATTTTGAAGTTTCATCAGACTCTGTCTATCTAGGTGGGCATTTCTTTCTCTCTTTTGTTAAATTCTGCTGGGTTTCTTGGAATTTCTAAATCTGAACAATGAAGTCGAATCAATTCTGAAAATTTATCTCTTTCTGTCAGTGTAATAAACTGCTCTCTGTCTTCCAGTTTTCTAATTCTTCCTTCAGCAGTGTTGATCTTGTCTTATACCACCCATTGAGGTTCATAAAAGTTTTCAGTTATAGTTTTTTCATTTCTAGAAGTTCTAGTTGAATTTTTTCTCATATAGCCTTGATAACTTTTGCATTTTTTGTTCTTTATTCACATTTATTGACTATAGTCTCAGTTAATTGTATGTCTCCCCAAATTCATATGGTGGAGCCCTAACCCTTAGTACCTCAGAATGAGACTGTATTTGGAGATAAGGCCTTTAAAGAGGTAACAAAGGTTAAGTGAATTCATTAGGGTGGATTCTAATCTAATGTGACTGGTCTTGTTATATGAAAAGGAAATGAGGACACAAACACAGAGAGAAGACTGTATGACCATAGAGAGAGAAGACAACCATCTCTAAGCCAAGAAGAGAGGCCTCAGAAGAAACCAATCCTGCCAACACTTTGATCTTAAACTTCCAACCTCCAGAACTATGAGTAATGTTGTTCATGCCACCCAGTCTGTGAGGCTTTATTATGGAAGCCCTAGCAAACCAATATAGACCCCTCTTCTTTCCTTTAAACATAATAAAATTTCTTGTTTTATACCCTTTAGTTGATTATCCAATATCTGAAACCTTTTGGAAGCTAAATATTGTGTTTGCTTTTTCAGCTATATTATGTTTATGGAGTCTGGTTTCTTTGTGAGTTTTGTAATCTGTGCTGATAAACTCATAGGCTTTAAAAATTTTATCAATAGGAATGTGTTTGAAATAAATCTGTGAGAATTTGTTTTTCTTAGGGCCATGAGCCTCGGTTCCCTTCCAACCCAATAGCATTCCATGCTAATTCTCAGTTTGAGTCTTTAGGGACTACCCAGGTAGTATAATTTGAAGTTGGAAAATTGTATGACAGCCTTGTGTATATGAATAATCAGGGAAGATATTTTGTTTTCTAGTCTAAATACTAAGATTGGAGAAAAGCAATTTTCTTTGATGTCTAGTGGTGGTGATCATATTGGGTTATTTGTAGTAGTTTATGCTCATAGTAAAGGTATAACCCATTGAGGTCCTAGTTCTCTGTGTGATGATCTTCTGTTAAATTCTGTACTTTATGAAGTCTCCAGGCTTTTTTACTTGCATTATGGTCACTTGACTTTGACAAATAGCCTCAGGATGAAAGTCATATTTAGTGTTTCAAAATGTTCTAGAAGGAGAGGATATATATATATATATATATATATATATATATATATATATATAGTTATAGGTGGGCACAATACCTTTATTTTATTTATGTGGGGCTGAGGATCCAACCCAGGGCCCCACAGCCTCTGGCATTTCTCCAGACGGGTCAGACTGGCCCTGAAAATGTTCAGTGCTGCCTTTATCTCTGTCTGATAACTTCCTTACCAGCTAGATGAATCTTGATCCTTAAGAGAGTGGGGTCCAAAGGGGAAGCACTTTCTGGAAATCAGTTCTAGGTCCTCCAGCAATTTATGTGCTTGAGTTCTCATACCCCCACAATCACAGCCTGCTTTGGAGACCACATATACCTACCATCATCTCTCTCATCACACTCTGCCACCATTTCCTACATGCTCCTTTGAAAAATAAATAAAAGAGACATCTGCCTTGGAAGAGTTTCTGGCTTCACTCTCCTTTTTTCAAAAACTGCTAGAAATAGAGGCCAAATTCAAAGACCCTACATCATCTAAAGCTGTATGGAGACAGGGCCAGGGTGCTTGCCTCTGCCGCATCCCTGAAGGAGATCCTGCCAACTCTTATTGCAAGAGTGTATTTTATTTCAAAAGGCTGAGGAAGGCTATGAAGTGGCTCTCTGGCCTGGAGGCATTTTGAAGCATTATAACAGAAGGCAGGTGGCTGAAACGGATGTGTAAACTCACCTGGCACTGCCCCTGGCTTCCCTGAATGCAGAACTGGCCTCAATCTCCAAGCTCCTCTCCAGAATCCAACAGCATCCATCACAGGATAAAAGAGGCCATAAACATTCATGAGTTAGTGGGCCCTAAGCAAAAATCTGACCAAGAGACTCTACACCACTGTCCGGTTTTATGCAAAGCCTCCAGTGTGGTTTGTGATTAATGTTTTTAGGCTAGGGATGGAACCCAGGGCCTCACCTAAGCACACACTACAACTGAGCTACACCCTCAGTCAGTGATTCATTTTTGATTCTCTATCTTTGGAGTTAGCCTTGTCCAGGGACACCACAGAAACCAATGACCAAAAAAACTAAGGACTCCTCTCAGTCAGGGTCTCTGTTGATCTAAGCAATTTGTGCAGGTTAAAAAAAAAAAAAAAAAAAAAAAAAAAAAAGCCCAAACTGGGGCTTATTTATATATCTTCTGACCTTATTTATTAACTGTTGTTTGCAGACTGCACCTTTAGACAGCCTCATGTAGTAACAAGCACATTTTCAAACTCAAAGTCAAGTTTGAAAAGAGCTGAGAGTCTGAGCATTGAACTTGGGCAAGGTGAAAGCAGTTTCTCAGTTTCCAGCCCTGCTCTACCCCGTGTTTCCAACAGGGTAAGTCTGGCCAATAAACTCTGCCTGCTTGATGGATGGAAAAAGCCACAAACCTGAAAGAATATTTAGGAGATGAAAGATCAGGTAATGCTTAGGAAAATGTTTGAGACAAGAGATTTCTTTTTCTATTGGTAAGGATGATCATTTGGAAGTCAAACTTCAGTTTAATAGAAGTACCATGGATCTAAAATGCTTTTCAAATACTCTCAAAAAATTAACTACTGACATATCTGGTAAGAGATGATTGAATAAAATGCTACCTTTTTCTTTCCCTTCCTGAAATACACATTAGCAACAATCCCCAAACCATTCTGAAGAATATGTGGATTTGATTGAGTAAGAGTAACAGGAGCAAAGAATGCCAGTAATCAGACCAGTACTCAGCATTCACCTGTTCACTAAAGGAATTCTCTGGATCTAAAGCAGGATGCCAATATCTCCAGAAATGAAAGAATTCTGTGAAACCTCATCAAGAGTGATATACTTGGGGCAGTTAAATTTAAGTTCCTAGAGAAGACACGTGTAAGAAGAACCTCTTCCACAGTGGTATTCAAAGGTTTGTCATGGCGAAGGGCAGGGTGTGTGTGCATGGCCTAAGGAAGAACCCTAGGACAGTTCATCTGTGGGATACCATTTACAGCCCTGTTCACTGCCCAAAAGGGCAAAGCCAAAAGCTTAAAGTAAGTAGGTTTTTAGAGCAGGGAAGACAGCACATCTTTGAATAAAACTTAGGCAATAATAATTATGAATAAATTTGAAAACTATACTTCATAACCTAAGAATATGATTAAAGCAGTGCTCACAGGAAAATTATTAGGCTTAAGCACTTAGCATTAATAAATAAAAAACAATCAAACAATGCATTAATTATTCAACTCAAGAAGTTTGAAAAAGAACGCAAGCTAATTACAGTAAACAGAAGATGAAATAAATAATGATGACAGTCTAAATGAATAAATTAAAAAAAAATAGACATTTGGCAGACAAATAAATCCAAGATCTGGTGGTTTAAAATAAAATAAATAAAGCCTCAATAACCCATGTTGGGGACGTTATGAACACGCCAGTAGATAGAAACTCTCTGGCTGTCTCCCACTTCCTGATATGGGAACTTGACCTAGCCAAGGGGCATTCCCCTGAAGTATGTTGAGAGGTCAGACTACCACTAGGATAGGCTAATGGCTCCGCCAATGTGATTTGCTCATGCTCCCTATGTGCCCCTATGATCTTTCTACTGATTGGCCCATGTCTTCTATAAATGCCGTCCAACTTCCTCAATAACTGAGCTCGTGCCTGGACCGGACTCTCTGGTGTGTGCCTGATTGTCTTCCATTGTGAGGGCTGAGTGTGGCCACCAGTCGACTTCTGACTCTTCCCAATTCTGGCTCACCACTGGGGCATGTTCCCCCAGCCTTCTCTGCTGGCCAGAGAAGGCCAAACCCAGGTTCAGGGAAGCTAGAAATCCCAGCAAACCCAAATTTAAAACAAAGGGCAAGTTACAAATACACAAAATTAGAAAGGAGACTGGGAAATAATACAAAGAGGGAATAATCTTTTAAATATGCAGATAAATGTGATAACCCAACAATTTATATATGCAGTTGAGAAATGGTCTAATTGTCACATCTAATAATTTCATAAATGAAAATTTTAATACTTGAGAAGTAAATCATTCTAGTACTTTTAAAAGTTTTCTAAAGAAAATTAAATTTTTTTATTTTTTGTCACAAAGTCAGCATAAAGCCAAAATTCAACAGTGATGGCATATCACATACTTACAGAACTCACACGAATGACAGATTTGTTTTATTAATAAATCTAATGCAAAAATATCTTAAGTAAAATATTGACACTTTCGTTAGGATTGGAGGGTAGGGGAAGCAACGGGTGCACATTCTAACAGCTCCCTGACCACAAAGGAAAGGTAGCTCTCTTGCAAAACAAATAATTAGAATGTGTCTACAGTACAGAAGGGAAGGAAAGCAGTTTTAATTGTGGTTTTTGGGTCAAGCCAAACATTAGCACCACCAGGTGGGAGTCTTAATCAGAATTAAGAGGTGGACTATAGGTAAATGGGTTTTCCAAGTCATAGAAAAACTGGGACCCAGAAGTAGCCTACTAATGTTGTCTTTGTCTCTAATCAGATGGGAGTTTCTTTTTGTGAAAGTGAATGTTCTGTTTAGGCAAGTTATTCCAAAAGGATGCTACAAGCCTCTGAGTTTCTATTTGCTGTCCCAAACTCAGAGAGCCATTGAGAAGGCCAACCTGGTGAGCCCGAAGAGACAGGGTGTGAAGCACCAGGGGAGGAGAAGGGATGGGGATGGCCAGTCTTCAGAAGAATAAAACTGGAGACTGTGAAGGGAAAGTGAAGAAGACAGTGAAGAGAAGGGCTGTGACATCCTTGGGGTAGAACTGGTTAGTAATATCAGCTGGAAAGAACTAGTTGTGACTGGTAGTTGCTGACAAGGCTACATCAGCAAGAGATTATAGAGCTAAAGTCCTAAAGTCTCCCTGGCAGCTTAGCTGACTGTGCTTTGCTTAATCCTCTTAGGCAAACAAGACACACTCACCAGGCCTGGGCAGAGGCTCCTGCCGATTCTCATTTCAAGCTGACTTTGGGAATTAAACCTGGTATTCCACGAGAATTCAGAATAAGCGTGTAAAGTTGGTTCATGACACATGGAAAGCCAATTTGCTAACGGCACTAGTCTTCCCTGGAACCCCAGCCAAGCACAAAGTGATGTAGAAAAAAGCATCTTTAGAATAAATATCAAGAGCGGCTTCTTAAAAGCTGAGAAGAGTCACAACTGGAACTGTTACCCTGAACTCCCACTCTCCCAGGCTGATGAGGACAGGCGGCAGGGGATGGCGGGTGGAGGGAAGCAGTTCTAGAACATGACCTGTGTGATTTGAGATCGAAACTGGCCTGTGGAGAAAATGGAGCCAGGATCCAGAAACACCCAGAAACATTGCTCTCCATTCCAGAGGATTCCTGCATGGACTAGACAGACAGTCTACTTTCATATAGTGGGTAGAAAATCAGTCTGGGTCTGAGACAAGACTTTCATTTGATAGGACACATTAAGATCTTCCTCTGAGTAATTTCTTTCCTAACTGGCTGTGAAAACAAGGGATAAAGGTCAGCTTTTAATTGGGTTGGGATCTCAAAGTCTCTAAGATCAATTTCTTTCTTTTTTAAGTGCAGGCTCACTTATGACCAAAGGGAGTTTATTATCCAAATTATATAAAGTCTGTGTTTTGGATTTGCCATCAGAGAGGGTCTAAGACAGTCCTACCTGAAGAAATGCAGAAATGCAATGCTTTATACAGAGTTCTACATTTTTAAGTAGCCACATTAAAAAAAAAAAAAAAAAAAAAAAAAAAAGTAAAACAGAAGAAATGCATTTTAATAAAATATTTTACTTGGTCAAAATATTATCATCCCAAAACATAATTAATATAAAAACATACCAGTAAAACATATTACATTATTTTTCCAAATTGAGTCTTTAAAATTCAGTACATGTCAATTCAGAGTAACCACTGTTTAAAACTTGTCTTAGCTTTCTGTCACTGTGACAAAATACCTGAGACAAACAACTTACAAGGAGGAAAGATTTATTTTAGCTCAGGATTTCAGAAATTTAAGTCTATGGTCACTTGGCCCCCTTGCTTTCAGGCCTGTGATGAGGCCACACATCACAGCAGAAGTGTGACTGAGGAATCCTGTTTGCCTTGCAATGGCCAGGAAGCAGAGACAGAGAGAAGGGGGCTGGTTCCAATATCTCCTTCAGGAGCAAGACCTCAGTGACCTACTTCCCCCAACTAGACCCTGCTGCATAAAGGCTCCATTACCTTCTAATAGCACCACAGGCTGGTGACCATGCCTTTGACACATAAGCCTTTGGGAGACACCAGAGGTCCAAACTACAACAAAGTTGGTTGTTATGACATTAGGCAACGCCATATTGAACAAAAGGGGTGCTTGCCCTCCAGGAGCTTAAAACTTTGCACCCTATCCTTTAATCGAAGAAATAAGATGGAGGAGAGGATGGAGAAACTTGCCTGTTGGATCCCACTGGAGAGAGCTGGGAGCCTCCCCGAGGTTTGGAACTAACTACCAAGGCCCAGTGGGTTTTTCACTGGTTTACTTTCTGGTTTAGTTCCTGGTTAACTAACAATTTTGCCACTCAATCAAGCAAAGCAGAACAAATCCCCGACATTTTGTTCAATAAAACAGAAATCACAGGACCAGTTGCGCTAACCCGAATTCTTTCACCTCCTCTTGCAGTGTCCAAAAGGTCTCCATTCTGCACAGATTTCAGGAGACACCCGAGGTAAGGTAAGAGTGAAACCATTACTCTGGATGAGCTCTGTCTGTTTGTTTAACTTGAGAGTACCTTTCAACAACAGTCCTGGAGCAGGACTGCTACCAGGACGGATTCACACCGCCCTCGCCACACCTGAAGGTAGGTTTGGCCAACACCTCCACAGTGCCCCTGACTGTCCGGGTTCCATACCTGGTTTATGTGCTGGCCAGTATTGGCCTCCCACCCATCCTCAGACTCACTAATCTCAGGCTTTGAAATTTAGCTCAACACTCCAGATTTTATATCCACGTCTGGATCCCTTCAGACACTCTTCTCTTAAGGGTGAACAAGACTCTGGGAGCCCTCACAAGCCAAACTTGCCCAAGTCTTCCCTGTCCTGCCCTCCCGAAGAGATCCATTTGTGTCTAGTGAGGTCTGCAGCTAATCTTATCCTCCAGATTCCTGAGAAGTCCCTAGTAGAAGAGCCAAGTGTGGGTCTCAGTCCTGGCTCAGCCCAGGCCTTCTTTCTTCAGCCATCTTTCTCTATCTCCATCTCCCCATGTCCTCTATCAAGTTTCCCCAAGCTGAACGCCTCCTTCCATATCCAAGCTAACAAGCTAATTTCACAACATTCAACTTCGAAATCTGCAAATTCTCAAAATTCAGTGCCTGAAACGTGTGGTCACCAACTTTTGCTATTTCTTCTTTTTGAGAAATATTGCTATTGCACAAACCCATGTGATGCAAGAAGTTTTCCTTCTATGGGAGCTGGAGACTATGTCAGATCATTGTGTGATGACTTTCTTTACAACCTATGCCTGATGTCAGCACATTAACGGGAAGAAATGCTCCCCAGAAGATTTTCAACTATTTGACTCTAATGCCCTTTTTTCTTTGTGGTAATTTTCCTGTAGTCTAATATCAAAAGGTCCACTGCTTTTGAATTCATAGTATACATCTGTACTGAGATCTATAATACAAGAAGTGATCACTCTGGGAATTGTGTATAATTCTCCCATAGTCTCTTCTTGAGGGTACCTTCAATGTCTGGCTCCTGGAAAGGGGCCGGCATTAACAGAGTTGGATAGCTCTAGATGCTCTTTCTAGCACTTGAGGGGAGTCAGTCAATATCCTAGGGTTGCTCCATGACCAAGTTGATGGCCAGCTTGACATCGTGGGAATGTGCCCCATTCTTTTTCAGAGAAGTCAGATGTTCATCTTTCTATTATGACTTGGAGCAAGTGGCTCCTTATATTTGACTCAGGTTGCTCACCTATTAGTAAAACAAGAAGGGGGCACATGAAAATGTCATGATTGATCCTGTCAGCAGACCCTTAATGCAAGCAAAGTCTAACCCTACTGCAGAAAGCAAGTGCAGATAGATGCTAAACTGGAATCCCCCCAGTTCAGGTTTTAGCGGCCTTAGAATGGGGCCTTCTGATGATGTGCACCGATGCTTGCTGTGTTCACCATAACCAGGACATGCTTTGTTGTTGTGTCCCATTGGAGGTAAGGATTGAGAGAGGTTACTGCGTGCCTGGGCCTGAATGGTGCAGTTCACATATGCCAGTACTTTCCAGAGAAGGTGCTCTCATAGGATTTCCTAAGCATAAACATGGGGAGAAGGCAAAGAGTCCCCTTCTGCCTGCATTGCATAAAAATCCATTGCTTTTGGTTTCGGGCTCTGCTCAGCCCCAACTAAAGAAACATTTTTGAAATGAAGAGTTTTCTGTGGTTCTGAAGGCTGCTTTCCACTAGGGGGAGATTGTAAGGCACCACCACAATCCGAAGCCAGGAAAAGCTGTGACTGAAGGAAAGGAACTTAGTGTCTTCTGAAACACACTTTTTTTTTTTTTTTTTTTTTTCTGTTTTGCCTTTCATATGATTTTGTGGTTAGGCTTAAAATTTGGTGCCTGCAGAATAGATATTATAGCTTCCATATTTTAAATCTAAAAAGCCTGAGCACTTTCTCTATAATACAAGTCTCTCTCTCTCCCCTCCCCTCTCTCTCTCCCTCTCTCACTCTTTCTCTTTCTCTCCCCCCCCCCCTATCAAATTGTACACAATGTTCCCTTCTTATGGCACTGATTGGCCCCACACAGTCACGTGAGTAGGTAGGCTCCTTGCTGATGTTGTGGGCTAGCTCTGTGTCCAATTCACAAGCACCTACTGTCTTTCAGGGCTGTCTCAAACTGTGCGTTTCTCAGAGGTGTGACCAGCATCAGAGAGCTAATGCAAAATCTCCTCTCTAGTTATTTCAGCTTCTCTTTATTAAGTATAGGTAAGAAGAAATGGAGCCCTCTTTGTGTTTTGAATGATTATTTTTCTGGTTGAAAGACACACAACAAACAAACAAAACATGCATTTCTTTCTAGGGCTGTAACATGGAATTATTCCATGTCAGTGACAGGAGTAGAAGAAAGCAAGGCTCTAGGGTCAGCAGTGGTGTGTGATCTCCTGGAATGTCTTCAATTTATTGGTTAAAGGTTCTTGGTCCATTTCCAGCATTTAAACAGGGATAATAATACCATTTACTATAATTTTTATGAGACTAGACAAAGAAAGGGAGATAAAAACACGCCACAAAATAGTGTCTAGCATGCACTGGGCACCCAAACCAGTACTCTTTTCCATTTGGTCAAGAATCTTCTTTGCCACCAGTTCACTTTTCAAGACAATGTCTCTTTGGTTGTGTGCCATGGCAAAAGCCTATAGTCCCAGCTTCTCTAGAGGCTGAAGTAGGAAGAAACCTGGGCCCAGGAGTTCAAGGTCAGCCTGGGAAAGATACCAAGACACCATCTCAAAAATATATAAATAAAGCCGGGCATGGTGGCACACGCCTGTAATCCCAGCACTTGGGAAGCTGAGGCAGGAGGATCGCGAGTTCAAAGCCAGCCACTGCAATGACGAGGCACTTAGCAACTCAGTGAGACCCTGTCTCTAAATAAAATACAAAAAAGGGCTGGGGATGTGGCCCAGTGGTCAAGTGCCCCTGAGTTCAATCCCTGGTACCAAAATAAATAAATAAATAAATAATAAAAGAAAGACAACTCTCTTTCTAATTTTTACACCTTATTTACTGACTCATTCTCTTGATCAATATTAGACAAAGAAGCCCTAGTACAGAGAAGTAAGAGTGGACAAACAGAAAAGAAAAAAAAAAAATTAAAAACAGAGATTACAATTTAACTATAATCAGAATGGGTTAAAGTTGCTTCCTGGTGCAAGCAGCCCAAAGTTCATTGCCTCCACTGGAACCCAGCAGTGCCTGTCCACTGTTTGTCTTCAGACCCCAGTGCCATCCCAATGTGGGTACTTGATTTAGGGTTTTCAACTTGCTTCTGAGAAGATAGATGTTGCAGTGCTTTGGTAAAGGGTATTAAAGTGAGGCTGTATGTCCATGAAAGTAAATTATAATTTTACACATTCCTTTTGAAGTTTCCAGGATTTGATAAATGGCTCAGTGAGCATCTCCACTCTCTGGGGCCTGGTTTACCGGTACCTGACTGCAAAATCCCAACAATGAGAAAGATATAAGCTCAAGATTTATTTCACTCTGCCTCCTTGGCTTCTTAGTTGGTACAAGACATGCATTTCAATGGAAACCCACTGCTAACCTGTGGTTAGGCCATTGGAGCCTTTTTATTCAGTTTAGCTATATTTTGGATAAATAGGTTTTGTGGACTGGCCTGGGAGTTTTGCCATCATGTATAATTTTGTAGTTATGGGATAAGAGGCCCAAGTTCTAGATGACCAGCTTGCCAATGTTTAGCATTTACCTGAAATTTGTAAATTGAAAATTGGGAACAGCCTGTTCTTTTGTAAATGGCCTTGACTGGAACCACAGTGCAGATAGTAAGAGCATTTCTAAATAACAGGTTCCAAAGGAAATTTGTTTGCTAAGGTGACTGATGTGCCTCAGGAAGACAAGAGCAGGGTCAAGCTTGTAGATCATGAGTCAAGGTGACTATGAGGCATAGATCTTGTATCTCAGGCAGCTCTATGGATGATTGTTCATGTCTCAGGGGCAGAACACAGGGAGAAAGTGCTAAAAGCTGAAATGCATTGGGAATAACTCTCTGCATGGGAGGCAGGGTTCTAGCAGAGATGTTTGTCCCCGTGGTGTGGGCACAGCAAGAATCTACAATATCAGCAGCATCTTTGACATGGGCATCCATACTGGAAGTCCCCATTGTTGCCACTGTAAACTGGAACAGAGGAGTAAAGGGGTCATTCTTAAAGCCACTGAGGAAGACCAGGTAGTACAAGGCAACACATGGAGACAACCATAATGACTTGAGAGGAAGTGGCTCATCTAGAAATGCCAGATAAACATATTGCAAGAGTTGCTGTGACCATCTGTCTCACCCCCAAACTGATACAGACAAGGAAACATCTTTACATTTTTTTTAATCTATTTTTTTGAATGTGCAGTGCATGTGTATATAAACCCAGCTGGTTCCTGCCAGACAGTAAGACTACATTTCCCAGCAAATAAGAAAAGGAAAAGGCCACTCTCATCTTCAGAGGGCAGGCTGGTCCCTGACTATCTCAGTCCATCAGAGCAGTCTTATCCCTGGCATTTCGATCCAACTTCTGAGCCCTCTCTTCCTTTTCTCCTCTTGTGGCTTTTGGACTTTAGATTACTGACAGATGCTGGCCGTCTTCACCCATGTTCTGTTGCTAAACAGCATATCCAAGACAGGGCAATTTACAAGGAACAGAGATTTCTTTTTACAGTTATAGAGACTGGAAAGCCTAAGAATGTGGCACCAGAATCTGCTTAGGAACTCATGTTCTGATGAGGACTTGTGTTGATTCAACTCATGGTGGAAAGCAGAAGGGCAAGTGGGCACGTGCAAAGAGGCGAAACTGAGACAGCTTCACTTTATAACAACCTTCTCTCGGTAACTAGTACAATCCCATGAAAGCAAGAACTCACCCATGGGAAAAAGGCATTACTCTATCTGTGGGAGCTCTGCCCTCATATCCAACACCTTCTGTTAGGCCCCATCTCCCAACATTTGTGCACTAGGGACCAAGCCTCAACATGAATTTTGGTGGGGACAATCCATATATAAATCATAGCACTGTCTCTTGCCTGTGTTCTCTGATATTTTCTTTAAAAATTTTTCAGTTGTAGATGGACACAATACCTTTATTTAATTTATTTATTTTGATGTGGGGCTGAGGATTGACCCCAGTGCTCACACATGCTAGGCAAATGCTCTACCACTGAGCCGCAACCCCAGCCTGTATTCTCTGATTTTGCATCTCTGATTACACAGTTATCTGACTCAGTCTATCTGTCTGCTATCTCAAATGAAGCTTCCTAAAGGATTTTTACAAACCACAGTTCTGAAGGTGCGGTGCAAATAAATAGGTGTATGCAAACAAACAAACAATAAAATAGTTCATAGAGAACCGAGGTTCTGCCCACATTCTCAGGGCCCAACTGCTTTTTTTGTACATAGAAAGTGCTGCATGAATAGATGGCCAAGTTTCAGAAACCCTATTTAAGCTTAAAAATAAATGCATTTAATTGTGAAATTTTAATTGGCCCTTAATATATGAAAAAGCATTGAGAATAAACCTTGACCTCTCATGCCATATGCAGAAATTAATTCAAAATAAATTAGGGACTTAAATGTAAAACTAGAACTATCTGTTATATTTAAACAGATATAATTGTAAAAATAAAACTAGCAAACTTTCAGAAGAAAACATAAACGACAATTTTTAGGACTGAAGGCTAGGAGAAAGGTTATGGGGTATGACACCAAATCCAAACTATAAAAGAAGAAATAAATTGGACTTCATCAAAATGAAGAATTTTTGTGCTGTGAAAGACCCAGCTATGCAAATGAAAAGACAACCTATGGCCCAGGAGGAGGTAATTACAAGCCATATGTCTGACAAAGGATTAGAATATAGACCATAGGAAAAAGAAAAATTTAAAACTCAACAATACCTAACGGGCGCGGTGGTGCACGCCTATAATCCCAGCACTTGGGAGGCTGAGGCAGGAGGATTGCGAGTTCAAAGCCATCCTCAGCAATGGCGAGGTACTTAGCAACTCAGTGGGACCCTGTCTCTAATAAAATTCAAAAAAGGGCTGGGGATGTGGCCCAGTGGTCGAGTGCCCTGAGTTCAATCCCTGGTACCAAAAAAAAAAAAAAAAAAAAAAAACAACTCAACAAACTCCAGTTAAAAAATGGGCAAAGGACTAGAACAGACATTTCATCAAAGAGGAGATACAAATGAAAAATAAGAAACTTAAAAGATACTCAACATTGGGCTGAGGTTGTGGCTCAGAGGTAGAGCTCTTGCCTAGCATGTGTGAGGTACTGGGTTGGACCCTCAGCACCACATAAAAGTAAAATAAAGGTATTGTGTTCACCTACAACTAAAAAATAAATGTTAGAAAAAAGATACTCAACATCATCAGCTATTAGGGAAATGCAAATTAAAATTACATTGCAATATCACTACACATGTATTATAACAACTAAATTAAAAGAAACAATGATAATGCTGGAGAAGATACAAGGAAACAAGATTTCTCATACATCCCTAGTGGCAATATAAAATGGTGCATTTACAGTGTCTCATAAAACTAAACATGCAAATAACCATACAACTGTGCAATTATATTCTTGGGCATTTGTCCTAGGAAATTGAAGGGTTTGTGTTCATACAAAAACCTGTACTTAAGTGTTCATAGCATCATTATATATAATAGCCCAAAACCACAAACAACCCAAATATCCTTCTGTAAGTAAAAGGTTAAACTATGGTACATCCATACTATGGAATACTACTCAGCAATATAAAGGAACAAACTTGATAAATGCAACAACCTAGAACAATCCTGGGTATTACACTTAGTGGGGGAAAAAGTCAATCTCAAAAAAGTCACATATTGTATGATTCTATTTATGTAACTTTCTTAAAATGATAAAATGATTTCCAAGGTTTAGGCATATGAGGGTTCACTACAATTCCCTAATTGTAATTGTGATTTCCATTTCCCTAAAAACTAATGATCTTGAGTATCTTTTAATGTTCTTATTTTTCGTCTATATCTCCTCTTTGGTGAAATGTTTGTTCACATCCTTTGAAAACATAAAGGAGTAAGAAAAAAGAGTTCCTTTATGGTGATAGAATAGTTCTGTATTTTGCTTGTAGTCATGGTTATACAAATATACACATGGGATTAAAATTGCATAGAACTACATGTGCGTACATTCACACACACACATGAATGTGTGTGAATAATAGTGGAAAATGAATAAAGCTGTAGTGAAGCCAATAGTAGCGTGCTAATGTCAATTTTCTGGTTGATATCGTATTGCGGCTCCACACAATGTCTCCATGGGAGAAGGATATAAAGGACTATCTGTACTTTTCTGCAACTTCCTGTGAGTCTATAATTATTTCAAAATAAAACTAAAAAAATTTGAAATTTTTTTTCAAGAAAATTTTTTAACTATGAGAACTTTTGTTCCTAGAGCACTGAATAGGGTTAGTGTCGCACAGAACTCATCCTGGGAAATGCAAGTCAGAGCAGCTAAGCCTGAACCAACCATCATTGTTCCCATTATTCTGTTATCCCAGCCCCCGACCTATGAGCTTCACCTCCATCAGTGGTCACACTTACCCCACAATCTTGTCTTAATTTGCAGCTGAGACACAGAGTTGACTTTGTTCTAGAGTTTTCTTGAAAGATCATATCTTGGTTCGTTTATTTTTTGTTTAACTTCGGCTTAGATTGTCCTATCATGTTTCTGCTCCAATGTGTGTCAGTCTATGACAAGTGCCATGCCTCATCCACAGAACCTAACAGAATGTGACACAGGTGGCAGGTCAGGATAGTAAGAGCAACGAGTGTGGAGGAAACAGGTTCATTGATGAAATACTTTTTCAATCTCAGAAAGTACTACCTACCACCTGAGCAGAAGCTGTGTTTCTGGTGCAGCCAATCTACAGCGTGTGCCCACTTGAGTTGATGCCTCTATTTCTGTTGACATGCAGCCTAGACTCAAACTCCAGGGTCCATAACAATTGCCCCATTAAGCCCCATTACTTAGCTTATATAAAAATTCTTTGATAGAGGAACACTAGAATGGTCAAAGGAAAGGGAGGGCAAAGGAGGGAGCAGGGGGGGGAGAAGGGGGGGAAAATGGTGGTTAAATGAGATGGATATCACTATCCTAAATGCATGATTAAAGATCTGAGTGGTACTTATATACTTTGTATACAAGCAGTTGTATGTAAAAAGATGATATACTTGTGCATTATGAATAAATAAATAAATAATCTAAAAATTAAAAAAAAATTCTTTGAGAGGAACCTGAGAATAGCATTTTGAATAACCTCACCAGGTGATGCTGATGTGGGAAATTCTGGGACTCACTTCCTTCCATGGTGATCACTTTTTAAAAAAATCATTTTAACTAGGAGCCTTCTTGCAGGAGCCCTGTTTGGGGAGATGGCTTAAATTGTGGTGGACTACGGGCTTTGGCTTTGGACATGTTTGGGCATTGGCGCCTTCCGTACTTGGCCCGGGATCTTGCGAGACTTGGCCGGAGATCTCGAGGGACTTGAGCGAGATTGCGGAGGAGGTCTGCGCCATTTTGGAGGTTAGAGGAGCGTGGACGGCGTGTCGGGGTGTAGTTAGAGCCAGGGAGAAAAGTTGCCAGAATAAAGAGCTGTTTGTTTCCAGTTCGTCTCAAAACTTCTTCCCGCGGCTTCTTTGCTCCAAGCGGCCATCGCTTCAGGCGACTACAGGTGGTGGCCCGGACGGGGAATCGACACGGCAGGTAAGAACTGAGGAACCTCGCAGGAGTCTCTAGTCAGAGCGATTAAAATGGGTTCAAAAATAACTAAGACCCAAGTGTACAAGGCTCTTGATGGATTCTTTGATATAGCTGAGTCAGTTATTAGTGAGGAGAATTTGGAAAAAAGTGAAAGTGATCATGAAAGCTTGGCCTCGGCTGAGTCAGTTAGGGCCAGTAAGGATAGTATCAGTGCGGGCTCAAAAATGACAAAGATCCGAGCTGCTAAAGCTATTCAAGATTTATTAGAGATAGTTCAAGGATACATGCTCTCAATTGAATCCGGGACTCAGGATGTTACTGAGTCAGTTAGGACCAATGAGAGTAGTAGTAGTGAGGAGGAATTAAGTAAAAGTGATTCTGAAAAAATGAACAAAAGGAAATTAAGGAAGACCAAGATAAGGGACCATCAAGTGGAGGAACCTATGTCCTCCACTCCCCCATGGGTGGAATCTATTACAGAAAATATGAAGGGTATCACTAGGCGTTTGCATACCCTAGAAATAGAAATAAAAAGTCTTTCTGAGCGCTTATGTGCTCTCGAGGGTAACTCACAGATACGTTGGGAACTGCCAGTATTTGAATATGAAAATGGAGAGAGGGGCCACCAGTCAGTAGATTTCAAAACAATAAAAATTCTCAAAGAGGCAGTAATGACATATGGACCCCAAGCTCCTTTCACGTTGAGTATACTGGAGTCCCTTAACACCTTTAGCTTAACCCCCTCAGACTGGAAACGTCTATGTAAAGCAACATTAAGTGGGGGACAATACTTGGTTTGGCGATCACAATTTCAAGAACTTTGTATAGAAACAGCTAAAATAAATGCAGATGCAGGGTTTGGAGACCATAATATAGAAATGCTCACAGGAGAAGGGCCATTCGCAGACGTACAGGTTCAAAAATATTATACCCCAGGAGTATATGCTCAGATAAACGCAGCTGCTTTAAAGGCATGGAAAACTGTACAAGGACCTGGGGATCTACAAGGTAGCTTGTCCAAAGTAATTCAAGGACCTAATGAACCATATGCTGAATTTGCTGATCGACTTTTGAGAACTGCAGGTAGAGTTTTTGGAGACGTTGATCAAGTTATGCCATTAGTTGTTCAATTAGCATATGAAAACACAAATCAATATTGCCAGGAAGCCATCAGGCCATGGAGAAATAAAAAGGATCTTTCCATATATATACAACTATGTAAAGATATAAATGATGCCTTTGTCACAGGGAATATGATTGCAGCAGCTGTTAGAGATGCTGCCCCTCAGAATTTCACAAGGACTCAACCTAGACACTATAATCAATCAGGATATTCCAGGAAAAATTATCATAATCAATCAGGCTATTCTAGGCAAAATCCCAAAAGAGAAATAAGACCAAATTCATACCGTGCTCCAGGTTGCTGCCCCAGGTGTAAAAAGGGAAATCATTGGGCCAATAAATGTTATTCAAAATTTGACATCCATGGAAATCCTTTGTTCAGGAATTCAAAAAACAGGGCATGGGGCCCAATGCCCCGGGGCCCACAAATGTACGAGGCATTGGAAGAGGAGTATCCTCAAGCATCCATTCAGATGCTTCCCCAACACAACCCCTATTACCCATCCACTCCCTCACCAGAGGAACAGGAAGAAATGCAGGATTAGACCTCTGTTCCACCGCCCGAATAGTGTTAACACCTGAAATGGGGGTTCAACTGATTCCCACAGGAGTCAGGGGACCTCTTCCCTCAGGGACTGTAGGACTTATTATCGGGCGAAGTCCTCAAAGCTTATTAGGTTTGCAAGTGACCCCAGGTGTAATAAACTCAGACTACAAAGGGGAAATAAAAATAATGCTTAGCTCACCCCAAAGTATAAGTTCTGTTAATCAAGGAGATAAAATTGCTCAGCTGCTTCTCCTTCCAAATTTACATAATTCATTTAAAATGAGTATGCCTCAAAAAGGGAACAATACAAGATTTTGTTCCACTGATTTGAGTCCCATGGCTTGCTGGGTTCGAGACTGTACTAGGAGGCCTATGTGTAAAATAAGAATCCAAGGAATAGAAATGGAGGGACTTATAGATACTGGAGCTGATTCCTCCATCATTAATTTACGACAATGGCCCAAACACTGGCCTCTGCAAAAAGCTTCAACCAGTTTAAGAGGCTTGGGATATAATAACCTCCCAGAAAAAAGTGCAGTAATTTTAAAATGGGAGGATGATGAAGGACATAAAGGAACGTTTCAGCCTTATGTTTTACCTAACCTACCAGTTACTTTATGGGGAAGAGATATTTTACAACAAATGGGAGTACACCTTGCAACCAAACCTGCAGGTGTTAAATGTGAAAATATACAGGGTAGTCTTAACCCTGAAAGAAATCATTATCAAAAAGTACAGGGTAAGCGTAACCCTAAAAGAAATCATTATCATATAGGAAAAAGACATTTTTCTTCGGGGCCACTGAGAAAATAATTTTAAAAATACCATGGCTTTCTGATAAGCCAGTGTGGGTCCCTCAGTGGCCCCTATCTAAAGAGAAATTACAAGCGGCCCACCTACTAGTTCAGGAACAATTAGAAGCAGGACATATAGAACCTTCCACCTCTCCCTGGAATTCCCCCATATTTGTGATCAAGAAAAAATCAGGAAAATGGCGATTATTACATGATCTTAGACAAATTAATAAAACCATGCAAGTCATGGGCCCTACTCAACCTGGACTTCCGAATCCTGTAGCTATTCCAAAAAGTTTCCATGTTATTAGTCTTGATATAAAGGATTGCTTCTTTTCTATTCCCCTACATCCTCTGGATGCCCCCAGGTTTGCTTTTTCAGTTCCTTCTATTAACAATAATGGCCCTGATCAGAGATATCAATGGAAGGTTTTACCACAGGGAATGGCTAATAGCCCCACCATATGCCAAATATATGTGGACAAGGCTATCCAACCCATTAAAAATAACTATCCAAACCTCATGTGTCTACATTACATGGATGATATTTTACTGGCCCACCCTAATCAAAAAATCTTATTTAATATATTCAGTGACATGGTAGAAAATTAAAAAATATACGGATTATATATAGCAGAAGAAAAAGTTCAAACTAGATCTCCCATATTATATTTAGGATTTAAAATCATGGATACTTTTGTTAGACCCCAAAAAATTTTAATAAATAAAGAACATTTAACCACCCTCAATGATTTCCAAAAACTGCTGGGTGACATTAATTGGCTTCGCCCTACACTAAACCTCACTACTGGCCAATTAAAACCTTTATTTGATATCCTTCGAGGGGACCCTGATCCATCCTCACCGCGAACACTGACTCCAGATGCTAGGAAAGCTTTAAAGTTAGTAGAAAAAGCCATTGAAGGAGCTCATTGTGACAGATTTGATTTAACTCAACCGCTGATGTTGATTATTATTTCTTCACAATATACACCCACAGGAGTATTTTGGCAACAAGGGCCTTTATTATGGATACATTTGCCTGTCTCTCCTAAAAGCATAATTGAGTCTTATACCTCCATGGTGGCTAAACTTATTCTTCAAGGACTTAAAACTTCTACTAAAATATTTGGCATTCACCCTGCTACTATTATTACTCCCTATTCATCGTCACAGATTGAATATTTATGCTTCAACGATAATGACTGGGCTATAGCTAGATGCTCTACCTCTGCAAATTTTGATAATCACCTTCCTAAGTCTCCTATATTATCTTTTTGTATTAATCATCCTATTATATTTCCACAGGTAATAAAAAATCAACCTATTCCTAAGGCATTTAATGTATTTACAGATGGGTCCTCAAATGGTACTGCTGCAATAGTCACTACAAAAGAAAATATGACTTACATAACTGCACACAAATCAGCTCAACTAGTGGAATTGGAAGCTGTGGTAAGAGCTCTGGAAAATTTTAGAGACCAGCCCATAAACATTTTTTCAGATAGCCACTATATTGTACAAGCCGTCCCAAAATTAGAGTTAGCAGGACCAATAGCACCTCATACTCCAGCTTTTAAATTGTTTTATCAAATACAAAAACTTTTGTGGGCAAGAAAAGAACCTCTATTCGTAGGCCATATTAGAGCACATACTAATTTGCCTGGCCCCCTCCATGAAGGTAATCAAAAGGCTGATGAACTTACAAAAACAATATTTATACTTTCAGCACTACAACAAGCTACTTTATTTCATTCCCAGTTTCACGTCAACAGCACCACCTTGCAACGTAGGTTTAAAATCACAAAAGAGCAAGCCAGAACAATTGTAAAAGATTGTAAATCTTGTATGACACATTTGCCCAATCCTCATTTTGGTGTTAACCCTAGAGGATTAATGCCCAATCATTTGTGGCAGATGGATGTTACTCATGAGCCAAGCTTTGGAAAATTGCGATTTATTCATGTAACCATAGATACATGTTCAGGCATGATTTTTGCTTCCTTACATTCTGGAGAAAAAGTTAAAGATGTCACATCTCATTGTTTACAAGCTTTTGCTGCATTGGGCATCCCCAAAATGCTTAAAACAGATAATGGCCCTGCATATACGTCCTCATCTTTCAAACAGTTTTGCGCAAAATTCAACATATCCCATAAAACAGGCATCCCATACAATCCTCAGGGTCAGGGCATTATTGAAAGAGCAAACCGCACACTGAAAATTATGTTATTAAAACAAAAAGAAGGAAATTGGAAAAGTCCTAAAGACAGATTGGCAGTTGCCCTGTTTACCTTAAATTTTTTAACTTTAGACTCTAATGGTTATTCTGCTGGAGACAGACATTGGAATCCACACCAACAACATAAACCCTTGGTTTACTGGAAGGATGTTCTTTCAGGTACATGGAAGGGTCCAGATCCAGTATTAATTTGGGGGAGAGGATCTGTTTGTGTTTTTCCAAAACACGAATCCTCTCCAATATGGATACCATCTAGATTAATAAAGCAGGTACCACATCAAAATGATCAAGATGTAGTTGTTGAGGAATCAAGATTAATAAAAAAGGTACAAAATCAAGAAGACCAAGATGAAGATATAGAATGACTCCCTCAAAAGTATCCTTCAAAATGTTTCACAACTCAAGAGTCATTCCTCCCGGCCGGGATGAGGAGATCTCTCTTTAGTGTGCACACAATTGTATTTTTTTTTCTTTTTATACATGTCTTTATGTCTGTACATTTGTCTACATTTCATGTTAATGTGACGTCACAAATATATGTTTGTATGTTTGTTCGTCTGTCCAGTGTGACGTCACAAAGAACAAAGCGCTTATGAAAAAGAATATATATATATATATATATATATGGATCCAAATAACTTTAATTCATTTTAGGTTGAGAGTATTCAATTTAGGTAAATAATTTTATAAATGAAGGTACTTTCAATTTTGATTATAGGTATCCCTGGGACTTCTCTTTAGCAAACAATATGACTAGTGCTATATAACCTAATATTTTGGTGTTTTGACATAAGATTGTTCATTTGTTATTAACTTCATTTGTTTAATAGCTGATTAATTTCAATTATCTCAACAGGTAAAAAATTGCTGTGTATACAGAGACTTGAGGGTTCCAGCTGACAAAATATTTCTCCAAAGTGCCTTTAGCTTTTCTTTAATCTATCTTTAATACAGTAAATACCCTCAGTCTTTCTTTCTTTTGTTCTCAATATGATATTTTGACAACTTATGTTTGTGTGAGCTCAAACAACAATGTGTATGAGCAGAAATCAACTTTAATTTTCTAATCTAATAATTCTGTTTTTTAGTTTGACAACTCGACTCTTCACTCAGTGCTGAAATAACACTGCCTTTCCTTTAATAATTGATGCTTGAGTTTCTAGGTAGCGGGCCCTGAAGATTTGCCGGTGGCATTATCTAGATATAAAAAAGACGGTTGCTGCTATAGCTGCAGGGAACGCGGTCACCACAAGCATCCCTGCTGCTCAAGCATCAAACAACCTCACCAACAGTGTGGCCTCTGCTCTACATGCATGGGACCTCCTACATCAACGTGTTATAACAAATGGACATTTTGATCTTTCATTGTTTGGGACTTTACGGGACAATGACTTGCGGACATTTGTCCAGACAATTCAGTGTGTTACTTGATGAAACTTAGGGCAAATAATTTGTTTAAGCAATTTGATATGCTATACAATTTGGCTCGTCACCAAAAGGCTTGTTGCCTTAAAGCCGCAACATCTCCTCACAATTGGACGGCTGTTAGTCATCATACACAGTCGATCCTAAAGGGCTCCATTGGATGGCTGGTTAGCCAATGACGGGTAAGATCCCCAGAGGGGGACAACCTAAGACAGGCACAGTCGCACGGGACAGTCTCATGTGGCCGACATATCAACCTAAGACAGGAGTCAAGGGCACAGCCTTGATTATCCGATGACGGGTAAGAATGTTGGTTGCACATAGACGTCCTAGAGCATTACCTCTTTTAAAACAAAAGGGGGGAAATGCAGGAGCCCTGTTTGGGGAGATGGCTTAAATTGCGGTGGACTACGGGCTTTGGCTTTGGACATGTTTGGGCATTGGCGCCTTCCGTACTTGGCCCGGGATCTTGCGAGACTTGGCCGGAGATCTCGAGGGACTTGAGCAAGATTGCGGAGGAGGTCTGCACCATTTTGGAGGTTAGAGGAGCGTGGACGGCGTGTCGGGGTGTAGTTAGAGCCAGGGAGAAAAGTTGCCAGAATAAAGAGCTGTTTGTTTCCAGTTCGTCTCAAAACTTCTTCCCGCGGCTTCTTTGCTCCAAGCGGCCATCGCTTCAGGCGACTACACCTTCTTCCTTGAATCCATATTACACAAAATGTTTACAACAAATTAACTCTATCAACTCACAAACACATTTCTTTAACAGCTGATCTTTTTTATTCCCTTACACATCACCAAAAAATATGGAATATAGGTGTATGTATGTGTGCAGGTGTGCATGTTGAAAAATGGAGAGAAAGAATTGTTTCTAAATGTGATTCTTTTTTATTGAAGAACAAAACTTATTGGCATCTCAATAGCATGTGGGATATTCCCAAGACTCTGGGAAATAGACTTTTTTTTTATGTTTGTTTCTTTTGCTTAATCATGGTTGAGGAATCATTAGAAGCATTTTGACCATTGCTTTCATAAACTCTGCGATTTGGTGCTATTGACAGCAATTTTTTTAATTAACCATGAAGAAATTCTAGCAAATGACTCTGATAGACTTGGTAACTTGGTTTTTGTTGGGTATTCTAGATAACTTTAGAAACTCCCCCACTCCCTGGAGCCACAACAGAAAGAGAGCATAGCTTTATGAAAACAGAGCAAAGACACACTTCATGATTGGAGGTAATGTAACAGAGATGTCCCCAATAATACACAATCCTGGAAGAGACCTGGGTACCTTGCCTTTAGTTTTTCTGACTGCACAATGGCAATCCGTAGTGCTTTCGTGTTTCCCAAAGCTGGTGTAGTCAATGTGACAGAATCTAATAAAAAGCATTAAAGGATTTATGTGAGGTAATGCATATGTTTATTAGTTTGAGCTAACCATTCCACAAAACATACATAATTCAAAACATCATTTGTATACATATGCATATGTGTATATATAACATTTGTTGTTATTCATTTAAAACATATATTTTTTTATTTTTATGAATTGGGGATTAAAGTCAGGGCCTCACACTTACCAGACAAGTGCTCTATAACTGAACTATAAACCCAGCCCCAGTAATTAATTTTTTCAAAGTGTTAAAGAATTTCATAGTCCTTCCAACCAACCTTGACCTAGATCCGTAATCTCCAAAGTAGAGTGTCTAGCATTGATCCCCTAGGGTACTGGATAAAATCTCAAACTTCCATTTTTATTTAGTTTTATTGTTAAAAAGAACATAATTTAACTTAAATAATATTAATAGGCATATTGAAATTGGCATCCTCATTTAATCTATTTATCCCAAATAATCATGGCACCCATGCCTTGCTCCCAGGATCTTCAGTGGGAAAGCTTTACCCAAGGAAGTGGATGGCAGCCCTTCACTTAGCCAGGAGCTGTCAGATCATTGGAAAATATTTCAGGGTACATGTTCCTAGTTAAGGGGTCTAAATTCTGACCTAGAAAATGTTCCAAGAACCTAAGCAGCCACATGAAGATAATAACAATGCAAACACAATAGAACATCAAGAAAATGGAAGGCCTGACATTTATTCTACTTACAAATGAGCTCTTCGTTGGCCTGCATCATGAGGTATTTAGAAAAAAAAATCAGAAATGATCTATTGGATTTGAAAAGAAGTTAGCTAATCTGTAAGAATGTGCTCTTTGAAGAAATGAATGCTATGAAAAGAACAATTTGAAAGTGGTTATTTAAAAACATTTCCATGTTTATGTGATTTTTTTACCTGATTAAAAAAAAATTTCTGTGCCACTTATCAAAGCTCTCTTATCAGTACAGCTAAAGAAACTATCAAAATTTTGTTGAAAATTCTTCTGAACAGAGTTTTAGTGAGTTTTGAACCTATTTGTTAAAAGTACAAATAGCAAACACCTTATGATTACTTGGGAAGAGCAACTGATTGACATCAGTTCAGAGAAGATGAAATTTACCAGCAGAATTTAAACAAAAACCTTTGCGCAATCAGTGGAGTAGAATGAAAATGAATATCTAAAAGGGCACTTGTTCCATCTGATCCTATGCATATTTGTGAGGGAACTTTTCAGCTGCAATAGCAATAAAGCCAAGTATCAAAGAAAGCGGAAAAGAGGGAGAGGAAACACTGATCCTCCAACCTAAACTAAAATTGCTCTGTTGCAAGTATCAGACCAGTACATTCTAAAACAACAAAAATCATACCCCTCTTGCTAAAAATTAGTACTGATAAGTTTCACAGTGAGAGCAAAGATTTGTCAACTTGATAATAAATAACAAGTTTTTAAAAAATATGTATAAATGGCTGGGCACGGTGGCACATGACTGTAATCCCAGTGGCTCAGGAGGCTGAGACAGGAGGATCGAGAGTTCAAAGCCAGCCTCAGCAAAAAGCGAGGCGCTAAACAATTCAGTGAGACCCTGTCTCTAAATAAAATACAAATAAAAGAAAAAAATAGAACATGTGTTAGAGATGGGGATGTGTCTCAGTGGCCCAGTGGCCCTGAGTTCAATCCCTGGTACAAACAACAACAACAAAAAGTATAAATGCATATATGTTCAGATACATGATCTGTGTCTCAAACTTCAAAAATGCCTTGCGTATTGTTTTATACTGGACAAAATACATTCACAGTTCATGAATGTTTAAAATCTCTCTCACCCTCTCTCTCTCTTTCTCTCTCTCTCTCATTAGTTTTTTTGGATTGGTGGTGCTATGCTTTGACTATTTGTCCCCTACAAAATTAATATTCAAAGACTGAGGTAGGAATGTATAGAGGAAGAGACTCTGCTTAGCATGCACAAGGCCCTGGGATCAATCCCCAGATCCAAAAGAAAAAAGGAGGTAGGACCTCTTGTACTGAAGGTGATTAGGCCATAAGGGCTCTGCATTCACGAATGGAATGATGATGCCATTATCACAGGAGTGAGATCATTATAATGCAGTAAGAAGGCCCTCATTAGGTGTTAGCTCATCCATCCTGGACTTTTCAGACTCCAGAACAATGAGGAATAAATTTCTGCTAATTTTAAATTATCCACTCTCAGGTATTCTGTCATAGCTGCACAAAACTGACAAAAACAACTGGATATGATTAAAAAATATTTTGGATAGAAGCATAACTCAACAGTAGAGCACATGGTTAGCTTGAGTGAAGCCATAGGTTAGATCTCTAGCACCAAAAAAAAGTAAGTATAGATAAATAAATTCATTTCTAATAGACTCCAAAAATATTTGAAGACCACTCATGTAAATAGGAGTGAAACTAACATTTGAAAAAAATCAAATTAATCTACATGGTAATAACATCAGCTCAAGGTCAAATGCAAAGAGAAGGATCCACAGATGTGAGGACTTGGGAGGGGTGGGGCATCCCAGATTGTTCTTTGACAGATTCTTCACTTACACTGTGCAGGAGAGCGAATGCAAAAAGGAAAGTGGCTGCAATCAGGAGGACCTCAGAGTGCCACCATGTGACACCTGGTGACTTGCACTTTCCACTTCACAGCCTCTTCAAGAGACCTGAACAAAGATCTGAGTAACTTTTCAAATCATGCTTTTAAGATAACTGATTTGTAATTCTGTTCAAGGTAGCCCTGAGCTGAGGCTGTCGTGATGAGCACGACTGCCTATAGGTTTTGGAGGCCTTGCACATGTCTCTACCCCAGAAGGCTCTATCCCAAACAACCTGAAGAGTCAAGGAATATGGTTCAGCACACTGATCACAGGAACAAACTATTAACCAAATAATAGGCAATTTAGTCAACATGTATAAACATAGAACTGCAAATTAATGAACATGACATTTTTCATTCTCTTAACTCAATAGATGAATGGATAAAGAAAATGTGGTATATATAATAAATGGAATATTACTCAGCTTTAAAGAAGAGTGAAATTATGGCATTTGCCAGTAAATGGTTGGAGTTGGAGAACATCATGATAAGTGAAATAAGTCAATCCCACAAAACCAAAGGCCAAATGTTTTCTCTAATATGCAGATGCTAATTCACAATAAGGTGGTGGGTGGGGCATTATGGAAGAATGGCATTACCTTAGATTAGGTAGAGGGAAGTGATGGGGGGATGTGGGTATGGGAAAGATAATGGAATGAAACAAACATTATTATTTTATGTATTGTGACTACATGACCAATATGATTCTGCTACATGTACACTTAGAAAAATGAGAAATTATATCCCATCTATGTATGATATATCCAAGTGCATAAATGCATTCTACTGTCATGTATAAATAATTAAAACAAATTTTAAATAAAAAAACTAATTTTGGAAAGAAATGATATTTCAAATGTATACAGGTCAATAGTGAGGGTAAAATGCAACTAGAAATGGACCATCAGAAGGGAATCATCCATGTCTGCCCTGAAAGCAAATGTAATATGTAAAGTCCAAGGTGCTCACTGCCCCAGTGACCTCCCCAGGGTCCCCAGAATTGCACCTTCTTCTTTTCCAGCAACTGGGACCACATAAGTTGGTATGGTTTGGATGTGAGGTGTCCCCAGAAGCTCATGTGTGAGACAATGCAAGAAGGTTCAGAGGAGAAATGATTGGGTTGTAAGAGCCTCAAACTAATCAGTGAATTAATTCCCCATGGGATTAATTGAGTGGTAATTGGAGAGGGGGAGAGTGACTGGAGGAGGTGGGTATTGGGGGCGTGGCTTTGGGGTATACATTTGTATTTGGCAAGTGTAGTCTCAGTCTCTCTCTCTCTCTCTCTCTCTCTCTCTCTCTCTCTCTCTCTCTCTCTCTCCTTCCTGATCATCATGTGAGCTGCTTCCCTCTGCCACACTCTCTCCTTGATGTTCAGCCTCACCTTGAGCTCCAAGGAATGGAGTCTGCTGTCTGTAGATTAAGACCTTTGAAACTGTGAACCCCTAAATAAACTTTTCCTCCTCTAAAATTGTTCTGGCCAGATCTTTTACTCACAGCAGCGAAAAAGCTATCTAAAACAGAAATGAAGCAAACACATCAGCTGCCTGTCCAAGTAGCTGACCCTTCCCGTTAGAAGCTCAGACACATGCAGCCTTTTCAAAATTCATGAGGTATGCATGGAGCCCTGCAAGGTGGGTAGAAATGTAGGGAGATGGAGAAGTCAAAGATGGGGTATACCATAAGGAATGTGGAATTTCAAGGTGATAGAACTGAGATGCCAAGATTCTGAAGTTTTTGAAGTTCTTAAGGGCTGGATAGAAGAATCCCAAACAAAGGAATCAGTAGTAGAGAAAGACTCCATAAATTATACGAAAATTCACATGTGTACATGAGAAATGCATATGAGCAATATGATAGAAGTCAATATATTTAGATAGTTCTCTAATTATAAGTGTTTTGAAAATAAAGTGACACCTTGGGTATTATAGTTGCTAGGGCTTTGCAAAAACAACACACTGTGTTGAATGCTTTCAGTTTGGTCACTGTAATTATTTTCTAGGAGTGGCATAACAAATACCACTCAGTGACATGGCTTGCACCACAGAAATTTATTATCTCATGGTTTTGGAGGCTAGAAGTCCCAGTGGACAGGGTTGGTGCCTTCTGAGGACTGTGAGGGAAGTATCAGTTCCACACTTCTCTCCTGGCTTCTGGTGGTTTGCTGACAATCATGCTTTATGTAGGTGGCATTCTTTCTATATCTTTTTAAAAAATATTTATTTGTTTGCTTTAGTTGCACACAATGCGTTTATTTTTACGTGGTGCTGAGGATGGAACCCGGGCCACGCACGTACTAGGCAAGTGCTCTACCGCTAAGCCACAACCCCAGCCCTCTTTCTATATCTTTAGATTATTTTTCCTCTGTAGGTGTCTCTGTCTCTGTGCATATTTCCCTTTTGTAATAAGCACACCAGTGATACTGGGTGAGGAGCCCACTCTAGTCTACCATGATCTCATCCTTTTTTTTTTTTTTTTTTTAATTTTTTGGTGTGGTGCTGGGGATTGAACCCAGGGCCTTGTGCATGCAAAACAAGCACTCTACCAACTGAGCTATATCCCCAGCCCCATGACCTCACCTTAACTATTTCCATTTGCAATGACACTATCTCTAATCAGGTCACATTATAAAGTACTAGGATCATATGAATTTGGTGGGGTCGGGGACACACTTCAACCCATAACAGACATGACTTTGTAAAAATAAATACCCACCTTCCTCATTTATTTTAAAAGTGTGGCTTTGGTTGAAGGCTGAGACTCACACAGCTTGCAGTTCTGCATTTCTCTCAAGGAATCACATCCACCCTTCATTGGCTCACACGTAATCTCCATCCGGTACCAAAATATGGTCGTCCATGGGTAGAAACCAACCAGAATATGTTCAGGCAAAAATTTGCAATCCTGCACCTGTTCTTAGTTCTGCCTTCCTGCTGCTGGTCTCTCCTTTCCATATGTCACACCCTTTAGTCTTCTAAAGCTACAGATAAAAGGTTTCAGATCAGGCAACATGTCAGGGTGTCAGTACCACCTGGGAAATAGCTTTCGACAGGAACAGTGAAAGGAAACACTGTAAAGGTCTTATTTTAATAAATTTTCATTCTGAACATACTAAAAGTGAGATTTTTTTTTTTATTCTTGCCCTTTACCTGCTATTATTCTCAATGTGACTAAAGAAGATATCTTTACTGCAAGGCAGGATTCAGAATACAGTCGCTAGAAATGTAGCACCATAAATCCTTAGCACAGGTGATAAACAAAAACTATTCCCATGCATTTCACGACCTGAGAGGATGGAAATCTTACACAACCACCAAGCTTCGCTCTTGGTATTCATGTGAATGAGCCTGAATAATGAGAAAGGCCTCAGTAACAGACGGGGGTTGGGGTGGTGACTCTGCTTGAATATATAATTTCCTGCTAGAAATTACAAGTGGAAAATGTGTTTGGTCTGAAATATCTGAACATACAAAATTCTTCCTGGAAGATTAAAATAACCTAATCTAAATCCTATATAGAAATAGAGATTGGTGGAGGCTATTTAAAAATACATATTTATACTTGAAATCTAATTTATGTGTGAGCCCCTGTTGATGTCTGAGGGCTCTCTGGCAAGATGGATGAGAAGTGGTCACAAGGGTGTGAACTTTCTCAAAGACGGGAGCCATGCAGTGGTATCTGATCAAGGATAGGGGACCATATCAGGCCTCTTCCAATCTTAAGATCCTATTAGTCTCTGGGTGGTGATGACATTCATATGGGCTCAAACATGGTAAAGTAAATGTGGGCCACAAATCCAAAAGCTTTTGCGTAGTCCAGCTCTGCACCAAAGTATCCAGTTCTGGAAGTGAAAGACAAAAGGGAAATTGAAAAATAAAAACTGAGTACCTATGCTAAATGGAATGAATTGATTATCACTTCCATAGGAAATGTAGGATGGGCTACAACCAGAGGCAAACTCTTGAGTCCATGATTTGGAGGATAAAAAGGATTTTTATTTCTGAGAAGTATTGGAGTATTCAGAATTAGAAGTTCCATTTGCTCCCAAATGCCCCCAGAATTAGAAGGCACACAAGCACCTGCATGATGCTTACAAGAGGAGCTTCTATCATTGCTCCCAAGATAAGTCATCCCCACAGAAGGGACAGAAGGTCACTCATCCAGTCTGGCATTTGAAATCCAGAGGGAACATGGTGACAAGTTTTAATTACCTTCTTCAGTATGATTGGTCTGGCCTGTGGATTGGCCAATTCATTTTCCCCATTTTAAAAATTGTGGTAAAATACACAAAACATAAAATTTACCCATGACCTTTTAGCCATTTAAAATTTTTAAGGCACTTGAAAAGTTTAGCCATTTTAAGCCACTATTCGGTGGCACTGAGTATTTTCAACAGTATTGTGCAGCCATAGCCACGATCCATTTCCAGAACGTTTTCATCATCCCCAATAGGAACTTTTCACTTCCTCTTTCATTTCAAATAAATAAGAGTACAAATTGTCTTATCCTCTCCCCTCAGACTCTAAGCACTGTTTCAGTCCTGCAGAACCTTCTACTATGGACAATAGCTGAGAACAGGTACAACTGTCCCAGCTAAGGTTACAAAACCTGCCTGGGACCTGGGCCCAGGCTGCACTATGCTGACAGAAAGAACTGTCTCAGACCCTCAGCCAGTGTTTCTCCCAGGAACACTGCCTTCTCAGTGTGGATCCTCAGGTGCTGAGGTGAGTGCTCAATTAATTTTAACAGTGCCATAAACTAGATAATCAGAAAACGAAATGGACCAGGCTGCTTTCCCTCTCAGAGGTTAATGACAACGGTTACAAGATAAACAAATAGTGGTCAAGCTGAAAAAATGACTCTTTGCTTTGGTCATCTGCCTGGACTGGGCTTTCCCCATGTCTCTGTTTATTTAGGAGGCAGCAGTAAATCTCTGGAATTAGAATGAACAGCACAAGAGAGGCAGGCCTTCCAGTGCCTGGCATGGCTCCTCTCTGCTGTGGTAGTTTTTCCTACCCCAAACAGTGGGGGGATGGCCATCTGTTCTGCCTCTGAATATAGAAAGAGTAATGGGCAATGAGACTTCTTTTAATACTTCAGGTCTCCTTCTAGAATACAGGATCAGTTTAATCAGGATCCCAGGTCTGGGCTGGCGTGTAGCACAGTGGTAGATCTCTTGACTAACACGTGTGAGGCCCTGAGTTCCATACCCAGCACACAACAACAACAACACCAAAAGATACCCATTCTATCTGTATCACTGTCTTACCACCACCGGGTACCCCAAAACACTTGACATGATCACCACCAGGTACCCAAGACAACCTAACGACACTCATGTATTATATTATCTTTGGTGGCTTCCCTGCTGTGATGTTATCTAAGCCTGTCTCACTCATCTCTGCGAGATAAATTGAGTGGATACAGCTTGTAAGTTATAGCTCACCTTCTGATGGGGAAATTGAAGTTCGGTGACTAGTTCTAAAATAGGCATTTAGCTAAAACTCCCAACTTTACTTGTGGGCACATTACTGGTGCTTCCTTTCCCAGCAAGAGAGTCTCAAACAACTAGAACTTGAGATTGACCATGATGAGAACTAGCAGAGGCAGTGATCAGGGAGCTGGAAACTATGAAACCAGAAAGTGGACACAATATTCTGAATAATAACAGAATTCCAGAATGAGAAACAACCTTAAGGATTTTTTAGACCAGCGAACCTCAAATAATTTGTGCTGGTTAAAACATTTCCCCCTGACCTGCTAATCAGAATTTCTTGGAGGTGGGGTCCAGGTTACTCTCATAGCCTATAAGGTAAGAAACAGTGAGAAGATTGATTATCTTCCTACTGAAGATGCATCTGGAAGAACCTTAAGACAATTCCCCTTTTATTCTGGTCTTTCTCGCGTATATGCAGCCTGAGGTGTCAATAGCATTTTCAACAATGGGATCACTGTGGGCCGCACTACTGAGTCTGGGGTCAGCTGATATCCTCAAGCCCTTGCTCTTGAATCACCATCACTTGTATTCTTGAATCTCCAAAGACACGACACCGTAAATTAAGGATGAGATTGCAAAAACTGGAAACACAAATGAATCCTGGTTAGTTTACTCCCATTCTCTTCCAAGTCGACTTTTTGTTGTTAAAATGATAGAGATTTCCATCCCATCATAGGTACTGAAGCATTATAACTCCAGTGAAGTTGGTCTTGCTCCATAGCACAGTTCACATTTAAATTCAACTAATTATTTAATGTATAGTTCAGAAAATTATTTAAGTGCTGAGAACTTAATATATAAACACGTTACTCAAACAGAGGGCAGAATGTACACTTGCCACAAGAGAGATGCAAAGTTTTATGCATGTTCGAAGAAGTCGGATGACATCTTGCCGGGTGTGGGCTGAGGACAAAAAGGGGCCGGACTGGAAAAGGTGGCGTTTGAGCTGGAGTTTGAAGTACCATCTGCATACATGGGATAGGAATGCACTTCATTTATAGAAAAGCTTGTAGGTCATTAATGGATGTAGGAAGTGCACGGGTTGAGGGTAGGTAAGTGTAGCCATAGCATAGTTTATTGTGAGGTTTAAAGAGTGGGTTTGGGTTAGTACATGCAGGGCCTCTGAGCCAAAGATATTTTTATTTGTTCTTTTTAGATATACATGACAGTAGAGTGTATTTTGACACATTATACATATATGGAGTATAACATTCTAATTAGGATTCCATTTTTATTGTTATACACGATGTGAAGTATATTCATATATAAACATAGGAAAGTTACTGTCTTTCCTATTCCCATAGTCACTCCCTTCCTTTTATTTCCCTTTGTCTAATCCATTGAATTTCTATTCCTCCCTGCCCCATTTATTGTGTATTAGCATCCTATCAGAGAGAACATTTGGCCTTTGGTTTTTTGGGATTGGCTTATTTCACTTAGCATGATAGTCTCCAGTTCCATCCATTTACTGGCAAAAGTCATAAAGTCATTCTTTTTTATGGCTGACTAATATTTCACTGTGTATGTGTACCACATTTTCTTTATCCATTCACCTGTTGAAAGACACCGAGGTTTGTTCCATAGCTTAGCTATTGTGAATTGAGCTGCTATAAACATTGATGTGGCTGCATCACTGTAGTATGCTAATTTTAAGTTCTTTGGGTATATGCCAAGGAGTGGGATAACTGAGTCAAACCATGGTTTCATTTCAAGTTTTCTGAGGAATCTCCATGCTATCTTCCAGAGTGATTGTGTCAATTTGCAGTCCCATCAGCAATGTAAGAGTGTACCTTTTCCCCTACGTCCTCACCAACATTTATCTTTACTTGTATTCTTAATAGTTGCCATTCTGACTAGAGTGAGATGAAATCTCTGTGTAGTTTGAATTTGCATTTCTCTTACTGCGAGTGATGTTGAACATGTTTTTAACATATTTGTTGACCATTTACATTTCTTCTGTGAAGTGCCTGTTCAGTTCTTTTTGCCCATTTATTGTTTGGGTTATTTATTTATTTTTTGGTGTTAAGTTTTTTGAGTTCTTTATATATCCTGAAGATTGAGCTAAAGAATTTGGATTTAATTTTCAAGAAGTGGGGGGAATCATGAAAGGCCTTGGAGTAGAGGAAGGACCACGTAGGACGGACTTGTGACAAGGGAGACTGGAGGCAAATGTTCTTGTGAGGAAGTAGAGGGTAACAAATATTTACAATTCCAAAAAAGTTGGAAACAACTTGTACTAGTTTTGTGCGACTGTTTTAACAAGTTACCACAAACTTAGTACCTTAAAACATGAATTTCTTCTCTTACAATTCCAGAAGTCAGAAGTCTAAAATGAGTTTCAATGACCCCAAACTAGGGTGGTTTCAGGGGAGAATTTGTGAAATCATCTTTCCGGTTTCTACAGCTGCCTTCCCTGCATTTCTTGGCTCCTGGCCTTCTGAAATGAACATATGCTGTTTTGGTAATTAAAATAAAGAGGGGAATAGTAAATGAGGGCCAGGAATAGGGCAGTGAATATTAAAAGAGAGGGACAAATTGTGAGAAGAATTGCAGAGTCTCTAAGAATTGTCATCTGGGTTTTCTGTTTGTTTTTTGTTTTGGTACCAGGGATTGAACTCAGGGGCACATGACCACTGGGCCACATCCCCAGCCCTTTTTTGTATTTTATTAGAGACAGGGTCTCACTGAGTTGCTAAGTGCCTCACCATTGCTGAGGCTGGCTTTGAACTTGTGATCCTCCTGCTTCAGCCTCCCAAGTGCTGGGATTACAGGCGTGTACCACACCCGGCATGTCATCTGATTTGATATCCGGAATAATGGAGAATACAAGGCCACTCCCAGGCTTCCAACCTAGGTGACCAAATGGTAAGGCTGTTGGCAGACAGCTGGCAGAAGGAACTCCTTTGGAGAAGACAATGCATTTTCTTTCAGATGTGTTTATCCTTTCAGACAAGCCTGCTGCTAGTACTGGGCTTTTATGCTGTGTGACTTGAAACTTCCAGAGTTTCCATTTAGCCAGTGACTGAGAGGAAATCTCCTTTTAAAGAACCAGGACCCTTCAGCTGTTCTGAATTTCCACTTCAAAGGCTCCTCTGTTTCTGTATTCACAGAGCCCTACCTTGCAGCCTGGCTCTAATGAGATGTGGCAGTGCCTTTGCTCTGGCCTCTTATCAGCCTTTGGCAGTACTGGAATTCTCTGGGAGACCAGCAGTCAGTTCCCCTGGGAAGTTCTGTTGCTGTTCTGCTTAGGAGGAGGAGGAGGGAATAGAAGGGTTGACAGCCATATCATGGGGACCAAGCCAAAGATCTTCCTTACTGTCAAATAAATAGCACCTACTCCCTGCCCTTCTCCAGTCCCGGGATCAGGCTACAACCTCCTGCCCACCTCCTCACATCAGCACTATCGTGGGGGAAGCCAGGGTCCCAGATAGGCTTTTGGAGAGGGGCCCAGGAGGGGAGTGAGGACAGAGAGTAGGGTCCTGCGTGTGCAAAGAACACCCTTTCCCGGTTTAAGCTTCATTAAAAAAGGAACACTAGATTGGAAAACTAGGAAGAGCTCCTGACAGATCCTCCAGTGGCTATCAACAATACTGCTGAAAATACTTAGAGCCACTTAATGTCTCTTCCTCATAGAGACTTTCCGCCATGTTCTAGGTGCTTCTTCTCAAAATAACGCTATAAATTGGGCATCAGTATCTCAATTTTTCCAACAAGAAAGTGATGCACAGAGAGACCAAGTACACTGACCAAGTACAAATAACAGACCAAGTAAAGCATTAAAATCCTCACTTCTGAATATGATGCTCTTCCCATGAAACCATGCTGCAGCCTGCTGAGTTGCTTGTGAAGTGGTTTCTGTCTTGTGTTTTCTTTCTGTCTCTAACTCAGAGAATCTTAACCTTGACTGCAGGTAAAAATTGTGCAAAGCTTCAAAAAATACTAATAGTTGCTGTTCTTTTTCCCACTCCACCCCCCATTAGAACAAAACCTCTGGGTGTGGGATCAGAATATTGCTATTTCTTTTTAGAGTCCCTCAGGTAATGCTAATGTGCCTACAAGCACAGGAGCCATATTTCTAAATGCTCAATTTGCCTCAAAATAATTTAGCTAACCATAAATGGATATTCTTCTTTAAACTAGTGGTGGTAATTTCATTAACTAAATTTTTCAAACCTATGATTGAATTATATTTAGAGATCAGCTAAGAGGGGAAATGGGGAAAAGAAGAAAGAGTTAAGTTTTTGTTAAATAGTCTATTTGTGGACAGGTGTGCAAGATTGTTATTGGATATGAAAAATAACAACTCATCTCAAGAACCAGCCCCCTTCCCATCCCATCCCTGGAACACAGTTGTTATCTTACTGTTGAAAATGCGGGCATCTTTAAAAATAATTAAAGCAACTTGAAAGTTAATTGTTCTAAACATTATTTTACCAAGAGAAGAATTCCCTCTAAACTTAAGGTTTCTGGGTAAGGCATTTTGTATCATGTTCCTAGATTAAACAGAAGATGACAATCTCATGGTAAGTCTTTGGATCTTATATCCAAAGGACTTTTTAAGTAATAGCATATTCATTAATGTCAAAAATAGATTTTGTCAAAGGTCTTTCTTTAAGAAAATCTATCCTTCACACTGTTAATCAAAGTTTCTCCATATGAAACATGCTCTTCAAAATTTGAGTCTTCTTGGCTTAATTCTCTAAATGCTTATTTTCATAGAGCCTGAAAGCAACTAAGCCTCTGTTTAGGAGCCAGAGACCTAAGCAGTGATGAGTACCATAGAGTCTCCACCTCCTGGCTCCCACCTCCTTCTTCACACTGACAACACATTTGGGGAGACAGCAAACCCCAACCACTAACCCCAGAATATTGCCATCTGCTATTAAACTACTTTAAATTGAACCCAAAGGGACTTACAGATATATATATACATATGCATATATGTGTGTGTGTGTGTATTTTTTCTGCCTGAATTTTTTCTTGCTTTATTTATATAAATGATATTTATTTAGCAATCAAATATGGTTGGAGTAAATTTTTTTTTCAGCCAAGCATTTCTATACAAATTACTAAAGCCTCCCTCCACCTTTCCAGATCAAATGTCTACAATTGAGAGAGGCATGTGCTATAAGAATTTTATAAAATCTTCAAGAAAGACTTAAGTTACTAGAATTCTTAGCCTGGAGGAAATTGGCTCAGACAATTGTCTACAATTGTCTTCCACAGAGTGTACAGAGATTACTCTATGGAGGATGGTTACCAGCTATTTTGCACAATCACTGGAAAAAGAACAAAGGAAGCTTAGTCCAATTGCCATGGGAGGGATTTACATAGATCTATATGAGAAGGACTTTCTCTATTGAAACAGGTAAAACAGCAAGGACTCTCCTCTTTGAAGTTTTAAGGAAAAAGACAACTCATTGAATTGACTGACATTGGTTAGTCAAAGGCAGAAAATTAATTGAAATCCTTTTATTTTCTGATTGCAGAAACACAACTCATTCTTTTTAAAATGGGGAAACAATAGGATCATGTGAGCAAAAGTCCAAGGGGTGGACTACAGGCTACACTGAATTCAGGGTTCAAGCAATAAGGCCAGGGCTATAGTTTCTTTCCACGCTCACCTTGCTTAGATTTACAATCTGAAAGACTTTCTCCTTGGATTGGCAAAATGGCTGCAGATGGCTGCAAACTTGGGCTGCCCTATAAGTTTCTTTCCCTATATCTATTTCAAAAAAGGGTCTGTACCCTAAGTGCATGTATGAAGACACGAATGGTATGAATATACATTGTATACAACCAGAGATATGTAAAAATGTGCTCTATATGTGTATTACGAATTGTAATGCATTTTACTGTCATATATGATAACCACAAATTAAAAAAAGGCGGGGTCTGACTAGCCTTAATTCTTCCCCTGGACCACCCACAGTTACAGATTAATCTTCTCAGACTGAGATATATGACTGCCCCATGACAGAGGTAGTGAGAACCCTCCACTGACAGAACCCATAGGTCACAGGGAATATGGGAAAGAGTATTGCAAGGGAAGGGATGTAGGTCCCAGAAAAGGGCAGCAGGTCCCCTGCAGATATAGTGGGGCAGAACTTCTTATTCTTCTCTAATCTCATGCAGACAACTGTGAACAAAAATTTCAATGGAATCCACTGATGTCCTAACCGCAAAGGTGATAACCAAATACAGATAGGTTTGACTGAACCTCGAATTTCATAAATCATTTACACTATTTTTGTTTTTTGGTTTGGGTTGGGGGTAGCAAAATTATAAGCTCCTCTTGAACTAGTTAAAAAAGGAAACTATCATTTTCCCATCTTTGGACCACTGTCAACTAATCTGAGCTTAATCTAATCTGAGTCCATTAGCCAGGAACTTAAAAAAGGAGTTTCCTACGGACCTTTTCTATCCTCCACCTGTCACCACATTGGAGGGTCCTAAAGATGACTGCCCACCAATGGGACTCTACTCCCCATTCTCAGACTGTAAACTGAAACTTTCCTTAGCTCCAGGGAAGAAGAAATCCAAGACTCCCATTCTCTGAAGCATCACAATGATTAACACTGTTCTTAATCCCAAGAATAAAGAAGATAGTCACAGTGGTTAACAGTTCATTTGCCAAAGTCTGGGCTGACTTGGTTAAAATCATGTGCACCATTCAAGATTCTGGAATGGGATAAGACCCATCCCTGATAGTTCAAGGAGATTTTCATGAAGAACTATTTACAGATATGTTGGCAGGATTAAGGAAACAAACCAAAGATTGAAGAGATATAGAGACTAGAAAGTTGAAAGTCATTACCACCCCTAAGGCCAAAAAGACAAGAAAGAAGTTGAGTTGCCAGAGTGAGCAGGAGCTAGAGGGTGAAGGAAGGCCACCTGGAAGGTGCTAAAGTCATAAAAGGAGTTATCCATTTGTTCTTGCTATCCACTCTCTGATGTTCTGCCACTGTCTCCCTAGACCAAATCTACCTGGCAGCTAGCCAGCAAGTGGCACTAGGATGCAGTACACAGGGGTCAGTATCCCAGGGCATAAAGCATAGAAGATATGGGCAGATAATGTATTGAGGAAGGTGGGGGGTATAACCAGTGCACCATATGGGCCACTGACAGACCCATCCAACTGCAAGTCCAAACATGATCTTCCTCACTTTTAAAATCTCTCCTTCAATATCAGTGAAGAAAAGACTAAATCTGCATCTCTCTCCTGGCAGGCAGGTGTGTGTGTGTGTGTGTGTGTGTGTGTGTGTGTGTGTGTGTAAGCATGTGCGAACAATGTTTGAGACGTGACAATGGCATCAGACTGTGAAATCAGAATGAGCTTTGTAGCTCTGCAACTCACTAGTTATATGATCTTGGACAAGTTATTTAATTTTGTCAAGCTTTAGTTTCACAATCTATAAATGAGGATAATACAGTACTCACTTTAAAGGGATTTTGTGCAAATTTAATGAGTTAGTTCATATGAAGTGCATGGCACAGAACTTAAAGAAGGCTTTTCAATGGTGTCTGATTCTTTCCAAATCCCTCTTGAACAATGTGGTTCACCCATTTCTCAAGAGCAGACAATTTTTAGTATCAATCTACCCTAAACTCAAATTTAGAGGGAAGGGAGACAAGCACCTCTTAAGCCTATAAAGACAAGGGCCTGCTAAGGATGCACAGAACCCATAATCTCATGGAAACCATCTGCACTGAAGGCAAAGGGGTGACATCAGGGCTACATTAGACAAGATGCAGGTGAATTGCTTCACATCCATGTGACCAAGGTGCACATTCTGATGGTTTTCTCCAAAAAACAAGCAAGCATACTTTACAAATGACAGACAATTACTTGTAATGTTAAAGTGATATTTTTCACCAGTAATCATTACAGAATATAAACCAAAGCTCCAATGAGATGCCACCTCACACCCACCGTGAGTTGTCACTGGCATGACCACTTTCAAAACAGAGAAAAATAATTTGTGTTGGAGAGGATGTGAAGAAATTTGAACTCTTGTAAACTTTTGGTGGAAATATAAAATGGTGACAGCCAGTGTAGAAAATTATATGTTAGTTCCTTAAATATTAAAAATAGAATTTCAATGTGATACAACAACTCTACTTCTGGGTATATACCCCAAAGAATTGAAACAGAGTCTCAAAGAGACATTCACATACCCATGTTCATAGAGGCACTAGACTACATTGCAAATGTTGAAGCAACCCAAGTGTCCACCAATAGATGAATGGATAAACAAAATGTGGTATATACACACACTGGAACATTATTCAGTCTTAAAAAGGAAGGAAATTCTGACATATTCTAGAAGATGGGTGAATCTTGAAGATTTATGCTACATGAAGTAAGTCAGTTACCAAAAAAAAAAATACCATATGATTTCATTTATATGAAATAAAGCAGTGAAAGTCATAGAAACAGACAGAATAGTGGTTTTCAGGTAATTTGCAGAGAAGAATGAGTTGTTGATTGATGGGTACAGTTTCAGTTTTCAAAGATGAAAGGAGTTATGGAGATGGATGGTGGTTATGATTGTACTTCATTATTATTGTCTTTAAAACCACTGAGTTGTACACTTAAAATGGTTAAGGTGGAAAATTTTTATGTTATTCATATTTCATCACAATAAAAATAAATGGTTTTCAAAAGATACTTTTCCAACTTAAAAAAAATATAAAAAAATGTCATGGTCTGCTCAGGCTACCATAACAGAACATCAGCGGCTGAGTGACTTAAACAACAGAAATTTATTTTCACACCGTTTAGAGGACTACAAGTCCCAGATCAAGTTCCAGCTGAGTGGGTTTCGGTGAGGGCTCTCTTCCTGGCTGTCAGAAGGCATCCTTCTTGCTGTGTGTTCACGTGACCTTTCCTTGGTAAGTACGAGGAAAGAGGAAATTTTCTTTCTCTTCTTATAAGATCATTAATCCTATCAGATCAGAATCCCACTTTCATGATTTTTTTTCCCCCTTTGGTACCGGGGATTGAATTCAGAGGCACTCAACCACTGGGCCACATCCCCAGCCCTTTTTTGTATTTTATTTAGAGACAGGGTCTCACTGAGTTGCTAAGTGCCTTGCCATTGCTGAGGCTGGCTTTGAACTTGCGATCCTCCTGCCTCAGCCTCCCAAGTGCTGGGATTATAGGCTTGATCCACCGTGCCCAGCTCACTTTCATGATTTTTATTTAATCTTAATCACCTCCTAAAAGCCCTACCCACAAATATAGTTTCATTGGAGCTAAACCATTAACGTAAATTTAGGAGGACACAATTCAGTCCACAGCACAAAACAAAACCATAGTCCCACAAGTCATCCAATTACCAAATTTCCTCAGACTCCCTCAAAATGCCCCTCAAAATGGCCTCATCAAATGTCAGAAATTCTTCCTTATGGGGCAACAGCACCACTGGTGAGCATATGTCCAACAGATTGTGTCTATATACTCATCAAAAGATATGTATAGTAATATTTATAACCCCCAATAACAACCCCAAAATGCATGGCATATGGAATGGACACACAAACCCTAAGATAGTCATACGACAGAACAGTTTAAAGAGGTGAAAATGAGCAACAACATGGATAGACCTTACAAATGTCAATGGCATTTAAACATAGTAACGTACATCATTTTATTCATGTCAAGCTCATTATTAGGTAAAATTGCCATCCATAAGTCAAGGTAGTTATTACTCTTGGGAGAGGAGGGCAATGACTAGAAAGAAAAATGGGGGAGGAAACTTTGGGATTGAAGTAATATCCTGATGTTCTGTTTCTTGGTCTGGATGCTGGTTCTGTGCATCCTTAGCAGGCCCTAGTCTTTATAGGCTTAAGAGTTTCCTGTTGTGAAAATTCGTTGAGCTCTGAACACATGCTTTGTGCGACTTTTCCTCCATACAGTTGAACCTTGAATGATACAAAGGTTAGGGGCTCAGTCCCCTACATAGTCAAAAATCCACGTATACCTTTGAGCTCCCCCAAAACTTAATTACTAAACAGCCTGCTGTTGACTGGAAGCCTTACAGATAACATCAACAATCAACATGTATTTTGTATGTTATATGTATTACATACAGTAGAATTATGAAAGAACTGCAAGAGATTGCTTTTTACTGCCATAAGCAATTTACTGGGGAGACAGCTGCTCACATGGAGATGATCAACGTCATGGAGTATTTTAAGCAGATACTTGCGACTTTGAGCTCACCACAATAGCAACAGGAGGTGGCTATTCATCTGAAATGTCTCCCAAAGGCTTGGTCTCTAGTCTGTGGTGTTATTGGGAGGTGGTGAAACCTTTAGGAGGTAGGGCTTAGTGGAAGGAAGTTAGGTCATTGTGGGCATACCTGCAAGGAGATATTGGGACCTCAGCCCCTCCCTGTTTCTCTCTTTGCTTCCTGGACACCACAAGATGAATGTAGCCCAAAACAGCAAGGCAAGGAACTATGGACTGAAACCTTTGAGACTGGGGATTAAAATAAAACTTTCCTCATTTTAAGTTTATTTATCTTAAGTATTTTGTCATAGTAATAGAAAACTAACTAAAACTCCCATTATATACTATGGTTAATTTTATACAGTTATGATTTAATACTACATCTTTTACATTTCTCTTGACTGCAAATGGCGCCATGTACTGTTTGTATGCATAAGTTTTGATAAATTTTAACTTTTTGCCATAGATTTGTGTATATTTTATGGCCATCAATGATAAAAATTTTTAAAAAAGATGATTTTTCAAGCGCCAGGCATGATGGTATATGCCTGTAATCCCAGCAACTTGGGAGGCTGAGACAGGAGGATCACAAGTTCAGTGCCAGCCTTAGTAATGGCGAGACACTAAGCAACTCATAGTGAGACCCTGTCTCTAAATAAAATGCAAAATTGGGCTGGGGATGTGGCTCAGTAGTTGAGTACCCCTGAGTTCAATCCCTTGTACCCCCCCCCAAAAAAGATGATTTTCTACATATATCTTATTCATTCATGACATACCTTTTTTCTTAATTTTTTTCATACTTTTAGACTATGTGAATCCTCTGTGAGTTTTTTCAAACTGTCCCAATTCGCAAAATAATAATAATAATAATAATAATAATAATAATAATCTGCATATAAGTGAATCTGCATAGTTCAAACCCACATTGTTGAAGAGTCAACTGTGTATGTTAAACTTTGATGAAATTTGCTTTACCAAAGGCTGGAGTCCCTCAGGTCTGAGGTAGATTTAAGACATATCCAGCTTCCCTGGTCCTCTACAGTTGTCTGTAATCGGCTGTCTCCTACATTCTTTCTGTAGAACCAGGACAAGAAGTCAGGGTGGAGTACAACACAAGAGAACAGCTGCAGAGGCTCACAGGAGAAGGGGACGTGCCAAGTGAGCAGGACACACAATGCAGCCAGTAGATGAGCTGGCAGGAGCACCACGGAGGGGAATTTGGGTAATGAGGGCAAAATTAAACTATATTTAAAAAAAAAAAAATGGGGCTTGGGGGAAGGATTTGCAAAATCAGATTAATAGGGACAGAGTAGGAAAGGAAAGAAATTGCTCTGGCAGAACCATTTGAGTGCTGTAAATGCACATAATGTGAATTTGGGAAAGAAAAATCAGGTTCACTGAGAGCAAATGCAAATAAGTACAGGCTGGCTTCATACTCATTTGCATTTGAATACATGGAACATTTCCGGTGAGACAAGATGTGCAGAACATCCTGCCATCTCACCCTGCAGACAATGCTGATGTTTGTGCTGCCTGTTGACAATAATATCAACTTTTAAAACTAAGGGAAGTGAATATCTATTCCAGGCAGTCAGGCTGTGCAGGGTTGTTTGGCTGAACTGACAGAACTTTGCCTGCCCACCAGACCCCAAATTGTGTTTAGAGCCCTGGTCTATGGCTCTGGTCACTGTACGCACAGGACCAGAGACATATGTTATACTCTTCACAAAAATGAAAGCAGGGAGAGGAGTCAGCAGGCTCGGGGTGTGGGAGTCTGCCTCTGAAAGTTGTCTGGGAAAAGGAGAAACCGGAGAATAGCATCACCCGCAAGAAGCACTGAGACTTTGCAGCCCTCGCCACTCTCTTCACCTTTTCACGGCCAGTAACTAAGCACCAGGCACAATAGTGCATGACATGACATTTGCATGCTTCCTGTGCCATTCTCCTCGTTATTATTATGCAATGATGTTAACAAGGAAGCTGAAGCTCAGAGATGCTGATAACTTACCCAAGGACACATAGCCAAAAACGAGAGATGAATTTTCAGGTCCATTTGACTCCCAAGTTATGATTTTTGCACTCTGTTCTACTGTTTCCCAGAGTAATTAAAATCTGGAAGGTGGTGCTGGGGTTGTGGCTCAGCGGTAGAGCGCTCACCTAGCACGTGCGTGGCCCAGGTTCGATCCTCAGCACCACGTAAAAACAAAGGCATTGTGTACAACTAAAACAAATAAATAACTATTTTTTTTTTAATCTGGAAGGGATTTGTAAAACTGGAATTAATCTGAAGATATTTGGAAAAACAAGATGGAAAGAAATTATCTTTTCAGGCAAAAAAAAAAAAAAAAAAAAAAAAGCAGACATAGGAAGAAGGTTTAGAATATTCTACTCAAAGATCTCCCTACTCTTGTTATCTGTGGCTGTGGTTTCCATGTGGCCGGTTCCCCAGGGATTTTCATCCCCAGTGTGGTGATGTTAAGAAGTGATGGACTTTTAAGGGGGGCGGGGTGTCCTTGAATAAGGTAATTAGATCATTGGGGAATTACGGCTGGTCTCCTAGAGTGAGTTTTTGCAAGAGCAAATTGTTATAAAAAGGGAGCAAGTCTGGCCCCACCCTCCACCCCCTCACTCTGGCTTTCTGTCTTGCCATGTGATTTCTCCCTGTCACATGTACTCCTGCCGTGATGCAGTCCACCATAATGTGATGCAGTTAGGGGGGGCCCTTGCCAGAGCTAGTGCCATGTTGTTTTGACTTTCAGCCTCCCAACCTGTGAGTTTAATAGACCTCTTTTCTTTCTATTTTACATTCAAGTAATGGAAAACATATGGATATTTCATTCGAGTAATGGAAAATAGACTAACACATGCATTAAGGAGGGTGGAGAGGCCCTTGGCGGGAAATTACATGGTTTTTGATGAGCCTCACACATGATTACAACTGACAGACAGGGAGAGCCAGGTTTACAGCAGCTCTTCCAGAAGCCCCACATATTTTGGAGCTCAAATGGCATGTACTGTCCAAATTTCCTGGAACCCAACCAGAATGTTCCAGCTAGGCCTGTGGGAGATGAAGTTCAGAGGAGCATTCCAGAGACCAACAGACAGGGTCCCTACTATTTGTCATCCTGCCTAAGATAGATATTCATAAATCATGTGCATGTAAGTGACAGAGTCTGCTTCTGGAAAAGGTGAAAGATTTGAGGGATACTTCAGAATGCTTTGTATTCTCAGAATGAAGAGGTTTGGAGAAGTAATCCAAGAGAAAAATCAAGAAGTCAAGTCAAGCAGACAGAGATTTAATTCAGTGCCAGAAGTTTGAGTAGGATTAATTACCAGCAAGGAAGGAGAAGACAGGAAAGCACTGAAAACCACTGGTCCCCAGAGGTAGATGTACTATAAGGGTGAAGTTGGAAGGTCCCTCATTACCAAAGGCCCTTTTCCAAGGGCCTAAAAAAAGGCACTGGGAATATATTCCTATGACCATATGATAGGCAACATGGCGGGGTGTGGGGTGTTAACTGAAATTAGTTAAGTTTAAAGACTGTTTTCATTCCAACTTCCTATCTTCCCTATCTATCAGGTGTTTCTAGAATGCCTATGGTTCTTCCGGAGATCTGGCTGAGGAGGATTTGAGTTGGAGATCCATTTAGTCTGGTTTAATGGAATATATTTTTCTGGTTTTTCATCATTTCCATGTATAGTCAGACCCATGTAGAAATGACTTCCAGGAATACACACTCCACTGACTCTGCTGATTGACCCAGTTTAGCATCAGAGCAAAGCCTGAGGTCACATAAAGATAGAAACGAATTCCCCTGAGACTGGCAGGAAATGGTCTGGATACCAGAGAAGAAATAAGCTTTAAAATGCTTCAGGCCAAGCTAGTCTAGGAAAATTCTAATCATCACATGAGTAAAATTGAACTAGAGGATTTGGGCCTAGTTAAAATTAAAGCTCTCTCTGGTCAGGAATATACTTGATAATATAACATAATCAATTATAAACTCTCTTTAAATCTATTTTTTTCTTCTTATTGAAAATTATATGAAATAGAATTTATCAGAATTTCTGTTTGTAGGGCCCAAATCTGAAAGGGTACTAAAAAACAATAAATAAATCTGTATGGGAAATTGGTATCTTTTATTCAAACCAATTATCCACAATAACAAAAGAGTTCTGGTGATTTACATTAGAAGAAAAACTAAATTATTCCTTTTCTCTCTATAGAAAGTGACATTATTATAAAGTTGTTGCTGTTTTAGGAAGTGATCAAAGAGTATACAGGCAAAAAATTTTCGAAAAATATAAAGGTATGTTAGAAAATTTTAAAAATAAAAATATTGTTATTTTTATGGGTTTTCTGTTATTTATACTATTTGATTTTTTAAATTTTTTAATGGTTTTTTTTTTGCATCCTAAATGCATATTTTTCATCTAATTTTATATTTTTATGTTCCATTTCTCAAAGAAGGCTTCCAACATGAATAAGCTTCAAGCTCCACATCAGCACCAGCCTGAGAGTGAATCAATAAAGAGCAGGACACATTGAACAAGATTCACTGGGCTGGTCTTGAGGAGGAATCCTCTATTAACCCAGGACAAAGATACATGGCTGTTGGCAGATGCCCCTTGGAAGAGGATGAAAGTGACAATTACTGGGTGTTTAAGTGTAGAATGTGGCAATGAGCAGTTAAACCCCTGAAAACATCTGATATGGACTGTCTTGGCCTGAAATTTTTAGAAAATGGGTGAAGTTCTCTGTGTGCAACAGCAGGACTTTGCTGAAACTAAACCATGACTGGCTTCCCCCCATCAAGAGAATTAGCACTTAAGAAGACTTAAGGAAGAGGAGTATTCGTCAGTATATCAGTCATCGTTGTGCCACAATAACAAAATACCTGAGACAATTAACTTGATTAAGAGAAGAAGGTTATTTAGCTCACAGTTTGGAAGTTTGAATTGAAGATCAGGCAGCCCCATTAGTTTGGGACTCTGAAGAAAGCAGAACATCATGGCAGGAGCACATGTTGGAGACAGTGTTCACAGAGAGAAAGAGAGAGGGGGAGAGCCTGGGATCCCACAATCCCTTTTCAGGGCACACTCTCAATGATCTAAGGCACCATTTCTTAAAGATCCACAGTGCCACCCTGGGGACCAAGCCTTTAGATATGGACACTTGGGGGACACTTATCCAAACTAGAGCAGTAAATCATTAAAACTTGTTTCCTAAAATTCTGGAGAAAGTGTAGCTCTAATCCAATGATGTATTGGGGACATGGATGTCCCAAAGGCACTTTGATTCTCAAAGCTTTGAAATTTGTTGCTCCTGAACTTATCACAAGTAAGCACACAGTGACCTCCGTAATAGGGTATTGCAAACCATTACACCTTGGTTTCCCTGAGAATTAGTGCTTGGAAATGAATTCAAATTAATTATCTGACTACACGATGGCAGGATTAACCTTTAAAGCGGATGCAATAACCATGATTTACATAATCTGTTCAATCATTTTTCAATGGAATTAATATTTAGAAGGCAAGTGGGGAGAAATAAATTACTCCTTATAACATTTTGTGAATGCTAGACCCAGCTCACAAAAGAATAAAATTAACACCATCTAAGGTATAGAACATATCAGGTGCCTGGAGCAATAAATTAGGTTACAGAGATAATTAACAACTCTTCCTGAGTCTTCTTGCAATATGAATTCAGCCAGCAAGTAAACAAACAGTGTCACACACAAGGAGCAGTTTTCATCCATCACTCCCCTCTTGGGATCCAAACAGAGTGATGCTGATCTGATAAAACTGTATGAGACATTTGACAGGTGTGTGTAATACACATTGAGACCAGGTGTTTAAGGATCTACCAGGGATATATCTGGAGGGAACAGGCTGAAAATAAGACAAATAAAATTTAATTTGAATCTGGGTACATATCTTATCTGATCTTTTTTTTTTTTTTTTTTAAGTTCCATTATGGGTAGGGAATGTGGGTTTTCTTCTGCTTTCTAAAGAGACAAAGTCCTAAGGACTCGGCAGCTGCCGTGGTTGGTTCTCTAGTCCCAGGGGAACTTTGTGCCTCAGAGCTGTTATTTGAGGAATCCAGAAGAGTTCTCATGGATTCAGTGAACTTTCTGAACTGAAAAACTTGGAAAACTTAGATTGCCCCAAGAGAATATGACTAGAAGGGCAGCAATAGAGAAACAGGAGCTTGTCATTTTAAAAGTAGTTTACATAAAAATTTGTTTTCAATTCAGTAAAAGTATTCACTGTGAATTCTTTGAACATGGAGGGAAAAAAAATAAGGAGAGTTCCAAAAGAATACAGGAGTTCTACCTCTTATTAGAGAAAGTCTACAATGCCAAGTACAGGGGCCGGGTAGCCCTGAGTTCTAGGTCTGAGAGTCCAGGATCCTCCTCTGAAAATAAGCAGCATAGGGTACCTGGCTCATAGCACAGTGGCCAGGTGTGGGTTTAGGCTCTGTCTGACCTATGTTTGAGTTTCAGCCCTTCTAGCTGTATGACTGTAAGCAAATCATTTCACTTCTTTACTCTCAGTCTGTAAAATGGAGAGATTAGTAAGATCTCCTAGGATTTTTAGCCTAATTAAATAAAATATTCTGTAAAAAAAAAAAAAAAAAAAAAAAAAAAAAAAAAAACTTAGCCCCAAGGAACTGAACAGACTCTTCTCAGAAGAAGTATATGTTGATCAAGAAATATATGAAAAAATGTTCAACATCTCTAGCAATTATAGATATGCAAATCAAAACTACTCGAAGATTTCATCTCACTCCAGTCAGAATGGAAGTTATTAAGAATACAAGCAACAATAAGTGTTGGCAAGGATGTGGGGGGAAAGGCACACTTTTACATTGCTGGTAGGACTGCAAATTGGTGCAACCAATCTGGAAAGCAGCATGGAGATTTTTTGGAAAACTTGAAATGGAACCACCATTTGACCCAGCTATCCCACTCCTCGGTCTATACCCAAAGGACTTAAAAACAGCTTACTACAGGGACACAGCCACATCAATGTTTATAGCAGCACAATTCACAAGAGCTAGATTGTGGAAACAACCCCGATGCCCATCAATAGAAACTGTGGTGTATATACACAATGGAATTTTACTCAGCATTAAAAGAGAATAAAATCATGGCATTTTCAGGTAAATGGATGGCGTTGGAGAATATCATGATAAGTGCAGTAAGCCAATCCCCAAAAAACAAAGGCTGAATGTTTGATAAGTGGATGCTGATCCATAATGGGGGTGGAGGGGAACATGGGAGGAATGGAGGAACTTTGGATAGGGCAAAGGGGAGGGAGGGAAAAGGAGGCATGGGAGTAGGAAAGATGGTGGAATGAGATGGACATCATTACCCTAAGTACATGTATGAAGACACGAATGATGTGACTCTACTTTGTGTACAACCAGAAAAATGAAAAATTGTGCTCCATTTGTGTACTGTGAACTGAAATGCATTCTGCTGTCATGAATAACAAATTAGAAATAATTAATTAATTTAAAAGTTGTTTTAAAAACCACTTAGCCCTGAGCCTGGCACATGTAAGCAATTGATAAACAGTAGTTCTTATTAGATATAATATAGCACCTAAAATCTCTCCTGCTACATCATTCTATAATTCTAGTTTTATAACATAGAAAAAAACTACAATTGAAGAATATTGTAATCAATGAGTATATGAGTTATATCAATTGATAAGAACATATATACAGCGTAATACTAAGTAAACAATGAGGTTGGAAGTAGTTGTACTTAGTGTATACATGCTGGGTAAAAATAAGGAATGTGCTGATAAGCCATAGAAACAAATCATCAGAACAGTCGAGTTGTTGTATTATTCTTCTCACAAAAGTTGTTTGAGAGTTTAATATATACCTAACAAGAAACTGAAACTCTATGAAAAGTGGCTTTTGCTTTTCCTCTTTTTCTATGAAATTGTCCCAGATAAGTAGTGATGCCATTTAGGGTTACAGTTAGCCCTCGAGGGCCCTTGGAAAACCATCCTGCCAGAGTGATGGATCTACTTGTTTTGTGGCTCATCTGTAGCTCCTCACAAAAAGCTTTTCGAAAAAGAAAGATGGTCCAATCTCTTCAAGGGAAGCCTGCCTACCATTTTTTTTTTTTCCTCAGAAAATGTTCCTATTAGCTTCTCTCCATCTCAGCCTCCAGCATTTTTAGAAAAGCCCATAAAGTCAGCCTACTCCATAAATTAAATGGAAACACTCTATATCAAACTTTGACTTTCACTTTTTATTTTTTGAACTTGACTGTGAAGGGAGGATGTGTAACACCACTGCCATTTAAATAGCACTGGATATTAAGAAATCACACGTGCTGATCAGGATGGGGAAGCTAGCTTCTGGATGGTACTTTAATACAGGTTCCCAGGTGTCTGGTTCCTGAGCCAATGACCTTTCTATCTCACCAAAGGCCTTGGGGTCACTCTAATAATCACCAGGAGTAACAAGAGCTCAATTATTGAGTGTATATTCTTTATGCGAGGCACTGGGCTGAGTACTCTGCCTGCTTGTTATCATTTGATCCTCCCAGTAGTTCACCAAGCTGCAGTAGTAATATTGTGCCCAATATACAGAGGACGACATGAGGGCTTAGAAAATCTAAGCAGCTCATTGGAGGTCACCATGTTGGTAAATATCAGTGATAGAAAAGAATTGCTTTCTTCTTAGGACAAATTGGCTTCTTTGTTATTGTTGTTGTAACAGGAATTGAACCCAGAGGCGCTTAACCACCGAGCCACATTCCCAGCCCTTTTTACTTTTTATTTTGAGACAGGGTCTCACTAGGTTGCTTAGGGCCTCACTAAATTGCTGAAGCTGGCTTTGAACTTGTGATCCTCCCATTCAGCCTCCCGAGCTGCTGGGATTATAGGAACGCGCCAATACACCTGGCCCAATTAATTGGCTTCTGTTGATTAAGTGATCTCTCATCAATAACAGTCTTCTCCAAATTGCCGTGGTGTCTCTTCTCCTTTAGGAATAAGACATTCTACTGCATATGGCTTAGGTTTCCCCAAAGAGGGTGCCTCAATTAGCCGATCGTTGAGGTACCTGCTTTTACTTCCAGCTTTCTCATTTTCTGAAAAGAATGTAATTGAAGAGATTTAATAGACAGGTAAGGTTTTAAAAAATTAAAAGTCCATCCTTAGGTGACAGGTTCCTTAAAAAGGAGGCCAGAGGGCAAAAAATTCTAAACCAGAATGTACGCGTGTGTGTATGTGTGTGTCTGTGTGGTTTGCATTTGCATAAGGAAGGTTGAAGAGAAATGCTGTCCATTTGTTCCACACGATGCCAACAGGAAAGATGAGTCATGGCAAGGCAAGATGTCATGAGCCAGCCATGGGCTGTGTGTGTGAGCTACGAGCATTTGAGCACATGAGGGGACTGGACTGACATTGCTGCTTTGACTGGGCTGTGTGACTTATGTGTCCTTTTTGCTTGCTCTGCCTTTGATCCCACACAGCACCTGAGATAGGTGTGGCCTTCTAAGATGTCAGTCAATCTGCTGAATGCAAGACATCACCAAGTCACCCCTTGAAACCCAATCCCTTGCCTTATTTGGGCTGAACTTTCTCAAATGTCTTCCCCTCAATAAACAGGATGGTTGCTTTCTCTTTCCAAGGAACCCTTCAGGTCCAGAGTGCCGTCCCTGATTCCTGCAAGCAAAAGTTAATCTCAATGTGTGTTGCATGCTTCTTTTGCCGTTTTCTTAGTTATCAATATAGCCAGCTCTTGTGAACCCAGCTCAGGTCTCCAGCCCGGCTACCTGGTGATAGCAAGAGGAAACTATAGCTCTTTATTCTTTTTTTTTTTTTTTTTTTTTTTTTTTTTTTTTTGGTACCAGGGATTGAACTCAGGGGCACTCAACCACTGGGCCACATCCCCAGCCCTTTTTTGTATTTTATTTAGAGACAGGGTCTCACTGAGTTGCTAAGTGCCTCGCCATTGCTGAGGCTGGCTTTGAACTCTCGATCCTCCTGCCTCAGCCTCCCAAAGTGCTGGGATTACAGGCGTGCACCACCGCGCCGGCTATAGCTCTTTATTGTTAGAAAGAAGAGAGAGCACTTGAAGGGATTCATCAGCATGACATTAGCACTCCACCAAAACATTTATACATGCATCCTTAAAGACAAGAAAAGGACAAATCCATTAGGCACACAGGGTTTGAAACTATCATGTTACATGGTTCTGTGAGAAGTCATCACCTGTGAATGCAGAATCACTCACTCCCCCTCCAGTTGGCTTCCTTGCCTTCTACCTACAAGGAAGAAAATACAGCTTGGAATCAGCCAAGTCAAGGTAACTACATGTGGCTCCTTAGCACCCATGTGTGGAAAATGAAACAGACAAAGCCCACTTATCAAACAATACATTCCTTCTCTGCCAAAACAGCTCCATCTCACAGAAGCGCTCCTCACAGAAGAGCCAGAGCTGGGTATTTCCAGGTGCTTTTTGTGTTGCAGGTTTTTTGCTGCTGTTGCTCTCTTTTCTCAATTCTCTATAATTATGAAACAAAATATGACTATCGAATTGGCGGACATATCCATTTGCTCCTTTGTGTCAGTAGTAGATGTTTCTTTCAGATCAGAAGGATAGAGGGGGAGAAATGAGTGCACCAATGAAGCATGATGGAGGAATATATTTACTCTCATGCAGCCTTAAGTAAGCCACCCAGCACTGGGGAGCTGTCCCTGTGGAATTTGTCAGGAATATTCCTGACCCTAAGATTTGCTCTGTTGTTGCCAGGAAAGTGTTCCTGATCTTTATAGAAAAGGGTTTGTTCACATAAGTCTGGGATGCACAGTTGAGCAAAAAGTTTCACCTCTTGCCACCACCACTGTCAGAGGCAGTAGAATTTGACCATGTAATCTTGAACTCGAAAAATGTGCAGGTCTGAATTCAAGCCCTGTTTTTTTGTTTTTTTTTTTTTCCCCCTGGGCTTTAAGATGTACTGTGTCCCCAGAAAGAGAATAGAGTGTCAGTTTCAGAACTACCCATTTATGTAATGAATTATAGATCTTTGGGGACTGTTGTCAAAGTTTGAGGGATTCTTACAACAACCATTTAAAGTTTCATTATATGTATTTGAGATGTGACATGATAAATTCACCAAGTTTCTTGGAAATTTTTTTTTCTTCTTTTGCAAAATGGAAATGCTACCTCTGTATATGACGAAGTACAATCCACTAGAACATGAGTTGCTTATGAGCAAAGAGAGTGCTCTTTAAAGTTTAATCTCAAATCCCTAAGTGGCACTTGGCCCAGAGAAAATGCTGAAAAATATCACTGAGTGAATGAATAAATGAAAGAAGGATTACATCAGTATAGTGACAGTATTAAAACAGAAAAAAAAATGGCATTCACAGGTAAATGGATGAAGTTAGAGAACATAATGCTAAGTGAAGTTATCCAGTCACAAAAATCCAAATGCCGAATGTTTTCTCTGATATAAGGAGGCCAATTCACAGTGGGGTTGGGACGGGGAACATAGGAGGATTAGAGGAACACTAGAAGGGCCAATGGGAAGGGAGGGGAAAGTAGGGGGCAAAAGGGTGAAGAAAAAGAAATTGGTAGAATGAGATGGATGTGATTACCCTAAGTGCATGTATGAAGACATGAATGGTGTGAATATACTTTGTATACAACCAGAGATATGTAAAAATGTGCTCTATAAGTATAATATGAAATGTAATGCATACTGCTGTCATTTATAACAACTTAGAATTAAAAAAAAAAAAAACAGAAAAAAATCACAGCATTTCTATACTATCTGAAAGCATAATCTTTTCATAGGGTACTTCCTTTGGCATGGTTCATTAAAGATCTCAACTTTTGATTTGTAGTTTTTTTAATTACATGTATTTTAAATTTTGTTTTGTCTTTGGCAAGCCAGTGTGGATTCAAGCAAGATTTTTCTTCTGACTACTGGGTGATTCATCAAATACCCTACCTTAGAGAGGATGCTCTCATCCAATATCCTCCCTGGTCTCGAGATAGCTAGATAGTGTCATTCACCTTTGTGACAGATCAATAGGAGTCTTATGAAGTCACTTTCCCCTTGCCATAATCCCTCCAGTCCTCCCCTGAGCTGCATTCCAAACTAAGCAATTACCTTCCCAATATTAATGGGAAATGGTTCTTTTAGTAAAGATTAATGAAATGTGAGGTCTCAGATGCAGTTTCCCTATAAGGTAGACAACAACTCATCCTTGAAACTACCTAGGTATTATCACGCGGACCCAGGTCTTCACATTTGTCATAAGCCAACTTTGCTCTTTGTCACAACCCTAGGAAGGGTTAACAACCAATCAGCTTTGACAACGGCTGGGGCCCCATGCAAGGCTCTTGCATAAATTGATGTGTGTTCTATCTACATGCTCAAGGGACAGACATGGACACCTAACAGTTATCTAGTGATCCAAGGCAGCCCATCTTAGGTGGTACCATCTGAAGGAGCAGGAGTAATTAGGACTGAGAGAGGATCAGAGAATTTAAGAATGATATCATGGTGAAAATGGGACTTAAGTTAGGAGTGCAGGAAGGATTCACTCAGCTGTGTAGAGAGGGGTAGAAATTCTGACACAGAATTGAGTGAGTGATCCAAGCGTGAAGTGCATAAGCTCAGAGGAGCTAGGACTTATGGGGCCAGCAACTGGACAAGAGCTGGAAAAGGTGGCTTCCAAGAGGACTCTGCATTCACCTTGGGCAAGGTCAGTGGCTGCTGTGGCCTTTCTTTTGAGGCAACTTTACTCCCTCATACGGTCATTGTAAGGATCAAATTAATGGTAGATGTGACATTACTCGAAAATTCTAAATAGGCACACAAATGCAATGTGTTATTACTGTTATTCAGGGAAAATATGGCCAGGAAAGCAGATTAGGCAAAGACCAGGAAGGATGTGGAAAGTCAGCTAAGGAGCTGAACTGAACAAGACTGAAGGGGAAGGGAGGCCCTCTGCAGGTCCACTCGACTGTTCTTCATCAGTTGTCTGCTTCCGGCCCCTCACTCCATACCACCCACCTCACTGTCCATGTCTCTTCACAAATGTGGTGGGGAAGAGAGAAACATACTTACAAAAGTACTGATGAAGATAATTTACTCCACTTCAACTCCACCCTCTATCAAAGCCAAAAATGAGCAAACCACCAGAAGTGGTCTATTTTAGAATTTTAGCAAGCCTTGAAATCTGAGTCAATGTTGCCTAGCAACAAGAGTAATTATGTAGTAATAGAGTCTTAGTTCTGATTGGAAATGTGCTGCAAACTCACAGCTTACCTGTGACTCTGCTTTCCTGGTCTGAACATTGGTTTCCATACCTGTAAGATGGGGTCTTCCGTGTTCTCCAAGGACTTGGCAAAGCCTCTTTGGGATTGCTTCTGAACCTGAGGAGGGAGGAGTGGAGGAGTTCCAGGAGGGTGCCAAGTAGGAAAGGCAGATAAAACCTGTGAAGGATGCACTGACAACTACATGTCTCATCTAGAGCCAGGTTGACTCTTGGTCTGCTAACCCACTAGACAGATGACATGCTAGTGAGTGACACAGAGCTTGTAATATCACAGAGCCCACAATCAAGACAAAGTCAAACAAATAAATAGACCATTACTATGAAACATGACAAGCGTTGAGGTGGGGTAGTGCTAGGAGCCGTGGGAGACAGACGGGGGTCATTTAGGTGGTTTTGATCAAGTTATTAATCTATCTAAACTCAATTTCCTCTCCAGCAAAATGAAATTAAGAACAGTTGTAACCCATTGAGTAATGAGAATCATATGACACAGGCATGCAAGGCACACAGCAGAGTGCCTGACACAGCAGATGTTGCGAAGGGTTAACTGTTAGCAAAGTGGAGCCCTGCCCTGTCCCACCTACTAACTGGGCTCTTATATTTTCTTTTCTTTGTGCCATAATATTTTCTGAGGCCTAATTATTTGGGGATCTTAGGTAGGGTATGGTATGATAAAACTGGAATCTGAGATAGAATGGTCTGACGGCACCATACAGGTCTGAATGGAATCAAAAGAAATAACCAGGTCATGGTTGGATGCCCTTGGGTTCGGAGTCCACTCTTAGTCCAATTGGCCGTGGGGCTTGGGAGGGGCAAAATGAAGCCAGGCTGGTTAGGCTGCGGGACTCCTGGAAGGCAATTCCCCTTAGCAAGGGAGGCAAGTGAACGAAGCTAGTCTTGTGAGATACAGATTGGTCTATAAATTTGTATTTAAATTTTAACATCTGTCATTTTCAAGGATATTGAATCAGCTCATCTACAAGTTGTTAGGCTTAATATTCACTATAAAAATCCATGCTTTATTCCTTTTTTCCTAAAATCACCTTTCCAAACCTTCAAGGGTTTGATATCCAGGAATCTCAAAAACATGCATTCCATAACTACCTGTCCCTTGTCTCAAAGATCTCTATTCCATCCCTTGTTGGCCTCTGCCACTTTGAACTAGGATCCCAACATTTCCCATCTGCCCTGTCATCCATTCCCTTGATCATTCTGTTGACTCATCCCAAGGTCTTCTCCCGTCCATCAAGTCCTTCTTCCGGACCAGGATTGAGAAGTACGCACGCTCAGCATTCATCAGGTGAAAGCAAGCACTTGCTATTTATTGTCCAAGTTTTTTCTGGAGACTCCAGCCTCATGCTTACCATTTTGGCCACATCATCCCATGTCACCTGATGAGCCAAATGAAAACCTTGGCTTCCTTCTCCTCCTCAGGCGCCCTCCCCAAGGCTCTCTGAAAATGACTCTTAACCAGACAGCAGCAATTTGTCATTGCTGGGTTGCCATGCACAGCCAGAAGCAAGAATTGGTAAGAAGGAAAACCATTCTGCAGCCAGAATTCTAATCCCAGCCTAAGCAGGTGCCCATTGCCAATGCGTGCAGGGCATGGATTCTGACAAACGATGACACTGCCCCAGTTGTGGGAGCAGAGCTGTTCACAGTCTGCTAGCTTCATCCTCAAGCAGTGCTGAGAAGCTTTCCGTCAATGCCAGTCCCTCTGATGACACCCCTAAAGCACAGCCACAGTGGGCCATTTCCTGCCAACCAGTAAAAGCATAAATCTACGTGAAATGAACTGAATTGTGTTCATCAAAATACCATCAGCCACTACGTGAGTCATTCCATGTCCTCTGCTCCAATATGACACTTTGAGATTTTAACTAAAAATCCTAAACTAGGATTCACCTTTCTTTTTCCCAGAGAAACACTAGCATGTGCATGCTCACACAAACACCCTTACCTTCATTCACATACACCACCTCCTATTCCTCTTTCTCTCTCTTCTTCCTCTGATGCCTCTTTCTACCTTTCTGAGTGCCTCTCTGTTTATGTATTCAACTCTCGTGTGCTCTGTCTATTCTCCATCTTCCTCTCTTCCCTACGTGTTTTCCTCACTCCCTCCGTCTCTGTCTCATGCACCTTCTTCCTTCTCTCTGTCTTTCTTTGTGTGTTCTCTCCCTGCATTTTGTGTGTGTGTGTGTGTGTGTGTGTGTGTGTGTGTGTGTGTGTGTTGTTTTGTTTTGTTTTATTTTGGTACCAGGGATTGAACTCAGGGGCACTCAACCACTGAGCCACATCCCCAGCCCTTTTTTGTATTTTATTAGAGACAGGGTCTCACTGGGTTGCTAAAGTGCCTCGCCATTACTGAAGCTGGCTTTGAACTTGTGATCCTCCTGCCTCAGCCTCCCAAGTGCTGGGATTACAGGCGTGCACTACCGTGCCCTGCTCTCTCCCTGCACTTCTGCTAACTCTCCTTGGTGCCTAGAACTTCACAGGGAGTTAGCCCACTCTTCCGTCATTTGCCAATCTTTAAGTATTGGCTTGGCAACGGTAGCATCACTGTGTCCCAATGTCTCATCCTAAAGATTTTCACCAATGCATACTAGATAACTAACAAAAGAAATACAGTGGAGGGGGGTGGTGAAGAACGTCATAAAAACCAAAGTGCATGAAACCTAACTCTTCTGGGTTCATCAAAATACATTGATGCCCCGAATTCTTTTACACTGATGTTTCACAGCCACAGTGTGACCTGATCTTGATTATGACAATGCAGGGCACCATAGTACTTCTAAAACACAAAAGATAAAAGGATCAAGGTTTTGCTGAGGCTTGGGGGTATTTTATTGCACTTTTACATTTAGAAATTCTGTAATTTTGGTAATTTTTATACTAATGTATAATTGATCAGAGAATTAGATGAACCTAAACACCCTTTTCCCTAATAGTGCCACATGGTAGAAAAGCACCAAGGAAAAGGCTGCACAGACTCTCTGTGGAGCATATTGGAAGATAATACAGAAGTATGTGTAAATGTCTCAGCATGTCACATTGGATCATGACCCAGCAGTGTGTGTAAATGTCAACAGACATTGAGTAACTTTTGTATCTATCCTTGGGGCTCTGTCTGAAGTTGCTTCTGACAAATCCCGACTGAGGTCAGCCCACCTAACCCCTGCCTTTTGAGTCATGCACTCATGTCTGCCCTAGGTCCTGGCCTCAGTCTTACTGGTCATCAGGTCTCAGCCTGTGAGCTGCATATGTTTCCCGTCTAAGCTTCCCTAAGTGTAGACGCTGCCTCCATGACTCTGTCCTACTGTACTTGGAATGAGAACATATTTTGCACTTGTCCCAGTTATTGTGAGTTATGGAATCATAAATCTGAAAGGGACCTCAGAGTTGTCTGCTCCAGTCTCACATTTGACTAATGAGTAGGGTGACCGGTTTGTCCGGACAACCTCAATTTATGCCTCTTGTCTTGATGTAGTTATTAATAGCTCCCTCTCTTACTCTCATATGTGGCCTGATATGGACAATAAATTATCCAGTCTCCCTACTAATGAGAGAAACAACTTAGCTGAACCCAGGACCTGCACCCACGTATCCAGAGTTTTATTCTCTAATAATTGTTACGTTGTGCTGCCTCTTTTGCTTTAAAGGTATGTCTTTGGAACAATGCCTCCTAACAAAAATCTCTAGAGAGCTCCAGAAAGCTGTTTCAAAAAACAAATGCCTTAAGAATAATTGATTGGGGCAAGAATAATCAACAGGCTAAACCTAATAAGCAAAAGTTTGAATAACATAAAATTTACATAGGCTCAATGCATTCCCTAGAACATACTTAATAATTAAAAAGAGTAATATTTTGCCGGGCACAGTGGTGCATGCCTGTAATCCCAGCACTTGGGAGGCTGAGGCAGGAGGATCATGAGTTCAAAGCCAGCCTCAGCAATGGCGAGGCACTTAGCAACTCAGTGAGACCCTATCTCTAATAAAATACAAAAAAAAAGGGCTGGGGATGTGGCCCAGTGGTCAAGTGCCCCTGAGTTCAATCCCCGGTACCAAAAAAAAAAAAAAAGGAGTAATATTACATTGGAGAGAGACAATCTATCCAGACAAAGAGAAGATAAAACAAATGTATTAATAACATTTTAGTGTTATATTTGGGTAATATGAGTAAAAAGTATTAAGAGTTCTTTTTATTATTCTTACAACTTTTCTGTAACTCTGAAATTATGCGAATATCAAAATAAATAATAAAGTTGAAATACATCTAGACAAATGAAAACTGAGATTTCATGATCAGTGAACCAACAAAAATTGAAAAATGTATTATCAAAGTGCATAAATGCATTCTACTGTCATGTATAACTAATTAAAACAAATAAAATTTTTTAATTAAAAAATGCCTTGACTCTAATAATCTGTAAGGGTAGAATCCCAACGTGTCTTATGACAAAGTTCCCAAAGCTAGTCTGATAACACAGCTCTGATTCAGAGATCCTGCTTAGAGAAAAGAGGTGATTGGGAGAGATTGCTAAGCCAGCAAATGATGTGCCAAGATGTTCTGCTTCAGGGCGAGCAGATTTGTCCAGTCAACCTCTCATCGTGGATGACTTCATTTTGTTTTTTGACATGCCATGTGACTTTGAAATATGCTAAACAGGGAGCTAAAAACCCCAGAAGTGACTTCTTCTGTGGGTCCAACCCTTGAAGCCTTTTAGGACGGAAGACTTCCTTGACCCTCTAGAGGTTTCTTTTGACTTTCTGCTTCCTATTTCCCACACCACACAATCAGATGCCAAGGAACTAAGTGAGGACAAGTTTCCCTCATTCTATAACAGGTGAAGTGTCCAGCCTAATGTTGGCCTTGACGTAAGCCAGAAAGCAATGCTGACCACCAGCCATGTGAAGCTAATGACTAGAAGAGATTTAGTCAAAGGTAAGAGTGCTTCTGACATTTTGCAAGGAAGAAAAGAAACCAGAAGATATGACTCCATGCCAGGAAGGAGAAAGTGAACCACAGCTGGAAACCTAAGTGAAAGAAGAGCAGTGATTAATCAGTTCTTAAAAGCCATCTGCTTTCCCTGGCTGTGGAATCCAAGCCAGCGGCTCTGCCTACAGATGCTGCACCACGGGCTGGGTGCTGGGGAAGGGAGGGAGCTTTCCTTTTCAGTGAAGGGGTACAGATCCATCTTCCAGAAGACCAGACAGTGGAAAGGCAAGCTCAACTTTGGGCAACATCAGTAGATTTTTTTGGCCCTTCTCTTGAGTGGCTATTGGTTGAATTTCATTTTGAATTTTTTTTTTTTTTTTTATTGTTGTTGTTGTACGTTTCAACAAGTTGAGATCCTCTACCTGGGCCAAGATTTATGCATAGAGAAATGGCCAAACATGATTATTTTCCTTTCCCTTCCCAAACCCCAATTTTAAAAAATAGTTAAGAAATTTAAAAATTAAATTAACCCATAGGCAAAGACAAGAGAAATGGGAAAGGGAAAACAGAAGCTAAAATATTTATATAAATTAGGGGAGGGACAGAAAGCAAATGCAGAGTTTATTTAATTAAGAAGGTGGTAGATTGTGAAGGATCTCAAACAGGTGAGTTGTGACAAATGGTAAGTTCTTTGAAAGTCTCCGTGTTGAGCTCTTGAACCAACAGCGCCAACCCCACTCTTCAGAGCCTGGTAACCACCCTCTGCTCATTCTTTTTTGAGCAATAAAGAGGGGTTTTGTTTGTTGTTGTCATTTGGAGAAATTTAACTGAGATTGGAGGCACAAGGCTCAGCTGAGGGGAGAAGAGACTTGGTGCTGCAAGCAGGGTGATTCAGGACCTACATGCAGAACTGGGAAGCCCTCAGCCCTCTGTCTCAGCCCTGCTCCAAGAATGCAGCAGTCAGGGGTATGCCACAGGGAAGAGAGTGGAGGAGCCTTCTTTGGAGAACCTAAATGACCCTAGATGAATGAACTCTGCACAATGAAATCTGAGAGTCTACCAATAGAAAAAATAACATCTGCATGTTCCCTGACACCCTGCAAAGGGGTCTACAACTTGACAAACACCATCCACATTCACCAAGATCACAATCATTCTGTTAGTTCCTTTCATTTTAGATATGAGCTGCCAGTCAAGGATTCAGAGAGGATGAAACAAAAGTATTTGTCAACACAGAGAACTCAAAAACTTAACCTCCCATGAACTGTTACTAAAACTCCCAGAGCCTTGGTTTGTCAAAAATGAACGAGAGAGAGAGAGAGAGAGAGAGAGAGAGAGAGAGAGAGAGAGAGAGGTGTGTGGAATCTAGAAAGAGATGGAATCCAGAATATAAGAGCTAAAATAGAAATAATGGTGAACAGAAGGGCTGGGGCCGTAGCTCAGTGGTAGAACACTTGCCTAACGTGTGAGGCACTGGGTTCGATCCACATAAAAATAGTTATTGTGTCCATTTACAACTAAAAAAATTCTTTTAATGGCAAAGGGAAGTCCTAGGATGACAACTGGGCATCAAGCTTAGGAAGGAACCAGCCCAGATAAAGCAGAAAAATGAAGAGATATGGAAAGGTAAAGTCCACAGGAAAAGACAACATAAATGAACAGAATCTGATATTTTTCAGTTTTCAGAAAAATAATCCCTAGGTGTTTGAAAGATTTTGAAGTATTAGGGGAAAATAGTTTAATATGTAAAAAATTAAATGAACCAAATTAGGTAATTATTAATTGCAGGAAATCATTCCTAAGAAAAATACTGATAGCCAACTTCTGAGCTGGTCACCAATGATACTCATTTTCTAGCTTTCATGTCCTTAAAAATTCCTCTCCCATATAGGATAGGGCTGATGATACAACAGTTGGGATTTTATGGAAATGATGGTGTGTAGTTTTAAGGTGAGGTTATAAAAGACATTGGGGCTTTGAGCTTGCTCTTTTAGATTAATTGCTCTGGAGGAAGCCAGCTTCCATGATCTGGTGCTACTCAGACAGCCCTAGGACCAAGAGTCAACCAACAGCCAGCATAACTTGCCAGTTATATGAGTTACCTACTCTAGAAGTTGATATTCTAACACTAGTGAAGCATTAAGATGACTTCAGTCCCCATTCAACACCTTGACTGCAAATTCATGAGAGCCCAAGCCAGAAGCACCTGCCTAAACTACTCCTGTATTCCTGGCCTATAGAAATCACACAAACCAAGAAATACCTTTTATTTTAAACCACCAAGTTTGGGAATAAATTTCGAATATGAAGGTATGGATCTGGACTGAGTAGTGGGTAGAAGTGGACAGAACTTCAAGGACTATATTAGTGAAAACCTGCAGAATAGTAAAAATGATGGCCTCTGAGGATGCAACTAGGGAAAACTAAAAAAAAAAAAAAAAAAAAAGAAAGAAAGAAAGAAAAATGGGGGTAATGTTGTTAGAAAGTGGAGAAAAGGAGACTCTTGAATAGTAGCGGAAAGCTTAGCAACACTATTGCTTGCCATAAAATGGAAAATAGAAAATGTGCCTATTTAAGTGGGTAATCTGGGGGATTTTCTGACAGAATGTTAAAGGTGCCACATTTTTCTTTTTGTTGTTTAAATATAATATAGGGCTTGAGAGTTGAAAAATTTCCAGCATCTTTAGACGGCAAATGGGTCTAAAATTAAGAAATGGCTTCCAGACAAAGATCAAATACAGGGTAATGGAAGGAGGGAAAAAGATATAAAGATGAAGATAAAAGTGTGGCTGAAAAAAATGTTTTAAAATGTTAGAAATATCTAAGCAGGGCATCAGAGAACTGTTTAATCATACAAGCTTTCTAAGGAAGTTAGAAAGCTTTGACTTCTCAGCAAAAGACCAAGGTGGATTATTTTTTTTTCTGCAATTGTGTACAATGAATCAAAATGCATTCTGCTGTCATACATGCCTAGTTAAAATAAATTTTTTTAAAAAACAGACCAAGGTGGGAAAGGGCTTATCTGAGAGAGATTTGTGATTTTGTCTAATTGCACAAACCCCCAAAAATATTCACAAGAGACCTACAAAAGTTTTTTTAGAATTGTTTTGGCAAAAATACCTCCAGCTTGGGATGAAAGGTATCAAAACAACCAGTTAAAAAAGGGTTTTGGATCTCCAAACTTCTAAAGGCAGAAGGCAGACTGAGAAAATGTCTCAACTGTAAACACAGGTGACAGTTCATAGAAATGAAAGATCCAGAAAATAAAAACAAGTGCTCAGAGGGCAGAGCCAAGAGGTGTGGAGAATTCTCAGGTCTTGAGTCTTAATCAAGGAAAGGCAATTGTGTCATGCCAGATTTAAGAATTGCTATGAATCACTGATTCCTTTGTCTCTCATCTTTTTCCCCTTTTTGATGGGAGTTTCTAGCAATTATCATACATCTGTCCCATTAAAGAATGTTGGGTGTGTATGTTGCCAATAAGTTCTCTCTTTAGTTCACAGATCTTCAGATTGAGAGAGACCGTGTTTGAAGAGTTATTCTCAAAGAATCGTCCCTGAGGAGCTTCATCTTTCCCTGAACCAAATTCAGCGAATGGAATTAGCAGTTCCTACTGATGCTCTAGTAGGATGAGAGTGGGAAAGGACCTCCAAATCTTGCATGTGGAAAAGACATAAATCATTAGGTTGTGCTATGGTTTAGATATGGTCTGACTCCCAAGGGTTCACATGTTGGAAGCTTGGACCTTGGTGTGGTGATATTTGGAGGTGGTGGGACATTTAAGAGGTGGACCTCAGTAGGAAATCATGGGGGTTGTTGCCCTCAGAAGGGATTAAGGTAATTCTCATGGGACCCCTAAATTAGTTCTCACAAGAGCGAGTTGTTACAAAACAGTAAGCCTGACCCATGAACTGCTCTCTGATTTCTTGTCTCCCTATATATTCTCCTGATCCTGCACAACACACTCTAAATTTATGATGCCATTTGCAATGAGGTCTTCACCAGAAGCCAGCACCATGCTCTTGGACCTCCAAAACTGTAAATTATATAAACCTCATTTCTTTATAAATTACTCGGTCTCTGGTATCTCATTATGGTAATGGAAAATGAATTAATACAGGTTGATATTCTGACAGAAGCTTCATGAAAGACCTCCCAAGCAAAAATCATCTAGCTAAGCTATTCTCAAATTTGAGACCCAGACTGTGTGAGAGAATAAGTGTTAATTATTATTTCAAGTTGATAAGTTTGGGTGCAATTTGGCTTGCAGCAATAGATAACTCAATATAAAAAAAATAAATAATGAATCACAGTATTTGGTTTTTTAATAAACTTTATATAATCATAATAATGTTTAAAATCGTGATATAAGTAGATAGAGCTATAAGAGCTAAATACTTTATGTACCTTAATAGAATCAATAGACACTACCTAAAATTGATGCAATAAGAAATGTCAAAAAAATATATTGCATAGAAAATATGGAGATAAATACCAGAAGAATTACCTGAAATTGTTGAGAGTTTATTTCTAGGGAAGAAAAACTGAAAGTGAAAAGATGTCGGAGAAAGAACTGATGCCCATTTCCTATGCTGAATGTTTTCATTATTCATGGTTTATTTAAAAACCAATAGTCACATAATAATTTAATAAAAATAAAATCTTACTGAAAGAAAAAAAAAACTCATCCTATATATCATAGAGTCCTTGACTAATATGGGGGGGTTGTGGACTGCAGTAAAGCTACAGACACAATATAAAAAGAAGAATATTCACTGGGGAGCTGAAATGCAACCAACTTCCAAAGCCAGGAGTGTGAGCCTGGGGATCCTCCAGGCTGGAGAACAGTTGTCAGGCTGCTGGGTGTGGACAACACACATAGAATGGGAGCTTCCTTAGACCATGACCTCTTGCAGTTCCACCATCCTGCCTAACCACCTTCATGCCAATACACCACCCTAAAAAGAAGCAAAGGAAAGTTACTGAGACGACGCTGCTTTTGGAGAAGAGCATGCCCAGTAGGTTGTTTGACCCAGAGCCCTCTCCATCACTCAAGAGACCTGAGGCCCCAGAGAAGTGGTCCAACACACTGTTCCTCTGTCCTCATCCATGCCACATGGTGCTTCTCTCACAAATCACAGTAGGAAAGGACCTGAAAACCTTTAAACACTGTGCACCTATGGGCCCCTCCTTCTCCACCTTAGCAACTGCACTTCTACCCCCATCAAGGATGTTGACTGGAGGAAGACAGTGGAGCTTTCTGGACTATGAAGAAAGATGACCATTATTACCATGACCTAGAAACTCTCCTTAAGGGTCAGAATTACCTGGAAGTATTGTGGAGAGCCAGGACCTAGTCAAATGAGGTGAACATAATAAGGGCTGAGATAATTGTGAAATGTAAGCATTAGAGCCCAGACTATCTTAATGTGACAATCTAATCCCATCATCTTTTGTCACCTTCACCACTCTTCTAATAGAGTGACACAGGCTATTGGCTTTGCCTGCCTTGTGTTCTTTCTGCTATGCTCCAGGGTGGGAGGGGTGGTTATATTTCATTCATTCATTCATTCACTTACTTTGGTGCAACACAAAATGATTAGAGGCCAAGAGCAAACTCCATCCCTTCAGGTCTTCTGCAGATCTTCCCATTTAAGAAGGAAAGATCTTGAGATAAGATGATTTGTGCATGTGTGTGTGGCCTGCCAGCACAGACATCTTCTGTGGGCAGGTAGGGTCAGAAGACACTGACACTGACATGTGTCTGCCCATAGTTCCTGTGAGGTAGGTGGCTCCCAGACCTTCTTGAATTTGTTTGAAGTGTTGAAATGCTTTTCCATTCCTGTAGCTAATGTTGGCATTGCTAGCTCATAGCAGATGTCTAATGCTGCCTGAAAAAAAAAAACAAAACACACTTTTAGGCAAAACTGAGCAGAAATCATTAGAGGTACTTTAACCACCTCATTCCTAAAACAAGAAGAGGATCCTCCAAACAAAGCCCACAAATGAGCACATTTACATGTGGGTACAAAGTGCTAGTCTTTTCTGGTTTCCCAAATTTATCCCTGAAATAATCTTGAAGAACAAAGAAGTACATTTATAAACCCGAAAAACCTGCAATGTGGTCCTGAGAGATGGAATTCCATGAGCGATTCTGCACCTGCTATTGTATATGTATGACCTGCATTTCTACAAAATAGAAGGCCTGTGATTTGGAGGTGGGGGGTGGGATTTATTTCTTTATGCCATGGAATGCAAAAAGCCATGCGTGGAAGACTGTGAGCTATTTTCAGGAGAGGTGGATTTTCACCTATTCTCACTCCATCTGTGCATGACTCCTCATTGTATGGGAGGTTGGGAGGTTCTCTAGAAGGCTAATATAAGATTAGAGTCCCGAACATCATGTTCAGCTGTACCAATTAACTAGACAATGAAGAAAATTAGCTAACACAGATGCACTTTCTCAGTGATTATACAGACTTGAAGAAGCCATTGCATTACGTCAGGTGAGTACTCTTTTCTGCAAATCCCCCGTGTTGTTTCACAATAGAGTGGCTTCCAGAAACCATATTGGTCTCAAGTCCAAAAAAGAAAAAGAAAATTATGATGTTTGGGGTGAAAAGAGATGTTTTTGTTATGGACTTATTCATTTATTCAACAGGCAGTTGTAAGAGCATATGAGGTTTCTGGGACTCAGTGATACTTAAAAGCATAAAATAATACAGCCTCTGCCTTTGTGACTTCCAGTGCAAAAAGATGAAGATGGATATGCAAAAGGAGAAAGATGGAGAGCCAGAAAGTCACTGACAGCAGAGAAAGGCATCTGTTGGCATAGACCTGAGAGAGAGGCGAGGTGGCCTGAGCCACTTTGTGCAGTATTGGTTGACTCAATTCTTTCAGGTTTCTTTGTTTCTTGGATGTTAAAAGCTATGCTTTTTGTATGAAGACATGAATGGTGTGAATATACTTTGTATGCAACTAGAGATATGTAAAAATGTGCTCTACGAGTGTAATATGAATTGTAGTGCATTCTGCTATCATATGTAACAACTTAGAATAAAAGAAAAGGAAAAAACAAAACAAACAAACAAACAAAAAGCTATGCTGTTTAATGGAGCAGAAGACTGGGCATAGTTTTATGGATTCTCCCAAGTCCTATACTAATAAATGTTTGATATGCCTGTAAGCCCTTTTGAAGGGAGGTTTTTCATTCAACAAATATGAGTGACCTCAAATAATGAGGAACTGTCAGGGTTGCAAGTAACATACATTGAGGATAATTTAAGAAAAAATATACACCATCTCTGATCTTGTAGAGTTCCCAAAATCATGAAAGTAGTCAAATATGGCCCAGATTGCCTGGTGAGAAATTCAAATACAAAAGAGACATAGAATGATCAGCACTCCTGTTCAAGAGAAAACAATAGTCCAACCTGGGATCCAATTCCAGTCCATCACATAACATCTCTGGAGTACATATTTGTCTAATCCATAGTTTTCTTTTCTGTAAGCCTGGCAATAATAACATTAATGCCATAGGGTCTTTCTGAGAACTAACTGAGATAATGCTTGTGAAGTGTTTTCCACAGTTACTAGAAAATAATAAGCACTCAATAAATAATAGCTCTTGTAAACAGCTTAAGAACCTTTCCAAGTCTGAAACTTAACTCTAAATCGCCTTTTTCTCTAAAGGTGAAGCCAACTGCCCTACAAAAGAGGAGACGCAGCATGGCTGCATAAGCTTTTGAGGAAGCCACATCTGCCACTCTGTGTCTACTGTGGACTTGACAGTTACTGTCCACCCTTCAAACCCTGGACAGAAACCATGAAATACAGAAATATGGAATTATCACATTTCCCAATGTTGGTGACTTATTTTCTTCTGAGTTAATTAAAGAAAAGGAATGAATTAGCAAGTACTGAGACTTGTTCATTGTGATTCTTTCCTTTTAATCACTGCCTGAGTAATTGTAAATTGGGATCTCATCATTCCTCAGTCTATGAGCTCTGACTGGAAATCCAACATTTAGTTGTCTCGTTCTCCAAAGAGAACAGGTTTATGGTTTTTTCCCTAAGAAAATAGTATTTTCTTTTTTAAAAAAATGGTTTTGAATGATCCATTTTGATCAATATATTTTAGGTGACATAAGAACTTCCACAAATAATGCAGAAAACATGTAGTCAGGATGTATCAATAAGAAACATTTTTTGGCTTGACTACTTAAACAATCAATCCTTGTTATAGTTTGGATTCCAAGACTTGTGTATTGACAACTTGATTCCCAATACAGTAGTATTCAAAGGAGGAAACTTTGGAAAGGTGATTGGATCATAGGGATCTAACCTAGGGCTAGGGATATAGCTTAATTGGTAAAGTGCTTGCCTTGCATGCACAAGGCCCTGGGTTGAATCCCCAGCACCTAATACTATATATATATGATCTAACCTCATCAGTGGATTAATCCATTGATGGGTTCATAATTTGATGGTATTATTGGGAGGTAAGGGAAATTATAGATGGTGGAGCTAGTTGGATGAAGTAGGTCACTGTGGGTATGCCCTGGAAGGGGATATCTTGTCCCTCATCCCATCTCTTCTCTCTCTCCCTCTCTTTCTCCCACTCTCACTACTCCCACCCACGTAGAGGTAATCAGTTTTGCTCCACCACACACTCCCCACCATGATGTTCTGCCTTGCCACAAACCCACGGCAATGGAGTCAAGCAACTATGGACCAAAAAACCTGAAACCATAAGCCAAAGTAAATTCTTCCTCCTTTAAGTTGATTTTCTAAGGTATTTGGTCACAATGACAAAAAGCTAACACAATCCCAAATCACCACTATAAGTGTATACTATTTTCCTTTAAACTATTAAATAAAATTTATTTTCCCATGACTTACCCAGAAAGAATTTCTTCATCTGCTCATACTGAAGAGAATTTTTTCAGATTAACTTTTAAGGTGCTCTTGAGATTTGCATAAATCTTCCCTAACGATAAATTCCTTCTCAGCAATTCTGCTTCCCTCTATAATATTTGCAGTCATTCCCCTCATTTGTATCTTTTGTCTTTCCAGTCATCTTTACAGAGGGTTAGGTAATAAAAGCACAAAGAAGTCATTCCACTGAAATTTCCCTGAAACATTTGCCATTCTCAGAGTAGATTGTTTTATGAGTATATTTTGCCCACTTGCATAAAACAGCAAGACAAATTTTCCTTCCAAAGAAAATAGGCTGCATGCATCTTTAACTTTTGCTTTTCAATTAGAATAAGCAATAGCATTCTTCCAAAACACTAGAAAAATAGCCCAGTGTATTGCTTATTTCATTTTGATCATTTTCTAGTGACTAAAATATGGACTTGTACTTGTGTGTACAGCCATTCAATATGCACTGATACTATTTTGTTCCAAACCCTCTGCTGTGTTAACATATTCAGCCAAGGTCAAGAAGTCACTGTCTCTGCCCCAAAGAGTTCACAGGTAGGCAGGGAGACTTGAGAGGCTTCAGAAGAGGCAACATCACTTGAGCTGAGCCTTAAAGAAGGATAGAAGTCTGCCAGGTAGAGGAGAGATGAAGTAATCCAAGCAGTGGAGAAGCCTCTTCAGAGATTCAAAGGTATAAAATTGTATGATGGGTTCAGAAAATGAATACATGGGTACATGTAAGAAAAGGGAATTTGTCACTCCTTCAACAGAGGTGTGGCTTTGCTTGCAAATTGGTAAAAGTATGGGTTGATTATGTGTTTTTTGGGCTCACTTCCTCATCATATACCATGGACCTGGTAACCATCCACTTGACTCTTGGGGTTGATTTCTTCTAAAAATGTCTCATGCACATAAAGATGTTAGTGAGCTATCTTAGGAAATAAAAACAGGATAACTCATAGGTAAAGAACAAGCACTCTACAGTTAGTTCCACTGCTTCCTGTGTGGTCTTCGGCAATTGACTTGTCTATTTTTGTTCGTTTCTATTTTTTCACCTGTAAGAATGAAAATTTAAAAATACTAGATGCCAACTTCATAAGGTCATCGCAAGTATTAAAAGTGATAAAGTGCATAGAGATTTTAGAGAAGTGCTTGGGACATAGTAAGTGCTCAGTGAATTCTAGATATTGTTTATTTGTAAAAATAAGATTCTAGTCACAGTTCCCTTTATTCCTTCATCTATTTTTTAAGAAGATCAAAGGCCTACGGTATCTCATGCTTTTAGCCGAGTGAGGCCCATCCATGTCTCCATTCTTCTACACACTCCCACTCTCACCTTTATTAAACTTATCTGGCATCTGCTAAAAGTAGATATTATCCTTTTGTTTCATCTAGCCACGTGATATAGAGAAAACTCAAATAACATTACTGTCTTGAGTCTTCTTCGACCTCACCCCACAGGTTCTATTCCTTGGGTTTGTGGCTTCCCCAGCAGGTAACCATTACTCAATGCACAAGGCCACCCCATATCTTCTTATGAGCTGATTCTTCCTAGAGAGTGTGTAACCATCAAACCAAGGGAGTTAACATACTCCATTAGTTAGTACAATTAAAATAATAATTAGCTTAAAATAGCAATCTTTAAAGGGAGCATATTCATACGATTTACATACTAATATTCTGAGTTTAATCCCACAGTTTGAAGTGGTCCACTCTTAATTCAGAGGCTCTGCATATTGGCATACAGATGTCAAAGCTTTAAGTTCTGTTTCCAACATGTTTCTCTCCCACCTGAGTGTTTTCACATGTACATTTTCCATAGTTGGAAACTTTATCTCATCCTCTTACATTCAGTTTAAAGCTCTCTTAAAATGGTTAACCTCTGGGTAGTCAGTCTCTCCTTTCTATTTCAAGATACAACCAATGCCTATGCAATGCATAGTTAACATATCTTAAACTATGCTGCATGAATTAAAATCTGACTTTTCAACCTTTTCATGGTCAGTCTTCCTTTCATCCAATTCTATCCCAATAGAAAAACACTACCTTTATTTCCAAGTCTTTTACTGCTCTATTATTATAGCGATGGAAATGGTGGTAGGTAATATTTATTAACTCCTGCTATATCTCAAGAACTGGAAAAAAAACTTAACAAATATCAATTCATGGAATATTAATAGAAGTCCTGTGACATAGGTGCTATTATTCTCATTTTATAAATAAAGGAACTAGTGCTTGAAGGTTAAGTAATTTGCCTAAGATTGTACAGCAAAAAGTGTTAGAACAAGGATTCAAGTTCATGTCTCTCTCAATACAAGATCCATACTATTAATCATTAGACTCTACTGTCCTGCCTAAAGACACTTCAGAACACAAATTTGAATCTTTTGCATGGTAGATTAAATGATTATCCCAACCTCCCTGTATCCACACCCTCACCATACAAAATGAATCAGCATGATCTTTCTGTGCCTGGACTTTGGATTTGGCCATGTGATCTGCAGAAGTGATAAGCTTAGGTCTTGTATTCATTACCATAACAAATGACTACACCATAACAAATGACTACAAACTTGGTTGCTTCAAATAACAGAAATGTATTCTTTCACAGTCTAAAGGCCAGAAGTCCAAAGTCAAGCTTTTAGCAGGGTTGGTTCCTTCTTGTGGGCTCAGAGGGAGGACCTGTTCCACATTTCTCTGCTAGCTTCTGGTGACTGCTGGAAATCCTTGGTATTTCTTGGGTGTGTGTCTGCAAATCTCCACTCTGCCTTCATTGTCACATGATGTTCTCCCAAGATGTCTGTGTCCAATTCTCCGTCGTCACATGAGAAAACCACTCTTTGGATTAGGGCCCACCTGAATCCAGCATGACCTCATCCTAACAGGATCACAGCAGCAAAGACTCTATTTCCAAATGAAGTCACATTCACAGGGAGAAGGTGGGCAGGAATTAGGACTACAACAGAGCTTTGGGAGCACACAATTCAACTCACAACAGGCCTTAAAAGGCATTTGGTTTTTCTGTTTGGATTTTTATATTTGTGCCATCACCAGGAAAAGAGATCCCTCAGGGAATTTCCTTGTCCTTCAGCCCAGGCCCAAGAATACCCTTGGAGCAGGAACTTTCCCAGGCAGATGGACCTGCAACTTAAAACACAGCCATTGGACTAAGTCCAGCCTATATGAGCCACCCCCATGTGACCTACAGGCCGTGGGAATGTATGATGGTTGTTATAAGTCACTGTTTTGAAGTGGCTTATTATGCAGCATTTTTGCAGCAAAACTAATTAGTGCAATAAGTTTTCTATATCTTAGAAATAGCTAATTAAAAGGCACAGTGTGAGGGGAAAACCCATTCATAATGGCAACAAAAGCCAAAACACATTCAAGTTATAATTACTCTTCAGTAGGTCTTGATCATGTGAACTTGAACTTTATAGTGTTCACAGAAGTCAGCCTATTTTCTAATTAAAAATACTTAAGATCTCACTGGCGATGCCTTCAAGAAATAATGTGAACCTGTCCAAGGAGAGTAAGGAGGAATTAGGAAGAGAAAAGAGGAGCTGGAGATGTAAAACAAAATGTCCCTGCACACAGGTGCTCACCATCTATCAGCTGAGTATTAAGAACTTAGGCAGGTAAATGGAAAAGAAAATACCCCGTTATCACTGTGTCTAGACATTTCTTTCTTGCTCCACAAAGGCATTTCTGAAAATCATCAGCACTTGCAGAGGGATCCAGCCATTTCCTGAGGAAGAAGAACAGGAATTCATTTTAGCTCATGGCCAGACGTAAATGTCTGGGCTCTTCCTTTTGATAAACCCCAAGGAGTTAAGGCTGTACGTCATGGATTCCAGCTGACGTGACTCTTTCACCCAGTCCTCATTCAGTCTTTTATTTCATCCTATTTCTCCAGTTCTGACTACACCCACACACCTCCAAAAAGGATTTCTCATGCTGATAATTGGAATTGATGTGTTTATGGGACTCTGTTTTCTCAGAGGATCCTCCCAGCCAATGCCAACATTCCTTTGGAAGTCTGATGTGTCTGAGTCTGGTAGTAGCTAAATGGTTCCCAGTAAACAGAACCTCAGGGAATAAAACTTTGGGACAATCTTAAGATCATTAGTGCTCTTTGTACTAAATTTCTCTTTGGAAGAATTTTGGTGGAATAATACATCAATGATCCTATATGAAATTCTAATTAATCAAAATATGAATTAAGTTCTTAACTTGATGTTTTCATTTCTCAGATTTGGGGTTTGGAAAAACTCAGGCTGTTTTATCCCCTAACAAAAAATAAATAAATAAAAAGAGTCACACTGTAAATGTTGAAGTCTGAGTCACTTGAGGTACCTTTTCATTGCACCAAGCTCCTGGGTCACCTTGCATGAGTCACTGTTCAACAGAGAGAATTTCTAATGCAGTAAACAAAAAGCAATCGAAAGTTCTTCTTGAGCTACCAATTACTCAATTTGAAAATGACATGTACACACAGTATTCAATTGCTCCACAGTTCTACAAAAACCACCTTAGGACAACTTGTTCTCTTAAATGAGTAGATAGAAAAGTAACTTTATGCGAGCCATGATCTTATTGTTTTTCTGCAGATGGTTGCCTAGAAAATGCACTTTGTACTATAGTTTATTGCTTGCAAATTTGCCAAGGTAGGTGGACTGGTGCATCTACAACACCATTCAGGGATAGGTAAATGGAAACAAAGAATAAAATAGAAGTGAACTTATTCATTTTAGGTCACTCATTAAACCTCTCTAAGCATGAGTTTCTTCATCTGTATAATGAAAATAATAATGCTGCCTGCCTCTCGTACAGAATGATTGTGAGAAACAGTTCAAATTAATAAATGTATGAGTAGTACTTACAATAATAGATATTTATGGAAATACAAAGGTATGCAAAAAATGCTTCTTGGTTCATTGATCATTGGATGACATAATAAAATAATTTATGTAAATTGTTAAAATTCCATAATAATTCAAAGTGGTCATGGTTGTGAAAGTAAACCCAGAAAGTCAAAATTGGAAGGGAACTTAGATTCTTTAGTTTAACCCTCTCAGTTTAAATGAACTGAGTTTCAGAGGGGAAAAAAATGGCTCAACCAAGGTTATATGCTAGTAGAACTTAATACTTACTAATAATGTACTCCAATTTTTAAGCAGATTTCTGGAAACTCAGTAAAACTAGCATCTTCTGATAAAGTTTGACACAGAGAAAGTTCAATACATTTAGAGAAACATTTTAGCTCTGTTTAATATGGGTGAGCAAGTAGACTGCTAAGTTTAGACCTAGCTTTGCCACTTGCAGCTGTTAAAGAAAAATCTGAGATGAATTAAATTTAATAAAGTTTTGTAGCTGCCTGACGTACAGCCACAATACCGCGGGAGGAGATTCGGTGGCAGGAATCTTAGTCTCTTTCTCTTTATCTCTTCTTCTCTTACTAAACTCTTTTCTCATTTCTTAACCGCTCTGACTCTTATTTCTTCTTCTAGACTACGTTCTGGCCGCTCCGACTCTTTTCTTCTCCGACCTGAACTCTTCTTCCGACTGACCGACTGACTGAATGAATCCCCTTCTGACCGCTTTCACCCGGTTATATACCTTTAGCTTTGCGGGTGCGTCACGTGCATTTACAGGTGCGACATGTGCATACTTAATGTATGATTATTATCAGGTGGAACTTATGGCGTCCAGCTAACCGCAATAGCCATTTCCCTGATTGGGGCTCCTTCAAAGTTTGTTTTAGCAAGAAAAAGTTTTGAGAACCAGGAAGCATTCAGGACCAAAGTCGGTTTTGAAAGTTGATCCCTATCACATGTGCAAGTTATATTTATGGCCAGAAAAAAGAAAATGACATACAGAATCAACCTCATTGCCTGCAGTCAACCTTTGTCCTATATGGGCACAAGGTAATGAGGCACCTGCTTTATATGGACATGGTCTGATCAGTTGATAGCCTGTGATTGGCTGGCTGTTGTGATTGAGAATATACAATACTCTTAAGTTAGTTTGCAGTTTGGTACATACTAAGTTAGGTTGCATTTTAGTGCATACAGAGATAGCTTTGGGCCAAATTTTGGCAGCCAACTACAGAAATAGTCAGGGCAAATTTAGTAATTTAACATAACCTAGTAACTTTGGACAAGTTATTTAAATTCTCTCTTTCTCATATCCTCATCTGTAAAATGAATGCAGTAATAATGCCAAACATCACAGGATTGTTGAGGTCAAAGAAATTAATGTGTGAAGTGCTTAGAATAGAACCTAGCACATGATAAGCTCTCAGCATTATTACCTATTGATATAATTTAAGTAGAGTGAAGAAGGCTAACGTGGTCATCCTGTATGTAAGGAAGGAATGAATTGGGGTAGGCAAGACACAGGAGGTCAAAGGAACAGCACCCAAGGCCATAAATTCAGTGAATGCTTCTTTCCCCACAAGCCAAACCAGAGCTGTTACCTTTAGGATATTTCTTCCTTACCACAAAGACATCAGGTAGCATCCTGGGCTTTTCATATATTAGATCTGAGTACTAATGCAGAAAATGAGCCTGTAATGAGGATTTCAGCAAAGCTCTCAGCAGCGAAGCCCCAACAGCAGCTTACTCTGGGTTCAATTTAGGTAGCAAATAGTTTACAGAGAAGAGGCCGCCCCTGTTCCAAGATAAAGCTATCGATCACCTTCATTACCAATTCATTAGCCTCTTCAGCCCTGCTGGACCTGGCCTGGAGGTTGACAAGGTGGGGGTTTTGTTTGGTTTACACCCTGGTAACACCGGATTACATGAGGTTTCCTAAACTCCGCAGGACATGACAATCATTGCTGACCTTAAAGTGAGGTAAGGGTCCCTCAGGGACAATTGTCCATTTCCCAGTCTCACTGGGAGACAGGGTAAAGGCAAGGCCAAAGAAGAGGGAGGGCTGGGCTGCAACTAATCAATGGAATCGACCCAGGTGAAGAAAGAACATGTCCAGCACAAGAGGTGTGGTCAGCACTGGACAAAGCAGGGTTCACCAGGAGGAGGAAGTCATGCACGCCCAGGTCAGTGCTGGAGCAGCAACCTGTCTCCAGAATTCGATTGGTTTGATCCCTCCAGATGTATCCCTTTGGTGGTGAAGGAAACCTGGGCCTCATTTAGCATTCTAATCAGGCAGCCCGCTCCCTTTTCTGGCTCTGTTTCCAGGCTCACCTGGCTGTCTTCTGATGATAATTTGACTTCCCACCTAGATTTTGCCACAGGGAGAAAATGTGCTCCAAACAGAATGTGTGTCTGATCTCCTGGCTGATTTTACTTGTCATTGTAAATTAATAAAATGGCGTTTTGATTTCCACATCCTTCTCTCGTGTGAACTTGGTTAGTATGACTAATAATGGGCCCAATAAACAGATCTTACCTCAGTGTGCTGACAAAACCAATTTTCTCTGTTTTTGAACCTGAAAAACAAAGGGCAAGACCCCGGCCTGCGGTTAAATCACCAAGGTAAATCCGCGTTTGAAGTATCTGGCAGTCATACAGTCAGCCTCTCCTCCACCTCCTATCTAACACATTTCTCTCCTGGACTTTAGCCAGTCAGGTAAACAGTCCGTGTTCAATACCCACTCAGATGATTGATTCCATGGTGATAAACTCAGGAAATGGGAAATCTGTGCCTACATTGAGCTACCCAGTCAATGGTTTAACATATCTATAAAGGTATCAAATCCAACCATAATTCCAATGAGCATATGATTTTTAATGTTTTACAAATCTTCTGTCCATTTTGTGCTGCTATAACAGAATATCACAGACTGGGTAATTTGTAATTAGCAGGAACTTATTTGGCTTACAGTTCTGAGGGCTGAAAAGTCCACATCTGGTGAATGATATGATAACATGGTGAAAGCCATTACACGGTGAGATAGAGAGAGAGAGAGAGAGAGAAGGAGGCTGAACTCATCATTTTATCAGGAACCCACTCATTCAATTACTACTCCACTCCGGTGATAAAGGCATAAATCCATTCATGAGGGCAGAGTCTTTATGACCTCATCATCTTAAAGGTCCCATTTATCAATACTGTTGCATTTGGCATCAAGTTTCCAACACATAAACTTTGGGATGCATATTTAAACCAGAGCATCCTCTACTCAAAACTATGAAGCTATCATTCATCTACAACTTGAGCTTTCCTAAGGCCCATCAGAATAGTACAAACTAGGTTACATTATCAAACCCAATGGTGCTAGCTAAGCAGCTCCTGTATCCTAGCCCCTCCTGTCTGTCCTGGGTGTAGTCCTATCAGGTGATCTCACATAAAAGTTGGTTTCTATTGTGGTTTGGATGTGAGAAGTCTCCCAAAAGCTCACGTGTGAGACAATGCAAGAAGGCTTAGAAGTAAAATGATTAGATTATGAGAGTCTTAACCTAATCCATGAATTATCCCCTAATGGGTGTTTGCTGAGTGATAACTGAAGGCAGGTAGGGTGTGGCTGGGAGAGGTGAGTCATTAGGGGTGTGCCTTTGGGGTATACATTTTGCATCTGGTGAGTGGAGTCTCTCTCTGCTTCCTGATGTGATGATTTAGCCGCTTGTCTTCACTATCCATTTCCGACATGATGTTCTGCCTCACCTCCAGGTCCCAAGGAATGGAGTAGGCTGTTATGGACCGAGACCTGTGAGACCTTGAAACTGTGAGTCCCCAAATAAAACTTTTTCTCCTCTAAAATGGTTCTTGTCAGGTCTTTCGGTCACAGGAGTGAAAAGGCTGACTAAAACAGTTTCTAATAGATAAATTTCAAGAGTATAGCATTTGACACCACCATACTTTTGGAGTTGCAGCAATCCAGGGGTTTCTTTCTTTTTTCTTTTCTTTATTCGGTGCTGGAAACCAAACCCAGGTCCCCCAAACACGCTAGGCAAGCACTCTACCACTGAACTACATCCCCAGCCTTTCTCCATGGATTTCTTCTTCCAGGAACACTCACTATTGTTGAGGATTTGCAAAGCTGCTCTTTGTTACCTCAAAGTACCAGATGGTAAAAATTTCTCTCAAGTCATCTCTGTACCCCTAGAGCATCCATTTGTAGCATAGAAATGGATTACCCTTTCTTTCAAGGCTCATACTGCAGATTGCTCTCTGGATCCCAGAGAGGCACTGCCTGTGTTAGAGTCCCATAAGCTCCTTGTGTTAGTCATCTTTTTCCCACTGTGACAAGAACACAAGAATACTTGACAAGAACAACTCAGAGGAGGAAAGATTTATTTTGACTCATGAGGTTTTAGAAGATTCAGTTGCCAGCTCCAAGGAAGAATCGTCATGGTGGAGGAGGTTGCTCAGCAAACGGGGCAGCTGGTAGCATTCATTCGTGCAAATAGACACCCTTAGGTGGTTACAGTGTAAAATCTCTCCATTTAGGCTCTGGATGGAAAACCCCTGTGCTACGCAGTCAATAGGTCCATTAAAGGCACATCTGTGAGCAACTGCTAAGTATGCCAGCTTCTGAGCTATGTTGTAAAGACAGAGAGAAAACAGTGCTTATAAGTTCAGAATCATCACCATGACAGAATTCATTAATAAGCAACTATGACATAATATGTACCATAATAATGATACATTCAAAATTTGTTAAGATGTATAATTTTGTTAAGATGTAGAACTAAGAAGCTTCCTATAGCAGAAGTTAGGTAGTCACAGACAAAAGCTGTCTTGAGAAAAATGCCACCATCACCAGAGGCCCAAACCAATGGGGCTTTCCAATCTTAGACTTGAACCTCCAGAACCATGAGCCAAAATAAACCTCCCTGTGCAAGTAAGTAACCTGTGTTGGGTATTTCACTGTAGTAATGCAAAAGTGATTAATACCACTACTTTATAAAGATCTGCAGTTTTTTTTTTTTTTTTTTTTTTTGCATGGGGAGGTTGAACCCAGGGCTGCTCTACCAGTGAACTACACCCCCAGTCTTTTTTTTTTTTTTTTTTTTTTTTTTTGAGACAGAGCCTCACTAAACTGCTTATGTTTTTATAGAAGCATTATTTTACATAATTTTTAGACATGTCAATGTCTAAAAATTATGTAAAATAATGCTTCTATAAAAACAGTTTTAAAAACTAAAGATATAACAATAGCAAAGTATCATGTATCAAAGAAAGCAGTAACCAAAGACATGGAGCAAAAATCATTAGAATGAAAAAAAATATTGCAATTTATATAAGCCACATAAATGACAGATCAAATAGATGCCCCCAAAATTCAATAACACATTTGAGCAATAGAATTAAACAGATAACATGAGTTTATATGTGTATATTTATAATCCTTTTAAGGCTGGGATCCTGGTTGGGGTCCTTTAATGACTGGTCCTTGTATCTTTAGGACTGCAGTACTGGAATCAAACAGACTTGGGTTCATTTCTCAATTCTTAGACTTACAAAGAGGAACTGCTTCACCTCTCTGAGCATCAGTTTCCTCATCTGTAAAATGAGATAATAATACTGTGATAAGGAACATAAAGTCCTGAACACAGTGTCTGCTCCAGGGTACATGTTCAATGCCCATCATCTCTGCTCTTAAATGAAATGCTTTTAACATTTCACTATTAAATGTGCTATTTCCTAAAGGTTCTTACGTATTGACCTTGCATTCTTTTGTCATGTAAAGGAAGTTCTCTCTCATTCATCATTATCACCCTGTCATCCCACTGTTGCCTTCCTCTGCAGATGACCAGTAGTAGTGCTCAGGCCTCCCCTCCGGCAAAGGAGTTCTTGCATGCAATCCATGTTGGTGTGCTCTTACAACTTCCCTCACTTCTGTAACTAACATATCTGTCCCCTGTCATACTGATCCATCCTTGAGCAACTTTTTCTGTGAGGAAGACATAAGGAAAAGAGATCAACAGCATTTCTTAGGCTATGGTGACAATTTTATTGCCTGCATGACAAAGACCATGGAGTGACAGAGGAAGCTCCCAGGAAAAGCATTTCAGTATTCCCAAGGCACCAGCACCTGGAAGCACAGACTTGCTCTGAAGAACAAGTCAATGTTGAGTCCCACCCACATGACAACTGCGGGTTTCTCCTTTGGAATTATTTATTCCTTAAATGCTTAATTCCATCCAGCAATCTGAATGAACTCCCTAGCATCCCAGCTCACTAAATGCGCCTATGTTCATCTAAATTCCAGTTGGGACAGATTTCAAGTTGTTGCCCACAGTGCTTCCTGCCACATCAGGCATGTGACCAGGTATCAGAAGGTGTTGGCCCACTCCATGTTCTGGCACCATTGAACATCAGAATTAATCGAGATCTACTCCTGACACCACCTACTCCTACAGAATATGTATCTTCTCTTTCTGAGAGATCCATAGGATATTGACCAAATATTAATTATATCATCAGAAAGGAAGAAAATTCAATAAATTCACAGCAGAAATTGAGTCGAGTCCATTCCTTTTCAATTTAAAAGTTTGTTTAAATTGTGACTAAAAAAGTCACCTCAATCATCAGCAATTTAAAAAGAAAAATCTAATAATGACTGGACTCAAGAGAAGAAGAAGGAAATAATGAAAATGATGAATACATATCAAAGCATGAAATGAGGCCAAGCTGGATTTAGAAATAAATTCATGAAGTTTAAATGTTTAATTAAGAAGCAAAAAAAAAAAAAGCATATTAAACTGTATTTGAGAAAGAAAAAAAATGGTCTCAAGGAAGGAAATAATGAAATAAAGAGCAGAAGTAATAACATCTTCCTTATAATGAGTGTCTAATGTGTATCAGGTTCTTTTAAATGCAGTCTCTAATAAGATTTCAAACTGGGTATGATTCCTTTTTCATATGAGGACACTTAGTATCAGAGAAGAGGAGGAATTTGTCCAAGTCTTCAGAGCTCTCAAGTTGTAAAAGGAATGTGATCTCTAGTCTGACTGCTGCATTTCCACTGAACTACACTCACCTTGATGTGCTGTTTCTGCTATATTGTACTCATTCAAACAAATATCAAAAATAAACCACATACTGTCTCATTGAAAGATATCAAATGGATAAATCTCAGAAAAAGGTAATAAATAATATAGGTCATAAATATAATACTATATCAGATGCAGAAACTTTAAAATACAAGCTAGTATTGTGTAAAAGTGCTTGATAATAATCTCCCAATAGAATAATTTTATTATAAAATGACTAAAACTAGCACACACACAAAAAGTCTATTCATTAGGATTAAATTTAGCTTTGAGTAGCAGAAAATCCAAAATAACAGTGCAGTTCAGATATTGTAAAACTCCCAAATTTTGTTATTTTGCTGCTCGGCCACCTCAACATGAGGTGGTAATCACCTCATGATACAAGAATGGCTACTCGAACTCCAGCCATCAAGTCAGTGTTTTGGCAAGTAAGGAAAACAGCATTCACTTTCCTTTTAAGGACAAGTTCTTTTGTAGCCACTCTGTGGTGGACTCTAAGATGGTCCCCAAGTATCCCCACTTCTTGATAGTCATGCCCTCATGGAATCCCCTCCACTTGATTGTAGCCAGGACCAGTAATGTGTTTCTATCAAATAGAATGTGCCAAAGGTGACAGGATATGATTTCCATGATTATTTAACAAGAATGTGACTTTGTCTAGCGAGCATTCTTTCTCTAGTACAACTTTCCTTTGTTACCTTCGAAGAAATAAGCTAACATACAAAGTGGCCCAAGTCACATAGAACCAAGGGTGACTTCTGGCCAAAGCCAGGAAATACCTGAGGCCCTCAGTTTGATGGTCCACAAGAGACTGAATCCTGCCAACACTCATATGATCTTGAATGTGGATCCTTCCCCAGCCAAGCCTCAAATGAGACCCATCCCTGAGTATCACCTGCATTGGAGCAGAGAGCTCAGTTAACTTGGATCCAGATTCATGACCTATAGAAACTATGAGATAATAAATATGTGGCTTTTTAAGCTGCTATTTATGTAATATCATTACACAGCCATAGATAAATTATATATACATATACATGTATATGCATATATATAATATATTCCATTCACCAAAATGTATTCACTTGGCCACACATGGTGCAAAGGAAGCTAGAAAGTATAGTCTTCTTAAAAAGTAAATGTTAACTCATATTAATTGTACAAATTAATGGGTCTCACTGTGATATTTCTACATATGAATATATCAGGCTTCAATCCTATCCACCCTCCCTCTATCCCTCTTCTCTCCCCATTTTCTGTGTTCCCCTTCCCCTTCCCTAGTAGCCCCTCTTCTATTGTCAGGTCATCTTTTTGTTAGTTTCCATATATGAAGGAAAATACAATACTTGTGCTTCTGTGTCTGTGTCTGGTTTATTTTGCTTAACATGATGACCTATAGTTTCATCCATTTTTCCTGCAAATGATGTTATTTTCACTCTTCTTTGTGGCTCAATAATGTTCCATCATGTTTATATACCATATATTCCTTATCCATTCATATGTTGACAGGCACCTAGGCTGATCCCATAACTTGGCTATTGTGAACAGTGCCACAGTAAAGATAGGTATGCAGGAGTTTCTTTTGTATGCTGGATTCATTTCCTTTAGGTATGCACTCAGGAGTGGTATAACTGGATAATATGGCCATTGTATTTTCAGTTTTTTAGTAGCCTCCATAGTCTTTATTCTAGCTGGATATATCCAAGATAAAAGTCAAAAATTCAACTATAAGGAGGAAAAGGAAGATGGATAAGGGCGCCAACTAGCAGTCTCGACCACAAACAGACTAAGTGGGCAAATGATCAAGAGGAGAACAAGAAATGTTATCAGAGGGTTAAATGCAATATAGTATTTCAAGCAACAGTGCCTTTAGTATTAAATTATTTGAAAGAGTCAAGAAACAAAAAAATCCTTTTCTTATTAAAAGAAGCTATTTGAAATAATATATTGCTGGGTGGCGTTAAAATTAGAATAATCCTTTCAGTAAAACAATTCATAATCTGTATTAAGAGCCATGAAAAGTTTCTATCCTTTGACTTGGTTATTCTACTTCTAGAAGCATAACCTATAGAAACGATCCAAATATAGAGAAATAAAGCAGTACAATATACTGGTATTGCAGAAATACTACTAACAGAAAAAAAAATGAAATCACCTAAATATTCATTAATAGACCAACCAATAAGTAAATAATGGTCCATCTTATTGAAATTATCATGCACTCATTTAAAATACTAATTATGAGATCTAAAAAAGTACAATGCAAAAATGTCAAGTAACAAAAACAGAATTCAAAAATATTTTTTAAAAAGGGATAGAATGATAACAACGATAGAAATGATTGTTTTGGCTAATGGAACCATTGTCAGTCATTTCCCTCATGTTTTTTAATGTTTTTTCTAACTACTGTTGTAACTGACAAAAAATAGCAAACAGAACTTGAAATAATAATAACATCTATTTACATTGGGCTTCCTTATCCATATGGTATGCACTTTGGACTACTCTATCTACTTTAAGCTCCAAAATAACACTGTGAAGTCACAACCAACGTTACCCCACTTTACAGTTGAGGAACTCTGGAGGTCCAAGGAGTACGATTTCCTCACCCTGGACTCAGCTAAGACACGGCAACAATGCCTGATGTCTGACTCCAAAGGCCAATATTTAAACCATTGGGCAAATGAGAAAAGAATAAACGAAAGAAGTGAGGATAGCAAATAAAATTTCATGAAAGAAATGAGCATTTAAGGTAATTGCTCAGAAAATCACATTTGAAGGGAGAAATTGATGCAACTAATGAATTCAAAAGCAAGAGTCCACAGTCCTCCGGATTCCTCAGGGCTCCTGGAACCTTGTCTTAATGATTGGACAGCTAACAATTCAAGAGATGAGTTTTTTTAGGGTCAATCCCTCTATGCCTCCAAACAATGACCTTTATGCATGGGCTCCTTTGTGCCTGATGAACCAGGGTGGGAGAACCTACTGGCCATTGGGACCTCTCTGTCTCCTAGCAATTGCCAGGTCCACATGGTTTTGTGGGTTTTTTTTTTTTTTTTTTTTTTTTTTTTTAGTTACTGGGATTGAACCCAGAGGACCAGAGGACACTACACGATTAAGCAACACCCCATCCCTTTTTATTTCTAATTTTAAGACAGGATATCACTAAGTTGCCCAGGCTGGACTTGAATTTGTGATCCTTATCCATATGGCATGCTTCAGCCTCCCTAGTCTCTGTGATCATAGGCTTGGGCTACTGCATTCAGTCCACATTTTCTCCCTACCCATCCTAATGGGTTGTGACAGTCCATCAAATGGCCACAAACATATACTGAAGCACTATTGGGGGAAGTTATTTCCAAGGTAAACTGAAAAAGTAAGTGCTTTAAAAATTCCTCTGATGAGTCATACCACAGTAGTGGAGACCAGATTCTGTGAGCAAGAAGGTTCCTGTCTCACAAAAATAATAAGTTTTTCATACATGCGAATAACACTTTGGGTTGCTGACCTCCACTTGCAGAAATGAAACTGTTCTGCATAGCGAGTCATCAGCAATTCAGCTCTGATCTCTCTCTACTTTTTGAAGAATCTTTTCCCTCATCCGGGGTCAATTTGTGTAGGGCCAGAGAACATCCTGCATTTTTAATGAGTTTTCCAAATCTCATCTCTTGCACAATGTCAAGCTGCCTGTGTTACTTTTATTTAATTTTGGAAGGAAAGTTAAAAGTTTATAACTCAATGTTTAATTTTAAGTTCTCCTATACTCTGCCGTTCAAATGAAATGTCTGTGTGTCACACTCACATGTATCACATAAACTTGCATTTTGCAGATAGTTTGATGTGCTGTGTCCCCATGCTGATAAAAATTTCCTCTGATATGATCTCTCTAGCTTTAATCACAGCACATTAATTCAATTGAACTTAGACTTGTAAGGAACAGAAAATATTCCCAAGCAAAAGAGCTTTCTAGTGTTTAGATATCTCAACATGGTTAAGATGGGAGTTCTAAGCTCAGTTATAAATATAATGCAATCATAATAAAAATATGAAGGTCTTTTTCTGAAGGTAGGCAAGTGATATCAAAGTTCATGTAGAAAAATAAATATGCAAGAATTACTAGGAAAACACTGAAAAGGAAGAACTGTGAAAGCAACCAACTCTCCCAAAGAGTAAAACATACTCTAAAATCTCCATAGTTAAAACAGTGTGGTATTGGCATATAAATAGATGAATAAATGAGTGGAAAAGAACAAAAATTTGGGCTGGGGCTTTAGCTCAGTGGTAGAGCGCTTGCCTTCCACATGTGAGGGTTCAATCCTCAGCACCACATAAAAATAAATACATATATTGTGTCTATATCTAAACAAAATTTTTTTAAATAACAAAATTTAATTATATAAGAACTCTAGAGTATGATAAAAAGGACACTTTGAATTACTACAGCAAAGAAGGATTTATGGCATTGCTACACCGGTTATCCATTTGCAAAAAAAACAAAAACAAAAAACCATGAACTTAGATTTACTCCTCACATCACACATGCACACACACACCCCCCCACACACACACACAGATCAAAGAACTGAATGTAAGGAATAAAACCATAGAAGTTCAAGAATAAGGGGCTGGGGCAGGGGCTCAGCAGTAGCACACTTGCCTGGCACAAGTGAGGCACTGGGTTCAATTCTCAGCATGGCATGTAAATAAATAAAATAAAGGTCTATCAACAATGAAAAAAAATTAACAAAAGAAGTACAGAATAAAACAGGAATTTCTTCCTCTATAATATGGATATCAGGCAAGGTTTTCTAACCATGACGCGAAAATCCAAATATAATGAAAGACTGATAAATTTGACTACATTAAAAATGTTTTGATTGACAAAAATACAAAATAAAGTCAAAAGACACATTTCAAATAGTAAATATCTACAACACATATCACAGATAGTTAATATCCCTAAAGATCTTTGAAAGATTTAAAAGAGAGGCCAAGACTCAATTAAAAACCAGAAAAATGTTATAAAAATGTCCCTTAAACAATATGAAAATATATTCAACTTTCCTTATACTAAAATAAGCAAAAATTGAAAGCACACTGACATACCATTTTTTCATCTATCAGAAAAGGAAAAATTCAAAGCTTGACAAGTATCTTCTTTTGGCAGAGCCTGTTGGGGAAGGGGGGGCAGGCGGTGACAGGTCACACCACCCCACAGTGCTGGGGAAAAATTCAAAATGGTGAACCCAAAGAAGGGAAGTTGTAACAAAAAATGCACATCATTTACCTTTCAACAAACCCAGGAACCTCATATCTATAAGTTGACCCTGAAGATACCCCTACAACAATACAAAAATACAGAAGCATGAAGTTATTCATTGTAATTGTAAATAATTGGCAATTACTTAAATACCCAAGTCTAAAGGGAATTAGTTAAATCCTATGGCACTTATACACAATGGAGTACCATGCAACTAAACACAAGAAAAAAACTAGTAAAGGAAGATCTTCATGAACTGATAAGGAGTGATTTCTAAGCTATTTGGTTAATTGAAAAAAAGCAAAAAGTTTATATAGCACATTCCCTTTTTGTGTATGAAACAAGGAGAAATAAGAAAACATACAAGTATCTGTTTATTTTTTCAAATACACACACACATATTTTCACTCATGGATCAACCATGAAACAATGGAATTGTTACCTACAAGTAATGAAGGAAATAGGGTATAAAGATTATAGGAAAGAATGAAATGTCTATGAGTAAATCTTTTTATGTAAGTATGACTTTCGAAAGCATACCAACAATAAATTTAAATTTAAATTAAATCAAGTATGGGGGGTACTAAAACTTAATGCAAACAGAAAAACAATGATACTATGATATTACAAATGAAAACCAAAACCACAAAGAAGTATAACATACTAATGTAGAGAACTTTCTAACACAGTACTTTGATTATATACTCCCAGTCGAGAGGGAAAAACTCAACTTCCTCAAGACTTGGGTTTATAATATAGTAGCATAGGAAAAGAAATTCTTAAACTATTATATGTGTACCATAAGGCTAAGCAAAAGAGTATATGTGATGATATTTTTAGGAGCCAAAATTCTCTCCCCTGGAGAAGGAAGATCCTGTGGTTCTGTTTTTCCTTCTTTCTGTCAAGAAGGAAGTTATGGAAATGCAGACTAGAAAGAGGTAGAGAAGAACCCTATGGATTGGATTAGAATTTGAGGTACCAGTATAAACTCATTTTTTCACATAATAAAAATATGTCCTGGTACTGTCTGCCAAAAGGACCGAAGAGCAATTTGCACATCTAGTGGCCAGATATTGGTTTTGAAACAGGAAGACTGCTGCAAAAAGATTCCCATTGGCTAAATCTGAGATAATTTGAACATCAGAATAAATAAGTAAATAAATGCAATGGACATTTAAATAAATTTAAGTGAATGACTCATGAACTATGAGTCTATACTTAGAGACCTATACAGGTAGGTAGGTAGAAAGATGACAGATAGATAAGAACAGAGAGTTCATTCATTCCACTGTGGTAGATAGATAGAATTCATACAGTTCATTCATTTTTAAAAATAGTGATTTTTAACTGTGTCACTCTATCAACTAATAAGTGATACAGAATGACAGAGTTAAAAACCACTATTTTGTATCCATCACAGTAAGAATATCAGGTAAGAATCATCAATAGGTACTAAATCTGAGAGGCAGAAGAGGGAATTGAATGGGAAACAGGATATTTACATGGTCTTAATATGTCTCCTCACAGAATGGGTATTAGTAGCACAGGGGAAAATAGTAATTATACAGTGGAGAAAATGAATCACAACTGTGTAATCAAAAGTTACTTCAGAAATTAGGAGCAGATGGGGTCTATGTTCCTCTGACACAGTACCCCAAGAAGGACACAATATCAGTTTTGTGGTATTTTTGCCATCAATGTATAACCTGAAACTAATTGTAAAGAAACATCAGATAAACCCAAATTGAACAATGGTCTGTAAAATAACTGTCCCGTTTCCTTCAAAAATGCCAATGTTAGATAAGATAAAGAAAGGCTGAGAAACAATTTCTAAATTAAAGGTGAATATAGAAACATAAAATTGAATGTCATTACCTAATCCTGGACTGTAACCTGAATTGGAAAGGAAAAAAAAATGGAGCAAAAAAGCTCATTAATGGAACGATTGACAAAATTGAAATATGTATTTGATAAAGTATGTGTTATTATGTTACATTTTCAAATTTTATAACTCTACTCTGGTTACACAAAGGAAGAGCTTTGTTCTCAGGAGGTACACACTGAAATATAAAGCACAGTAATACCAAACCTCTTCTAAAAATGTGTCTGTTCTGTGGGTATGTACATGTGGAGAGAAAAAGCAAGAACAAATGTCATAACACATCAAAACAATTGTTGAATTTGAGCAAAGGGTATATGGGAATTCTCTGAATTATTCTCTGATTATATTCATGTATGTCTGGATATATATGAAGATAAATACATATGACTGAATATATCAAGAGCTTCCCTCTCATTCTCCTTCTCCTTTTCATTCACTTTGGACAATTCTCCTAAATGAAAAATATTTCATGTTCCTATTCTTATCTTCACCTTTGCCTAGATAAATCTCTTTCTTCCCTGATGTATTTACATGTTGTTTCATCTTACGGTTTTATTATTTTGAGGTGGTAAGAAGTCAGAATTTTCCTTCCCAGTTGACAAATGAAAAACAAGAAACAATAGTGAAAAACTGGAAGCGAAGGTAGGAGAATAGCTTTGCCAGAAATTGGACAAGGACAAGGGAGGCCTGGTGTGGGTTTTATCCTAGGGCTCAGCAGCCAGCTGGAGGCATCAGACACTGGTGGTGGCTTGGAGTAGGGTGTGAGCCCAGGAAGAGGTTAGTGGGCACAGGACCATTCTGAGCAGCCCTGCTGCTGACATGTGCTTCCCCACCCCCCTGGACTGGACCAGGGCCCAGGGATTCCATCAAAGAGAGGCAGTGTCTGCCTAAGTTTTTTTGTGTGTGTGTCTATTATTCTGACCTAGAGAATATCCTCCCCCTTTGCCCTAACAAGGCCACAGAATAATCATTACAATGATTTTTTCCATTCTTCCTAGACTCATTTCCATTTAGTTAAAAATGCAATCCCCTAATGATTCATTTATCAGCCTACTCCTGTATTTAATCATGACTTACCACCCCCCCTCAAACTATTTGAAATTAATTGTTAGCCAACAAGGCCCAGGCCTCCCATACTCCTACCTTATTGCATGGCACACCATCGCCTTAAGTTATAGCAATAATTAAACTGTGCTTTAATTAAGTAAGCCCTACTCTCCTCTTGTAACAATCCCACTCAGGCAATTTCCTTCATTTCGGTATTATTATTCATGCCTACTGGGGCTAGAGGAATATATATGCAGAAACAGGATGAGATTTTGTGTTGTCTCTGGATGTTGAATAACTACCTCGGCAACATTTGTAATTTCTACAACTCTATAAAATCTAGATTCTGTTTTCTCCCTCTCAAATCTCTCCTTCTGGGGAAATAGGAAAGTAAGCTCTTCTTCCATTTTCCAACTCAAATGCAATCAGCATATAAATCTCCAGACCCCGGGAAGAATTGATATTTATAGCTCCTGCTATTATTCACATCAGAAAACATCCCAGACTGCAGAATACAGGTTTGGAGTGCCTTAGACGAAGCACCATATTGTGAAATTCCTCAGATTCCTATCAAGTTACAGAAAATATAAGGAGTTCAGTGTAATTCCGTTGCCTGTCAGTCCTGAAAACAGAAAATGCTGTTATGTTTTCCAGACCTAAAGCAATAGCATCAGGGGCCTCTTGGTCAGAACTTCAGATCTCTGAATGTAGATATATATGGATACACCCAGACCCCAGTCTGGGCATCTTGGCTCCACATACTAGAGACCCAATCCAGTAACAAAGGGACTGAGGGTGCCAACCATGCTGGTTTATCTGAGACTGAGTGAATTCCAGGGACCTAAGACTGTCAGTGCTAGACCAGAATAATCTAGAAAGAAAAAAAAAATCAGGGCAGTTACTTTCCCTAAAGGCAAAGGAGTCCCTAAGGAAAGGCCACACACTGTGGCCAAAGAAATCTAGTAATTAGGGCTATAATTGAAATGTCACTGACAGAGACTTATATGAAATGATTTGGGCCTTCCAGTCCTATAGTTGAGTCCCAAATACCTAAAATTCCTTTTTCTCCATTTGGGGAGTGGGTCCTTCTCAAGGGGACAGCAGCAGCCCTATTCTCAGTGGCCTGCTGTTTCTGACTGAAGGGCAGGAAGTAACTGTATAAGATTCCAATTCCCAGCACCCCAGAGGAACATCAGAAAGACGTACAAGAGGTGAAAATGGTATAAGTTTGAGGAAATCAGGTTGGAGGAGTGACACAGAGCTTCAAACCCATAAGGACTCAGGAAAGCTGAGCAAAAAGCAGAATGATAATCCAAAATGAACATATTGAACCTGTGGATTCCAAACTGGATTTTAAAGAATTCAAGTCACCTGCATATCTATCTCATGGAGAAAATTAAATGAGTAAATCCATTAAAAGTACCTAGAATCATGCCAGGTACACAGTAAGGCTTCATAAATGTTAGCTGTTACTTGTATTACATAACAAACACCTTGAGAATTCTTTAAAATCAAGTTCATGAGAAAAGAGGCAATGACATATCCCCCAAGAGCACACAAAAACTAAGAAGGGAGCATGTAGTCTCCAGAGTTTATGATCTTAATCATTGCAATAGCATCAGGGGCCTCTTAGTCAGAACTTCATACCTCTGAATATAGATAGATATGGATACATCCATATTTTTCTTCTTCTTTTAAAATGCAGGTTGCCAGGCCTACCTAATTTAATAAGTTTGGAGTGAGATTTGGGGATCTGCAACAACCTAGATGACTGTGATGTAGTGTTCAGCAATATCTGAGAGATCAGAGGAAGTCTTTGGTCTGACAGGCATATGCAGGGGACCCTGGTCATTAAGCTCACAGCAAGTTCTAATCCTCTGCCCCACTGACTGATCTGCACACCCTTGCAAAGGACTCTTCTATTCCCAACAGTGACTCATAAGTGGGGCAGGACTGAGGGTGAACAATCTTAAGTAAGACTGGCAGAGGTATGGGCTAACAACGCCTCATCCCTTTGGTAGACCAGTGAATTTGCTTGAGAAGAAATTGCAAGACGGGAATACTGAGGTGCGTGGCCAAACATGAACCCCAAAACTTCCTGAAGTGCCCCAGGACTGTGACTTGGAACCCTTGGAGATGAAGTAGTTCTCTGAACTAAAAAGCTGTGATAGCATGTGTGAGCGTCTGGAGCTCCGTAAGAAAATGTTGGCATGTCCATCATGATTTTCAGTTGAACAGAAACAGACCCAAAGCCACCTGTTTAGGGCAGACGTGGTCTGAGCAGTCCAATCTGGAAGAAAAAAAAAAAATAAAAAGGAAAACATGTGTCTCTTTCTATCTTTGTGGGAAGACAGGATGTTCAGAAAAACAGATTCTCTGCCTGTCTCTAACGAAGGCAGTCCCATTCCCTGGTTCTTTCCCAACTTCAGCAATTCTGTTTCATGAGAGGCAGATCAAGATGGCTGTGCTTTCAACAGTTGATGGTAGTCCCCAGGGAGTTTGTGGTGATGAAGTGCATTTGTGTGTGTGAGGGAGAGAAAGAGAGGAGAAAGGGAGGAAGACACAGGAAGAGAGGAACACAATAGCTTACTCTGGGTGTTGATGTAAGTACAGCTCAGCCTGTTTTCTTTCCCAGAAGTAATTACAGTATGTATTTCAACGTCTCTTTAAAGTGCCTGTGTTCTGGAAGCTGAAAGGCTCGGGCTAAAGCAAGCAGAGCCTATTATCTTTCCTCAATCTACTGGTGAGCTACCTCCTTGGAGAATTGATAGAAATCACATAGGCTTTTGTTTCTTTATGCTGCCCTTGTTGGTGGAGATTTTTAGATAATACCACCATACCAGACAGGCTGCTGTTCCTGACCAAAAATCCCCAGATTCTGAGCAGAGCATTCACTGTCTGTTTGTAGAGGGCAAGATAATGAAGTGAAATTAACATTCTGACCATGCTCTTTCTTCTCAGAACTGGCTCAGTACCTAGCTTTCCCTACTGGGCTCCCCATCACCACCATCCTTTTTTCTTTGTGATTTGTGAAAGGGGAGATAAAAAAGGAAAAGGAAAAGAAGAACAATTAGAAACATCATTTTAAGGTGTGTACACCTGGTGAAAACCTTTTAAGTGATATTCAGTAGGGTTGGATCCACACAATTCCTTATGCCCCAGGCTGGTCTGGCCCAGATTTCTCCTTTCAATGACATCCATTCTTCAGCTTGGCCATTGTGTTCTGGTCTCTTCTCAAATGGCAATACCTAGGGAATAAAACATTTCCCTTCATTTTCTTTTCTGTATTTTTAAAAAGCAATTCCCCTAGTCCTTTTATTAAACCACAGAAAAAGAAATCTTCTTCTCATCAGTGGCTCCAGTTGACTAAGACTAACCACAGACAGTTGTAGGGACAGATCTTACAGCTGATGGCCTGGAAACATTTCATCCATTATAGGGGAGCCTCTGTCTAAAAACGCTCACTGAACAGAAACCCGAACTTTCAAACAGATTACAAGAAACTTATAGGAATTCCTTTTTGTAAGGAATTCAAGAAAATCAAGATTGATTCCTGCAGGTAGTTGCTTATAGATCATTCATTGTAACTGAAGGATTAGTGGCAAACCTACTGGAAAATAAAAATTAACTTGGATAGAAATCATAAAGTCAACCTGTCAGAAAAGACAAAAATTTAAATCTCTCAGAAATATGAATAAGCCTTTTGACTATAATGAAAGCCTATCCTAAAGTAGCATATCATGTACAGAAATTTAAACCATTCTTGTTGTTTTTAAAGTTATAAGCTGATAAATTTGATTGGCTGTATGATGACATCAGAGGCACATCTGTAAGAATAAGAAAAAAAATAACATAACCATCTTATCATTACATTCAAATAAGAATTAGCTCATTATTACGTGGAAGGGGAAAGAATATTCTTTGTGTTTGGAAAAACGCAGCCATAGAAAGAACCAGGAAAATGTTCCATAATTTTTTTCTCTTTCTCTTAAATTCTGATAACACAATAGATAAAGAATAACATATCATTGTTCTAATTTGTATTTTTCTAACTTTCAAGAAAAGCATGTGATAATGTGTTTTCATCATTCAGCTTTTCTCCCCTGTACATGGCACCAAGTTATCAGTATGGTTGCTTTCATTTGTTTGCTTATGAAGCAAATCTACATAATAGATATCTATTTGATATGTTTATATGAGAGATCTAGCTATCCAATGCAGTACTACTAGCCACATATGATTATTGAGAACTTGAACTCCGGTTAGTTAAACCTGATATGCTGTAAGTGTAAAATAGACACTGAGTTTCAAAAACAATACAAAATGAAGAATGGTAAATACTAATAGTTTTACTTTAAATATACATAGAAATGGCAATATTAAGGATATACTGAGTTAAATAAAATGTTATTAAAATCAGTTTCCCTTGATTCTTTTTTGCATGTGTTTGAGTGCTAGAAAATATTTTAAAGTTACATTTTTGTTCTTTTATAAAAAAAATTTTAAATACATATATGGTGGGAAAAATGGCAGAATTAGAAGTTTCAGACCTTTCTTTCTCTCACAGAAACACCAGTTCAACAATATACAGATATGTATATACAATATACAATTCCCTTTTTAGAAATCCAGAAAACTGTTAAGAGGTTAATACACCCCAGACAAGCACAAAGCCAGTAGCAAAATTTGTGGTGCCCACTCAAAGGTTGGTCCCTTTCCCCCACTCAGCACAGTGTGACAGAGAAAACCCACAACTGTGGTCTTCTCCCTAGGGAGGAAAAGAGAACTGAAACATATATCTAATATGGAGATTTGGGGTGGTTACCCAAAGGACTTGTTTCTGCTAGCTTAAACTGAAACAGGAGAGGGATCCAGGAAGTCACTAAGAATAAAGGTGAAGTTGGAACTAGCACACACTCGACATAGTGCTTCCCACACATCAACACAGAAAGAACAGAAGAAAACCCCCAACACCCAGCTTGCTCTGGGAAGGAAAAAAGTTGGAGCGTAAACCTGATGTACCTGCTTTTTGAGAGGCTAGCTTCTGTTTCCTCTGACTTGAAGCTCTAATAGGAGCTGGCATACTTTAAAAGGTTAGAGACTTTTGAAAACAAAAGAGAGCTGGTCATCTTGTGGAAGACCCAGAAAAATTGCAATACTACAACCACACATCAGTAGGAGCAAGAGACTATGAACTCCTGATTTAAAAAAAACACAAATTCCCCCTAATTGAGAATTCACATGCACAGAGCCAGAGAACACAAATTCACTGAAAAAGTTTGAGAGGTCCCTAGAATCTCTAGCAGGGCTGATTGATGAAGATCTTTCCCTGTATGAAGTAGTCCATATAGACTGGAAGATGTGGTTGCTTTACAAGGCACATGAAGAAACAAGAAAACATGGACAATCAAAGGAACAAAAGAAATCTGCAGAAACTGACCCTTAACAAATGAAGGTATAAATTACCTGACAAATAATTCAAAATAATCACCATAAGGGTGATTATTGAGCATGGAAAAAATGTATAAACAAAATAAGAATATCAACAGAGATAAAAATATATATATATTAAAAAAGAACCAAACAGTTGAAGTTGAAAATTTTACTGGAGAATTTCAATAGTAGACTTGATCAAGCAGAAGAAAGACTCAAGGAACTGAAGAACAAGTCATTGGAAATGATACACTCAGAGGAGCAAAATGAATAAGAAATGAAAAAAAAGTAAAGACTAAGAAACTTATGGGACCTCATCAGTAGGGCCAATGTGCACATAAGACGAAGAGAGGAAGGAAGAGGCAGAAAGCTTATTTGAAGCAATAATGGATGGAAATTCCCAAATCAGGGAAAGCAAATCGACATCCAGATTCCAAAATCCTAGAGCACTCCAACCAGAATGACACCCAATAAAGTCCACACTAATTGTCAAATTGTCAAACATCAAAGAGAATTTTGTAAGTATCAAGAGTGACTCATCATGTGAAAGGACACCTATATAATTCATTGACAAATTTCTTAACAGAAATTTTTCAGGCAAGAAAGGAGTGGAATGATATATTCAAAGTGACAATGGAAAATAACTGCCAATCAAAATACTACTCTTTAATGATTAAAAGAAAATACTACTCTTGTATTACTAATACTAATAAGCATGGCAAAGGTATCTTTCAGAATTAAAGTAGAAAGAAAGACTTCCCCGGGGGTGGAGGGGAAGCTGAAATAATTTATTAGATTTGTCTTATGGGAAATGCTAAAAGGAATCATTTAAGTTGAGATGAAGGAAACCTAGACAGCAATATGAAAGTATAAAGTTCCCTGGCGAAGGTAAATATATAGACAAATACAGAATACTGTAAATATCAGTAACCGTAATACAAAATGCTGTTATTGCCTTAAAATAGATTGTTAGGACTATAAACTATTTTATGCAAGTCCTGTGGTAAACACAATGAAAATACCTATAGAAGATTCACAAAAGAAAATGAGGAAAGAATTAAATTGTATCACTACAAAATATTAACAGAATATAAAGGAAAACAGTAAGAAAGGAAGAGAGACAAAAGACCTACAAGGCGGAGAGAAAGTAATTGACAAAATGGCAGTAGTAACTTCTTCCCTAACAGTTATCACATTAAATATAAATGGATTAAACTGCTCAGTCAAAAGACATAGAATGGATGAATGGATTGAAAAATAAAAGAAAAGATACAACTATGTGCTGTTTACAAAATATTGACTCTAAATTTAAGAACACATACAGGCTAAAAGCGAAAGAATTGAAAAAAAATATCCCATGCAACTGGCAACCAAAGATAGCAGGGATGGATATACTTCTACTAGACAAAATAAATCAAAAGCTGTCACAAGAAACAAAGAAAAATGATAAAAGATTCAATTCACTAGGAAGATATAAATGTATATGTACCAACATCAGAGCACCCAAATATATTAAGTAAACATTGACAACTGAAGGGAGAAGTATATGGCAGCACAATAACAGTAGGAGATTTCAATGATCCACTTTCAATAATGGATAAAACTTCCAGACAGAAGATGAATAAGGAAACAGAGCATCTAAACAATATTATAGACCAAATGAACCTAACAGACATACACAGAACATTCTACCCAAAAGCAGCAAAATGCACACATAGAACATTATCTAGGATAGACCACATGCTGGGCCACACAACCAGTCTTAACAAAGTCAAGAAAATTGATACAATACCAAACTTATTTTCTGACCTGAAATGGATCAACACTAGAAACTAATAACATAGGGAAAATAAGAAATTTTGCAAGTTTGTTGAAATTAAGCAATACAACCTTGGGTAACCAATGTGAGAAGAAGAAATCAAAAGGAAAATTAGAAACTATATTGAAACAAATTAAAACAAAAATACAACATGCCAAAACTGATGAGATGCAGAAAAATCTGTACTAAGAAGGAATTTTATGGAGATAACTATCTACATTAAAAATGAATAGATATCTCAAATAAAAAACTTCATTTTATTCCTCAAGGAGCTAAAAAACTAAGAATGAACTAAGACTAAGTTAGCAGAAGAAAGGAAATAATTAGATCCAAAGAGAAATAAATGAACTAGCAAGAAAAAAATTCAAGGAAACAAAGAAGGTTTGTTTTTTGTTTTGTTTTTTTAAGAGATCAACAAAATTGACAACCCTTTAGCTAGAGTAATCATGAAAAAAGAGAAATTACTCAAATTAATAAAATCAGAAGTAAAAAAGGAAGCATTAAAATCATGCCACAAAAATGAGAAGAAATATAAAAAAACTACTGTGTATAATTATACAGCAACAAATTGGATAATCCGGAAGAAATGATACATTCCTAGAAATTTACAATCTACCAAGTTTGAATCATGAAGAATTAGAAAATTGAAACAGACCTTCTAACTAATGAGAAGATTGAATTAGTAATCAAAAACCTTTCAACAAAGAAAATCCCAGCACCAGATGGCTTCACTGAAGAACCCCACCAAGCATTCAAAGAATTAATGCCAATACTTCTTAAACTCTTCCAACAAAATTGAAGAGGAGGGAACACTTCCAAACTCATTTTATGAAGCCAGCATTACCCTGGCGCCAAAACCACATAGCAGGAAAAGAGAGAGAACAGGCCAATATCCCCTGATGAATATAGTTGCAAAAATCTTCAACAAATTACCAGCAAACCAAATTCAACCACACATTAAAAGGATAGCAAATTATGTCTAGGTGGGATTTATCCCCAAGATGCAAGGATGACTCAACATATAAAAATCAATATACACCACATTACAGGATAAACAAAAATCCTATGATCATCTCAGCACATGCAGAAGAAGCATTTGCCCCTACTCGACACCCCTGCATGATGAGAACACTCAACAAGTTAAGACTACAGGAAATCACCTCAACATTATAAATACCATATATGAAGGCTCACCATTAACATAATTCTCTACAGTGAAAAACTGAAAATGTTTCCTCTAAAACAGGAACAAGGCAAGGAGGCCTACTCTTGTCACGTCTATTCAACACAGTACTAGAAATCCTACTTATGGAAATTAGGAATGAAAAAGAAATAAAAGGTATCCCTATCAGAAAGGAAGAAGTAAAATTAATTGAAGATAACATGATCTTATATATAGAAAGCCCTAAAGTCTCTCTCTCTCTCTCTCTCTCTCTCTCTCTCTCTCTCTCTCACACACACACACACACACACACACACCTATTAGAACTAATGAGTGAATTCAGCAAAATTGGAGTGCACAAAAGCAACACCCAAAAATCTGCTGCATTGCTATACACAAGCAATGAACAATCTGAAAAGGAAATTAAGAAAACAATCCCATTTACCACAGCATCAAAAAGAACAAAATAAGGGGCTGGGATTGTGGCTCAGTGGTAGACCACTCGCCTAACACTCGCGCAGCCCGGGTTCGATTCTCAGCACCACGTAAAACTAAAACCACATTGTATACAACTAAAGCAAATAAATAAATATTTTTTTAAAAAAGAACAAAATAATTAGAAATAAACTTAACTAAGGAAACAAAAGATTTGTATACTGAAAACTACAAAACATTGCTGAAAGAAGTCCAAGAAAACACAAATAAATGTTCATGGATTGGAAGACTTAATATTGTAAAATGTCTGTATTGAATCTACACATTCAATAAAGTCTGTATCATAATCCTAATGGCATGTTTTTGTTGTTTTTGCAGGAATAGAAAAAATTCCTAAATTTCATATGGAATCACAAAGGATTTGAATTCCCAAAATATTCTTCAGAAAGAAGAACAAAGCTGAAGGTAACACATTTCAAATCATATTACGAAGCTATAGCAATCAAAACTGTGTAGTGCCAGAGTAAAGATAGAAAGCAGGACAGAGTAAGGAGCCCAGAAATAAATCTAAGAATTCATAATTAAATGGTCTTCCACAATCGTGCCAAGATAGTCTCTGAACAAAATTGAACATACACATCCAGAAGAATAAACCTGGCCTCCTATCTTACCACATACAAATATTTACTCCAAATAGATTAAAGATTTAAATGTTTAGCTTGAAATTATTAACCTCCTAGAAGAAAACAGAGGAAAATCTTGGCGGGGGGAAATGGCACTTACTGGGGATTGAACCCAGAACCCAGAGGTATTTTACCACTGAGCCATATCAATAGTCCTTTTTATATTTTATTTTGACACAGGGTCTCATTAATTTGCTTGGGGCCTGGCTAAATTGCTGAGGCTGGCTTTGAACTCGAGATCTTCATGCCTCACCCTCCCAAGTCACTGGGATTATAGGCATGCACCACAATGCCTGGCCCATGGGTACAAAGTTTTGGTCATACAACATGAAAAAGTTCTAGAGATCTGCCATACAACAATATGCACATAGTTGACAATGCTTTTGATACTGTAAAATAATAAGAAATATATGTGTATTGAGTACTTGTAGCTGTACATTTCCAGGCATCTTTTTAATATAGGGTTAATTGTCTTCGACAAGCAGCTGGGCTTAGCTACCTTTCCACGGTTTTATTGCAGTGATTTCCCTGGGTCTTGCTTGACGAACACATCCAGACCCATCTTCTTTCCCAGTCAAGGTTCTCCTAGAGAATGAGTACCTCAAGAGGAATAAGTGAGACCCAGGTGAGACAAGACCCACAAGGGCATCTGCCAGTATAAACAAGTTTCCTGTGAGAGGACACCTGGTCACAAGCCAGACACCAAGATATGGGGCCAGACACCAAGATATCAGTACAAAGAAGTATCCTGTGAGAGGCATAGTGTAAAAATACACAACTATAGCCACTCTCCAAGGAGATACCTCAAAACTGAAATTAGAGAAAAAATAATAATAATATGTATTTGGTCTCTGCCCCTGGTTCCTGGCATAGAGCTCCTTCTAAAAACACTTGTAGGGGTTGGGGATGTAGCTCTGTGGTAGAGTGATTGCCTGGTGTGCACAAGGCCCTGGGTTCCTCCCTAACACCACAAAAGATAAAATAAAAACACTTATAGATAGGGGCATTAGAAGAATCTTTTGTTCCAATATTTGGCCTCTGACCCTAGTTCTGAAAACGGAGCTCCTAAGACCTCTGTAATTTCCTGAGTGATATGAGTATCTAACACAGAGCTCCTAAACCCCTTGGAATTTCCTGGGTGATAAGCCCGCTCTTGGTTGTCTCCTCTATAGGTCTAGGACCTGGGCTGATTGCCAGGAGAATCATCCATATAATTAGAGCGTTGGGACTTACAACTCTACCTCCTGACCTCCTGGGAGTAGTTGAAGGTTAAATTGATCAACAGGAGGCAATGATGTAGTCAATCATAACTGCATAATGAAGCCTCCACAGCAATTCAAAAGGACAGGGTTTGAAGAGTTCCGGACATTCCAGGAGTATAGTTCACCCTGAGAGGTGTGAAAGCTCCTAGCACTTTCCCACATCTCTCCCCTACTCATCTCTTCTATATAAATGTTCATTTTATCCTTTGTTATTTTTTTTTTAATAATAAACTGTTAAACATAAGTAAAGTGTCTCCCTGAGTTCTGTGACACTCTAAAAAATTAAGAAGGGGATTGTGGGAACTCATGACTTAAGGCTAACTGGTCGGACAGCAGTATGGGTTACAACTCAATAGTTACAGTGATTTACATCTGAAGTGGGGGCTTTCGTGTCAGCCACCAACCTGTGGGATCTGGTGCCAACCCCAGGTAGATGGTGCCTAAACTGAGTTAAATTATTGGACACTCAGTTGGTACTACTAGACGAACCCCTCAGAGTGTTGTGTTGAATGGTGTGAATAAAGAGAAAAGAAGTTAGCTTTTTTTCTCCACAATGCTGCATATTTAAAAATGTATTAAGAGGGGGCACACTTTGTGGAGGGCAGGCAAGCCCAGGACAGGCCTGCCAACCTTCACTGAGCGACCCTCCACCAAGCACAGGCAAGCACAGGCTCCGTGGAGGTGGGAGGGCCTGACATGAGCCTGCCCACGCTCTACAGGAGTGGGCGGGGTTGACCTTGCCCTATCTGGCTCTGCATGTGTCAGCAGGGCTGTCCTGGACCTGCCCATGCTTGGTGGAGGTGGGTGGGCCTGTCCTGTGCCTGCCCACACTTGGCGGAGGGCTGCATGGCTGACCTGCCTGAGCTGAGCGGAGGTTGGCTGGGCTAACCTTGTCCTGCCCCCACTGGAAGGAGGTCTGCGTGGTTGATCTGGGTCTCCCAGAGCTCAGCGGAGGTGGGCTGCCTGACCAAGGCCTACCCATGCTCCACTGGTGTCAGCTGGGCTGACCTGGGCCTGCCCCTGATGGAGGAGGTCTGCAGGCCTGTTCTGGGGCTGCCGGTGCTCTGCAGGTGTCCACAAGTCTGAATTGGGCCTGCCCAAACTCTGCAGAAGTCAGCGGGCCTGTCCTGGGCCTGCCCTGCTGAATTGGGTCAGCCCAGCCAATACCCGCGGATGGAGGGCAGGCCCAAGTTGGCCCCGCCAACCTCCACCAAGCGGGCAGGCCTAGGTCAGCCCCCACGGACTGGACTGGCCCAGAGCTCAGGCAGGCCCAGTACCGCCCCACCAACCTCTGCTCTGAGTGGACCCAGGTTCATCCACCACCAGCAAACACCTGCCAAGCTCAGGGTCTGCCATAGGGCCGCCTCTTTCAACCAGCAGACCATCATGGGAGCTCAAATTAAACTGGTTCTGCCCACACTAACCTGCTTGGGACCCAGGCCCAGGGTAGTCCAGAGTCCACTACCCTACCCCCACCTGGGAGCACAAGCCTTACCCACTTCCATCTTGAGACACTGCAGACATAGCCATAGCCTTCCCCACACAGTAGCCCCTACCTTTTGACAACAGACAGGGCCTAAAAGCAGCTGCATCTCAGAGCAGGCATCTCAAAGCCATTGTAAGGCCTACCCTTTCAGCCCCATCTCTGGAAGACGTTGCATCCATCTTGGGGCACCTTCACTGTTATCTCAAGTTACCTCCGCTATTGCCAACACCACCTTTAGTTGCAGTAACATACGTTGAGGGACACCTGCAGGGTCTGAAAGCCCAACATTAAGGCGAGGCACAGACAATCTGCACAGAAACTACAAGAATATAGGGTAGAAACTTTAATATCTCAGATCCACATTGCAAGAAAGGAAGACAAACAGACAACACGAAAAAAAACAAGGGAGGAAAGTGCTCCAAACAAACCAGGATACTACAGTAACAGAACCCATGCTCAGTGAAGTTGATGAAATGTCAGAGAACGAGTTCAGAAGGTTCATAATTAAAATGGCCTGTGAACTAAAGAATGACCTAAATGAGCAAATACAGGCAAAAATTGACCACTACAACAAAGATATAAGAGAGCAAATACAGGTAGCAAAAGATTACTTCAAAAAAGAGATAGAAACTCTGAAAAAAATAAGTCAAAAATCCTTGAAATGAAGGAAACAATAAACCAAAGAAAAAACATAATAGAAAGCATCACCAACAGACTAGATCAATGGAAGAAAGAACATCAGATAATGAAGACAAAGTATATAATCTTGAAAATAAAGTTGACCACACAGTGAAGATAGTAAGAAACCATGAAGAGAACATCCAAGAATTATGGGACAGCAGCAAAAGACTAAATCTAAGAGTAACTGGGATAGAGAAAAGCACAGAGTTTCAAACCAAAGGAATGCACAACCTCTTCAATAAGATAATATCAGAAAATTTCCAAAGCATGAAGAAGAAATTGGAAAACCAAATACAAGAGGCTTATAGGACACCAAATGTACAAAATTACAACAGATCTACACAAAGACATATTATAATGAAAATGCCTAACATACAGAATAAAGATAGAATCTTAAAGGCTGCAAGAGAGAGGAATCAGATCACATATAGGGGGAGCCCAATTCATATCATGGCAGATTGTTCAACCCAGACACTTAAAGCCATGAGATCATGGAACAACATATACCAAGCTCTGAAAGAAAATGGATGCCAACCAAGAATCTTATATCCAGCAAAATTAACCTTTAGATTTGAGGACAAAATAAAAACCTTCCATGATAAACAAAAGTTAAAAGAATTTACAACTAGAAAGCCAGCACTACAGAACATCCTCAGCAAAATATTCCATGAAGAAGAAATGAAAAACAATGATGAAAATCAGCAGAGGGAGGTATTAACACTAAAGGAAAAACTAATCAGGGGAGAAACCATGTCAAGTTAAATACCAAAAATAAACAAAAATGGCTGGGAATATAAATCATGTATCAACAATAACTCTGAATGTTAATGGTCTAAACTCACCAATCAGAATACAGAGACCAGCAGATTGGATCCAAAAAAAAAAAAAAAAAAAAGACTAAACAATATTCTACCTCCAAGAGACTCCTCTCATAGGAAAAGACATCCACAGGCTGAAGGTGAAAGGTTGGGAGAAATCATACCACTCACATGGACTACGGAAGCAAGCAGGGGTTTCCATCCTCATATCAAATAAAGTAGACTTCAAGCCACAGTTAATCAAAAGGGATAAAGAAGGACACTACATACTGCTCAAGGGAACCATACACCAACAAGACTTAACAATTATAAATATATATGCCCCAAACAATGGAACGTCCACGTTCATCAAACTCTTTGCAACTTCAAGAGTCAAATAGACCACAACACAATCATTTTGGGTGACTTTAACACACCTCTTGCACCACTGGATATATCTTCCAAACAAAAGCTAAACAATGAAACAATAGAACTCAAAAATACAATAAACAACTTAGACTTAACTGACTTATATAGAATATTTCATCCTTCAATGAGTAAATACACTTTCTTCTCAGCAGCACATGGATCCTTCTCTAAAATAGACCATATATGATGCCACAAAACAACTCTTAGCAAATATAAAAAATAGAGATAATACCCTGCATTCTACCAGACAAAATGGAATAAAATTAGAAATCAATGATAAAATAAGAAATAAAAGCTACTCCAACACCTGGAGACTAAATAACATGCTACTTAATGAACAATGGGTTGCAGAAGACATCAAGGAAGAGAGTAAAGCATCCTTAGAGGTGAAATAGAACACAGACAATAGCATATTGAGATCTCTGGGACACTATGAAGGCAGTTCTAAGAGGAAAGTTCATTGCATGGCGTTCATTCCTCCAAAGAAGAAAAAGTCAACAAATAAGTGACTTAACATTACAAATTAAAGTCCTAGAAAAATAAGAACAATCCAACACCAAAAGCAGTAGAAGACAGGAAATAATTAAAATCAGAGCTGAAATCAATGAAATTGAAACAATTGAAAAAACTGACAAAACAAAAATTTGGTTCTTTGAAAAAATAAATAAAATTGACAGACCCTTAGCCAGGCTAACAAAAAGAAGGAGAGAGAAAACTCAAATTACTAACATACGTGATGGAAAAGAAAATATCACAACAGACACTACAGAAATACAGAAGATAATTAGAAATTATTTTGAAAACTTATACTCCAATAAAATACAAAATATCAAAGACATTGATAGATTTCTAGAGTCGCATGATTTGCCCAAATTTAATCAGGATGATATACACAATTTAAACAGACCAATTTCAAGTATTGAAAATAGAAGATGGGGCTGGGGTTGTAGCTCAGCGGTAGAGCGCTCGCCTAGCACGTGCATGGCCTGGGTTCGATCCTCAGCACCACGTACAAATAAATGCATTGTGTACAACTAAAGCAAATAAATAAATATTTTTTAAAAAAAGAAAATAGAAGATACTGTCAGAAGCTTACCAACCAAGAAAAGCCCAGGACCAGATGGATACACAGCCAACTTCTACAAGACCTTTAAAGAAGAACTAATACCAATACTCTTCAATTTATTTCAGGAAATAGAAAAAGAGGGAGCATTGCCTCATTCTATGAGGCAAATATCACCCTGATTCCAAAACCAGGCATATCAAAGAAAGAAAACTTCAGACCAATATCTGTAATAAACATAGATGCAAAAATTCTCAATAAAATTCTGGCAAATCAAATACAAAAACATATCAAAAAGATAGTACACCACGATCAAGTGGGATTCATTCCAGGGATGCACGGTTGGTTCAACATACGGAAATCAATAAATATAATTTATCACATCAATAGACTTAAAGATAAGAACCATATAATCATTGCAATAGATGCAGAAAAAGCATTCGACAAAATACAGCACCCCTTCATGTTCAAAACACTAGAAAAACTAGGGATAACAGGAACGTATCACAATTGTAAAAGCTATCTGTGCTAAGCCCCAGGCCAACATCATTCTAAATGGAGAAAAATTAAAACTGTTCCCTCTAAAAACTGGAGCAAGACAGGGATGCCCTCTTTCACCAGTTCTATTTAACATACTTATTGAAACACAGGCCAGAGCAATAAGACAAATGAAAGCAATTAAAGGGATACAGATAGGTAAAGTAGAACTCAAATTATCACTATTCGCTGACAATATGATTCTATACCAAGAAAACCCAAAAAATTCCACCAGAAAACTTCTAGAACTCATAAATAAATTTAGCAAAGTAGCAGGATACAAGATCAATACCCATAAATCAAAGGCATTTCTATATATCAGTGACAAATCCTCTAAAAGGGAAACAAGGAAAATTACCCCATTTACAATAGTATAAAAAATAAAATAAAATAAAATACTTGGGAATCAACTTAATGAAAGACATGAAAGACCTCTATAACGAAAACTACAGAACACTAAAGAAAGAAATTAAAGAAGACCTTAGAAGATGGAAAAATCTACCTTGTTCTTGGATAGACAAAATTAATATTGTCAAAATGACCATACTACCAAAAGCACTATGTGGATCTAATGTAATTCCAATCAAAATCCCAATGACATTCCTCATAGAAATAAAAAAAGCAGTCATGAAATTCATCTGGAAAAATAAGAGACCCAGAATAGCTAAAGCAATCCTTAGCAAGAAGAGTGAAGCAGGTGGCATCACTATACCAGATCTTAAATTATACTACAGAGCAATAGTAACAAAAACAGCATGGTATTGGTACCAAAATAGACTTGTAGACCAATGGTACAGAATAGAGGACACGGAGACTAACTAATATAATTACAGTTATCTTACATTAGACAAAGGTGCCAAAAATGTACATTGGAGAAAAGATAGCCTCTTCGACAAATGGTGCTGGGAAAACTGGAAATCCATATTCAACAAAATGAACTTAAACCCCTTTCACCACGCACAAAACTCAACTCAAAGTGGCTCAAGGACCTAGGAATTAGACCAGAGACACTATGCCTATTAGAAGAAAAAGTAATCTCTAATCTCCAACATGTCAGATTAGGCCCTGACTTCCTTTATAAGACTCCTAAAGTGCAAGAATTAATATCAAGAATCAAATGGGATAGATTCAAATGAAAAAGCTTCTTCTCAGCAAAAGAAACAATCAGTGAAGTGAATAGAGAGCCTACTAATTGGGAACAAATTTTTACCACATGCACCTCAGGTAGAGCACTAATCTCTAGAATATACAAAGAACTCAAAAATCTTAACACCAAAAAACAAAGAACTCAATCAATAAATGGGCCAAGGAACTGAACAGACACTTCTCAGAAGAAGATATACAATCAATCTACAAATACATGAAAAAAATGTTCAACATCTCTGGCAATTAGAGAAATGCAAATCAAAACTACTCTAAAATTTCATTTCACTCCAGTCAGAATGGCAGCTAGTAAGAACACAAACAACAATAAATGTTGGAGAGGATGTGGGGGAAAAGGCACACTCATACATTGCTGGTGGGACTGCAAAATGGTGCAGCCAATATGGAAAGCAGTATGGAGATTCCTTGGAAAACTGGGAATGGAACTACCTTATGACCCAGCCATCCTACTACTGGGTCTATTCCCAAAGGACTTAAAAACAGCATACTACAGGAACACAGCCACATCAATAGCAGTGCAATTCACAATAGCTAGGTTGTGGAACCAACCTACATGCCCCTCAGTAGATGAATGGATAAAGAAAATGTGGTATATATACACAATGGAATGTTACTCAGCAACAAAAGAAAATAATGGCATTCACAGGTAAATGGATGAAGTTGGAGAATATAATGCTAAGTGAAGTTAGCCAATCCCAGAACTCCAAATGCCGAATGTTTTCTCTGATATAAGGAGGATGATTCACAGTGGGGTTGGACAGGGAGCATAGGAGGATTAGAGGGACACTAGAAAGGCCAATGGGGAGGGAGGGGACAAGAGGGGAGGAAAGGGTTAAAAAAATGGTAGAATGAGATGAATATCATTACCCTAAGTGCATGTATGAAGACACGAATGATGTGAATATACTTTGTATACAACCAGAGATATGTAAAAATGTGCTCTATAAGTGTAATATGAATTTTAATGCATTCTGCTGTCATATATAACAACTTAGAATTAAAAAAAATAAATTTAAAAGAAGAGGGGGCACTCAGATTATATGTACTTTTACCACAACAAAAAAAAAAACTTGTGAAATTTGCATTAAACGTCTACTGGACGGTGCTACTCTATACACTAATATTTTGTCTATCTGCAAATATTTTCTCCCACTTTAAGCCTTGCTTTTTCACTTTGTTAATGGTATCTCCGATGAAAAAAACATACTCTTTTCAACATCATCCTTGAAACTCTAGCCAGAGCAATTAGACAGACAAAAGACAAAAAAAATTAAAGGCATACCGAATAGGAAAAGAAGAACTCAAATTATCACTATTTGCGGAGGACATGAGGCTGTACTTAGAGGATCCAAAAAATTCCACTGGAAAACTTCTAGAATTAATAAATGAATTCAGCAAAGTAGCAGGATATGAAATTAATACCCATAAATCAAATGCATTTCTATGATCAGTGATGAACACTCTTAAAGAGAAATTAGGAAAACTACCCCATTCACAATAGCTTAAAAAAAATACTTGTGAATCAATCTAACAAAAGAGGTGAAAGAACTATACAACAAAAACTATGGAACACTAAAGAAAGAAATTGGAAAAAAAAAAGGTTCTAAATATTGATACAGCAAGACAGTATTTTCTGTATTCACTACTGAACAAATATTCATATATTGTTTTATTTCAATTGTTATTAACTTTTTTCTCATGTTTAAAACTTCATTCCATTTGGAATTTTGTGCATGTATGCTATGAGGCTTGGATAGGTGCTTTTTTTTCAATATTGAAAGTCAATCGTACCTGTACTATTTATTAAACAATGCTTCCTTTCCCCCATTAATTTATAAAAGCATTATTTATCACAAACCAAGTTGCCATGGTGTGTAGGAATGTACATTTGAACATTTTATTCTCGGTCATTGAGCTATTTGTTTTTCCTAGCCTGGTGCCACACTAAATTGCTGTGGATTTGTAATCAAATCTTGTCTCTGGGAAATGGCTCTCCACTTGCCTTTTTTTTTTTTTTTTTTTTTTTTTCCAATAATTTTTTAGTTGTAGATGGACACAATACCTTAATTTTATTTATTTACTCTTATGTGGTGCTGAGGATCGAACCCAGTGCCTCATGCGTGCGAGGCAAGGCGTCTGCCACTGAGCCACAATCCCAGCCCTCCACTTGCCTTTTTTGTTTATTTTTGTTTGCTATTAAGAACTTTTCACTTTCAGGATTGGTTCTCCTGCAGCCCTACAGAGGGATGGTCTACATCCAAGCTCCAGACCTAAAGTGCCATGGATATGGTCCCCAGCTTGAAAGAGAACCCACATCCTGGCCCCTGGCAACTGGTCCACGTCAAGCTGCAATCCCAGGCTATTTCCCGGCTCTGTTCTCTAGCATGAAGCTTGTCCTCACTTTCCAACTTCTCAGTGTGTTCTTAGGAATGGCTTCCCTTGACAACTGGTTCATGTTTGCAACTAACTCCTAGACCACAAAGTTTCAGCCTCCCCTTGCTGCTCCTTAGGACCCTCGGCCGTAATGCTTTGTTTTCTCTCAGTTTCTGTTCACGAAAGTTCTCTTTCCTATTTATGAGCACAGCTGTAGAGTTTTATCATGCTTTTATGATTTTATCTGTGATTTCTTTGTATATTAGGAACATGGGAGAATTTTCCTTCAAGCATTTAATCTACCATTGCAAATTACAGAAGTGTATTTATTAGTATGGGGAGATATTATGATATAGGAAAAGAAGAAAAGAAATTACCAAACAAAACAAAAGATTACTCCATTTGAGCAAAATATATGCACATACACATATGTAGGCTAAATTCAGTTTTTTCAGGCTGATTGGAGCAGAGGTAGGTTTAGATTACATCTGATGACATACAAGAGTTACAGGAGGAGGACAAAGAGGAAACAGTTTGAATGTGGTGCCTGCAGTCCTTACAAAACCACAGATATCTCATCACTGTTCAGAACACAGCCGTGGCTCTGTGCTCCAATCTGGCAAACAGGGAACAGATGGTCATGTGATGACTTGTGTTGTCACAGCCTCAGAGAGCTCTGCTTTAAGCTCTGCTTTACCCTTTCTTTTCACAAGACATGGTTCCTTTCCATCTCTCCTTCATTTTTGCAGCTGCCAGCTACACAGCTACTGTCTCCCCGTGTCTCCTCTCTAACTAACTCTGTTTCAGCTTACTCACCACTGTTATGGCCTCTGGTTTCTGTCCACTGCTTTCTCTGTGCATTTCTCTATTCTTCACATCTATCTGCTCTTCTCCTGTTCTGGCTCCAAAAAAAAAAAAAAAAAAAAAAGAATCTAAATCCTTTGGTTATTATACTATTTGGTACATGGCACCCTCTATGGTCAGAGTTCTCACACCCAATCATCTGAGAGACCTTTGGTTCCTTGGTGTCTGGTCTGTATATATATTTGCCTTTTGGGAGAGTCACAGATGCCTGGTTCCCGGAGCTATGGCCAGGGTTGCAGAAACATAATCCAAAGCTTGACAATTCGTGTTGTCTGCAACCACATGACTCTGGGAGAACTAGCAGGTATTGTAAGCACTTGGAGTGCAACAACATACATTAATCCACTTTGTCCCAAGATCCCAGATATGGAACACATATACAAAAATTTTAATTAGTATATAGTATGTTTATATAATATATAATTATACACTACTACTAATAAGAACATAATTATAATACTAACTAACATAATATATAAGCTATAGATTATGATTTTCTCCCTATTTTAACAAACCTGTATCAGTTTCATTCAAATATTCAGTTAAAAAATAGGAACTTAATGGGTTAAGGCAATAGAAGTGGTAAGTGTAGGTGGGTAAAATTTTAACTTTTTCCTTTGTTTCCCTTGCTTATCTTCTTTTTCTATGATAAGAATAAAGAGAATACTTTCTCAAATAAAATTTTAATGCTTTCCCTAGTTAAATATATGTTGTTTATATTTCTTTAAGCCTTATCTTAAATTGTGCATTCTATTTATATGGTGTTCTCTGGCATAACAACTTGATTAATGGACTTAAAAATTAGAGATGTTAGAGACTGTTTTTCTCTGATAGACTGGAGTTCAAAAATACACCAAAGTTTGTGTCCATTAACTCTTTGTATGGAAAGTCAGGGTATTTAAACTTCAAAGCATCCTGGTAGATTATCCACCTGGAAGGGACTACCTAAGTGAAAATAAACCAAAGGTTTATCTTCAAATTCAAATTGATAAAAATGACAATAATGATCACATCTACTTTATAAAACTTGGAATACTGTGATTATAATAATATTGACACTATCTTATATTTGCATATAATAAAAAGTAGAATTTTATACACTTCCTCTAACTTGCTTTCTACAGCAATCTTGTAAAGCAGACAAATGGTTATTATCCATTTTAGAGTTGCAAAACTGACAGAGAGACTAAGGAAATTTGTGAGGTAGAAATAAGATACAGAAATGATGGATCTTGGTTCATTGCTTTTTTCAGGAATTAAACCCAGGAATAAAATGTGAATTATTTGCATATGGGAACACCATTATAACCCTCTTCAGTTACTTCATTTATGTGACATACATGTCACTTGACATAGAATTGCATCCCCATATATTAATTAAATTAAATTAAATCCAGAAAACATCTGTCTTCTTTCCTTATACCAGTTGTACTGTTGGAGGTCACCTGTCCTGACAGTTTTACATTCTTTCGTGACACTTGGTTTTGCTTCTTGATGCACATCTGGGACAATAGCAGCATTTACCTAAACCAAACATGCTTGACATACCCAAATTTCTACCAGCTGGAGAGAGAAGCAACATGTCACATAAAAGACCTTTAAAGTATTGGAGTTAAGGTCACTATATTTCTCATGTCAAAATTTCAAAGATCCTCAAGGTTATGCCTTTAGTGAGCATAAAACATCATAAATCAATATCATTTGTATTTGTAAATAACAGAAAATTGTATTACAATAACTTAGTCAAATAGAGCTTATTTTTTTCCCCCACATTTCAGAAAGTCCTGGGTTAGGCAGGCAGGCTTAGACAGTTTCTGGAAAATAACATTGAGGAAACAGGTGATTTTTTTTTCCGGTGACTTATAAATCATTCTGTTCTACTTACTGGTCACAAAATGGTTACTACATTTTCAGGCATCATGTCCACATTCAAGGAGAAAGGAAAACCCTCGTGTGTCCCCCTTCCTTGTTTCTTTTCAGATAAAGAGAAGCTTTCCTAGAAATTCTTGCAGAAGGTTTCTCCTTGGGCCTCAAAATCTTGTTGGCTGGAAATGGTTACTATGGCAACTTTCTTCCACATGAGAGGCTGGAAAATAGGCAAACAAGTGAATAAACATGTTATAACTAAATGGTGGATAGGTCATAATCCATCCCTAAAGCTGGACATGTCTCACTTCACTCTAGTTATGGTAACGGAGTGGGCTACACATGGGTCAAGCCTTATGTGGTGATGCCAATGGACACTGAAGTCCAAAGACAATGAGGAAATGAGGCCAGGTATTTTTAAAAAAGGGGGAGAAGAAACTTCCATCTGTACTACCAGCCCCACTCCCAAATATGGGATGAACAGACTGCCTTGCCTATGTTTGAACTGAGTGGAATAAGAGAGATTTCTATTTGGTCAATAATCACCAAATGTATATGTTCATGTTTTAAAAATTAATTTCATTGCCCAAGAAAAGCTTTAGAACCCTGTCATCTCACAAGGCACAGAGGGTTGGAAATGGACCTGTTTCAGAGGGGTACAAATGATACTTCCAGCCAGCATCATGCTACCAAGAGGCTTGGGATGATTCAAATTACTACAATCTCTAGGAGTCAGTTTCATTATCCTTATTGACAATTAGCTTTAATGGCAAAATAAAATAATTAGGCAATAGTAAGTCTGGAGCCTAGAGCTTTTCTGTGATAAAAGAAATTCCATGGTGGGCAGGCAAGTATACCAAGTTTGGGTCTTTTCTTAGGCACTGAAGTGGTATGGAGATAAGTTTATGTTGAGAAGCCAGGGAAAATGCAGTCACTGGATTCATTAGTGGAATTAACGTTCCATGTGGCCTTCAAGCTATTGCTTTACAGATTATCTGAGATAATAGAAAATGTGCTACCATAATGAATGGTATTTTAGTAACTTCTTTGCCATCAGGCACCACAAAGACCACTAGTATTTAATACACTCCCACTCTGTGTGTGTGTGTGCACCACGTGCACCCGGGTCTACTCCTTGAAAGGCATTTTGCCAGTGGCCTGCCTATATTTAACATCGTCCCCTGTTCATTTTTGTCAAAGTGAACAGAACCATAATTTGTTTCTCAGTCACTGTCTTGACTACAGGGAACACTGAAACTAGGGATGATTTTAGCGTTTCTTAATGGAGATGTGTTTATGATCTTGTTCAGAATACATTCTTGTGGTGAGAAACTGACCCCATGCTGTGTGGCATTTATCATCCCTGTTTCCTAGGCTCTAACTACCCATAGCAACCCTCAATCATTTGATTGACCCCACACTCTCTGACACATTCTCAAATTTCCCCTAAGGCACAGTCAAGGCAAGACCCAATGAATATCTTAAATTTACAGATGTCCAAAGTGTCCTGGATCATGCAATCCTCAATGGTGGAGTGAAGGAGCCCTAATTAGGAAGGGCTGTTGTAGCTAGCTGGAAGCCATAAGTTCCACCTGATATGTATGTGATGCACCTGTAGGCACCCGCAAACCTGAAGGTATATAACCGGGTGAAAGCGGTCCGAGTTAGGAGAACGAATTCATTCGGTCAGTCGGGCAGTCACTCGGTCGGTCAGAAGAATCAGAGCGGCCAGAACGTAGGCAGAGTGGTTACAGAAGAGAAACCAGATAGAAGAAGTAATGACTGGTCAGAGTTAGGCCGAGGCTCCCAAGGAAGACAGAAGACAGAAGAAAGAAGAAGGAAGAAAGAAGAGAGAAGAAAGAAGCTCTAGTCTTTCTCTAAGCTAAGCTCTATCTTTCTTTCTCTCTAAGACTCTAAGCTAAGAAATCAAACTTTCTTTCCCTCTCTAAGCTCTAAGAAAAAGCTCGCTTTAAGCTAAGCTCTATCTTTCTTCTCTCTAAACTTTAAGAAGACTTTTAATCCCTCTCTCTAAGCTCTAAGAAAGTAGAAGTAAAAGTAGTAAAAGCTTTACTCTGCCTCCGAGTTTTTCTCCCGTGGCGCCGTGGCTGGCCATGACAGGCAGCTTACAGTGGAGGTAGAGAACTTCCACCCAGCTAGTGCCCCCTGAGTCGGGGGAGCTTCCCATGACAACAGGTTTTGTCTGCCATCTAATGAAAAGTTAATAATATCCTCCCTTGTGCATAATAGCTATTTAAACAATATTTGCTAAACAACTAAAAATCCAATTCAATTAAATCCAAAGTTATGTATTAGCAGGCAGTCATCTATGACAAATGTCACCTTTAATAAACAAATGAGGAAAAGTATTTTGCATGTAGGCTCCAGCCTAAGATAATTATCAGAAGGTCCTTTATTGAATTCACATAAGACAAAGGGCAAGGGTGTTGTGGATGAAGATTTTTGGGGTCAGGACAAAGCCAGAGTCATTTCATAAACAAGGCATCCGAGGTCCAAAAAAGCATTTTGTGCAACATTATGCTTATAAATCCTGAAAGACAGACTCACAAATATTTTTGGTAATACTTTCATATTTCCTTTTACCAAATAAACTTTTATTTGGTAGCATTTCACTCCTATGGTCTAGTCTTCTATCTTTATCAACAGAACAAGGGTCCTGCACTAAATAGAAAGGAACACAGAAAGGGAAAGCCTCTTCACCAAAAAGATGATTTCCTTGACGATGTGAAAGGCATTTCTTTGACAGGAGACTTAGAAGGTATCAATATCCTTCTTTTTACCCTCTTTGCTAGTCTCTAATGTACACATTTTATTCATCACTTAGGCATTCCACAAAATTGCTGAGTGCCCACAGTGTGACAGACTTAGAATACAGACTTGTTCAGATGTGAAATGCAGCTGTGAAAGATACATACAACTTGCAGAAGTGTGTAGAATGATACGTGGCTTTGGAAAAGCAAGTTAAAAATCATAAGACGGCCACTTATAACTCTTTAACTTGATGATGACATTTTATCTCTGAGCCTAGTTTTCTCACTTCTAAAAGCGATAGAAATACATACTAGGGTTAAGATAGGAATTAAATACATATTGTGAAAATTCCCAGCACAATGCATGACACATAAATGGAAGTGTCCTATTTACTTTTGCATCTGAAAGCCCTGGGCTCCAGTGAGACCTTTGCTGTGCCTTGAGCTAAGACTCTGATGAGGCCACCGTCACCTCAGCCTTTCCTCATCTGTAAAGTGAGGGTGACATCTGCTTGGCTGACAGGTATCATGGGTATTCATAGGGGTATTATGAAGTCTGAGTAACTGGACAGAAAAACAACAATAACAACAAAAGAGATTCACATGGATCTCAATCCAATTGTATATACTTCATTTCAATTTTAAGTATACATACACAATAAATATGCTTAACTTGTTTTCATTTCATAGCATTGGGTTCCGATGTTTGCATTATTTTCTAAAAAAGAATGCATACCACAGTTTTGCTAAAATGATCATATTCTCACTAATGACATTTATAGCTCTGTAATCTCTGATCATACATAGAAAGGTTCCTTTCTTGTTATTTTACAATAAGCCCTGACCTGAAACAAACATATCTCAATCTAATTTTAACATCCTGTGATGCCCTAGGCATGGAGGCACATGCCTATAATCCCAGCAGCTTGGGAGGAGGCTGAGGCAGGAACATTGCAAGTTTAAAGCCAGCCTCAGCAATTTAGCAAGGCTGTAAGCAACCTAGTGAGACCCTGTCTCACAATAAAACATTTAAAAGGCTGGGGTTATGGCTCAGTGGTTTAACTACCCTGGGTTCAATCCCCAAAATAAATAGATAGATAGATAGATAGATAGATAGATAGATAGATAGATAAAATTAAAAGATCCTATGATGCCACTGTAATACAAATGATTGTCCTGCAGTAAATGTAAACATGACTGGGGACTATGTCAAATTAGATAGCCCCAAAACTTCACAGTGTGGCCTGCATGCCAATCCCAGCCTGTCCATTGGCCAACTGTGGAAACTTAGAATCATTTCTCAGATATCTGTCTTACAAGGTTAGCATGAAGATCACATCAGACACTGTGTGTGAAACTCATGGTAAGTGCTTGGTAAAGGTCTGTTCCCATTTTCAGTAGTAGGTTTGACTGTTAGAATAATGAAGACCTTTTCTTCCTTCTTATTCTGGCTCACTTCTACTCTTTTCCCTGAAATTAGCCCTGGGATCCCTTCTCTAGACAGCTCTTGACCACTAGTAACCCACCCGCTGACTCCCACTTGGGCTGCACATCTCTTCTTGTACTCTTCTGTAGCTGCTGTGTTTTTTCTCTATGCCTCTGCCACTAGACTAGAAGAGAGTAGAAAGCCAGTCCAGGGAATGGCTCTCACCCTTACACTCCAGCTCCTAATGTGTGGTAGGTGCTAAGCATATACTTGGTAACTGAAAGCCAAATGACATAACGACACCTATAAAGTTCTAGAAAGTCATGCCTCGAAAGTGTCATAACAAATTGCCTTCCCCACCTTCGTTCCAGCCACAGAGCACAGCCATCTGGTCACTGAAGCAGAGAACTTTGAACTTCTTTAGTAATGATGTGAGTGGTACCAAAAAGCAAATCAAAAGAACCTCTAAGAGGTTGTTTCCCTCTTTTTTTTTTTTTTTTTTTTTCAAACTGGGGATTGAACCCAGTGGCACTTTACCACTGAGCCACATCCCTAGTCCTTTTTATTTTTTTTCTTTTGAGACAGGGTCTTGCTAAGTTGCTTGGGGCCTCACTAAGTTGCTGAGGCTGCCCTTGAACTTGCGATCCTCCTGTCTTAGCCTCCCGAGTCACTAGGATTATAGGCATGTGCCATGGTTCCCTCTAACTCCGTGTCTAAACTCAGATATTGTAGCCAGACATGATCATTCCTTCAGGACAAACGAGATTTTTTTTGTTTTGTTACTTACTCCCCCCCTTTTTTAGCACTGTATGAGGCTATTCCTCCCCAAAATGAATATGGGGGTTAAAAGTAATGATATAGTATATTTAAGATCATTATTCATTTAAGATCCTCATGGAAGTGGCACTTGAACTAGAACTAACTCTGCCTAAATCTGTCGTCCCTTTGGCTATTTATTTCTTCCACTGCTGCTTGGTTTCCTCTCTGGTCAGGGCAGCCAGATAGGCCAGTCGGTTGTCTCATGAAATGAGCAATGAGGGAAAAGGGAAGAAAAGGTATCTATTACTAACTAATTCTGCCTGCCTTTATGTATTTTACATAGATTATTTCATTTAATCCTCTCAAAAGCCGGTGAGGAAATTAAGCAGTTCATTACCATAATTTTTACAGATGTATGCCCAAAGATTCAGAGGTAGTAGATAACTTGCCACAAACTATAAGAACCTCTCAATGCCATATGGGCTTCTCACACAAGGAAGTTTCTTCAATAGAAGTCACCAAGTCGCACGGAGCACATGGATGGGTTCATTCATTTATTCATAGCCTTTGAAGTCAACCAAGGGATTGAGTCCTAGCAACTGAAAACACTGAGTAAATATGCAATCTGTGTGTGAGCTACCCCATCTTTTTAAGGTTCAGTTTTCTTATTTGAAAATGAAGTCATCAAAATGACTGACTCAAAGGATTATACTGAAGATAAGTGAGATAATGCACATAAAATGTTCAACACAGAGTAACTATGCTGGGTATGATTAAAACTACAAAGAAACAGTTCCAATTCAGCAGCAGAGCTAGTATCAACCTCAGTCCCCTAGGAAACAGTGGGCTATATCAATAGTGACATGAACTATGTGCTATGGAAGTATTAATGAGGATCAATGGATTCTGCCTTAGAGAGCAGAGAAGACTTCCTAGGGGTGGTGATTTGTGATCTGAGCCTTACAGGATCTATTACATATCCCTAGTTTGGGCACAGAGAGCAGGGAAGAGGGAAAGGGAGTGCATAGGGTTGAATTGTAGGAATGGGGAATTCAGTAAACAAAGCTTGAGATATAGCAGTATATAGTCGGATAGGAATAAATTAGAGGTACATAAATGGGAAGGGCAGGAGTTCCAGCTGGACTGTAGGTGAGAGTCAGAATGTGAGCAATCTAGAAGAACAGGCTCCAGGGTTTGGGCTTCATTCACAGGCGGTGGGGAGTCATGAGAACATCCTAAGCAGGAGAGCCAAATGTCCTCATTTGCATATTGGAAAGAGAATCAAGAAGGCCATCTGGACCATGGATTAGAAGGGAGAGAGCTGGAGGCAGGAAGATTATAATGACACTCCAGAACATGAAGGATGAATGAACGTGGAAAGGCAGTGGAGAATACAGCTACCATCCAACAGGATGGATTTCAAGCGTCAATGATGCAGACCTGTTCCTCATTTCTCTAGGACAATGCTGTTCAGCTTTCCATCCTTGTTCAGAATAAAAAGTCATATAAGTTTAAGGTTGTACTTAAGAACTTGAGAGGTGGAAGAACTGTAAATATGAGAGATGAACCAAAAATAAAAATAGCTTTTGCTTTGGGTAGTAATGTAACGTTACCTGTCTGGATGGCCTCCCAGCTTACTCCAAAAATAACTCTTTTTTTTTTTTTTTTGTTTTTTTTTTTTTTTTTTTTTTTTTTTTTTAATTTTTTTATTATTTATTTACTTATTCATCATGCACAAGTATAGTATCTTTTTACATACAACTGCTTGTATACAAAGTATATAAGGCAACTCTAATAGCTATTTATATTTCAAAATCTTATAAGAGTTATTTTTGTACCATTGTGAATGGTACAAAAATAACTCTTATAAGATTTTGAAATATAAATAGCTATTAGAGTTGCCACTCAGGAAATGATTGGTGAATGTCATAGTCCCATTTCCCCATAATTTTACATTCCATCGTTCTTCTAGGAAGGTAAATTGATCAAAATCTAAGCATTAGAAAAGAAAATACTGGATGAAAGGTTTTCCTTCAAAAGTTAGTTTACCAATTTTGCCCACAAAATTGCCCCAGCACTAGGGACAGTCAAAATCTCCAAGACACTTCATGTTGAAGTAAACATCTACATCTTAAAGGTAAAATACAATTTTATTTCAGATTTTTATTAGAAACTGAGAGACAGAAGGCTAAATGCACAGAAACATAAAAAAGGCTTTGAGGGCTGGGATTGTGGCTCAGCGGTAGAGCGCTCGCCTAGCACGTGCGCGGCCCGGGTTCGATTCTCAGCACCACATACAAATAAAAACGCATTGTGTACAACTAAAAGCAAATAAATAAATTTTAACAAAAAAAAAAAAGGCTTTGAAATGAAATTTTTAGTGCAAGACTGGTTAAGAGCTGAGAGGAAAAGATGTGAATATCTAATAAATAAACATTCAAAAGGCATCTTGGGATATTTTAAAACATAGTTATAGGGCATTAAGCTGACCATGTAGAAAAAACAAAAATCCGGATTCCTACATGTTCATTAATCCGAAATAGACTCCAGATGGAAAATAAAAATACCAAAACAAAAAAAAAATTAATGTTCTTATTTTCTAAAAAACAGTTATGATTTTGAAATAGGAAAGGTATTCCTTAATATAAAATATACCCAAAGCCATAAAGAAAAAGATTGGTAAATTTGATAATGTAAAAAGTTAAAACTTCTATAAATGAATGTTGATATATGTAACATAAATATGAATAAAGTTAAAACATAAAAAGTAGTCTGGGAAAAAAAAATATTTGCAATACACATGATCTCCTCTCACCTTGCTTTCACTTCCATCAACAGGAGTTAAAATCTATCCTAAACCCAGTTCTTGCCAAAGCTCCCTCTTTTACCATCCACCTTTCCCCATTGCCCTTCACCCCACCCTGACTGGCCTTGACCTCATTGTGTCTTGAGACCATCAGTGCTGATCCCCATCTTGACTTTTATTCCTATGCATATCAATCACCAAATGAAACCCAGGATTCCTCCTTCATTATTGGACATGTGCTCCCATTTGGTCCATACATCTCATTTTGGGCCCCACCTCTCACCCATCCCAAATTCCTAAAACCATCCCACTGTGTTGTCAGTCAAAAACAGGTCTCCTATATGCTTAACTTCTCGAATGTTCCTGCCAATTGTTTTTGTGTGTATCTAAATTTTATTGTGGCCAGGAGTGATAGCACATGCCCATAATCCCAGCCACTCAGGAGGCTGAGACAGGAGGATCATTGGTTGTGAGCCAACCTGGGTAACTTAATGAGACCCTGTCTCAAAATAAAACTAAAAAGGGCTGGGGATATAGCTCAGAGGCAGAATGCTCCCACTATCATAAATAAACACATAAATATATTAGTAAATAAATAGTTGTTTTTTATTAAATTTATTTTAACTGGTACATAAAAATATTAAATTATGTATATATAAGGGGTAATTTATGGTATTTCAACATACATATATTGTGAAATGTTTAAATCAAGCTAAAATCTGTTTCTTCAAACATTTATCATTGCTTTATGATAAGGACTTTCAAATTTTTTCTTATAGCTTTTTGAAATGTATCCTTCATCAGTGCTATCTATAATCACCCTGCTGTACTCTAACTGTAACTTAGCACCCACCCTTCAATTCTCCCCATCCTTCTCCTAACCCTACTCTCCCCAGCCTCTGGCAACCACCATTTTACTCTCACCTTCGTATGAGATCACTGCTTTTAACTTCCATACGTAAGTGAGATCATGTGGGGCTTGTTTGTCTGTGCCAGGCTTATTTCACTTAACCAATATCTCCATTTCCATCCACGTTATCAAAAATGACAGGATTCCAAGACAGTAGAATAAATTGGACATAACTTTCCTATGTTCATATACGAATACATGACCAGTGTAACTCCACATCATGTACAACCACAAGTATGGGAAGTTACACTCCATGTATGTATAATATGTCAAGATACATTATACTGTCATGTATAACTAAAAAGAACAAATAAAAATAAAATTCTTTTTTTTTTTTTTAAAAAAAAAGGCCGGAATTCCATTCCTACTATGGCTAAAGAGTATTCTATTGTGTACATGTTACCATGTTTTCTTCATCTGTTCATTGGTGATGGACACTTCAGTTGTTCAAATTTCTTGGCTACTGTGAAAAGCGCTACTATGAACGTGAGTGAGACCCCTCACCATGCTGTTCCAACTGCAGCCCCGCTCTGTCAGAGGACACTGCTTCTCCACAGCCCAGAAAGCTATACAAGAAGCTGTTAATAGTTAATAATTACTGTTTCTGGGAGATAGATCCAAAGTTTTGAGGACAGTTAGCTCTTTATTTGTCTGTTTTCTTCCTTCCTTATGTTTTTTTGTTTTGGTTTGTTTTGTTTTGTTTTGTTTTTTTGGTTTTGTTTTTTTTTTTTTTTTTTTTTTGTGTGTGTGTGTGTGTGTGTGTGTGTGTATGTGTGTTTTGGTTTTGCTGTTCTGTGTATTGGGCACAGGGATTATGCATTCTAAGCAAATGCTCTTACATTGAGCTGCACACCAGCCCTATTTTATTCTGTTCTGTAGTGTTCTCTTTTCATGAACATATAGGGCTATGTTTTCAACACAGACAGAAGTACCTTCAAGGGCAATGGTCAAGCTCTTCTTCCTTCTATAATTTCAATATTCTGTATGTAATTATATGAACACACACACTTGTACATCACATTTCTATAATACATAGAGTTAAAGCAATTTCATATGAGTTAATGGATCCAGGTTTTTTTGTTGTTGTTGTTGTTTAAAAGCTCTGTTTTCAGAAGGCAAAAACAACCTGTCAGGAAAGTTGATGAAGTGCTCTCTACCTCCTACATACAAATACATAAATTCAATAATGGAAAAAATCATCCAGCCATTTGTTTGGCATTTTGAAGACAAAGCAACCAATCAATAAACCACTTCTCAGCTCTGCGTATAAGTATGTATGTTGTTGTTCTCCTCCTTCTTTAGACGAGAACTATGTTTTATGATTCAGGTAGTGAATTCTACTTAAAACTGCTATGTACCCCGTTGTTGTCTAGCACCCGGTGAGGTCATATAAGAAAACAAAACTAAGCTCCTTTCTCAAAAAGCTCAAGTTCTGAAAAGGTGGGAAGAGTGATATAAAGAAAAAAGAAAATTATCAGGAAAGATTTAATGCAAAAATGAAGTCTTGAGAAGCCACAGCAGAAATCAAGCCACAACACCAATGATCAATTTTTTTTAGTTGTAGGTAGACACATACCTTTATTTTATTTATTTTTATTTTAAGAAGGTTGAACACAGTGCCTCACACATGCTAGGCAAGTGCTCTACCACTGAGCTACACCTCCAGCCCTGACCATTTTTTTCCCCTAAGAGTTGGCTATTCTTCTCATAGTCCATGTATTTCAAAAATCATTACAAATCAGAAATGCTCCTATTAAAATGGACCCTTGGGGCAAGGCTTCTTATAACCAATTTCAATTCAAATTGACAGCAAAATATACAAAGAGAGGGAAATAGCCAACACCGTTTCCAACACTGCTTTATAAACATAATTAACTTTTATGTATTCAGATACAGAAAGATACTGTATAATGGAAAACTGACTATTTGGGGATGTTGCTAAAGATGCAAGCATTTCAGGAGATTCCCTCCCTTCGTCTCACCCTTCCTGAATTATTATGCCCATTACCAACCCCATGTCTAAATCAGAAAATTACTGAAATGCAAATTGAACAGAGCAATTTATCTGTGACTGAAAATATCTCAGAGTTAATAGAGCTCCACTGATGAGATCTAAACAAGATCAGGGAATAGCGGTGTCTAATTTACAATGGTATTATTTAGCAACATAAATTTAACCACAAGCAATGTATATCCTCAAAGTCATAAATAAATGCCAGTGGAAAATGGAGAAACAATGAGGAGCTACATGGAGAAAGCTTTGTTAAAAGAGCAAACGACCACAAGAGCAACACATTAATGCTGAATGTACACAGGCAAAATTCAAATGGGTGAAAGTACTTAAGCCAGGGAATTAAAAATCATGCTTCAATTTCTTTCCCCACTCCAAGTTTACAAATGAGCAAATCAACTTACTTTATGATTTAAGGTCTCTTGAAAGATGTCCACACAAAATAATTTCTCTGTCAATCTGCTGTGGTACCAAAATTCTCACCATGAAAAATTTACAAATTTAAAAGACTTTTGGTTTCCAAGAGCTCCATATTAAAATGAGTAAATTCCAGAGAAGAATGACTCTTCATCAGGTAAGGTACCATGGAAAATTATGCATCTTAAACTATGGAAATTCATAGACAAAAGAGACTTTAGTAATGTTATCATCCAAGCTAACAGATGAGTAAACAGACCCAAAGATGTTTTCCAAGAACTAATCATTGTCCAAATTGAGACTAAAACTCAAATGTTCTAATCTTGAAATCCTACTGCTTTTCTCCATGTAATGCCTCAATTATTTCCAATTCCTTACAATAGTGAGACATGGGATAAATATCCGGGGCAGAAAACAGGAATTGTACAAATGTGTCCACAGAAGGGAAAAAAAGAACTCACAATAAAGTAACTTTGCAATTTTGTGTAGTTAGGCTCTATTAAAAGTAATTGAGCCAGGTGGACTGGCGCACACCTGTAATCCCAGAGGCTCAGGAGGCTGAGACAGGAGGATCGCGAGTTCAAAGCCAGCCTCACCAAAAGAGAGGTGCTAAGCAATTCAGTGAGACCCTGTCTCTAAATAAAATACTAGGGCTGGGGATGTGGCTCAGTGGTTGAATGCCCCTGAGTTCAATCCCCGGTACCCCCCAAAAAAAGTAATTGAGGTTTTTTTTGTTGTTGTTGTTTTGCTTTTCCATCAAAGAGTTGGCCAAAGTAGGCTAGAATTAAAGGCAGGCATTGAAAGTGTGATTTAAGACACCAGGTATGATTTTTAAATTATGTTATTTGTTGTAGGTGATTTTAGGCAAAATTTCCTATGGGGTAAGATGCCAAGATTAGCAATATTTATTGTCCTCCTGGCCAAAATTGCTATTATTCAATGAGTCTTCTCACCACTAGTGGGGTCAGGTTATTGTACAAGGTGAGGTGGGCACTTTGACAATTTTCCAGGAACAACCCTGAACCTCACTACATTAGCACATCACAGAGGATCCTTTGCACTGCTGTGAAAGTCTACTCGATTTGGAATGTCTGGTGAACTAAGAACTTCTCTTAAAAAGACCAATAGCACCACATAAAAATAAAAGCATTGTGTACAACTAAAGCAAATAAATAAATATTTTTTAAAAAGATGTTTAAAAAAAAGAACATAGAGATGGCAATGAGATTTGGGAAACACAAGAGCTGAGCTGGTTCTTCCTCAAGGATCTTCCTTAACAACAAAGCCTAGAAAGAGGATTTCTACTAAGAACCACCCAATCACTATTACGGCAGAGCAGGTCAAAAGACCTGATGCTTACATCATTTTAGAAGAACCAGAAAGGAAAGGCATCTTTCTACTTCCTCATTCCATCTTTACTTACCTCTAGTGGTAGTTAAACTTTGGGTTACCTAGTACACATATCAGAGAGACTACTACTGCAGAGCCAGCAAAGAAAATGGGAAAAATTTTGAGAGCTGAAAAATATAGGTAATGTAGATTTCAAAGGAGCCAAAGAGAGAGGATCTTGAATGCTTCAACACAAAGGAACAGCAGGTGGGTGGTGCATGCCTGCCTGTATTCCCAGTGAACGGGGAGGCTGAGGCAGGAGGAACACAAGTTTGAGACCAGCCTCAGCAACTTAGTGAGAACCTGTCTCAAACTAAAAAAAAATTTTAAAGTGGGGAGAGGTGGGCTGGGGATGTAACTCACTGGTAAAGTGTGCCCTGGGTTCAATCCCCAGTACTAAAAATTTTTTTAAAAAATATTTAAATCAACCCAAAGAAACAATAAATGTTGGAGGTGATATGTATGCTAATTACTCTGATCTGATCTTTATGCAAGTTATATATGTGTATCAAAACATCACATTACACCCCATAGATTTGTGCAATGATAATGTGTCTATTAAAAATAAAATAAGGGCTGGAGATGTGGCTCAGTGGCAGAGCACTTATCAAGTATGGGACAGGTTCTGGATTTGATTGCCAGCTCCGCAAAAAAATTAAAAATAATCAAAAATAAAATTAAAAATGAGAGTGATCTTTATTTGAGAAAAACTGAATGCTGTTAGATAGCTTTACACTTATTTTTACAGCGGAGTAGTATTTTCATTTTAAATTCATATGACCCAGGAGCTCTATAATCTTTTTAGAGCTCAATGTTACTAAAGTTTTTTTTGTTTGTTTGTTTTGTTTTGTTTTTTAACTCAGAACTGCTCAGAATGACATAGTGTCTTTATGCTTTGCTACATTCTTTATCCCCCACCCTCAAACTCTGGTCTAAAAACAACAGCAATAATCGACAATCACATGGGCATAGTGTTCAAAAATAAATCAATGCATACATATGTATCTGTGGGCCAGAAACAGGAGATCTCAGAATAGTGAAAGAGAGAAGCAATGGAACAGCTGGGATCAGTGGGGGTCAGGAAACTAGCAGCGGGACTCTTGAAAAGATGCTGCCTATTTTGCCTGGAGCCATGGCTTCCTGGCAACTCAGGGCCCTGGGACAGGGGAGAACAAACCAGTTCTCAACTGGAAACTGAATTAAAAGTTTTCCCGTTTGCTCAGTGAATGAATCTGCAATAGCTACCACCATATGTCAGTGGGCCCAAAATTACATTTTAATACGATCTAGTTTTTGAGACAGAGAATAGTGAAAACCTTGAGTCCAATCAACGAAAATCACCTTGGACAAAACTACAGTCCTACAAAGTCAGGCTTATTGGCTCCCCTTGACTGCTTGCTGTGTGGGAGATGGCACCCTAGAGAAACTCTGAGCAAACACAGGGGGAAAATGCAATTAGCTTAAGATTGGGGGAAGAGTGCAGTTTGGGTGAAAAAATTTAAATGAAGAGGTTTGAGGGTTTGAGCCATCTTCACCATGTTCAAGTGTACAGTCCAGTAGTGTAAGTACGTTCACTTGCTTGAACAACTATCTCTGTATCACCACCATCCATTCCCAAAATTCTTTTTTATCTTGCACAACTGAAACTCCATACACATTAAATATTGATCCCAATTTCCCCATTTCCACCCCCAGCCTCTGGTAACCACCATTCTACTTTCTGTCTCTATGAGTTTGACTAATCTAAAGACAACATATAGGCAGACTCATACAGTATCAGTCCTACAGCTGCTTTCTTTCACTGAGCATAACGTCATAAATGTTCATACATGTTGAAGCAAATTTCAGAATTTGCATCTTTTTTTTAAGGCTGAATAATATTCTATTTATTCATTCGTCCTTGGTAGATACTCGGGTTGTTCACCTTTTGGCTGAGAATAAATGCGGCTGTGAATATTGATATATGAATATCTATTTGAGATCCTGCATTCAATTATTTTTGCTATATGCTCAGAAGTGTCATTTCAGGATCATAATCCTGTATTTAATATTTTCTTCTCCATAGTGGCTGCAACATTTTACATTCCCACCAACAATGTGTAAGTTTCCAATTTCCTCACATCCTTACAAACACTTATTTTACATGTTTTTAATTATAGCCACCCTACTGGGTGTGAAGTGGGAACCCAATGTGGAATGAAGAATGTTTTGATAGTCTCAACATGAAACAGGATTGTATAAAAGGGTCAACATTACGTGAGGAGTGGAAACAAGACTGTATCTTGTTTCCTAGGAATCTGCAAAGTTCGGTAATGTGAAATGTTGTGCTCAGGAATTCCTACCTGGTTTGGGAATTGAGGCTGCTTCTCTGTTGCAAAATGACTTAGATGTTCCAGGCAAAAGTGGAAAGCTTCATTCTTATTGACATAATTTCAAACTGCAAAATTTCAGACAATCTATGATTTTAGAGAACAGTTTCTGGGTAAATAAGTATAAGAAAGATCCCTTTGGGGTGGAGGTAGTTATGACACTTTAGAATAACAGAAGGTCCTCGGGAAGAATATTGGTTGCTGATAACTTTGCAGCTGGCTTTATCCATATCTGTTATTCCAGCATGATGAGTAATGGGTAAATATTTTACTTTCTTCCTCTGAGCTAATTTTTATTTTCTCAGCTTCAAAGATATGACAGAGAGAAAGTCATCTATAAAAACTTTTCTACTTAAAATGAGCCTGCAAAACAAATTCCAAATTACATAAATATAAAGCAAAGATAGCTACCTGGCTGTGGCCACAACAGCATGAGACTGACAGCAAATGTGATATTGCTTTAACACTAACCAGCGGGCTGGCTTGGCAGAATCGTTAGCCCTTCTTGGGTTTCTAATTTCGCGTTGGGTGAACAACAGGGCCACTCAATAAGCTTGTTATTGGACAATTCAGAGGCCTTAATCCTCAAGACACCCTTCTGTTAGTATTACTGTTATTTATTCATTCTCTGAACAAAACATCTGGATGGAGAAATTGCTAGTCCTGCAAGTAAAGGCATCCATTCTTTTTCCCGTGTTAAGTGAGACTCTCAGAACACCTTTCTGATCACCCTTTACAATGAAATCTTAGCAGAGTCTGGGCAGGACCCACTTCTAGTGCCCTTGTTCCCTCTTCTGCTCTTCTGATAGGTTATTTCACCCAGTTACACTTTATTTTCATGAGTAAAGAGTTGGCTGGGTTCTCTAAATATTTCAGCCTTTCTCCTTTAAGTAGAAGGACTAGCTAGTGAGCCTGTGAGCCTGAAATGCCAACTGTGCAATTTACATCCATCACTACATAATTAGCAATTAGCTGAGCACAACAAAGGGAGATCCTGCTATGAATACCTCTCCACACAATCCAGACGGGAAGATCATGTTTATTTCTTCTTCGCAAAGTGCAAATTGGGAACCATCCAAGTATTTAGCAGGAACACAGTACAACATTTAAGTGAACTGTTTAGAAATGACGATAGGGAGGCTTTGTGCATTATAGTCAGGCCTTCTTTGGGGACCTCCGTTTCATTGAGATCCAGTCTCCTCATCTCCTGGTCTTCTCCCCAAAGAAGCAGTTAAGATGTTTTTTTAATGAAGATGAAGCATTATTTCAGGCAGTGACTTCAAACCCCAGGCTATAGTTAGCCACTAATGAAGGGACTCTCAGGCTAAAAGATAATATCTAAGAGGGGAACTAATTGGCCTTTTTAGTTTGCTGCTTCTATGCTGAAAGCCAAGCAGGGCAGTCCCTTGCTGGCATGAAAGGAAAAGTAGACCAGTATGACCCATGCATCCTTCAGGTTTGCGATTAGAGTAATAATCACTCTGCCCCCTAATTTTCTTGCCACTGTAGGAACTATAAATGGCATTCTGTGAGACCACAAATTGCTAGGGAACACTCTGCACAGGAGGGAAATTCTCTCGTTGTGTAAATGGATCAGTTCCCACCCTAAAATTACTGGCCTCTCCCTGACAAAATGATATGGGAGCCTTGTTATTGCTTGCTGGGGTTGTATAAAATCAGACTCAGTTTACAGGAAAAAGCTTTTTATATCTTATGGTCCCTCAGAATGGGGGGTGGTGCCAATTTGGGACCAAACCAATGGGCTAAAGGAGTCATTTTCTTTTTTTAATTTTTCATATTTTCTTTAAGGTATGATTATCTTCAGAAGTGTCAAGATCCAAGAAAACAAAGCAGCTTCCCCTTAATCACCCAAAAGTCCATTTCTGAACTCTTTTCCTCATCATGATTCTAAATCTAAACTTTAAAATGCCCTCTGTTTATTCCCATTGCCCCCCCCCACACTATTCACTGTTACTAGTTGTTAAATTCTCACACCCTCTTTAGGCAATTTTTCCTTTAATATCCAGGAGAGACAAACACATCCTTCTCTGCATCCACACTGCCTTGTTCGTGCTTCTAAAGAAGCTCAGCTCACACCCCTCTAAATATTTGTCTCCCAGTTCATTTGTAGTGCCCAGAGGCCAGAAACTGTATTCCATTTAGCTTTGCATTCAGAGAACAGACCACAATGCCTGGCACATAGTCATTTCTTAATAAACGTTTATAGTTGAATGTATCTTCTAAGTCATAATTTAAAAAAAAAATTAGTTGTAGTTGGACACAATACCTTTATTTTATTTGTTTATTTTTATGTAGTGCTAAGGATTGAAGCCAAGGCCTTGCATGTGCTAGGCAAGCACTCTACCACTGAGCTACAACCCCAGCCTCTAAGTCATAATTTACCTGTCCTAAAAGACAATTTAAGCAGTTTTAAGATATGAATATTCAGAAAGAAAGAGAGAGAGAGAGAGAGAGAGAGAAAGGAAAGGAAAGGAAGAAGGATTTGCTTCATAAGACTTTGTTGTGTGTCTCTGGTCTGGGCAACCTGGGTGCTCAGAGGACTAAGATGCTACCTACCTAGGTTCAGTAAAGCTTACAGCCCAATGGGGAGACAAATCTAAAGACAGATGCTAAAATAGAGAAATAAATCAAGTGCTCTAGGAGCAACCAATTCTGTCAGGGGTGTCTGGGAAGACTCTACAGGGGAGATAACCTTTAAAAGTGGTCTTGAAATATGTGCACTATTCACCAAGTATAGGGAGGTAAAAGGCATTCTGGAGGCAAAGGAACAACTTCTAAAAATAAAAGTGGCAAGTCTATCAATGCAGGTTCAGGGTATGTTCCTGCCCTCAGCACTTGGGCCTACACTCCTTTCTCAGCCCCAGCCATGGTAGGCCTTCAAAGGAAATCTCTTCAGGACTCTATTTTAGAGTCTCATCTTTCCTGTCCTGCATGCAGGAACTGTGCATCCCAGCAGGCAGGCTTAGGAAATATCCAGAGGGTCAGTGGCTTAAGGCACCATTCTCAAAAAAGGAAAAGTCTTCCCTCAGCTATAAGTGAAGTCCAAGTGATTAATTTCTGGTTGCTTTTTTTGTAGAGCCAGGGATTCTTCTTGGCAGAGAAGGCTTCAGAGGTCACCACCTCTGTACCCACAGGACCTTCTAATCCAGCCCCCACATCCTCCCTCCTTTAGAGGTAGCTGACCCTTTGGACTTTCCAAAGACCCCTGGAGAAAAAAGTTCTAGTGCAGGAGAAAATCTCACATGGACTTGAGGATGGAACCTAAATTCCCAGTAGTGGACACCAAGGCAGTATCTTTTGACCTATTTTTCTTCCTTACTACCATTTTACAATCCATTCCTATGCCTGAGAAGACCTCCTACAAGGCCCCGAGGACTGGACTAGGTGCCAGAATGATTGTGTGGGAATAACATGTATTTTAAAGTTCTGATTAGGTTATTCTTTTAAATCAAGGCCAACATTAAATAAGTATCTGAATTCTTCCTTTTGACTACAGTCATCCTGACTTAAGTGGCCTGAGGGATTATATTAAGCTGACTTGCATCAGTGACTAAGATATGACAGTTAGCTACGCATCAACTTTAAGAGAAGTTGGTCTATGAAAGCCCTGATCCAACTCCTATATTTTCTGTCTCTTTTCCCCATTGGAGTCCCTCTTGTCAGTCCTGACGGTTTTTCAGGACTTTGCCTGGTTCTGACCTCTTTCCTGTCTAGACCAGTAGTTTTCTACACTGGATGTCAGTAAAATCATCTGGGAAGTTTGCTTTTCTTTGGTTTGGTTTGTTTTTATTACAATGCCCAGGCTCCACCCCGGGTCAAATGAATCAGAATCTTTAGGACTGGAAGCGGGGTGCTGGTATTTTTTAGAAGCTCCCAGAAAATTCCATTGTGTAGTTAAGCTTAAGAATTACAACTCTAGACATTATTTAAAAAAAAAAAATAACTTGGAAAAGCTGTAGAACCCTTTGCTCAAGTGAAGTCTTACACAGAAACCCAAGGTATAAAAGAAATTAGAAAGAAATTAGAGCAGTTTTACTTTGGTTGATGAAGTTTGAGTGTGGAAAGAAGCCATTCATCTAAACAATTGTTGTTACTCTTACCAAATAAATAAATTCCTGTTTTGCTCCCACCCAAGTTTTATCTGTGTAGTTTCACTGGAGTCCTCTGACAACGGCCCATAATACCCAAAATTAGTCCTCCGTGATCATTTTCATAGGACAGTAATTATGTGGTGGGAGTTGGAAGATCTATGCAATGGACTAACTTGGGTTAACACAATCCATAGTCTCTGTCTATGAAATGGAGCTGAAAGAGTAGGAACACAAGTCCCTCTAACCCCCTGGAAGCTCTAGCAGGAGAGTACTGACTTGGAAGAGTGGTAGTCATCTCAACCCTTTTGTCAGATAATTATTATGTCATGCTGGAATGACATGATTGCCAAGGTGTGTCATGTTGGTTTGGAAGAACTTGGGCTATTTGATGATAGATGGGCTACCCTCCCCCCAGAGGTTTCCATATCTGGAGCAAAGCAACCTTGTTTCATTTTCCAGGCAGGATGCTTCTTCCCTGGACAGGATGTTTCTTTTCCCCAGGCAGGAGCCAATAAATAGGCTTAAAGTTCGCCTTGTTCCATGGGCAAAGAGCCAATGGCGTTGGGTTTGCTCTGGTGCACCCCCACACACCAGAAATCCCTATATAGGGTCCCTTTGGAGAGACTCAGAACACAATAGCTTGTCGCTGCTGAGAGGCGGAAGCCGAGAACACAACAGCTCATCCCTGCAGAGAGGAGAGACTCTCTGACAACAACAGCTTGTCCCTGAGGAAAGGAGGGAGCCACTGCACCAGCCTCAGACCCACCACCTTCAGCCCTATGGCAGCTGCCCACCTGACAGCTCCAGAGATCCCAGCCGGCTCCACCAGGCACCCAGTTTCCCACCAGAGCTTGCACACTCCTCTCTCCCTGACTCCTCTCTCCCACCAGAGCTTGCACACTCCCCTCTCCCAGCAACTCTTCGACCTTGGACCAGAGCACCTCTTCGACCTCCAACCAGCCACAAAGGCTGTTGAATAAATCTCTTGGCTGCATGGCTTCCCCCAGTGTGATTTTTGCCCTTCAGCTGAGACATAGGATCGCAAGTTCAAAGCCAGCCTCCACAATTTATCAAAACAACTTAGGCCTGTCTCAAAATAAAGAATAAAAAAGGGCTGGGGATGTAGCTCAGTGGTTAATCACTCCCTAGATTCAATTCAATACAAATAAAAAAAAAAAAAAAAAAAAGAGAGAGAGAGAGAGAGAGAGCGCGCTCAGGCTTCTTCTGGCTGAAGGATCATGTCCAATTCAGCTCAGAGCATAAGCCAATCAGCAGTGATCCGAGAAGCCTGCAAGTGCCTCTACTGTAGAAGCCATATAAACTGACACGTGAACTGCCTCGCGCTTGAGGATTTGCTGTTCCTCTCTACAGTTCTGAAGGTGCATCTACTTTGTGCTGCCTGGCTCAGGCCTGGGTTTCTCTTGGGCCACATTCAGCAGGACTGTCTTCCTCTGTTGGCAGAACAACACTCTGTTCCCTTGTCCTGCTGGAGCCCATTTCTTTAAAAGCATTTTTTTTTTTTTTTGAAACCACATTCTTTTGATTGCTTTCAGTTTCAAATCCACTTGACACTCAATTTTCTTTTTCACTCAAGAAATGCTTTGATTTTTCTTCACCTATGGACCCTTTGCACATCAAAAATCAAAATAGATGTTAGATCTAGTTGAAGATATGAATGCTGAAGTATTTAGGGAGGACTGTGTTAGATATTTGCAATTTACTTTGAAATGCAACAAAAAAGAATGGTAGATTGCTTAAAAGATGGGTGGACCAATACGATTCTGCAATATGTACATTTAGAAAAATGAGAAATTTTACCCCATCTATGTATGATATATCGCAGTGCATAAATGCATTCGACTGTCATGTATAACTAATTTTTAAAAATTAAAATAAAAAATAGACTTAAATATTAATGATAGAATCTAAGTAGTAGTTGAAAGAATTTTACAATGAATATTCTTATAACTTTGATGTGTATTTGATGTTTTCATTATAAAATGTTGAAAAAATAAATGTTGGAATATTCAGGAAAAATTACTTATACAAATTATGTCAGTGCTTAATTCAAGAATTTTGAACTTGGACCAGCAGGTGAGAACTACCCTGCTCAGAGTACTAATTATGAATACCACAGAGTCTGATTACATTCAAATATTTTATTCTATTTTCATAGCTCTGAAATCCTGTTTAACACCAAATACTAAATGAACTGTTCTGGGGCCAGCTGAATTTTTTTTCTTTTTCCTTTTCTCTTTGAACCTCGGGTGACCCAGAATTATACTCATCATAATAATCCTTAGGTACACTCTAATCAATGGCTTGGGCATACCCACTTCTGTTTATTTATTATTTGGTCATTTATATTAAGTACCTGCAAAACCACCACCTGAAATACATGCCAGGACCTTGACAACCTATATGCACCTACACCTTTAAGAGGTAGCACCTAATGAAGATGATTAGACCATGGGCACACTACCAACAGGAGGGATTAGTATCATTCTTGGGTTAATTCTCAGAGTGGGTTGTTAAAAAGCAAGCCTGACCTATGTGATTAGCCCTCCTGCACACAGCTGATTCTCTTTCTGCTTCTCTGTCATGTTGTGACACAGTAAAGAATCCTTGTGACGGGCACTGGTGTCATGCCAAATAAACTTCTTTACTTCCTAAAGTACTTTATCTCAGGTATTTGGTCATAGAAATACAAAATGGAATAAGACTATGGGTATTGGTTTTTCCAACTAACACTATATAACACAGATTTACCCATTTTGTTGCAAAATTGCTGTGGTTAATTTAACCATTATTTATTTGCTATGTTCAATTTTGTGAAATGATCATTTATGTATTCTTTTCCATGATGGGTATTTGTTTTCAGGTTTTAGTACTGTGAATGCACTTACACAAATACTATGTTGTTTATGTGCAAGAATCTGTCTTGAGTATATATCTAGAAATGAAATTGCTAGGTATTAGAGTATATTACAGTTTGACATTAGAAGATAGTGATATGTTGTTTTCCAAAGTGGTTATACCATTTCTATTCCCTCCAGTAAATCTGTATTCTTAGGCAGTATACAATCCAGTAAAATGTAAGATAAACAAATGATTTACTATTATACATTCATAAACAAAGTAAATAAAGGAATGAAAACTTCAAGATATACCTCTTAGGGAGGGTAGATATGATTAAAACACAATATATGCATGTATGGATATGTCACAGTGAAACCCATTAGTTTGTACAATTAATAAGAGTTAATATTTACTATTAAAGATAAATGGCTCTCAGGGATGAAGATCAAGCAGCAGATGAAGGTGTCTCCTGCCCTCCATTGATTCACAGGAGTTCTATCTAGAGAGATGTTTATGTTTCTCTCCTTTCATTTCTATTTTCTTAGTTTTGACGTTGCTTATGCTATTTGACTCTCTTGGGTTCCTCTCCATCTTAGAGGCTATGAAAATGTTTTAAACAAGACAAAATTAAAAGCTCCTCCTCACAACAAATCTTTTCTTCCAGACAAAAGGAGCATCAATCCCTTATATGCCTTTTGCAAAAAGTGGTTTGTCTTTCCCTGTCATTTTTTTTTTTTTTTCTGTCCAATGAGTAACCTGGTAACTGGACATCAGAGGTGCTAAATTAATTCACTTTTGTTATTCAGTGTCCAAATATGTCCCATAGTCCTCTGGGTCTGCTAAAATTTTCCCTTCAGGAAGCAAATGTATATGATTCATTTTATTGCTAATTCAAGTACAGTCAGGCTGTTGGCTTTCCATGCATGTCCAATCTGTCCAGACTGTCTGGTTGGACAATCCAGAAAATGAACAGCTTCAGACAGAACAACCAATAGACCCCTGGCCCCTCCTCACCATCCCACCCCAGAAACTTTTGCACATTTATTCTGCATATCAGTCCACCCAGACAGGGAAGCAACCTGCTACTTCTGCTTCGGGTATGAGGGTCACCTTAGGTCTCCTGACAGCCCAGTATTCAGTATGCTGTGCCTGTCTACCAGTGAACCTCCTCGGCAAGGCGGCCTTATCAGATAGTGAGTTTCATTATGTACTCTCCACTGGGGACTCCACTAAAAGCAATAAATTCATTTCACCGTGCTAGTCTCTGGACTATTAAAGCATTTTAGTCCTGTTTCTCCTTTAACCTCCCATGAGCCAAATATTCACTCTGACAAAATGCTATTCATTACAAAGTTAAGATGACTTTGACTCTATTTCTCTCACACATAATACAATAAAAATGCTTTGTCCTGGATTCATCTGCAGCCTGATGGTATTTTGGATAAAAACATGCCAAGGCGGGCATCCTTTTTCTCCAAAATGGATTGAAATTACCCCTAGCTATCTATGTCTTGCTTAGATAAAGAGTGGCTGAAAAAAATTATATTCTGCTCATTTTTACTATCCTGACCAATATATATTGCTTAAGGGAGAATGATCAGGGAAAAAAATAATAAGGTAGAAAAATGAAACATCACTGGAATATAAAAAGGATCAAATCCCTTTCCCTCCTCTTTTATTCACAGACATTCTTCCCTGCTCTTTCCCCCATGCTGAGAATTAGAAAATAGATGGGGGAGTTTGGTGGAGTTATGGAGCATCTTCAAAGGCTAGGCACATGACAGACGCTTCCAAAGATCTTCTTCATTGATTCGTTTAAACAAAAATCATAGCTATCTTTGATTTACTGTCTAAGCCAGTTACAAATCCAAACCCTGCCTCTGACACATATCAACATCGGGTAAGTTTATTAACCTCTTGGGGCCTCTTCCCTCGTGTATGAAATGGGGGAAATAATAACTCTTGCATGAAATAACATATGGAAATCTCCTAGCCCAGCACTTTAACATAGGGTGAGGATAAAATGAATATTTACTTCCTTTTCCTTTTCCTTGTCTGGTGTAAAGAAAGCTTAAGAAAGAAGCAAGAAATAAGAATATAGAACTAGATTGTTGTGAGGCTCAGTTTGTCACGCCTACTTCACTCTAGAGATCTGATCATTCTTCTGCCTACATTGGAGGAATTATTCTGAATGACCACAAAAAATCTGATCACTGTGTTTGATGTAGATATGTTGCTGCAGATATTCCAGAAAAAGAAAAAAAATGTTTAAGTCAGCTTTTTGTCTCTGTGACCAAATACCTGACCAGAAAAGGAAAAGTTGATTGGGGCTCATGGTTTCAGAAGTCTCGGTCCATAAATGGCCAATGCCATTGTTCTGGGCCCAAGATGAATCAGCGCAGGATGGGTAAAGGGCATGGCAGAGGAAAGCTACAGGCAGGAAGCAGATAGACACAGGCCACAGGGAAGATGCTCCCTTTTAAGGCACACCCCCAATGACCCACTGCCTCTAGCCACACCCACCTCCCTACAGCTACCACCCCAGTCAGTCCAACCTAGGTAGGACTGATTAGGTTACAGCTCTCACAATCCAACTATTTCACCTGGGAACATTCCTGCATTAACACTGGAATTTTGTGGGGATACCTCATATGCAAACCATCACAAAAACTATGAAAGGAATGTCTTTCTGGTTGAAAAAATGGAGAATAGTTATGCAACACACGAGCAGGGGCTTGTTCTGGTCTTAAGTGTGGATAGGTCCTGCTGCCTTCTTTGTGTGCCCTGGACTTTATAGCCATGTTTTCAATCCCAACTTTACTCGTAGTTTTATTGTACTCCTTCCTTTTGTTTCCTTTTTCCTTCGCCCACCACCCTTCTTGATTTTCTTATTTAATTTCTACATCATTATATGCTCTGACTCTTTGCTGTCCACCTTGTACCCTAATCTAATTACTTTGCTGATTAATTAATACTCCGCTCTACTGATTTCTCCCCATGGCTCTGCATGAGGATTGCCTTGGAATGCCTGATGGGTATCCTGGGGCTTGTCAGCTCTTGCCACTGCAGCCCTGCCTCAGGAACAAAGAGAGATCTGTTGCTTTCACAGCCACAGCCAGCCACATCCCAAGATAAGCAGACATTTGAGTCTAACTTTCTAGAACCCTGGAAAATCCCCATATCTGCTAAGAAAATAGGAGCCAATCATTCACTTTCTTAATTATCTGTCCAATGAGAAAAAATTGCTTTTTAAGCAGTTAATTGTTTTTCTAGAAATATTATTTTTCTAAATGGTGGGCCCATGAGGACAAATAACTATTGTGCCTCAATGTGTTCAAGTGGCTCATCAATTATTAGCCAACTGGGAAAGTTTCCAAGAACTGCATCAAAATATACAACACCAAGAGTCATTCATTCAAACAGGTTCTATTTTTTGAATCTTATTTACTATCTCTTGGTAGCTTTGTCTTTTTGGATAATGTTTAGAAATCTCCCTAAGATAGGCACTGTCAAATGGGGAGAACTCTATTTGGATTTCTTTTTTTTTTTTTTTTTTTTTGTGGTGCCAGGGATTGAACTCAGGGGCACTCGACCACTGGGCCACATCCCCAGCCCTTTTTTTTTTTTTTTTTTTTTTTTTTTTTGTATTTTATTTAGAGACAGGGTCTCACTGAGTTGCTAAGTGCCTCGCCATTGCTGAGGCTGGCTTTGAACTCGCGATCCTCCTGCCTCAGCCTCCCAAAGTGCTGGGATTACAGGCGTGCGCCACCGCGCCCGGCTCCTATTTGGACTTCTTAAATAAAAGGCTGGTAGAAGTCCAAAGGCAAGTCTGCAAACATCAGAATCTTAGATAACTGAAAGCTGTTCACCGGCCAGTCTATCTTTGTTGAGTCCCTTCAACTTGCTGAATCAATTCAAACCTTCTTTGGTGGTCTTAAGGATTACACTTGTAAAGTTAGGGTACTAGATGATGAAAGAGCCTAAAATGTGAATGTGAATATGAATAGAAGAATAGCTTTTAGTAGAGAATTAAAATTCATAGTAGTTTAGATGTGAATTGGTAGCACTGAAAATTTCTTTTTATCCTAAAATCGTTTAATTGTTTTGTTATTCTCAAAGGTAGGAGGAGTTGAGAAAGAATGAGAAATATAGATCTTATTCTGCATGGCTGGTAATTTTTTGCCATATGCCAATAAAAAGATCAGGTTTTTAACAGCATACTCAACTTGTGAGTGTTCAATTGTGAATTTTTTAAGTTTGTTTACTGATTTCTTCCTGAAGTAAGCATTTTGTTAAAGATTTACTTTCAAAGGAATAAAGAATGGGACAAGAGAATAAAGAAAAGAGGTTCTTTGTGGGAAAACAGCCACCACCTGAGTTTGCCACAGTCTCAGAGGTGGCCACCACCCTTAGTGTGTGAAGGATGACAGAGTAAAGTAGCCTTCCCAATGCATCCTGTGGCCTCTGCGTGGGATACAGGAACTTGACAGACACTTGTATCTAATGGGGGCTGCTGCAGTGGCTGTTTCCACCAAGGTAGCTGAGAAGCCTGCATCACCACCCTGTTGCAGGCCACAGGCTTGCAGAGAAGACTGGGGTATGCAGGCAGGAGAGGCGAGGATGGAGGATGCCTGGCAGAGGTACCCATCAGCATCTTCAGCATTCCTGTCCCACTAACCCACCTTACCACCTCACAGGAGACCCATGTGGCACTTTGGGGGCACTAAATACCTTATTACATGGTAATAATACTAAATAAACAACTGAATGGCTTTTTCTACATTAATCCCCACTTTCTAGAAAGACAGATGAAAGCCCAAGGAGGTAATATTACTTACTTAAACCTACCTAAAATGAGGCAGTGGAATTTACTAAAACCCATATGTTGTAGAATCCAGGCCCATGGTTAATCTTTCAACAGGGCTGCGCCTCTCTCAGGACTGTAGGAAGTGTGAACCTTAGAATGTACAATCCCATAATGTAGAAATCAATAAAGCCTTAACAGTTTTTCAACATGTAAAGGCATATATGGAAATATTTCCATTTTTTAAAGGAGGGAAAATGCATGTAAACATCTTAAACTCTTTAAAAGAAGGATATTTTATGAATCTAGAGTCTGATTGTTTTATTACCCATGTTTCCAAGAAAGGCCAACATCTTTAAACCTAAAGGGACTTCAAAGTGGCCTAGAATCTAGAAGAGTTTGAGGAATTGGAGCTCTCTTTCTTTGTTGAGAACTCAGAAGGAACTCATCCTATCTTTGCTATGTCATCTGAAGACTTACATTTCAGAAACAATCATTGTAACATAACTGCATCATACCCTATAATAACTTTCAGATGCACTTGCTTTGTGCTAGCTCTAATAAACAAATGACGAAATGTAGATAAATACTTGTGACATAATCATACTCCTCTCCCGCCTTATTGCTCATTCTGTGAAAGCAATGCCATTTTTCTCTGAACAGCAGACCTAACGAAGACTTATATTTTCCTTTTACACTTCCCTTGAGAAGCAAATTTCACAAGAAACAGCAGCGTTACATCAACCAAAAGCAATTTGTGAGCCTAAAGTATTCAGAAATGCTCAGACTGCAGAACCATTATTAGCATTCTCTTGCACATTTTGCTCCTAACAAGCACTCCTTGGCCCTACAAAAGGTAATGATTGCAGTTCTTCTTCACCCACTTCAAATTAATTTGTCCTTGGGGGGGTCGCAGGCATGCTGGGTGAGCAGCTCTAGAATCTAACCTTGTAATTGTACTAAACTAGGTTCTAACAAGCCTCCCTTAGCAGTCACATTTGAAAAACAAAACAAAACAACAACCAAAAAAACACCATTAGGATTCTCTCTAAATCCTGAAGGTTAGAAAATAAGCAATGAGGGACACAGCCAACCTGGACCTAGAGGTTGATTCCTGAATTATACAAACAAGGAGACAAAGCCTCCTGCTCTTCACCGGGATTAACAGATATTTACAAGACACTATTAGATAGCTTTGTTCTGAGTCTTGTGGAATTAAAGAAAACAGATAAAATGCACTCTTCCCTGGAATTTGCTAATCTTGGTTGCCTGTTTTTTTTTTTTTTTTTTTTTCCCCTCCATCTAGTGCAGAAATATATTTAATGAATAAATGGCAAGTTTCAGCTTGAAGAAACAAAGCATAAACCTATAGAGATTTGAGAAATCAGTGTGATTCCACAGATTTAAAGTAATAGTTCTAAACATTATCAAGGAACAAACATTTTTTCCCACCCACCATATACCAGCTTTGAGCTAGGTACCTTTCACATAAGATCTTTTTACATGTTCACCACAACCTGCTGAAATGGAATTTATGTCCCTCAAATAAGGGAGTAGAATTTGATGTTCATCTAGTAAGAGACAGAGTTGGATTCCACACCAGTGGCTCAGAGCACTTCTTTTCCAGGACTTCATGCAAACCTCAGCAAGCAATCACTGTATCCTTCCCTCTGTGCTAAAACCAGGGTCTGGTGGGAGAGGAAGATGGGTCCAGCTGAGAAAGCAGGTTACAATTCAGACAATAAGACCTGAATCTATAGATGCTGGGATCTACATATTTGATTAAGCTCCTAAAACTTTAAACCAATGAGTCAAATCCAAGACATGACAGAATAAAGCATTTCCCTCTACAGGCTCTGGAAAACTAAACCCAGAAGAAATATTCATGGTTATGAGCAAAACCTATTACAGAGTCTAAGAACAATTACAGGATGTGTTGAGCAGGAAGAATAGCCATTCATTGGGTCAGGCTGTGCTCATAGGATTGTGATGGGAGCTGAGTGAAGATGAGAGGAAACTAAATTAGTCAAAAAATCAGAACAGAGAGACCCAAGCTGGTCTGAGCCACTGGCAGCTGCTCTGGTAAGTACCCAAAGGTGCAATCACTTTTTGAAATGATGGCGTCAAACCTGGCCTTACTTGACCTTATTTTGAGTGCACTTTACCTTACGAGGCAGAGAAGCTATGTGGCTCCTTCCAGGAGTCTGGCTAGTAATTGGCTGAATGAATGAAGAAAAGAAGGGATATCAAGAATTTATCTCCAAGTTCAATCACAGAGAAAAAAAGAAAATGTTAAAATCAAGAGACACAAGAATCATGTTGTTTCTAAGCTTCTCCTTCTAAGGCTCTGGAGGGTTGCAATATAGAAACATAAAACCCCCCTCTCATCACTGAGCTTGGTGCTGTTAAGTTCAAAAATTACAAAAAGAATGGATTACAAGATGTATGTTGTAACTTAACAGTAATATCTAGGTCAGTTGCAAATGATTACCATTAATAATTGTAAGCTTTTATTGAACCCTTTCTATTTTCAGAGTGCTTTACAGTCATTAATTTGTTATTCCTTGTAACATCCCTACAAGATAGATCATTATTATTATCACATTACAGATGCACTAAGGATGTCAAGTTGGATTTAATTGACCCAGGAATATAGCTATTCTTAGTAGTTCATTTGCCCCTCTGCTTTCTGGTCTTAAAAATCTATTGATGCTGCCTAGAGGGTAATACTACTAAAGTGAAATTTAGAAAGAAACATTGCAGACAACCAAGAGAATCATGGGAACAGAGGATACTAAATTTCTGAAAGGTAAAAGGTTTCAGAGAGAAGCTTCAATGTATTCTAGAAGTGCATGCATTAGCTTCTGACCATTTCCTGAAAGATAGCTTTTCTCTTAAAGTTACTGTCACCTTGGAAATATGGGTTTTGTTTAATATGCATAAGTTTTAAAGCAGTTTATACAATTTGGTCTCACAATGCTGAGCCAGATTTCCCATCAGTGATATATCTGAATCCCAGGAGCAAATAATTTTGTATAGGAGCTACATGTGATTAGGTGTTCACATCAAGAACTAAAATCAGTATGATCACGTGCTCAGAGTATCATTGCCCAGGAAAACTGGTGAATCCAGGGAGTGGCCCTACAGTTATTGGAACAAAATGCCTCCATATTCAAGGACAGCATATTAGCTGTCTTTCAGTAGGAGGTTTTTTTCCTTTACCTCTCCTTGTCTGACTTTCTCTTTAGCCTCTTATTAGAGTCTTCCCAATAGGCATAGAAGTTGTTCTTCTTGTATGTTGAATTGTCTTTCCCCTGCCCCCCCCCCCGAAAAAGATATGTTGGAGTTCTAACCCCCAGTAGCTCCGAATATGATATTTAGAAATAGGATTTTGCAGAAGTAATGAAGTTAAAATGAGATTGTTAGTCTAGGCCCTAATCCAATGACTGGTGTCCTTATAAAGGGAGAAAATTGAATGCAAAGATATACATGCAAAGAACAAAGATGGTTATGCAAAGACAGATGGTTAGAATAATGAATCTACAAGTAAAGAGTAATAGTCAATCACCAGAAGCTAAGAAAAGGAAGGAAAGGTCCTTCCCTACAGGTTTCAGAGGGATTGTGGCTCTCCTTATACCTTGATTTTAGCCTCCAGAATCGTCAGACAATAAGTTTCTGTTGTTCTAAGTCAACCAGCTTGTGCTACTTTGTTATGGCATCCCTAGGAAATGAGTATAGTTCTCTTAATGGATTAATCTCAAACACAGATGAAAATTACCTTGCCCAAGGCCATGGCCACTGTGTTCAGTTACCCCTAGTTCTAAGTTGCTTCCTAATATATAATAACTTGGGTGTGCAAAAGATAATCCCTATCAACCTGTTGGGCAACATTTTAAATTGTTACATTATGTATTATAATCACAGCCACAGCTCTACACTATATGAAAGTTGCCCCCCAAAAGTAAAATTGCCATTATAGCAAGCTATATTCCTAGTTTGTTAGTGAGTCCTCAACTTATCGCCACTATAAAGAAAGTATTTAAATGTGTATCTTATTAGTTTGTATCCCAAGCAATATTTTAAAACAGCAAATTAAATCCAAATAACACAGAAGAAAATAAATAATAAAGAGGGAAGATTAATGAAATAGGTAATATTTGATAAAGAAAATCAACAAAATTAAAAGCTGGTTCTTTGAAAAGACATTCCTAGTAATGATATTCCATGGATAAAGAAAACTGAGAAAAGATGTAAATTGCAAATATTGGAAGTGAAAAAGGGCCATTTATCACTACACATTTTAAAAATGTTTAAAGGCTAATAGAAAGATATTATGAACATTTTGTCAACAAATTTGACAATTTAGACAAATTTGTTTTAGAAAAAGATGATGTAATAAACTGATAGAAATATAAACTCAAAATATCAATTATCTATTATTAAATAAATTAAATCTGTGATTTAAAACTCTCTCACAAATAAATTGCCAGAGTTGGATGGCTTGACCTGTAAATCCATCTAATCCTCTTAAAGATGAAATAACACCAGTCTTCACAAACTTTTTCATAGAATATAAAAGCAGAAACACTTTTCATATTGTTTCCTGAGTTCAACATAACCTTTCTACCAAAACCTGACAACGATATCGTAAGAAAAGAAAATTTCAGGACACTACCTGTCATGTGCATAGATGCAGAAATCCTCAACAATATATTATCCAAGTCCAGGAGAATAATAAAGCATTTTTACAAGTACAAAAGAACTCCTATGTAGATGAAGAAATAAGTCATTATTTACCAACTGGAAAATTTGACATTATAAAAATGTAAATTTTACCACAAATAATACGCAGGTTAAATGAGCTACCAATTGAGTGGGTACAATAGGCTCATTTTCCATGAAAATTGGCAAACTATTCTAAAGTTCACATGCAAAATATGGAATAACCAAGACAATCTTGAAGACCAAAGCTAGAGGACCTATACTACTAAATACAAAAACTTACTATAAAGCTATAGTAATGAAGACAGTGTAGTGCTAGCACAAGCATAGATAGATAGATTGATGATAGGGCATATCATCTCTGAACAGAGAATCCAGAAACAAGCCTGCAACAAATACAGTAACGTGATTTATGACAAAGTTAACACTACAGTGAGATAGGAAAAGAATGAATTTTTCAATAAATTGGGTCCATTGGATGTCCATATGGGAAAACCATATTCTGATTTCTATCTTAAACCATAAAAAAGGTCATTTCTCAATGATTTCAGATCTAAATGTAAAAGAAAAAAAAAACAAAAATTCTAGATGAGAGAAATTTTCACATCCTAGAATGAACATATTTTTCAAAAGGGCACAAAAAGCCCTGACTATAAAAATTATTAGATAAAATCAGGCAGACAGGCCACATCCCCCAGGTCCATTAGGATTATCCAGTGAGCCTGAGCTTTAACTTCCCGGAAGTGCCCATCTCCTGCGAGAATCCAGATTTGGCGGGCTCCGAGTCCCCGCCCTTTCTGATCCTGGAAATACTTGCCTCTTGTGGGAATTCACCCTGGGTGGGCTCTCCCTTTCTGAGTCAGTCCTGACCATACAAGTCACGCTTCAGCCCCTCTGTGCTTAAGCCCCTGCCAGTCCAAAACTCCTCCCTTTTTGCCACTCTCTTCTCACCAGCTCTCCCCTTCCCCTTCTCCCCTTCCTCCCTTTCCCTTTCCCTTCTCCCTTTCTTCCCTTCCCCTCCACCAACTGGCCATTAGGGGCCGGTTAATAAACCCTTTTACTACATGGTGGTCTCCGGCGTGGGTTTTGCCCTTCAAAAATAGAGTTTGAACTTCATTAAAATTAAATAATTGTGCCCATAGAAAGATAACATGGAGAAAGGAAAGGCAAGATACTGACTAGGAAAAAATATACATGTGTGTAACATTTTCTATATCTAAAATAAATAAATAACTCCTAACATAAATAGAAAAATGGACAAAAAGAACTTAATAAGCACTTAACATAAGAAAAAAGTTCAAAACGGCAAATAAATATATGAAAAGGTGCTTAATATCAATGGCCAAAAAGGAACACAAATTAAAAGCACAATGAGGTGTTACTATACCATCACCAAAATGGCTAATGTGAAATAGACCGTCACTACCACCTTCGTAAGGATGTGAGGAAAATGAAATTACAGCTGAGAAGAGACAGGGGCACAACCACTTGAAAACTGTTTGGCTATATTTACCAAAGCTAAAGATATACAGATATTATGACCAGCAATTTTTCTCCTAGGTATATACCTAACAGTAATGCATACATATGTCTACAAAAACTAATATACAAGCATATTTATAGCAGCATATTCCTAATAGCTAAAAAATAAAAACAACCCAATGTCCAACAAAATAAAACACACAAATAAATTGTAATACTATACAGCCGTAGGAATAACCAACTATTCCTGCACATACTAACACAGATATACTTCATAAGCATGATGTTGAGCAAAAGAAACCAGATGCAAGAGCATACACTCTGATTAATTCAATTTAAATGAAGTTCAAAATCAAGAAAATTCATCCCAGATGATAGAAGTGGCAGGGGGTAGGGGCAGGGAATGATAAGGGGTGAAAAGACCTATGGGGGTGCTAGTGATGGTGCATTTCTTGATTGGCATATGGGCACACAGGTATGCTCGTTTTTAAAATTGAGCTATATACCTATGATTTGTTTGCTTTTCTGTTTGCATATTTCAGTAAAACTTACTTGAAATTCATATCCTACTAATAGTGGGTCTTACAAACTCACAGAACTTTAAAATCTGACAAATAGTGAATTTGGGGTTCAAAAAGGAATGACTGACTTACCCTGGAGGGGGAGGTGGTTAGAAATGTGGCTGGGAGCTGTGTACCTTGGCCCTCGCCTAGAATCCTCAGCCTCAGGCAGGAGGATCTGGAATTCAAAGCCAGCCTCAGCACCTTGGCGAGGTCCTAAGCAACTCAGCCAAGACCCTGTCTCCAAATTAAAATATATAAAAAGGGGCATGGGATGTGGCTCAGTGGCTAAGATTCAATCCCTGGTACTCCACCCCACCCGACCCCCCAAAAAAGAAAAGAAAAGAAACATGGCTGGGAGAATGAATTCAATGCACACTGTGAAGTTCTCTCAGTGCAATGCCAATGACTTGAAAATTTATTCATCAGACCATGGAGAGCTGGTAGGGGTTGAGTAAGGCATTATGATCAGATCCACATTTATAGAAAACTTCCTATGGCAATAAGTCAGAAATGGAGGGAGACCAGTAAAGATACTATAAAAATTATGAGCAAAATTGAAAGTCTTATAGGGAGAAAAAAAAAAAAAAACTTATTTCCCACGTCCATCTACATTTGCCCCTTTTATCTAGGCCTGTTGAGTAAACAAGTATAAATTCTGAAAACACTGGTTATGCACGGAAAGTTCCCATCCTTCCATCCCAGCAGCATCTTCATTGTTGATGGCTTGTAGAAGACCAAGGCCCTGTAGGAACTGCTGTCAAATAATTTTTATTCTGACAAGTACTCGGGTGCTAGTTCTTGTCATGCTTCATATCTCAGGACACATTCATGCATGGAATCTCCTGTAAAGTTAAAATGAAAAGTTATGTTATCCGATGAAAAATCACAGGACAGAAACTGCACAACAGCGTGGATCTGAAGACAACAAGGGTGGGTCAACATTTTGGGCATTAACTTCTTTACTTGGGTTATATGGTCTGATGTTAAGATAGATTGGAAATACTAAGTAGTAAGGAAAACAAAGGATAGGGGTGCATTAGCAAGTTTGTAATTTAATGTGTAACAAGAATGCTCCTCCAGCCCTCTGGACATTAGAAACCTTCCCTGGTTTATGAACAAGTCATAAATGCACAAGGGTCCATCAAAGAGACAAGAACCCCTCTTCTCCTCCACCCCACACATGTTTTGTTTTTTTATTCTTCTTCTCTTTCCTTGTGTAAGTTTCTGTGGTTTATATAAAGTATATAAGATGAGGTATATGGAAAAAAGAGTAAATGCTGCAGGCCTGAACTACTGTCCTTGGAAAGGCCTACTTGAAGTTGGCCTTTGACTGGATTTGATTAACTAAACAAAGTAGTTCACTGTGCCTAAAGTGTTTGTACAAACAATATAGTTTGTGTTTGTGTTAGTCAGTGTTCTCCAAAGAAACAGGATGTGTGTGTGTGTGTGTGTGTGTGTGTGTGTGTGTGTGCATATGTATTTAGAGAGAACGAGATTTATTTTAAGAAATTGGACCATGTGATTATGCGAACTAAATCCAAAATCTGCAGGATGGGCCAGCAGAATAGAGACCCAGGTTTGAAGACCACCTGCTGGCAGAATTCCTTCTTACTCAGGGGAGGTTTGTCTATCTATTCTAGCTTTCTACTGACTGGATGTGGCCCACCCACACTAGGAGGGCAATCTGCTACACTCAAAGTCCATCAAATTAAATGTAGATCTCACCCCCAAACACCCTACAGCAGCATCCAAAATAATGTGTGACCAAATAATCCAGGCACAGTAGCCCAGCCAAGTACATAAAGTTAACCATCACAATGCTGAACACCTGCTCTCTTTCAGGGAGTCTGAAAATTTGGTATGTAACAGGCAGAAGCTGTCAATGTGATCAGATCAGCCTCCCCCAATCCCCCGAAAACCCTTGACACTGAACCTCTGATTAGAGCTTCCCTAGTTGATATTTTACAAGTGCTGTTGCAACTTTTTGCTGGGAAATTAAGAACACTGTGTGTGAAGAAGACCCTGGGGAACCTCAAACTTTTATCCCATTTGACTTTTCCCTTTGCTGAGTTTGCTTTGTGTCCTTTTGCTGTAATGAACTATGGCTGTAAGTGTGACTAGGGATTGAGTCCTGTGAGTTCTCCTAGTGGATCCTCAAACCTGCAGGGTCTCAGGGATCCCCAATACAGAGTATGACAAGAGCCCTTCTTACCCCTTTCTTCCACTGAAATACATCAAAAAGCATGACAAAAGTAAGTCACATGTGATATCAAAAGGACATTATAATGAATAACGCAAGAATAACTCAAAAGGAGCTAGTGATCATATACTACTTTGGAAATATGAAGTGCTACACAAATGCTAAGTTATGATAATTAGGCAAAAATTATACTTCTCCATCAATTCCAAAGGACATCTCTACAGATTTTCACAGAAAACAAACCTAATTATGTATGTCTAGCAAGAACTGTTGTAAACCATTTCAATAGACATAGAATATTTTTAGTGGAAGGATAAGTACAGAGACCCATTAACTGAGGGAAAAATGTTTGGGAACTATTGAATGAAATTTCAAGCTTAATAGGTTTTGAAATTAGTTGATTTGAAGTATAAGGAAATATTTCATGTATAATGCTTTCTAGGTTTTGCTTAATAGGCATAATAATTAACTTCTCAAACTCGATAAAAACGTAGGAAATTTACCTACGTTCCATACTTGACAAATAAATCATGGTAATTACATATTCACATGGCCAATAATAATTCTCTTAACTCAAGCTAATAAGAAAGACTGCTTTAGGGTAATTATTCTTCTCTTATAAATTACATGTATAAAATGACTCCTGCTGGTCGGGCTCTGTGATGATATGGCAGCAGGAGTTTCCTAAATCTTCGACTCAATATTAACCTCCTTCCATGTCCAGCTTTAGTAAGATGAATATTCCCAGAGCACTATCATATATCCAGACACAGCTTCTAGGAGTCTGAAGGTGTTGGTGATATGGTACTTGGATTTTTATTTCAGGGTGCCTTGTGCACTGCTGTTGATATACAGGCAACATATCAAAATTCCAGAAAAGTCACAGAAGATGAATCATCAAAAGCCTATCACCTAGGAAGTGATTCAAACCAAGCAGAGTTCATCCAACTTTTGTATCACAAACAAGACTAGCATTCAATCATTTGACATGGAATCTAAAGCAGAGAGTCTCAAAGTGTAGTCTCAGCCAGTAGATCAGTGTCACCTGGAAACTTGTTAAAAATCCAAATTCTTCAACAACAAGCAATAAAACCCAATTCCAAATGACCAAAGACTCCAATAGACATTTTTTTCAAAGAACATGTGCAAATGGCCAATAAGCACATGACGTGATATTTAACATGACTAGCAAGATCAGGGAAACACAAATCAAACCACAGTGAATTATTACTTCAAACCCATTAGGGGGGATATTATAAAAATACACACACAAACAGAAAGTAGCCATTGTTGGTGAGGATGTGGAGAAATTGGAACCCTTGTGTATTGCTGGTAGGAGTGTGAAATGACGCAGCCATTGTGGAAAAGGAGATAATAGTTGCTCAGAAAGTTAAATGTAGAATTACTGTATGATCCAGCAATTCTACTTCTGGGTATATACTCAAAAGAACAGAAAGAGGAACTAAAATAGAAACAGCAGTATTCATCAGCAGTACTCATGAAGACCAAAAGGTAGTAATGACTCAAATGTCCATACACAAAAGAACAAATAAACAAAATGTGGTATATAGATACACGTTCAGTTTTAGAATGAAATGACATTCTGATATACACTAGGATTTGGATGAACCTTAAATACAGTATTTAAATGAAATGAGTTAGACAAGAAGGAAAGGCTATTTTATTATTCCACTTATATAAGGTACCATCAATAGTCAAATCCATAGACATAAATGGTAGGAATGGAAAAAGAATGGTGAGTTATTTTTTCGTGGGTCCAGAGTTTCTATTAATGATGGAAAAAAAATGTTATGGAATTCAATAGTAGTGATGGTTGAGTAACATCATGAATGTATCTAATGCTACTAACTGGTGCACTTAAACCTGTTATTTCCAATAAACAAGAGGCTATCTGGTGGGAAACAGAGTCATGGAGTCACTACCCAGAGATGCCATGGGGGTGCTGAGGGAGGTGGAGAATTAACCTGGCTCTTCCTTCCTCCTGACCTCCAGCCATATGAATTTCCCATTAATTGAGCCCACCAGAAGGCAAACAAAGGAGCCTGAGAAATGTCCCAGGTATTACGATGTAAAGAACAGGTGTGGTAGGGATGGCTCTGAGATGTGAGATCTGGCAGTTTATGGGCGAATACGGCATGAACAAGGAAGATGCACTTCTTTTTATTGGAAAGAATACGCAAATCACTCAGAACAAAAACATTTGAATCTGAGACCAGCTCTATCAAATATGATCTGCAGGAGTTTGAACAAGTAATAATTCCTCCCTCAGCCTCAGTTTCTTTTTTCTAAATTAGGGGTAGCTATATGATCAACTTATTCAGGATTTTTGCAATCATCAAATGGAAGAATGCATGTGCACATGTTTGTTAACAATAAACCATCACAAGAATACAGTGGCATCATTATTAAAAATAAATCCAATGATATACTAAAGAAAATTTCACCCATTATTAGAAAGCAGAATTAAGATACCAACAACAACTTTCCAAAGAAGAATTGTAATGCCTCACCCCCCCACCTAGCCCCCCTTCTCTTATTCAACATCATTCTATCCCAATTCAAAATCTGAATTTTGGAAAACCAGTCTTGTTTAACAATGCGGCAACTTATCACCTAAAACTCTCTTCAATTCCATCATCACAAAAGAATTGGCTGGGAATGAAAAGTAGAAAGGGTTTTTTTTGTTTGTTTCTTTGTTTGTTTGTTTGTTTGTTTGTTTTGGTACCAGGGATTGAACTCAGGGGCACTCGACCACTGGGCCACATCCCCAGCCCTTTTTTGTATTTTATTAGAGACAGGGTCTCACTGAGTTGCTAAGTGCCTCACCATTGCTGAGGCTGGCTTTGAACTCTCGATCCTCCTGCCTCAGCTTCCCAAGTGCTGGGATTACAGATGTACGCCACCACGCCCAGCCTGAGTAGAAAGTTTAGTGGTAGCAGGAACATGGGGGACCATAGGGTAGAGGAGAATAGGAGGCAGTGAGGTTGTGGGGGCAGGAGTCAATATTGAGCTGCTTGTTTTTTGCCACAAACTTCGCTGCATAAATGGGAGAATGTGAGAGTCCAGAGCTAACAGGACAGCTTCAGGTTATCAAAATAACCTGAAGGAAATTCTTATCTCAGTCATGCATAAATATGCAGTGATATGCCGGAAGACACCAGAGCAGATGCAGAAAGCTAGTTTGTGTGGATTGGCTTATTTAATAACATTATGATGAAGGAAGGATTTTTTAAAAAAAGAAGCTTTGAGACAGTTTCTTAGCTTTTTAATTGTTTCTTTCTAGTAGTCTTTATAAAAGTGTAGAAGCATTCCTTCTTTGACAATGTTAATTGTGTTTTTCAGGTGACATGTAAAAATCTTGCTTAAGATTTTTCTCAAAATTTTGAAAAGCCATTAGCCAGGATCACAGTGTAATAGGACATAATACTTTTCCTTTTAAAAATTTAAGTGTAGAGTTAAGATGGTATTATATATTTATGATTTAAAAAATAGTCCCAAAGGAAAAAATATAATTGGCAACATTGGGGGATGTCTGGACTGGTATTTTAATTTCTAGCCTCAAGAGGTGGACCACTACTACATAACATGATGGAGACTTCCAGTTTTTCAGCTATAAAATAGCAGTTTGGGCAACATTACATCTATGATCACTTTCAGTTCTAGCATTCTATCTTCTTCCAGCAAACTTCTAATTTCATTTTATTTAGAAAAGCTCTTCCATAACTGAAAGAAAGGGACCAAGAATGCAAAATAAAGACCCTTATGGCAATGTGTTCCTTTTGCTATGCTAAGATCTACTTTCGAGAATATTAAGTATGGAAACATATTAAGGGGGAGGATGGCTGGCATAGTTTCTGTAAATATCTTTATATATCTTCTCATTTTATTTTCCAGATTGGATAATTACCCCCAGATAGGCCCATCAGCAGATGGTGATGCCCAATCAGGGACCATCCTGTAGGACTGCCAGAGCTTGGCTGCAGCATGCTCAGGACTTCAGCAAGACCACACAGCTAGAAACATCCAGGGCCTTCTCAACATCAAAAGACAGTGGAATCTGATCTTTCACCACATCTGCTGGCAGGCAGCAGCTGGCAAAGAAGAAGACATTCTTTGACAGGCATAAACAGCCCCAGGAATCCTAGAACATATCTGGAAAGCAGAAACCTAAGTCTGGACTTATTTTCATTTAACAAGTGAAAGACAGAAGTCATCATTTGGGTATAAATATGTGACCATATTTCATTGTCACAGATGTTTCAAAACACCTTTGTGTTTCACAAGGAAATAATAGTGAGATGTGTTGTCAGCACACGCTCGAACTATTCTCTTACACACTCTTGTTTCCTGTAGCAGTAATTTATAATAAATCACTGTAGGAAAAGAATCTCTGCAGCTGATTCAATAATATCTGAACACCACTGGCAACCTGGAAGCCATGCCTCCTAAAGAAAATACAAAGTACACAGACTTTCAGGTCAGACAAACAGAGGACCTGAAAGACCATGAGGGCTCCAGGGGGACCCAGAATCTACATTTGTTAAGGGTGCTTTCAGGAACAGTGTAGTATGAACACAATAAATGGATGCTACTAGTATCATTCTTATTATTGTAATGTACTTCTGAAAGAAGTTTTTTTAGTAAAATCTTACTTTTTGATTATTTATACCTGCTTTGAGTTCATCTGGTCAATAAGTGCCTGAGTATTCTCAATAGCTACCAAAAACCATTAGACACCCTATCTTAATTCATATTGCTGTCACCATGGAGCTGCCCACCCTAGGTAGCTGCTCTTCTGATTTCCTCCATCTCTGCATGCCTGAATAATGATGATTATAAAGTTCTCTGATGTTAATCGAGGCTTAAGATATTAAGCCATCCAAATCAATAAAAGCTTGGTATAATTAAAGTTAAGCACCTCTTTTTGTGCTTCAGAAAAGCCATAATGATGCTCTTGCTTTTTAGAAAGGGTTGGCTGAAGTCTATAGATTTTCAATAAGTTAAATTTCCAAAGGGATTTGTTTCTCAGAGGGCCAAAAGAAAAAAACGATAAAAAGAATTTGAAAGTACTGTATTGGCAAGGATTTTAAAGATAATTACCCACATTAGTCACTTTTTATCCATTTTATTTCTCTGCATTTTTTTCTAAATAACTAGAAAGGAAATCCAATACAACATTCCATGATAATGAAACAGATCCCTTCATGAACTATAAGTCCACTTGAGATATAAATCCCAATAACACCACTGTAGTTGCCAGTGGATGTGCAAGTATTCAGTTCACATTATGTACTGAGATAATAGTCAGTGAAGATACCTATCACCGGGACTTCATAGGACCTTAACCTTGGGTGCTCTTGGAGCTTTCCCCACGGGGGTTTGTGGTAGGATTCTGGGCACTCTGCTCACAGACTGCAACAAACTATTCTGCATTCTGTCTGCCTCCAGAAGCAACTACAGAGCAGCCACTCCAGTGCTTGTAATGCCTATGTATAAGGAGATGGGGGTCAACAATTATGGTACTTCAAGAATATACACTGCATTATATGGCTGATTAGCATTACTGGATGTCTTTGACATTTTTGGTGTTATACAAAATAAAAAAGCATGTACTTCCATGAAGCCTTCAACATAGCAGAATTGTATATATTTTTCACCGTCTATATGTGAGGACCCATAGCCAGGGATGATATTCAAAATATTTAATATCCTGTATGGCCTGGCTACTAATCATTCAAGATGTCAGCCAACAACTGATACAATCCTACTTCTGCTTTTCACCTGAGCATCTCTGCTTTTCTTGGCTTCTTTAGAACCTCCCTGAATTACAGAAGTTCCACCATAGATTGATTATAAACCCTAGCACCCAAATGAGAAGATCAAGTCATCTTGAGGACTTTGAGCCTAAGTGTGAAAGGATATCCAGAGGTAGCTGCAGAATAGTATTATCAGGAAGAGAGAGGATAAAAATGTATCATTATGACCCTTTATTCAACTCTGAATTTTTGAAAGGACAAAATCTCTTGTGAAAAAAAAAAAAAGAAGAAGAAGAAGTTCCATTGTAGCAATACTCTACAATTCTAATCATAGGTACTTTAACTTCATGTTGTAAGCTGCCTGTCATGGCCAGCCATAGTGCCGCGGGAGAAAAACTCGGAGGCAGAGTAAAGCTTTTACTACTTTTACTTCTACTTTCTTAGAGAGAGCTTAGAGAGGGAAAGAAAGATTTTTAGAGAGAAAGATTAGAGAGAGCTTTTCTTCTTGTCTTCTTAGCTTAGAGAGAAAGAAAGAAAGATAGAGCTTAGCTTAGAGAAAGATTATTTTTTAGAGCTTCTTTCTTCTTTCTTCCTCGGGAGCTTCGGCCTAACTCTGACCAGCCCTCAGGAGCCTCGGCCTAACTCTGACCAGCAGAGTTAGGCTCTGCCTACATTCTGCCTACGTTCTGCCTACGTTCTGGCCGCTCTGATTCTCCAACCCGAACTCTTCTTCTGACCGACCGAGTGACTGCACGACTGACTGAATGAATTCGTTCTCCTAACTCGGACCGCTTTCACCCAGTTATATACCTTCAGCTTTGCGGGTGCCTACAGGTGCGTCATATACATATCAGGTGGAACTTATGGCTTCCAGCTAGCTGCAACAGCCCTTCCTAATTAGGGCTCCTTCAATGTATATTTTGGAAATAACTTTGAAGGAAGAGATGCAATTCCATTGATAGAGAACTCATTCTTCATAATGCAGAAGTTTAGGCCAGTCTGTAAAGTTCTGGAATTCCAGAGAACTGTGCTAGTGTCACCTGGGACTGGGAGCACCCTTTCCTTCCTGAGCACAAAGCCATACCCGGGTACTCTGAGGAATGATAGCCACAGCAAGAAACTGGAAATAGAGCCAATTCCTCCTTCCTGCACTGTTCTGAAGCCATAGCTTTCCACTCCTCTGTGATTTTGATTCCTCAAAATCACCATTGTTTATATACTGTGTATAGCATGAGCTTTAGCTCATGAGTGAAATCTAAGCCTCTTGACAGAATGGATACTGACAGAGTATAGAAACACTAAAGTACCATGGCTTACCAGGACGAATTGGAAGGGCCTAGAGTGACCAGAGTGATGGGGGTGGTAGCAATACAGAAATCCATGGACAGGATCTACTTCTACCTTCTAAAGAATGAAAGAACAGATAAAGTTAAATTAGCCCCTTCTGTTTCCCTTCCCAGTTGTAGGGATACAAATGCATATCAGGAATAATATTTAAGGTCTTTTTATTTATTTATTCAAAGATAATGATGTCTTTTTAGATTATAATTAAAATAAAAATAGTTTCATCTTCTAGTATACATGTGCAGAATAGTAAAATCATGGAAAATGGAACTTGTTTGAAAGTTACAACTGCCCCCTCACCAGCTTGCTAGAAAGATGTATTGGTTTTTATTTTCTGCCCTGGCTTCTCTTCTTCCCTGCTTTGTCTGGTGGCCTCAGGAGTTAATTTTTTAAGTGTCAATGTGACTAGGTTAAGGGTGTTCCAGATGACTGGTAAAACATTATTTTCTGGGTGTGTCTGCAAGAGTGCTGCTGTCATCCAATCTGTTAAGGGTCTGAATAGAACAAAAAGGCAGAGGAAGAGTGGATTCACTTTTCTCTTTGCTTAATCTGGGACATCCATGTTCTTCTGCCCATGGGCCCTGGTGCTCCTAATTCTCAGACACTTTGAATTCAGACTAGGACTTTCACCATTGACACTCCCGCCATTATCAGGCCTCTAGATTCAGTTTCATGTATGTGCCTGGTTCTCCAGTCTGCAGATGGCAAATTAAGAGACTTCTTATAACCATGTAAGTCAATTGTCATAATAAATCTCTCTCTCTCTCTCTCTCTCTCTCTCTCTCTCTCTGTGTGTGTGTGTGTGTGTGTGTGTGTGTGTGTGTGATCTATTTCTCTGGAAAACTCTAATACAGGCCTTGGATTCTGATGTCTCCAGGATTAATGCAGGGGAGGAAAGAGATATAAAGAACAGAAAACATATTAGTTTTGGGTTCCCTATGAGCGTGCCAAATGTTTAAAACTGACTCACTCTGGTAGGATGGATGACCAAACTGATTTCCTTTCTAGGGTACATTGCAGTTTCTTCAGATGTGCTGTTGAGAACATTGGACTCCATTTCCTGTGATTTTCCTCTAGCTGACTGCTAGCATTTTCTCCCTTAGTCTCTAGCCCCTCTGAGGCAATGCTTTCGAGCAGATTGCAAAACCAGGTCAGATCCTTTCATCTCTAAAGCCAGCTTCTGCCTCATGAATAATATTTGCATGAACTCCACCGACCACATCCCCTACCCCCAATGCAGCTAGCTCATTGCTTCTCTCTCTCTGCTCTGCCAGATGAGAGGCAAAGCCTCTCATCTTAAATTCCTTAGGTGCATGCTAGACATTGGTCTACTATTTGTAGCATATTCCATGGTCACTTATGGAGCCCTCTGGATGGTCTCTTTGAAGAGAGATAAGGGGGAAGTCTTCCACCCCTCTCTCATGAGGGCTAGCGCTCACAGTCCAGTGATGATACTCCCCAAAGAAACATCCTTCTCTATTCCACATCTTAAATTATTTGTCTTTAGAGTGGGTGGTAGGCTTAGTTTATAGTCACTTCTTTTGCAAACTGTAAATGAGCAGTCTAACAATTCAATTTGTGTGACACACTTGCTATCTAGGGTCTTGTTTACTTAGTCAAAAATCAAAACTAAAGACACATTATAACATCCTATTTTCTTAGCATTTGTCTGGAAGGAAACAAAAGATAAAAAATGGACTAGATGCACCAAGTCTTAACTCTTTAACTGCAAGTTTAATGTTCATTTCTAGCACTCCCCATCTGTTGTGGTCTGGATCTAGAATATCCCCCTCGGGCTCACGTACTTAAAGATTTGATTCCCAGTGCAGCAATATCCAGAGGTGAGGCTCTTAAGAAATAATTGAATCAGGAGGGCTGTAACCTAATCAGTGAATTAATCCATTTGGTGGATTAATAATTTGAATGGATTACTGGGAAGTAGACTTAGTTGGAGGAAATAGGTCACTGGTAGCATGGTATTTCTTGTGCTGGGTCCCCTTCTTTCTCTCTCTCTCTCTCCCCACGCCCCTTATTCTCCCTGTCTCTCTTTCCTTCCCAGCTTCCATGTGCTTTGCTCTGCCACACTCTTCTGCCATGATGTTCTGCTTCGTTTTAGGCCCAAAGCAATGGAAGTGGCCAACATGGTCTGAAACCTACGAAATTATGAGAAAAAAAAATCCTCTCTTAAACTGTGTGTGTCAGGTATTTTGGTTACAAGCTGACTAACACACTATCCTCACTTCCTCTCCCATTGGCTAAGTCAATTTGGGTTGCTATAACAAAAATACCATGAATTGGGTAGTTGAAACAACAAACATTGCTTTCTTACAATTCTAGAGTCTGGGAAGTCCAAGATCAAAGTGCCAATAGGTCAGGTATCTGGCAAAGATCTTTCTATATGCTCACATGGTGGGGACCAGTGGGAGGGGAGAAAGAGAAAGATTGCATGTCTCATTTATTTATGTATTTATTTGTCTACCTATGTATTTATTTATTTGCACTGGGGGTTGAACTCAGGAACTCTCTACCACTGAACCACATCTTTAACTCTTCTTATTTTTTATTTTGAGACAGGGCCATGCAGGAGCCCTGTTTGGGGAGATGGCTAAGATTGCGGTTGAGTTAAATCAAATCTGTCACAACGAGCTCCTTTGATGGCTTTTTCTACTAACTTTAAAGCTTTCCTAGCATCAGGAGTCAATGTTCGCGGTGAGGATAGATCAGGGTCCCCTTGAAGGATATCAAATACAGGTTTCAATTGGCCAGTAGTAAGGTTTAGTGTAGGGCAAAGCCAATTAATGTTTCCCAGTAGTTTTTGGAAATCATTGAGGGTGGTTAAATGTTCTTTATTTATTAAAATTTTGGGAGTCTAACAAAAGTATCCATGATTTTAAATCCTAAATATAATATGGGAGATCTTGTTTGAACTTTTTCTTCTGCTATATATAATCCGTATTTTTAAAAATTTTCTACCACGTCACTGAATATATTAAATAGGATTTTTTGATTAGGGCGGGCCAGTAAAATATCATCCATGTAATGTAGACACATGAGGTTTGGATATTTAATTTTAATGGGTTGGATAGCCTTGTCCACATATATTTGGCATATGGTAGGGCTATTAGCCATTCCCCGCGGCAAAACCTTCCATTGATATCTCTGATCAGGGCCATTATTGTTAATAGAAGGAACTGAAAAAGCAAACCTGGGGGCATCCAGAGGATGTAGGGGAATAGAAAAGAAGCAATCCTTTATATCAAGACTAATAAGATGGAAATTTTTTGGAATAGCTACAGGATTCGGAAGTCCAGGTTGAGTAGGGCCCATGACTTGCATGGTTTTATTAATTTGTCTAAGATCATGTAATAATCACCATTTTCCTGATTTTTTCTTGATCACAAATATGGGGAAATCCCAGGGAGAGGTGGAAGGTTCTATGTGTCCTGCTTCTAATTGTTCCTGAACTAGTAGGTGGGCCGCTTGTAATTTCTCTTTAGATAGGGGCCACTGAGGGACCCACACTGGCTTATCAGAAAGCCATGGTATTTTCAAAATTATTTTCTCAGTGGCCCCGAAGAAAAATGTCTTTTTCCTATATGATAATGATTTCTTTTAGGGTTAAGCTTACCCTGTACTCTTTGATAATGATTTCTTTTAGGGTTAAGATTACCCTGTAGATTTTTACATTTAACACCTGCAGGTTTGGTTGCAAGGTGTACTCCCATTTGTTGTAAAATATCTCTTCCCCATAAAGTAACCAGTAGATTAGGTAAAACATAAGGCTGAAATATTCCTTTATGTCCTTCATCATCCTCCCATTTTAAAATTACTGCACTTTTTTCTGGGAGATTATTATATCCCAAGCCTCTTAAACTGGTTGAAGCTTTTTGCAGAGGCCAGTGTTTGGGCCATTGACGTAAATTAATGATGGAAGAATCAGCTCCAGTATCTATAAGACCCTCCATTTCTATTCCTTGGATTCTTATTTTACACATAGGCTTCCTTGTACAGTCTCAAACCCAGCAAACCATGGGTTTCGAATCAGTGGAACAAAATCCTCTATTGTTCCTATTTAGAGGCATATTCATTTTAAATGAATTATGTAAATTTGGAAGGAGGAGCAGGTGAGCGATTCTATCTCCCTGATTAATAGAACTTATACTTTGGGGTAAGCTAAGCATTATTTTTATTTCCCCTTTGTAGTCTGAGTTTATTACACCTGGGATCACTTGCAAACCTACTAAGCTTTCAGGACTTCTCCCGAGAATAAGTCCTACAGTCCCTGAGGGAAGAGGTCCCCTGACTCCTGTGGGAATCAGTTGAACCCCCATTTCAGGTGTTAACACTATTCGGGCGGTGGAACAGAGGTCTAATCCTGCATTTCCTCCTGTTCCTCTGGTGAGGGAGTGGATGGGTAGTAGGGATTGTGTCAGGGAAGCATCTGAGTGGATGCTTGAGGATACTCCTCCTCCAATGCCTCATACATTTGTGGGCCCCGGGGCATTGGGCCCTGTGCCCCGTTTTTTGAATTCCTGAACAAAGGATTTCCATGGATGTCAAATTTTGAATAGCATTTATTGGCCCAATGATTTCCTTTCTTACACCTGGGGCAGCAACCTGGAGCACAGTATGAATTTGGTCTTATTTCTCTTTTGGGATTTTGCCTAGAATAGCCTGACTGATTATGATAATTTTGCCTAGAATATCCTGATTGATTATAATGTCTAGGTTGAGCCCTTGTGAAATTTTGAGGGGCAGCATCTCTCACAGCTGCTGCAATCACATTCCCTGTGACAAAGGCATCATTTATATCTTTACATAGTTGTATATATATGGAAAGATCCTTTTTATTTTTCCATAGCCTGATGGCTTCTTGGCAATATTTATTAGCATTTTTGTATGCTAATTGGACAACTAATGGCATAACTTGATCAACGTCTCCAAAAACTCTACCTGCAGTTCTCAAAAGTCGATCAGCAAATTCAGCATATGGTTCATTAGGTCCTTGAATTACTTTGGACAAGCTACCTTGTAGATCCCCAGGTCCTTGTACAGTTTTCCATGCCTTTAAGGCAGCTGCATTTATCTGAGCATATATACTCCTGGTGTATAATATTTTTGATCCTGTACGTCTGCGAATTGCCCTTCTCCTGTGAGCATTTCTATATTATGGTCTCCAAACACTGCAGCTGCATTTCTTTTAGCTGTTTCTATACAAAGTTCTTGAAATTGTGATCACCAAACCAAGTGTTGTCCCCCACTTAATGTTGCTTTACATAGATGTTTCCAGTCTGCGGGGGTTAAGCTAAAGGTGTTAAGGGGCTCCAGTATACTTAACATGAAAGGAGCTTGAGGTGCATATGTCATTACTGCCTCTTTGAGATTTTTTATTGTTTTGAAATCTACTGACTGGTGGCCCCTCTGTCCATTTTCATATTCAAATACTGGCAGTTCCCAATGTATCTGTGAGTTACCCTCGAGAGCGCATAAGCGCTCAGAAAGACTTTTTATTTTTATTTCTAGGGTATGCAAAAGCCTAGTGATACCCTTCATATTTTCTGTAATGGATTCCACCCATGGGGGTGTAGAGGACACAAGTTCCTCCACTTGACGATCCCTTATCTTGGTCTTCCTTAATTTCCTTTTGTTCATTTTCTCAAAATCACTTTTACTTATTTCCTCCTCACTACTACTACTCTCATTGGTCCTAACTGACTCAGTAACATCCTGAGTCCCAGGTTCAATTGAGACCATGTATCCTTGAACTATCTCTAATAAATCTTGAATAGCTTTAGCAGCTTGGATCTTTGTCATTTGGGGGACGCTTCTAATACTCTCCTTACTGGTCTTAGTTGACTCAGCAGAAGCTACGCTTTCATGTTCGCCTTCACTGTTTTCTAAATCCTCCTCACTAACAACAGACTCAGCTATATCAAAGAATTCATCAAGAGCCTTGTACACTTGGGTCTTAGTTATTTTTGAACCCATTTTAACCGCTCTGACTAGAGACTCCTGCGAGGTTTCTCAGTTCTTACCTGCTGTGCTGAATGCCCCGAACGGGCCACCAACTGTTGCCGCCGGAAAGGGATTGCAGCCTGGAACGGCGGCGCCGCGGGAAGGAGCCCGGAGACAGGATGGAGACGAAAAAATTCTTTTATCTTTCTCTTTCTGTCTCTTGTAATTTCTAACGCCACATACACACTCTCACAAGAAACCAAGGCACGTACTCTTACAAAAAACTACAATACATATACACAATAGTGTTAACCCCGTCTGTTCTCTCTCAGGTCTCATCTCACGCGCCCGAGCAGGAATGGCACTGGCCCGATCTCTGAGTCACGGCTCAAGTTTCTCGAGATCCTGGGCCAAGTCCCGCAAGATCCCAGGCCAAGTCCCGTGAGACTACGGAAGGCGGCAATGCCCAAACGTGTCCATGGCCCATAGTCAACCGCAATCTTAGCCATCTCCCCAAACAGGGCTCCTGCAGGGCCATTGGGTTGCTTAGAGCCTAAGTTGCTGAGGTTGGCTTCAAACTTGAAATCCTCCTGCCTCAGCCTCTTAAGTCACTGGGATTACAGATATGCACCTCTGTGCCCGGTACACATGTATCTTTTTAGAAGGACATTAATTCCAGTGTCCAGGCTCCATTCTCTTGACCTAATTGCCACCCAAAGCCCCATTTCCAAATACCATTGCATTGGGACATTCAGCATGTGAATTTTGGGGAGATACAAACATTCAGTTCATAGTACTCACTCTCCTTCTAGAAAAAATAAGATTAAGCTTAACTTTTTTATTAACATAAAAAACAATGTTTTGAGGTTCGTCAAGGAGTAGATAAAATAAACTATACTTAAGTAACAAAAATATAAAGAAAAACAAGGACATGGCTATGATTTAAAAGTTGGTAGAGTTGTTACTGTAGAAAAAGAAGGGAAAGGAGTCATAGAGGGGATTTTGGGGTGTTAGTAATGTTTTACCCTGTGATTTCAATGATATATGGGCATTTACTTAATTATAATCTTTAAAATGTGCATTTATATTTTATTCAAATTCTCTGTGTATATTTCATAATTTAAATATTTTATATTTAAATTATTACAAAAAAGTGGGCTTGGCTGGAGAAGGAAGTAGCAGAGTGGAAGCCCAGGGATATAGTGAGGATTATTATATTAGTCCAAGTACAGTTATGCTGGTGACTTGAACCAGAGTGGTGGTAGAAGAAATCATATAAAATGCTAAGATGTAGCCGGGCGCGGTGGCACATGCCTGTAATCCCAGCACTTTGGGAGGCTGAGGCAGGAGGATCACGAGTTCAAAGCCAGCCTCAGCAATGGCAAGGCACTTAGCAACTCAGTGAGACCCTGTCTCTAAATAAAAATACAAAAAAAAAAAAAAAAAAAAAAAAAGGGCTTGGGATGTGACCCCAGTGGTCGAGTGCCCCTGAGTTCAATCCCCAGTACCACAAAAAAAAAAAAAAATAACAAAATGCTAAGATGTATACTATATTTTCAGGATTGAGATTCTAGGAATTGCTGTAACCTAGCTGTGAGTATGTTGGGACAGAGGTTGCTAGTGCATAAAAGAGAGAAATTAAGGATGATCCTTAGGGTTCTGGAATGACTTAATGGGTGAATGGATGGTACGATTCAATAAAATAAAAAAGACTTGGATTAAAGCAGATTTTGAGGAGAAGAAAAAACAGATTAGCTGTAGACATGTTAAATTTAAGATGCCTATGGGTACACAAGTAGAGATATTGAGTTGACAATTGAATACAGTCCAGGGATTAAGATATGAGTCGAGGCTGAGATAATATTTCACATAAAAGATAATTGTTTAATTTTCTAGAATACAATTTCAGTATATTTTAAACCTTCTGTTTCCATCACCAAGCCTATAGTTTAAGGCTGAATTTCCTTTTAATGGTTTCTAAGGCATCAGTTTCCCTTACACTATTCTCATGGCTGTGCAGAATATAAATGCCACTAGAAATTCTGTATCATTTACCTTCAGTTCTGCTTGAGCTGCTATAACAAAACACCAGAGACTGGGTGGCTTAAATGACAAATCTATTTTCTCATAGTTATAAAGGCTGGAAGTCTAAGACCAGGATGGGTTCTGGTGAGGGCCCTCTTCCTGGCTTACAGAGGCTACTTCTTATTGCATGCTCACACAGCAGAGAATAAGAGAACTCTCTGGCATCCTTTCCTATAAGGGTACTAATCCCATAAAAGGGCCCCACTTTCATGACCCCATTTATACCTAATTACCTCTCAAATACAATATCTCCAAATATGATGACCCTGGGGGAGGTAGATAGTGTTCCAACATATGAATTTTAGGAGACATGATTCAATCCATAGCAACACATTTCATTGTTCTGCTATAGTGATTTTGCCCTTTTCAGGTTCTATTGAGTTTGTGTTTTTATGTTTAACACAGTTTTTCTGTATTGCTGAATTTCCTTTTTATAATTATTGTTTCTTCCTTTTGCTCTTTTAAAAAAGGGAAAGGGGGAGGCTGGGGTTGTGGCTTAGCGGTAGAGCGCTCGCCTAGCATGTGTGCGGCCCGGGTTCGATCCTCAGCACCACGTACAAATAAACGCATCATGTACAACTAAAGCAAATAAATAAATATTTTTTTAAAAAAGGGAAAGGGGCATGAGTATAAGGAGTCCACAGATAAGACCATTAACAGAATCAATCAATTACAATTTTCTACATAGTTTTACTAACAGTATCTGTGTTACTTTGTATTCTATATTTTTATTAGTAGAGGCATAAAAAAGGGACTAAGTTTTTTTAAAAATAGTTTTAGTTGTAGATGGACACAACACCTTTATTTTATTTATTTTTGTGTGGTGCTGAGGATCAAACCCAGTGCCTCACACATGTAAGGCAAGCACTCTCAGCTACAACACACTGAGCTACAACCCCAGACCAGGAACTAACTTTTACTAAGGGCTGCTATGTACTAGTTTTTGTGATTGGCATTTTATATATGTTAACCCACTGATTTTTCAACATAATGCTAGCTATTATTATACATGTTGGCAGATGGAGAAACTGAATCTCAGATAATCTGCCCAAGTAACATGGTAGGTGACTGAGAGAATCAAGACTCAACCAATAACAAGACACCAAACTCTGTTCTGTCCTTTTTCATCTTGTTATGAAAGAAGAGGCATAATGTATTAGATTTATATTATTTTTTGAATGCTTTTCTATGTTTCTACATAATTTCCACATTTTAATTTTAATAGAATTTTGTGATTTTTATCAAATTGTGTGCCTTAATTTGAATAATCAGTCTCTAACTGCTTGTCTTTTATATTACCTCAATTTTCACATCTATAAATAATACTACTGTAGCCAGGCACAGTGGCACACACCTGTAATCCCAGTACTTGGGAGACTGAGGCAGGAGGATTGCGAGCTCAAAGCCAGCCTCAGCAATGGCGAGGCACTTAGCAACTCAGTGAGACCCTGTCTCTAATAAAATACAAAAAAGGGCTGGGGATGTGGCCCAGTGGTTGAGTGCCCCTGAGTTCAATCCCCAGTACCAAAATAAATAAATAAATAATACTGTAATTGTATATGGGTTTTCCAAAGGACTTTAAAACAGCATACTACAGGGACACAGCCACATCAATGTTTATAGCTGCACAATTTATAATAGCTAAACTGTGGAACCAACCTAGATGCCCTTCAGTAGATGAATGAATAAAGAAAATGTGGTATATATATACAATGGACTATTATTCAGCATTAAAACAGAATAAAATCATGGCATTTGCAGGTAAATGGATGGAGTTAGAGAATATAATGCTAACTGAAGTTAGCCAATTCCAAAAAACCAAATGCTAAATGTTTTCTCTGATATAAGAATGCTGATTCATAATGGGGCTGGGGTGGGCATGAAAGGATTAGATGAACTCTAGATAGGGCAAAGGATGGGAGGGGAAGGGAAGGGGCATGGGGGTAGAAAAGACGGTGGAATGAGATAGACATCATTACCCTAAGTACATGTATAAAGACATGAATGGTGTGACTATACTTTGTGTACAATCAGAGATACAAAAAATTATGTTCTACATGTATAATATGAATTGTAATGCATTCTGTTGTCATACATAACAAATTAGAATAAAAATAAATAAATAAATATTTTTTTTAAAACAGAAAAAATAGTACATGGGTTTTATTTTCATCTGTTATTTCTTTAGGTTAAATTCTTGGGTTTTGTGCAATAGAAAAAAATATAATGTCATAATCTCTTCATTTGTGAGAATTTATACTCTGAAAAAAGAAAGGGAAGAACTTGCTTTTAAGGAGTTTCTAAATTATTTTTTTTCCTTAAATCTTCTTTGTCAAGCATTCTAAGGAAACAATTAGATGTATAAACATTTCAACAATTTAGTGTATGTATTATTTATTACCACAATTTCACAATGTTTTTCTTTCAATAATCACTAGATTAGTGCAAATAACCTCTACATTTTACAAAAGAAATTCAATAATCATTAAAAAGTCCTCATTTGGCTTCTTGTTTCTTAGTTAATATTATGTAATGTCAACTATTACTAGCAAACCTTATGTTAGATGATAAGGTGATAAGAAAGGGAAGAAAACAAATATATGTAAGCATATTTCTAACAAAAAAAGGGAATACTCAAGACATTTATGGGCCTAATTTTTGCAACTGTCCAAGTAGTTTTAGTTGGTATTTACAGCTACCTTCTTCCATTACCCATTCTATATTTCCATTACCTGCAGCAGCAACCTCACCTGAACTTTGCCTGGTGGAATGACCCAAACTTTTATTTTTCCAAGGTTTGGGACATTAGTAGTGCTCTCTGAATTGAGCTATTGTAGTTTCTTCCATTGCTTTTAATCACAGGGCATAGTGTTCCCTAAGGCATCTCCTGTATTCCAAACATACTCTTTCTTATCTCCAATCCAACTTCCCCTTGGTAATCAGGATCAATTCTCCTGCCAATACACTAACTCCTTTCTTTGCCTGTTAATTCAGAGGCAAGAGAAGCCCAAAATAACCAGGTAGCTGTCTTGACTTACAGTTCAATGAATGGAATCATTACTGTGTTTCCTGGTGGAAGCATTCCTTGCTTTAGATTAAGACTTAGACTACCAGAGGATGAGATCACAGAAAGCAGGGAAAGTTTTTGCTAGTTGATCACTAGGGATAACAGTAAGCATTGCTACTTTTACTTCTGCTCTTTGATTCTTCGACCTGTGAATGCTGACTAGAGGAGAAAGAGTTCTGTACGTTGGATGCTGAATAAGAGCACATACATCCCTTGGAAAATAGTTTTAGCCCTGCAAAATATTGCTACCTAACTGGTCCCATAACCAAGTCTTTTCAAAAGGCCATTCTACTGTTCTATTGAGCCACCTTTTTCAGTATGATGGGAAATATGATGAGATCAGTTCATTTCATGACAATGGCCCCCTTGCTGCACTTAATTTATTATGAGATGAATTCATTAATCAGAAGCAATGTTTATTGTATGTTTATACTATGATAATGGATAAGAAATTTTGCAAGTGAAATTGTGTAAGGTAATTTGAGGAGAAGAATTGCATATAGGCAATACGTATCCAGAAAAGTGTCTAGTCTAGTAAGAATATAACATCAACCATATAATATCAACTATTCCATGATGGAAGGGGTTTGATGTGATCAAAGTGACTCCAGGTAGCTGTCTGATCATCTCATAGAATAGTACCATAATGGGGACTCAGTTTTGGTGTCAGTTGCTAGCAGATGGGACTTTCAACAGTGATTGTATCCAGGTCAGCATTGGTAAATGCAAGTCTACGTTGTTGAACCCATGCATAACCTCCATTCCTGTCATCTCCATTGGTTAATAATAGATATGGCTGGGGCAAAGTTGACAGTTATCCATGTCACTTGGTCATTAACAATATACTCTGCAGAGGTCAACTTTTGGTGAACATTCACATGAAACACAAAAATTTTCATGTCTTTTGCTCATTCAGAGAGGCCAATCTGTATGTCTCTTCCCTAGACTTCCTTGTCACTAATTTTCCAATCATGTTCCTTCTGAGTCCCCAATTATTCAGCTAAACCATTGGCAACAGTCTATTAATTTATATATAAATGCACATCTGGCTGATTCTCCTTCCAAACAAAATGAAAAACCAAGCACACTGGGATGTGTGTTCTTCAGGGATGTCTGAGAAAAGGGCTATGGTACAGCTGTCCATTTTCAGGTGGTGCCTGCAGAACCATCTTTCAGTCAGGCCCACATTTTCTATTCCTAAGTCAACTGATCTTAGGGAACTCCCCCCATGAGGCCATAAATTCAAACTGGGAGAAAAAGTTAGTGTGGAAGGAATGGAAGCCGTAGGCAATCAGGCTACTTCTTCATGTAAATTACTTAGGATCTGCTTGAATCTGATCTTGTATATACCACTTCCATTTGATGATGGAGCATTTCTCTGTTTGACCAACTTCATGGCTTGATGGATCAGACAATACCTACTTCATGATGGGTAGCACAGGTTATGTGGTAACTTGGTGAACCAAGAGTAAATGCTCAGCTTCTACTAAGTCCAGTAGCAAACAAGTTGCTCGAAAGGAGAGTAGTTGCAGGAGCCCTGTTTGGGGAGATGGCTTAAATTGTGGTTGACTATGGGCCATGGAGATTTGGGCATTGTCGCCTTCCGTAGTCTTACGGGACTTGGCCCGGGATCTCGAGTGACTTGGCCGAGATTGCTGATCGGGTCAGCGCCATTTTGGTGGTGTGTGTGGCACGTGTTAGTCGTTGTTAGAGCCAAAGAGAAAAGTTATCAGAATATAAAGCTGTTTGTTTCCAGTTTGCCTCTGAACTTCTTCCTGCGGCTTCGTTGCTCCAAGCGGCCATAGCTTCAGACAGCAACAAGTAGTTATCCACAGAAGATGGCAGAACTTTGCTCTAAAATCTTAATGGTCTACATCATGATTCACCTATATGAGCCTACTAAAGTCCCCAAACAGCATCCTTATCTGTTGCTGACACTTCAAGTATCGTTGTATCTGCTGGGTCACATGGTCCAGATAGCTGGGCTACAAGCATGGCAGCCTGAACCAGTTGCAGCACCTTCTTGTGTTCTGGACTTAAATCACAACTTGTGGCTTTTTATGGGTCACTCAGTAAATAGGATGAAGTCACAAGTCTAATGAGGACTATGTTGCCTTCAAGATCCCAAGAGACTAACTCACTTGGCATTATGCCTCTTTGGGGGTTGTAGGATGGGCCATAGGTAGCAACTTATTCTTCATATTGGAAGAGACATCCTGACATGCCCCACATCACTGGCTACTAGAAGTTTCACTGAGTTAGAAATCCCCTAAATTTTTGTTGGATTTATTTCCCACCCTCTGGTATACAAATGGCTTACCAATAAGTCTATAGTAGTTGTTACTTCCTATTCACAAGGCCATCAATTTAAAGGACCAGTGTGATGTCTTATGGAAGAGAAAGGCAATAGAAGTACCTGCGAACTACTTGGGAATCAATTTAACCAAAGATGTGAAAGACTTCTACAATGAAAACTACAGAACATTAAAGAAAGAAATTATGGAAGACCTTAGAAGATGGAAAGACCTACCCTGTTCTTGGATAGGCAAAACTAATATTGTCAAAATGACCATACTACCAAAAGCACTATACAGATTTAATGCAATGCCAATCAAAATCCCAATGATATTCCTCATAGAAATAGAAAAAGCAGTCATGAAATTCATCTGGAAAAATAAGAGACCCAGAATAGCTACAGCAATCCTTAGCAAGAGGAGTGAAGCAGGTAGCATCACTATACCAGACCTTAAATTATATTACAGAGCAATAGTAAGAAAAACAGCATGGTATTGGCACCAAAATAGTCTGGTAGACCAATGGTACAGAATAGAGGACACAGAGACTAACACATATAATTTCAGTTATCTTATATTAGACAAAGGTGCCAAAAACGTACATTGGAGAAAAGATAGCCTCTTCAACAAATGGTGCTGGGAAAACTGGAAATCCATATGCAATAAAATGAAATTAAACCTCTATCTCTCATCATGCACAAAATTCAACTCAAAGTGGATCAAGGATCTAGGAATTAGACCAGAGACACTACACCTAATAGAAGAAAAAGTAAGCTCTAATCTCCAACATGTTGGATTAGGCCCCAAGTTCCTTAATAAGACTCCTGTAGCACAAGAATTAATACCAAGAATCAATAAATGGGATAGATTCAAATTACAAAGCTTCTTCCCAGCAAAAGAAACAATCAGTGAAGTGAATAGAGAACTTACTAATTGGGAACAAATCTTTACCACACGCACGTCAGATAGAGCACTATTCTCTAGAATATATAAAGAACTTAAAAATCTTAACACCAAAAAAACAAATAACCCAATCAATAAATGGGCCAAGGAATTAAACAGACACTTCTCAGAAGAAGATATACAATCAATCAATAAATACAAGAAAAAATGTTCAACATCTCTGGCAATTAGAGAAATGCAAATCAAAACCACTCTAAGATTTCATCTCACACCAGTCAGAATGGCAGTTATTAAGAACACAAACAACAATAAAAAGGTTGGCGAGGATGTGGAGAAAAAGGCACACTCAAACATTGTTGGTGGGACTGCAAAATGGTGCAGCCAATATAGAAAGCAGTATGGAGATTCCTTGGAAAACTTGGAATGGAACCACCTTATGACCCAGCTATCCCACTCCTCGGTCTACCCAAAGGACTTAAAAACAGCATACTACAGGGACACAGCCACATCAATGTTTATAGCAGCACAATTCACAATAGCTAAACTGTGGAACCAACCTAGACGCCCTTCAGTAGATGAATGGATAAGGAAATTGTGGTATATACCCACAATGGAGTATTACTCAGAAATAAAAGAGAATAAAATCATGATATTTGCAGGCAAATGGATGAAATCGGAGAATATAATGTTAAGTGAAGCTAGCCAATCCCAAAAAGCCAAATGCCAAATGTTTTTTCTGATATAAGGAGGCTGATTCACAGTGGTGTTAGGATGGGGAACATAGGAGGATTAGAGGAACACTAGAATGGCCAATGGAGAGGGAGGGGATGGGAGGGGGCAAAAGGGTGAATAAAAAAAAAAAAGATGGTAGAATGAGATGGATATCATTACCCTAAGTGCATGTATGAAGTCACGGATGGTGTGAATATACTTTGCATGCAACCAGAGATATGTAAAAATGTGCTCTACGAGTATAATATGAAATGTAATACATTCTGCTGTCATTTCTAACAACTTAGAATAAAAAATAAATTTGAAAAAAAAAGAAGTACCTGTGAACTAAGTAATCTCATGAAGCCAGGGTGTTGATATACCTCTATGGTAGGACAGTGTTCTTCTTCTTACAATTCCCTGAGTTAATATATAGCACAAAGTAGTCTGTTTCTTCCTCCATGTGCTCAACTAACCCAGTTTTGCTCCCTAGGACGGGCCTCTTTCCTCTTCATGTAAGATGTGCTTGTGCATTCTCATTGCTCTTAATAAAGATCACTGAAATGTGTTTGCATACTAATTCCCAGAACCCATAATGCTACTTTATATAGTAACAAGGACTGTGTAGCTATAATTAAGAAATTTGAGGTGGGGAGGTTTCCTTGGATTATCTGGGTGAGTCCAACATAACCACAGTGGTCCCTTTTAAGGAGCAGGAGTCAGAGTTAGACAGAACATGATGTGATAAATGCAGAAGTTGGAGTGATGTGTGTTGTAAAGATGGAGGAAGGCATCAAAAGCTGAAGAATACAGCAGGTGAGGGCTGAAAAGAGTCAAGGAAGCAGATTCCTCCCCTCAGGGGATACTAGCACTGTTTTCATCTTGGTTTTGCCAAGTAAAACTGACCATAAACTTCTGATTCCAGGACTGTAAGAGAATAAATTTGTGTTGTGGTATTTTAAGCCATGGAGTGTGAGATAATTTGTTACAGCAGCAATAGGAAACTAGTACACTCCTTGCTTAAGGTTTTGAGGTCAGCCTGCACTATTTGAAATGTGATTATGGGAAAGTGTAGGAAGAATCCATTTTACCTTCTCCCATTAAAAATGAGCTATATTATTTGGGGAATTTATCCCAGAGGTGGGTTATCATTAATGTGAACCCAATTCTTTCACTGTTGATTAAGGAATGTAACCCAAGTTCATCAGTACAAGGAATTCACCAACAACAGGGATTACTTTAGAAATGAGAATGTGACCCAATTTGGGCCAATGAGATACAAAGAAAGACAATTTCTCTTGTTCTAATTTCTATTTCACTAAGAAGTAGAAGCAATCAAGAGTTTTTCTTTATCTCCCATCACCATATATGTAGCCATTTACTTTCTGTTGTGCCTGTACATTCTGCATTCTCCCTAGACACTAAGGATGCACTTCCAGTGAAGGTCTTCTAGATCTCATCTCTCCTACCTATCGAATGATGTATTGCCCCAGAAATTCTCCCTTCTTCCTGCACTGTGAATTTCCTCTTCTGTATTATATCCTCATTAGTATAAAAATACACTTTCATTCTTCCTATCTTAAAACCCCTCTCTTGAATAACTCCTAATGGGCATAAGTTTTCTTTTGAGGATGCTGCAAATGTTCCAATATTGATTGTACCAATGGTCGCACAACTTTGAGTACACTAAAACCCATCAAAGTGTACACTTTAAATGGTGAATCGTGTTTATGTGAATTATAGATGAACAGATTTATTATAAAATAAGAGGATGTTGGCAAATATAATATTCTAAATGTTTGGAATAGGTCACAATGATTTTTGAACTACTTTAATGGAGGATCTTAGAATATTTGCAACCTTATTCTATTAAAAATGATACAAATAGTATCTATTTGTTAATAAATGTATAAGCTAGAAAAGAAGATTAGAAACTAAAAGTACATTCAAAAAAGTTCTATCTTGGCATCACCCCTTTTTCTCTTTAGTTCTTACTTTATTCCTTTCCTTCCCTTTGCTCCATTTACTGAAGAAATGGCCCATTAGGGTCTAGACTCAAAATTGGCACTGGCCAGTTGGAAGTCCACCAATATTTTTCAAAATTTATTTTTATTCTTCTTTTTTTTTTTTTTTTTTTTGTCCTGTGGATTGAACTCAGTGGCACTCAACCACTGGGACATATCCCCAGCCCTTTTTTGAATTTTATTAGAGACAGGGTCTCACTGAGTTGCTAAGTGCCTCGCCATTGCTGAGGCTGGCTTTGAACTCGTGATCCTCCTGCCTGAGCCTCCCAAGTGCTGGGATTACAGGCGTGCGCCACCACGCCTGGCTACTCCACCAACATTTTATTGGCCAAAGAAAATCATGCCTTTGAGTCTAAAATCAAGGAGCTAGTTACTGTACTTTAGGTTTAGGTTGAATAATTGTAAAGTTATACAGTTACGAGCACAGACACAGGGAGAGGCAAAGAACTGGGGGTCAATAATTTTTATTCATATTTCTTGAATCACTTTCTTCAGTGGTTCCTAGAACACTACACTCTACTAGTTTCAATCTTATCCCACTAGTTGCTTCTTTCCCTGCAGAGGGTCTGGAATGCTTCAAGTCCCAGTCTTGGGAACTCTTCTCTAGCTACAGTCTTTCATTAAGTAATATCTATTTTTATGGCTTTAAAAGCCTCCTATATGTTGATGACTCCCCAATTTATATCTTTACTTTGACCTCTCTCCCAAACTCCAGACTCAAACATGCAACTACACTTGAATATCTAACAGTAATTTTAAACTTGGCAAGCTCAAACACAAACCCATTTAATATATTCCCCATCTAATAAATGGGGAACTATTCTCCATCTAGTAAGTGGCAACCCTTTCTATCTATTTGCTCAGGTAAACCTCGGAGTCATTCCTGATTCTTCTTGTCTTCTTGCCATCATTATTTATTCATTTTAATCACCTCTTTCTCCCTAGAGCATTATTCAACACAGCAGCTAGAGTGAGCTTTTTAAAAATATGTCCAGCCGTGCCATTCTTCTGCTCACAATCATTCAAAGAACTCCCCCAACTTACTCATAGCAAAGTCCTGCTCTGGCCTTGACGCCCTTGTAATCAAATGTGTTATTCTTTTATTCTATTTGATCCCCTCATCCACTCTGCTTCAAATGCATGAGCTTCTTTTTTGTTGTTTGAATATCCAACTATCTCTTGCCCCAGAGTTCTGTATTTGTTGTTCCGTTGGCTTGGAATTCTCTTTCCCCAGATGTATTTGTGCTTGTTCTTTCACCTCATCCAGATCTTTGCTCAGATATTCCATTTTCACTGAGACCTTTCCTAAGTACCACTTTTAAAATTATAGCCCTTATCTTCATTGACCTGTTTTCCCCAAGTTCTTATCATAGAATTTATCATTATCCGCCGGGCGCGGTGGCGCACGCCTGTAATCCCAGCACTTTGGGAGGCTGAGGCAGGAGAATCGCGAGTTCAAAGCCAGCCTCAGCAATGGCGAGGCACTTAGCAACTCAGTGAGACCCTGTCTCTAATAAAAACACAAAAAAAGGGCTGGGGATGTGGCCCAGTGGTCAAGTGCCCCTGAGTTCAATCCCCAGTACCACAAAAAAAAAAAAAAAAAAAAAAAAAGAATTTATCATTATCCGACAGAACACAGATTTTACCTATTTGTTTACTATCTATTTTCCTTAAGTATGTGTGTGTATATATATATATATATATATATATATATATATATATATATATATAAATTTCATAAGGGCTGGACTTTGTTTTATTTTTTGCATTGCCCCAGAGTGTGGAATTGTGCCTAGCACTTAATTTGCCCTCAATGAATATTTGATGAGTTACTGAATGGATGAATGGATAGATGACATTGAAGTTTTCGGTTACCCTGCATAGTGGTATATAATTGTTTCATTGGTTGTGGTTGAGTGTAGTGATTATTAAAACTCACCAAATGTACCTTAAGCATCTCTGTAAAAAGTGGCTACCCAGTGAATGTTGTCAGAGGCATGGGTGTGGATGGAATCAACCAGGAAGTATGTGCCCTGTCATTTCTAAAAGCCATCTCCAATACAAACATTGAGACTAGAGGGAACTATTTTACCCACAGAGAATTAGTTTCTCTTTAACGCAGGGGAAGAGTGACGCTCCAGAAGAGAACTGGGCCTCACTGTAAACACAAACATTGATTCAACATCGATTCTACTTTTGACAATCCAGCACAGATATTTGATTTATTATAGAATGTAGTATAGGATGGGTATTGTTATGGTTTGGCTCTGGAATGTCCTCCAAAAGCTCATGTGCTAAAGTCTTGTCCCCCGATGTCCAGAGGTGGGATTTGGGGGAGGTGATTGGATCATGAAAGCTCTGACCTCAAATGTGGATTTATCCATTTGAATGGATTAATGGGAGGAGATGGAAACTGTAAGTAGGTAGGGCGTGGTTGGAAGAAGTAAGTCACTGAGGTGTGCTCTGGGGTATTACATATTGTCCCTGAGGTCACTCCCTCTGCTTCCTGACAGCCATGAGTTGAACAGCTTTCCTTCACCATATCCTTCCTTTCTGCCTTACCTCAGACCTAAGCAATGGAGCCAGATGACCAGACTGAAACCTCTGAAAGTATGAACCAAAATAATCTTTCCTCCTCTACGCTGTGTCAGATATCTTGGTCACAGTGACAAAAGTTAACTATAGTAGATGTCAAAAACTCAGACACCAGGGCCAACATACCTTGACTTAACTTGTAGCTCTACTCTTCCTAAACATGTGAACTTGGGCAAGTTACTTAAATTTGTTTTCTTTCTTTCCTTTTTTTTTTTTTTTTTTTTTTGAATAAGGGATTGAACCCAGGGGCGCTCAACCACTGAGCCACATCCCCAGCCCTATTTTATATTTTATTTAGAGACAGGGTCTCACTTGAGTTGCTTAGCACCTTGGTTTTACTGAGGCTGGCTCTGAACTCGCGATCCTCCTGCCTCAGCCTCCCAAGCTGCTGGGATTACAGGTGTGCACCACCATGCCCAGCCCAGCAAGTTATTTAAATTTTCAGTCCTCAAGTTTTATCATCTGTGCCATGTGATAATGGTACCTACCTCACAGGGTATTCTAAAGTAAAAGTAAATTAACACAGACAAGGTGCCTGGGGTGGTTTGTGATATATCATAAGTAGTGTATAAATTATAGCTGCTATTTGAAACTGGGGTCTTATTGTTAGAGATATGGAGACATCACCTTTTCAAATGCATCGCCTTTTTGAATCCCAGAGGCTAGGCTACACAGTGCTTTGTATTCCAGGAGAGTGCCCTGTGTGCACTGATCTCATATAGTCTCACTACATTGGTAACATCATCTGTTTTTTATTCTGTTCCCCACTCCCACTAGACCATAAGCACTCAACATCTAGGAGCAAATCTGACTCATTCTGCTAATCTCCATGTCTTGTGTGCTACCTGGCACATGGAAAACACACTCAAATATCTGTGCTGGATTGTCAAAAGTAGAATCGATGTTGAATCAATGTCTGTGTTTACAGTGAGGTCCAGTTCTCTTCTGGAGCCTCACTCTTCCCCTGCGTTAAAGAGAAACTAATCCTCTGTGGGTAAAATAGTTCCCTCTAGTCTCAATGTTTCCATTAGTTGATTCATTTGGAGATGGCTTTTAGAAATGGCAGGTCACCTCCCCCAAATCCCACTTTGCAGATGGAATAACAAAGAAGTTATGTGACTTGCTCTGACATATACAATGTTTTCTTCTGAGCAACTCAATATCAAAACAGCTGAGGAAAGCCAGCAAAATGTAAATGCACAAAAGGAATGGAGGAGAATAACTGCCCTCTGGTAATACCAAGTGGTAGCAACTGTGCAATTTTAGCTTATTGTCATGTGGAAAATTAGGCTGGTTGCATCCTATCATCTGCTTTCCCCAAAAAGCTCTATATTAGTTTTATATTGCTGCTGTAACACATTATCACAAATTTAGTAGTTTAAAATCATACAAATTTATTTTACAGTTCTATAGTCATAAATTTGGCATAGGTCTACTGGGCTAAAACTCAAGGTGTTGATAGTGCTACATTATTTTCTGGAGGTTCTGGGGGAAAATCTATTTCCATTTTCCAACCTCTAGAAACTTCCAGTCTCCTTCCTTCATTTTCACAACCAGCAATAGCTTAGTTAATTTTCTGTTGCTATAACAGAACCCCTAAGACTGCTAGTTTATAATGAAAAAAAAAAAAAAAGCTTTATTTTGTCTCATATTTTGGAGGCTGAGAGTTCAAGATCGGGCAGCTGTATCTGTTAAGGGTTTCACTGCTGCTTCTTAACATACTGGAACAGTATTTGGGAAAGTGGGTGCCTGTGGAAGAAAGAAAAGTGAGCCAGCTCCTGAGATAGTTGATCCATTTGGCAAGAAAACATTTATGAGGCTTTGTTCCCATGACTCCAACACCTCCCACTAGGCCCCACCTCTCAACACTGCCTCATTGAGAAATTAAGCCTCAACACGTGTTTTGGTGGGGAAAAACTATAACAAGTCCTCACATTGGGTCACTTCAATGTCTTCAGTCTTTTCTTTTTACATCTTTAAAGATTCTTGTGTTTGTAATAAGCCCACCCCCACAATCCAGGAAAATCTTTTTAAAGTTAGTTGATTAGCAATTCTAAATGCAAACTTAAATCTACTTTGTCACATAAAGTAGCAAATTCACAGATTCCAGGTATTAGAGCATGGATATCTTTGATGTAACAGTTCTGTTTACCATTAGCCTAATTATGTATATAAAAGTAGTTTGGGGATGCTCTGTCATCTATAGTCTTTGATGTGTTGGGTTTGCTGTGTTCCTGTTCGTGTCATGTGGTTGCTCCTTCTTACATATTTGGTGATTCATGGTCCTAAATGCACTTTTTATGGAAAACTTTTGTTTTTTGTTTTTGTTTTTGTAAATATCCTGGACTAAAAGGAATTCAGGGACTATGTGTAGTTTCTCTTGAGGGGCTCCTGGTAGCTTTGGTTCTTTCCCAAATTGTAGCAACAGTGGCTTCTCAGAGCTATGAGGTAGAATTTTTTGAAAGAAACTTGCATATTTTCAGTCTGAGTGAGTGAGACTCTTGCAAAGTCTCCACCTTCCTACACCCTGACTACAGCCAGAAGGAGCTATTTGTACTTCCCCATATACGAGCTTATTATACCTTGCAAGTTTATTAGCCCTTCCTTGAAGACATTCTAAAGCAAAAGAAGAAGCAGGTATGAGACGGGAAATAACATTATTAGGTTGAAAGGAACCTGCATGTTGTTGGGTCGACAAAATGAGTCATGCCTCTCCATTAACCTTTCTATGTTCCATACTAGAGGCCTCCCCAGTTCTTAATAATGACAACTGACATTTACAAAGCATTTATTGTATGCTAAAAGCTGTTCTAGGCACTTGGCATATGTTACTTTATAACAACTATTAATATACCCACCTTGCAGATGGAATAACAAAGAAGTTCTGTGACTTGCTCTGGCTTATGCAATGTTTTCTTCTGAGCAACTCAATATCAAAACAAAGACCTAGGTTCAGGATGTGACAAGAGTAGGCAATTATGAGAGAACTTGCACACAAACACCCCTTTGATTCTAAGAGCTTTCACTCACTATTTCCTTCAAGAAGCCAAGTAAGAACAGGAAGCAAAAAGAGATGGTGGAAGGTATATATCACCTATTTGAGGATTGACAAATGCCTCTCCTGGCCTCAGTTGCCACTCATTTCCAGCCAGAAATTTGGATGGTCTCTGCTGGCAGGGTTTTGCCCTAATCTTTACCAGGGGTAGAAGTCACCTCATGATCAGTGTATGATAGTTGCAACCCCTCAAGCAGTGGCAGGGATCAATCTTCCCTGTGGCTTGGTGGGTGACCCCATGCTCTAATTGGAAAGGTTAAGCCCTCTGGGAGTTTCCGCACAATTTATTGGTTTGTGGTTGCAGTGGCCCTATTCTGGTTGGCTATATTATATATGCATTGTTGACTAGTTATACCATTCCTTACAAATGCATTCAAGAACTTTTGGAACTTTTCTAAACATGTTCATGAGTTCGGCATACACAGTTTTTTTTTTTTTTTTTTTTTTTTGAGCGAGGTGGGCATATACTAGTCCTTAATAAGGTATACATGTATGATTTTAATTACTTTTGGGAAAAAAATGCTCACAAAGGAAAATTTTTAGTGTGAAAACTTGTTTACCATTTTTAAAGCAAAGCAAATAGGATTTTATTAATCCCCCTTAAAACGCAGCATGTAGTGCCCTTAAATCATACAAAGAGCAACAAAGCTAAGATTTATATCCAAGCAGTTGACATGCAGAATTCACATTCTTTTTTAAAAAATATTTTTAGTTGTTGATGGACCTTTATTTTATTCATATGCAGTGCTGAGAATTGAACCCAGTACCTCACACATGAGGCAAGAGCTCTACCACTGAGCCATATCCCCAACCCTAGAATCCATTCTCTCTCTCTCTCTCTCTTTTTTTTTTTTTTTTTGTGATGTCGGCGATTGAACCCACAGCCTGTGCATGCAATGCAAGTACTCTACCAACTGAGCTATATCCCTAGCCGTAGAATCTACATTCTTTACCACTATTTTATACTGCCTCTCTGCTGGGAACTAATACTTCACATTGTACTGACTACTTCCAAGTGTAAAGACCATACTTAGCAATAAAAAATTTAAGTTATAAGAGGGCAGTTTTACAGATATCTTGGGGGCTTTGTTCAGAGGTCCCTGGTATGTAGAGATACCTCATAAAGTGACTAAAGACTTCAATGGTGGTTGTTAAGAAACTTACCTAAGGGATCTTTGAGTTATAATACTCTCCTCTCTGGTGATAAGTTGTTTTGCTTTTTCTTTTAACAAAATTTCCTCTGTTGCGATGTAGTTAATGTGATTAGTTGTTGACCTTGTTGCCCACCTGTGGCTTTACAAGGAAAGATTCATGTGGGTTTTTGGATGGAACTTTAGTGAAAAGCAGTTAACACTTTCATAGAGAAATCTGGGCCCTTGGCACCATGGGCATTTGTGACATAAGAATAATTTATTATCTTCCTATGAGACCAAGATGAAGACATGACATGGTCTTAGTGAAACTGTAGTTCTGGCTTGTGCTTGTGGGTTTGCAGAGAAGGCATTGCATAAGAATAACTGGACTTTATATCTGAAATACTACCAGTGAACTTGAATCTGAGGCAGACTTATGGGATGCATACAAATGGAATAACCACAACAATTCTAACTGAAATATGGAAACTGTGCAAGTTTATGATTGCATAACTTTCAAGGTATGTCCTCGTGATTCCATGGAGAAAAACAGCAAACATCAGAACATAGTCCAGAAGGTGAGTGCCCTTTGAATTGGTGTTTTTTTCTTGCATCAAAAGTATGACCTAGGAGAGTGCTATATGCTCACATTCTTAAATAGAATAAGATGCTACCTTATTGTGATCCTCAACAATTCTTGGAGATATCAGAGATTATAAAGAATCCTGAATTATCAAAATGAGGAAACAAATTCAATCTTTGCTCAAGATTCATGTTACAAGAGAAATGGTGGATATTTACTCCCAATCCCTATCTTTGGAAATCCCTCTCTGTGAGAAGAAAATTATCAATAAGTCATTGTTAATTTATGTTAACACTTTATGTACACCACTTAAGAGAACAGAAATAACAATCAAGAGTGCTTACAAAATACCTAGGTCTTTTAATCCTCATGGCATCAATGCTCCAATGAAATCAGGAGTTTAGACTGACAGAGTTGAAGTTTATCTACCAAGATTAGCCAACTACTAATTGTCAGAGATGTGATTCATGCCCCAGTTTGTTTGACTCCAGGCTTTGTTCTTTTCACTATGGTACAATGCATCCTTCTTGGAATTGTGTTTAACCACAGATAAAGTAATGATATTTACCCTTTTGTGTGTTGAGCTCACCATTAGTCCATATAAACCTACAAACCTTATAAATACTTAATGTTAAGTACCTTTACTACTCTCCACTGAGGATGAAAAAAGCAATTTCCAATTGATTGAATGCATTTTCAGATATGGTTTACCGGTAAAATATTTTCAGGCAATTCTGTCTTTTTATTCTACTCAGCAGAGATTTTCTTATTTATTTTGTACTAATGAACAGACACAATAGTTGTGTTTTGAATTAGCTTGTACATTACTTCTTTTTCTGACACATGAGCAACTGGCCATCAGGGGACTAGATGAGATATTCCTACGCTTCCCATTCAGGAAGGTCATACTTCCTGAGGGGGCAAAAGATGTGCTAGGGATATCTCATATATCATGTTGATTCATTTCCCACTTCTCAATGCAATCTTGTGCTCTGCACTAAGAAGTCAAGATTCAAGAGAATGATCTGAATTTGGCATTTTATTCTGAAGTTATCATGAGCAGTTTCCAAGTTCTGATGAAAAAGAAGGAATTATTCCTTTGGTGCTGATCATGATTGTTGCAGTTAGTTGAGCCTCATCTTTTTTGAAGTATACACCTTTTGAAAAATCATTGTAATATTCATTGAAAAAGAAACCCAGAACCAGTAGTGAGGTAATAACCACATAGCCTAAAAATAAGTTTGTGTTTATTGTTATAAATTTGAATTTTAGCCATTGACTTGTTTATGATGCCTAAATGTTTTCCTTGAAAGGTATAAAGATTTATAAATTTGGTTGTCTTATGTATTAAAATATCATTGTGAAGGAAAAAATAAAAGAACATTCAAAACTGGGAGAATTGTATTGTGGCCTGATTTCAGTTGTACTGTGGAGTTTTCTTATCCAGCCACACTTTTCGTCAAATATCTAATGTAAATAGATGGCACAAATTTATAAGAAAAAACGATAATGTTTGATGAAAATTAAATGCCACTTATATTATGTTTCTGATCCTATTACATTTAGTTGATAGCACCGAATAAACTCAACTTTTTACTTAAATGAAAATATTAACATCACACTAATTACAGTTAATGAGTGCTCAAAACAACAATTTATTACTTGGTTTAATATTCTGCTTGACCCATCTCATCCTGGCTTTCTCCCAGGACTTAGACTCTCCATTTGTGTCCACTCTATCAGAATAATGCTGTTTGTGTTTATTTCCACAATGCCTACCTACTTCACTATTGGACAGAAGGTGTGAAATGGAGATCTCACTGAGATTATCCCATTCATGGATATGTCTTTTTCCTTCCTTCATTTTTTTGAGATGGAGTCATGCTAGGTTGCCCAGGCTGGCCTGGAATTCGCTTCTCCTTCTTCAGTCTACTGAGTAAACTGAGATTCCAGGCTTGTTGTGATACCACTCCCAACCCCACTTTTTTTGTGTGTGTTTGTGTGTGTGTGTGCTTGTTTGTACTGGGGATTAACTATGAGGTGCTATCAGTGCTACATCCCAGCCCCTTTTTAATTTTTTTCCTTTGATACAGAATCTCGCTAAATTGCAGAGGCTGGCCTTGAACCTGCGATCTTCCTACTTCAGCCAACCTAGTTGCTGGGACTACAGGTGTGTGCCACCGCATCTGTATGACACATTCCTTTTGCTCACAAAACATGTATTTATAGGCAAGGGAGAGGGGAAAAAAATGGTTGAAAATAGCATCTGAAAGGTGCGTGATAGCAGATTTTTATCTGAATTTGAGAGGGGAGAGGGAAGTGGAATGAGAGGAGTGATTTCCAATCCTGGTAATCGTGACACCATATACATAGAATGAGAAAATTTGTTGGAAAGGAACAAGAGATCAAAGGGGATAGCTGGAAAAAATAGGTTAAATTTTTAAAAATTTCCAATGGTTTAATTATAGTTAAGTATTTGGGAACAGATCGGCGCAAGAAAGGAAGGCAGCCCGAAAGTGAGAAATGCAGGAAGCTTCCCACGTAGGCAGATGTTGGTTCCAGCATTCAAATTTCTCCAGCGGGCCCGCCAGGGCGTCACAAGGCCCGTCCCTCAGCCACAGAGCCACGCCCCCTTCGTTGGTTGTTCCCTGAGCTTCCAATACTTCCCTCCTTCTCTTTGACTCCGCCCACATCGCCTAGAATCATTTCCTGTGTGCCGGATGCTGATTGGTCCAGAAGTCGGAAGTGAGGGCGGGCGGTGGGGCCGTTGCCGCAGTGACAGTGCTGGGGGAGTCTGAAGATGGCGGCGTCGCGTCGCTCTCAGCATCATCACCACCATCATCAACAACAGCTCCAGCCCGCCCCAGGGGCTTCGGCGCCGCCGCCGCCACCTCCCCCACCTCTCAGTCCCGGCCTGGCTCCGGGGACCACCCCAGCCTCCCCCACAGCCGGTGGTCTGGCCCCCTTCGCCTCCCCGCGGCACGGCCTAACACTGCCGGAGGGGGATGGCAGTCGGGATCCGCCCGACAGGCCCAGAACCCCGGACCCGGTTGAAAGTACCAGCTGTTGCAATACCACCAGCACAATTTGTACCGTCGCTGCAACTACCGTGGTTCCGGCGGCTTCTGCTTCATCAGCCGTTGGGGTCGCTCCCAACGCAGCCAGCGGTGGCAGTAACAATTCACCGTCGTCCTCTTCTTCCCCGACGTCTTCCTCATCTTCCTCTCCATCCTCCCCTGGATCAAGCTTGGCTGAGAGTCCCGACGCGGCCGGAGTTAGTTCCACTGCAGCTTTGGGGCCTGGGACAGCGGCAACTGGGACAGGGGTCCCAGCAGTGAGCGGGGCCTTACGGGAACTACTGGAGGCCTGTCGCAATGGGGACGTGTCCCGGGTAAAGAGGCTGGTGGACGCGGCAAACGTAAATGCAAAGGACATGGCCGGCCGGAAGTCTTCTCCCCTGCACTTCGCTGCAGGTCAGAGACTTTTGAATAGTTTATTACAGGTTTGGGCAGGGGCGTGGGACGGTGGTCTGATTAGAGAAAGAAAACAGGTTATTAAGGTGAAACAAAATGTGGGCGTGGTTATGGTTCTTTAATACCTCACCGGAAGACAAGAGGTTCCTTTCTTTAGGTAGAGTCTGGGGGACGGGGGCGTGGAAATGGGATGTGTGAATCCATTCTAAGTGTTTGCACAGTGATGATACTTGTACTTATTCCAAAACTCCCTGTAGCGTAATTTCTGGATATGCATATTCTTAAACTTTTTCAGTTCTGAGTATGTAGGAGTAAAGTTAGATTTGGCTTTAGAGCGTGTGCTAGTTTATTGTGTTTTTACAACAGGGTTACGTTTCTTGAGGACAGTCGAGACCAGAAGTTTGATGTCACTCAACAAGTGTTTCTTAGTAACATCCAGTGGAGTTTCTGGAGCTACCCTTTTAAGAAGTTTACGGTTCAGTTAGGAAGACCAAAGTATGCCTGTATGAAACAACTGGGAGAACAATATTTAATTGCGTTATATGATAGAAGAAATACAGGCTTTGAACTTGTGGATACCACTGTTGGTCCTGTAAAAGACTCAGTTGCCTCAGTTTACTCATGGGCCAAAAAGATACAGTAAGATTGTGTGACAATTTAGTGAGAAGGATAAGTAAAATATAAAAAATATGCAAACTCCTAACTCTGGATCTCACACATTTTTACCATAGTTTTTTTTTTTTTTTTTTTGGAGCAAGTAGTTGACTATTTTCTTTTAGAAACACTTATTATTTTTGTAAAATACAGAGAAATGTAAAAACAAACGATAACAATCTACTGCTCAGCTACCTTCTATTGATATTTTCAAAAATAAAGGTAATAATGTTATGTATTAGAAACAAAATTCGAGTAGGACAGAAAGATACAAAATGAACAGACTCCCCCACCCACACTTAAAAGTAACACCAAAGGTACCCTCTATTAAGTTTCTTGCTACATTTGTAATGTATATCACATCACTCCTTCAATTCGTTGTTAATAGTAAAACATATGTTTAGAATATGTATGTATTTATTTTAACCGCAGCTCAGCAGATATTATCCTAATTTTACAGATGGTACAAGTGAGGTACATACTGTTAAGTCCTGATTCATGCAAGAAGTAGTGAAATTTGCATTCAAGCAGTTTGATTTTAGAGCTTGTGAAATCAAGCTTAAGCTAATATAATCTATTCCTGGGTTTAGGTAACATTTCATTTTGGTGAGTAATTGCAGTGCGGAGTTTCTAATTTTCTAGTGCTTTGAGGGAAGAGTTATTGGGGGTTTATAGACAAGGGTAGCTTTCATATTTTTTTTATTGTAGCCATACTTAGAAATAGATTTTATATTGTCACACTCACACAAAACTGAATCAAAACCTTCAGAAAACGATACTTTCCCATACACATGTGTGGTACTTGGATATTTTATCATAATCCCTCTCATTTTAAGCCAAAGATCCACTAAGGATCATGATCAGTGAGTGGTATGAAGAAAACAGAAAATCATTTTTAGGTCAGTACATCCATTCTTGATATACAGACATTACTGTTAGGAATAATTAATTAAGTGAATTAAGTTATGAATTAATTAATTAAGTTAATAATTAATTATGAATTAAGTCATAAATAGGCTTTCATCTAACTAGATGTTCACTCAAGGGTCTTGCATATTTTAGATGAAACAGCATTCTTTTTCTTAAAGCCTTATGAAAGGTCTAAGTCTGATTTTATAACTCAGCCAAGGTGGTTTACTTTTGCAACTTATTCTAAATCTCTTTTAAAATAGTGTTTTACAAATCTTGTCATTTCTTACCATAACTCTTTATAAGTAATCACTAACAAATTATACTTAGTTATATTTATTTGTGTATTAATTTACTCATTTATGATTATTTGCACATAAAAGTGTCTTCCAAATCACACCTCATCTATTTGCTACAAGTTACTTTTAATTCTACTCTTGAGGTTTATATATATACCTAGGTAATCTAGAATACAAACAATAAAACAGCTTTATAATTATATAATAGTTTAACCTTGAACTGACTTTTTTAGGAAAAAAAAGTTTTAGTTCAGTTGCAAAAAAACAGACAAAATAATAACAGTAAAATTCATGATATATTCATGATATAAAAATATAACATCCTTGAGTCATTTTTCTTTACTTTCATGTTTCTAGGCATAACATTAAAGCTTTGTTCAATGTAGTTTCCTCAGGTATAGGTCGAGTAGTTTAAAAGTAATTTTTTGTTGACTATTAGTTGGTTATAATGGTAGTCGTTGAATATGGTAGTCAGTGAAATAACTATTTTAAAGATAGGCAATTGGTAAAGTACCTTGGGTGTAAAAGTTGTAGTTCATTTTTACATGAATATTTTATTACTTATAGGTCAGCTATTAAATAGTGGCACAATTTGCAGTAGCAGATAGTCCTTACTCTTATGGAGCTTCCACTGTACTGGGAAAGTCTAAAGAAAAACAATTAACAAAAACCCACAAACTGTGTTGTTACCCAGAGTGATAGGAAAAGAACAGTATGCTCTCTTTTGGAGTGTGTGATAGGAGCTGTTATTCTGGGTTTGGAACAGTTAAGAAGTCTTTCTAGATAAGGATTTTTTTTTTTTTTAAGGGTAACCAAGCAAATGATGGAAGGAATAATTAATAATGCCTTTATTTGTATTTAAAAATGAGTTTACAGTTCTGTAGCATGAAATGAAACCATTTAACCCTCAGGGATAGTATTAAGCCATATTTTAAGTACTTATTATTTCACTTATATTGCCATAAGAATACTAACCATATTCCGCCCACAATTAGAACATAATCTTCACTTTTCCTTGTTTATCAGTTCTCAAAATACTATTTCTAATGACTTTCAGAATACTATTTCTTATCTTCCTAATGATTTTTTTTTTTTTTTTGATGTTGACTAGAGTTAATGTGATACTTGACTTTTCTACAGATAAGGTCCCCAACCCTGACATTCTTTTGTCAGCAATTTAGAGCAATACCATTTTCTTAGTTCAGTTCCTAGTAGTGACATATTTTGTGAAGGAACCAGTATAATTCTGACAAGGTCTATTTTTGTAGAAAAATTGAGGGTTTTTGTTTTGTTTTTTTAAGGTTTTAACAAAGCATTGGATTCTGAAGACATTTTGAAGTAAGGTTCCTGGTAGTTAACATATGACTTCTTATGATGATATATAATGGTATATATCTGATGACATAATGGTACATAATATGAGGTGTTTTAGTGTCAAAACCAGTAAAATAGGGATATCAGTTTTGTTTTCTTTAAATTTGGATGGTAATGTATAAAATACCCTTAGCCCTACAGTGATTGCTCAACTCATTCCTGATCCTGAATTTTTAGTATGACCATGGTTGCCTCCCCTCACCCTTCCCCAAACACTGTGTCCTCTAAATGCAGCCCATCATTGGATAAGAAAATAAGTCAAAATGCTTCAGTCCTGGAGTGTGAATCTTTTTGTACTTTCAATTGTACTAGTTGTCCTTGGTTGTTCTTCCAAGCAAATGTCTTGCCTCAGGATTTAAGAAGAGTCTGATTTGGTACTAAGAGGAATTAGTTTCATAAACTAAGAAATACCTTAGATTTCAAATTGTTGATTACAACTAGATTATCTTTTACTTAGTGTTATCTTAAAACCTTATACTTTTCTTAAGAAACCTTTTTATAGTAGGCTAATACTGGAGGATCACAAGCTCAAAACCAGCCTCAGCAACTTAGTGAGGCCCTGAGCAATTTAAAGAGACCTGTCTCAAAATTAAAAATTAAAAAAAAACGGCCTGGGGATGTGACTCAGTGTTTTAGTGTCCCTGGGTTCAATACCTGGTATAACAAAACAAAACAAAACAAAACAAAACAAACCCACATGCAAAAAAAGTTCCCATAGAACTTCTAGTTAGAAAGATAGACCAAACATTTCTTTTGCCTTAATATCACTTTTTTTTGGAAGCAAATGGTTTACAGCATAACAAGCAAACTTTTAACCAATAGAGGAATGCCTACCTAAATTGTAATACTGTGTAATTTCTGTTAATATTATCTGCTTCAATGTTCCTCTATCTAGCATTTTTTTTTTTAATGCATGTCAATGTAAACCTAGATTATATAGCCTATTATACACCTAGGCAATGTGGTATAGTGTATTGCTCCTCTGCTACAAACCTGTAGCATGTTGTTGTACTGAAATTTGTAAACATTTATAACACAATGGTAGGTATTTGTGTATTTAAACAGAAAAGGAATAGTAAGAGTACTATTAAAAGATTTTTAAAAATTGGTATACCTGTGTAGGGCATGTGTACATGAATGGAGGTTGCAAGACTGGAAGTTACTCTGAGTTGTGAGTGAATAGTGAGTGAATGTGAAGGCCTAAGTTATTGTATGCTACTATAGATTTCAATTACACTGTACACTATGGTTACATTAAATTTACAAAAAATATTTTCTTTAGTGGTAAATTGACTTTAGCTTACTGTAACTTTTTTACTTCACAAACTTTAAATTTGTAAAACTTCTGATTCTTTTGTAATGACACTTAGCTTAAAACACAAACACTTTGTACAGCTGTTCAAGAATATTTTCAATTCTTTACATTCTTATTCTATAAGCCTTTTTTCTATTTTAAAACTTTTTTGTTTTTTTATTTTTTTTACTTTTGAAACTTTTTTTGTTAAAAAATCAAGACACACATATACATATTAATTAGCCTAGGCCTACACTGGGTTAGAATCATCACTGTCATCCACCTCCATATCTTGACCTACTGGAAGGTCCTCAGGAGCAGTAACACACAGGGAGCTGTCATCCCCTATGATAACAATGTTTTTTTCTGAATGCCTCCTGAAGGACCTGCCTGAGGTTGTTTTACAGTTGATTTCTTTTTAATAAGTAGAAGTACAGTCTGAAATAATAATAAAAAGCATATTATAGTAAATACATAAACCAGTAATAGCCTTTTATTATCATTATCAAGTATTATGTACTGTACATAATTGTATGTGCTCCAGTTTTATATGATTTTGCAGTAGGTTTGTACCATCACCACAAACATAGGAGTAAACTAAACATTACAATGGCTATGAGATCACTAGGTGATAGGAATTTGTCAATTCCATTGTAATTCTATGGGACCATAGTCATGGTTGTGATCATTGTTGAGCAAAACATCATATGCAGCTCTTGACTTTCTACTAGGAGTTGGAGATAAATGGGAGTATCTTAGAAGCTGCCTTCCACATTGACCTTGTTTTTTATTTCCTAGCTTACTGTAAAACAACTGGAGATCATTAGTTTTTAGACTTGACTTTTCTAAGGACTTAAAGTATAAATTGCTTTTAAATCACTGTTTTAGATGAATTCCACAGAGTATTTATTTATTTATTTTTGAGTACTGGGGATTGAACTCAGAGGCACTTGAGCACTGAGCCACATCCCCAGCCCTACTTTGTATTTTATTTAGAGACAGGGTCTCACTGAGTTGCTTAGTGCCTCACCATTGGTGAAGCTGGCTTCCAACTCCCAATTCTCCTGTCTCAGCCTCCCAAGCCGCTGGGATTACAGGTGCGCCCCACCACGCCTGCAAATTTTATAGATTTTTTAAAAAATGTTTTTGTTTATTTGCTTTAGTTGTTTAATGTGTAGTATTTTCATTATCATTCAGCTTGAAATGTTTTCTTATTCGATTTGTGGTTTCTCCCTCCCTGATCCATGAGTTATTTAGCAATAAGTTTTGTTGTTGTTGTTTTTGGTACTAGGGATAGAACCCAGGGACGATTTTCACCGAGATAACATCCCCATCCCTTTTTATTTTTTATCTTGAGATGGGGTCTAAGTTGTTGAGGGTCTTTTAAATTACTAAGGCAGGCCTGGAACTTGCAAACCTCCTGCATCAAGCCTTGCTGGGATTTCAGGCATGCACCACTGTTCCTGGCTAGCAGTATGTTGTTTAATTTCTAAATTGTTGATATTTCCTAGATGTCTTATTATTGATTTCTAATTTAATTTTACTGGGATCAGAGGACACACCCTATATGATTTCAGACCATTCAAATTTATTGAGGCTTTTGTTCTTTGGGCCAGCATATGGTCTGTCTTGGTGAATGTTTTTGAAAAGATTATGCTGTATGCAGTTGTTGGTTCTAGTGTTATATAAATATCAATTAAAATGAGGTAGTTGATAGTGTTTTGGTCTCACATCTTTACTAATTTTTTGTTCATTGGTATCAAATTGCTAAGATCTCCAACTATAATACTAATATTGTCTATTTTTGTCTATCCATGCATATGTATGTATGTGTGTGTGTGTGTGTGTGTGTGTGTGTGTGTGTGTAATTGCCCCCTCCCCACCCTAGTTCTGGGGATTAAATCCAGGGTCTTGTACAAGCTACACCCCAGGCCCAACTTTGTATTTTTAAGCTCTATTAGTAGGTACATGAACATTTACGACTACATGTTGTTTTAGTCAGGTCAGGCTGCTATAAAAGTATAATAGTCTGAATGGCTTATAAACTACAAAACATTATTTCTCTTAATTCTGGAGGCAGGAAGTCTGAGATAAGGATGCCAGGAGGGGTGGAATCTAGTGAGGGCTATCTTCCGAATCTAGTGAGGGCTATCTTCCGTGTTGCAGACTTTGGGCTTCTTACTGTACCCTCACATGGTGGAAGCAAAGAAAGAGAACATTCTCATGTGTCTTCTTAAAAAGGCACTAGTTCCATTTATGAAGGCTCTACCCTAATGATCTAATTACCTCCCAAAGACCCTATCTCCTAATACTTTCACACTGGTGGTTAAAATTTCAACATATGGATTTTGGGAGAACATACACACATTCAGTCCACTTAATATATAATTTCCTGAAGATTTGACCCTCATATTTTGAATCTTCATGAAATGCTACATTTTATTTCCTGTAAAATTCTTTTTCTTAAGAATATTTTATCATATGTGAGTATACTTCAGCTTTCTTAGCTTAGTATAATAAGCTAAGCATGGTACATTTTTTCAACCTGTCTTGGTCTTCATAAAGTGTATCTTTGTAGATAGTATATATTTGGGTGTTGTTTTTTAAAACATTCTTACAGTTTGTCTTTCTTAATCTACCCTATTAGCTAATATCGACATTTTCAATTCAAATTCAGAACTACTGGGTTTTTACTTAATGACATCTCTTTTCCATAGGTGCATCATTTCTTCTGATTTTCAAGAACCTAATTATTATAGAATACTACATAATTACTTATTTGCTTAATTCTATACTATGCACAGTCTCAAAATAATAATACAATCACCAAAATGCTTACTGCAAAATAGTTAAAAAGTTGTATATGCTCCCTTACTTTTGCTTTATTTTTGCTAAATTGTGAAAGGATTTAACCATTACATACTTTTTCTAACAAACTTAATTTAGTTATATTTTAGTTCTGCAAGTATATATGTATAATAGTCCTCAAATGTGGCTGTTTGCATTCCTTCCCTTGATGTATGTATTGACTGTTCCTTATCTGAAATACTTGGGGCCAGAAGGTTTCAGATTTTGGGTTTTCTTAGATTTTGACATTTGCATATATATAATGAAATCTCTTAGGGATAGGACCCAAACCCCAACATGAAAATTCATTTGTGTTTTATATATAGTTTGTACACATAGCATGAGGGTAATTTTATATAGTATTTTTAATAATTTTGTGCATGAAACAAAAAGTCACGTTGTGGAATTTTTGTGAAATCATGTTTTGTAATATGAATTTTCCAATTAGTATGCTCAGTTGTGTGTGTATGCTGCACCATTCATCAAGAGGAGGAGCCTGTATTTTCTTCTGTGTTTGAGTTGTTCTTGTGACTTGTTGGGATGAGTGGAATGTGGCAGAAGTTATGCTATGTAACATTTGAGCTTTCAGAGATTTGAAATTTTCACTTTTGTGTATTGGGAACACTCACTTTTGAAGTGCAGTTTCCATGCTTTAAGAAAGATGGGGTAGAGAAGGAAGACCAGTCCATAGCTCCCATTGAAGTTCTCAGCCAGTACGCACTGCCAGCTGAGTGAGTGAGCCACCTTGGATACTCCAGCCTCACCTAGCCTTCAGTGACTGAACTTGGTTAATACACAGTATGTCACCAGACGTAAGTGGTTATTGTTATGTTCAGCCACTAAATTTTGCAGTGATTTATTATATAGTTTAAATACCTGAAATCATTATTTATAGCTACTACTCTATTTCTGTTTTAAATTGCTGCTAGTTATTTGATGTAACTAGTTATTTGATGTTGCTAATTATTTTGGTGGTTTGTCACTTGTTCTTTATCATCGTTTACTCAGGAATTCGTCCTGGAAATAGCAGTCTCTAAAAATAATTTTATGTCACTAATAGTTGTTACCTTAATCTTTGGCTTTTGTTTTCTTTCCTGAGTATTTTAAATGTTATTCCAGGAATTTTTCTCTTGGTCAAAACTATTAATGTTGATGGTCTGATAAAAAGCTGATTTTCTTTATTGTTTTTTCCCTGGATGTCCACAAAGATTTTTGTTCTTTTTTTATTGAAGTCCAGTGATTCTACTTAAGTATGTCTTGGTGTTAGCCCCTTTAGATGAGTTTGCTGTTTGCTCAGGTTCATGCTGTGTCTTTTCTTTCCATAGTTTCAGACTTTTTATTTCAGTAAAGTTTCTCAAGTACTTTTTAATTTTTGTCCCCCCCCCTTCCTTTTAGGCATATTGAAGCTTTGTTTTCTAAATTTGTCATTTGCTTTTTTTGTGTGTGAAAATCTACACAACATAAAATTTATTTTAACCATTTCTAAGTGTATAACCATTTTAAGTGTACAAATTGAGAGCATTAAGTATATGCACCATGTTATATAGTCACCTCTGCTATCCATTTCCAGAACTTTTTTGTCATTTTAAATATGAACTCTGTGCCTATTAAACAACAATAGCCCATTCTGCCCCATCTCTAGCCCCTGATTGTGATCATTTGCTTTGAATCTTTTTTTTTTTTAATCATACTTTTTAAAGTTAAAAACATGTTTTTTCTTTTTTTCTATTTCTCTTTAAGGCAGGAGTTGAGAAATTTCATGTAAACAGGCAGATGGTAAATATTAGGCTTTTTGGGCAATTTGGCCTTTGTCACTGCAACTCAGCTTTGCCTTTGTACCATAAAAATATCCACAGATAATACATAAATGAATGAGTGTGGTTGTATTCCAGTAAAACTTTATTTACAGAAACAAATGATGGGCCAGATTTGATGTATGGGTTATAGTTTACTGACCCCAGTTATAAGGCATTGTCTATGGTATTTTTTCCCTTTTGTTTTAGCAAACTATAAGAATAAAGCAGGGCAAAGTAACTTCTTGTTTAGTTTTTTCCTCTTGAAATAGCCTTATTTATTTAATTTTTTGCTTTTGAGCTATTTCCTGAATTGGTTATCTTTCTGATTCACACATGCTATTCTTTTATATGTTGTAGCATTTTTATATTATCTTTTACTAGTATTGAAATAATTGATAATAATTTTTTGTCTGTCCTGTGGGCATTTTCTTTTGGTAGGTATTAATAGTCTGTAGGGATGTTATTTTGCTCACATTCTTCTAAGAGCTTTGCATAGATTTGACCTTAATTTTTTCCATTGCTCGTTTTTACAGATATTAATTTCATAATAATTTTAAGGATAAAAATAAGGGTCTGAGATGTCGGGAGTAACTCCCCTGGTCTTTTTTCTCATGTTGGATATGTACTCTGGCCTAAAATAGGTGAGGTCTCACAGAAAGGTTTATAGTAAGATTATCTCTTAGAGTAATAGCACTTAAAATAAGAAACATCACTTTCTTACACATCATTTTGTGTTTGCATGTGACATTTTTAGAGATCCTTAGTACAGAGATATTCTGCTAAGGGCATTTTATAGCCAAAGTCTCTTCCTATTACATAGACGTCCTTTTGGTAAATTTAGTCCAAAATATATGCTCCTTCTCTCTCCTATGGGGCATCCCCTTCTCCCAACAAATTGAATAGGTCACAGACCCTACATTCTTTTCAAACCGGAAGTGATTTTTTCAGTTAAGAGGCCAAAGAAGAAATACATTTGGAGGATAGAAAACATATCATGAAGGGCCTTGTTGCAAGCATCAATATGTTAAAAAATAGAATCTTAAACTGAGAACAGAAGAAGAAGAGTAATCAAGGAATGTAAATTATCCTGAGAAAATATATTTTATTATAGGAATTGGTTTTGGAATAAAATCATTAGCTTTGTGATGAAGTGAGGGAGAAAATGAATGAGTACTTGGTGCATCCTAATCTTGTATTGAAGACAGTTTAGTAATAAATGATTTTTAAGTAATACCAGCACAAGGTTTTTATTTATTTATTTTAAACCTACACACAATGGTCACATCCCACTTTTTTTTCCTCAAAAATTTTGGCTTAAAATCTGCCACAATTATGCGGTGAGTACACATTTATGTATTTAATAGTCTACATTTGTTTCATGGACAAAGCAGTCTTTTGGGTAGTTGACTATCAAATATGCAGTAGATTTCAGCAGTGGATGCTGCTTTATTTTCTCCTTATGTCAGGGTACTTGTATTCTTTTGACAGATAAGCTCAGTAAGTTAGGATATAGCTGGAGAGGGGAGGGAGCCCAAGTTCGAGCATGGGGGCCAGGAACTGGTTTGAATGTCCTCTCCAAAACTTAAGTTTAATTGCCATTATAAACTGTTATAATGTTATATAAACTAGGAGTACTTTACTTTCACAAGTGATTAGTACTGCTGTCGTGGAAGTGGGTTCCTAATAAAAATGATGAGTTTCTGCTCTGTCTTGTGCGCGTGCATATTTGCTTGCCCTTCCATTTCCTGGACTAGTTGCAGACCCCTTGATCTCAGACTTCCCAGCTTCCAGAACTGTGAGCCAAACGAATTTCTGTTGTTCATAATTTAAATTTTCATTGTTTATATTGTAGTATTCTGTTATAGCAGCAGAAAATGGGCCAAGATACCCATGTGGCTTCATAATAAGAAATTGAGTAGGGTTAGTTTAGATGTATAGCTGAAACCTCCCCTTATGGAACTTTGCTTACTAAAAAATAAAGCGTGTACAAGAAAGAAACATCTAGAAATGGACCTTTAGACCAGTGTTTTGAATATAAAACACTGCATTCTTTAAAAAGAATTGGGTAGGGTGAGTTTCTTAGGGCTTTCTGCTAAAGCCTAGGTGCTCAGGATAACTAAATATGGGCCTAATTTTTTGTTTTGTTTTGATTTCAAGTAATTGAGGACACTTCTGTGAGTTTTGTTTTTGAGTGTTCCTCAAGTTTCATCAGATTTCCAAGATTGCTTTTCCCCATGGTGAGTTGCTGGGTTCTTTTGTGGAACTTGTTTTGCCTGTTTGTTCAGGTATCTGTTTATAGAATTAAATCAGGATGAGCTTAAACCTTTTTTTATTTATTTACTTTTTGTAGGCTGTTTTTTGAAGTGTGTCAGCTCCTCTTTCAGTTTTAACAAATGAACTTCTTTCTTTTAAATTATTGGAAAAGGAGAAATAAAGTCACGTAAAATTTCTTCTCTCTTTTGCCTATTTCCGTGTAACAAACTAAACTGCTGTTTGGTGGCAGCTGTTTCATTCCTTGGACCTGCAACTCTTTTCCTCTGCAGTAGATTTGAAAAAAAGTGAAGAAACCTTTGGTAGTTAGCAGATGATTTCTGTTAACTATAAGTCCTAACTGATAAAAAGGTGTTTTGAATTGACTGATTGACCAAAACACTTTAACAGTATAGTTTCTGCGGCAGTTATAGTTTAAAAATAAATGAAACCTCCTGATGCCTAGTTGTCTATAATGCTTTTGAAACTCTATGATATGTATAAGTAAATACTGAAAAGCCCAGAGGCCCTCATTTTGATATATTCTGCAACCATGGGAACTGTTTTGACATTCTCATCCATCCTGTTAATAAGTTGTACCCTTCTTTTCCAAATGCTTGAGTTGTTATCATCTTTCTTTTTTTTTAAAGAAATGACCTGGTATTGCAGTTAGTGAAAACATGTGGATGCCAGGTTATGCTTTTCTTCTTTGCAGGGAAATATTTTGTTTGGAAAAGAATTTATTTTGAACTAATTTTTAGAGCAAGCTATTAGAAATTTGCTTCCCCCCATATAATAGTACTCACAAAAACTTAACAGTAGAAAGTTGTAACTGTTATTGTATTGGAACTTTATGAAAGCAGATAAATTTGAGATATATGAGAACTTCAGTATCTGAATTGCTCATAGTAGGTGCTCTATAAATATTTGAACAAATGAACTTTTAAAGTTAGCACTTCTGGGGGCTGGGGCTATGGCTCAGCGGTAGAGCGCTCGTCTGGCATGTGGGTTCGATCCTCAGCACCACATAAATAAAACAAAGGTATTGTGCCCACCTACAACTAAAAAAAATATTTAAAAAATAGTTAGTACTTCTGATTTCTGATCTTTTTGAGTTTTAAGTGTGTGAATTTTTACATATTCCTTATAACAGTGGGTCTCAAACTGCATTGGAATCACTTGGAGGTCTTGTTAAAACACAGTTTGCTGGGTGGCATCCCCCCCACCCCCGAATTTCTCTTCCAGTGGGTCTGGAGCCTGAGAATTTGTACTTTTAACAGGTTCCAGGTGATGCTGATACTCTTTAAGAACAATTATTCTTAACCCAGAACCAATTAAATCACTAGAGTACAGGGTAGGGCTTTGTTCTTTTAAAATCTCCTGCTAATTTTCATGTGCAGGCAAGGTTGAGAGTTATTGCTTGAGGTCACATGGAACTCAGTTAAGACTTCTAAGTTATACAGACTTTTATGAATTAGAAAGTATTTTGACAGTTGTTACTACTTATAAGCCTATGAAGTGGTTTTTATATCTGAAGAAAAACTGGCTTGGCGTTTCTGAAATTGTTAGTTATAGGGGTTCTGAGACTATGAAATGAACTAAAGGTAACTGCTGAGGTTTTAAGACCATGCTCTACATATAATCCTAGAGAGATTTTGCATGTAGATAGGTGTTCCTAAACTTGCTTTCCTTAAAAGGTTCTAGTAGGTTATATTCCTGATATACCCTTTGCCATAACAACCATAGTTTCATGGTTTGTTTTTTGAAATATAGCATACACGCAGAAGTGTGCACAAATCAAAATGTACAGTAAGGTGAATTTTTACAAAATGAATAATATAACTGGGTAACTAGTGCCCAGGTCAAGAATCAGAACATTATTAGCCACTCACAACTTCCTACTTTTGAGTCTTCTGCGTCACTAGCCCTTTACCATATATCGATGAGTGTTAGTCTGTTTTTTAACGTGATATATAAGTAGTATTATACAATTGATTCTGTTTTGTGTGAAATTCAGCTATCAAATAGTTTATTTTCCTTGTATAGAATTCCGGTGTGTGAATATACTACTTATCCGTTTTACTTGAACATTTACATAGTTTCTATGTGTTGGCTATTATGAATAGTGGTCCTACAAATACTTTTGTAGGTCTCTAAACATCAACATTTAAAGCATATTTCTTAGCTTTTTTAAAATATATATTTTTTAGTTGTAGATGGACACATGCCTTTATTTTATTTATTTTTATGTACTGTTGAGGATCGGAATCCATGCCTCATGTGTGCTAGGCAAGTGCTCTACCAACTAAGCTACAACTCCAGCCTCATTACTTAGCTTCTTACTTTAAAAAAATAGTACTTTTGTTTTAATTTGAATATCTTTATTTCTCAGCTTATTGATTGCTTTTTAAAAATAAGTGGTATTTCCTTTTTTGTGAATTAACTAATTTTTTTTTCTTTTGCCTTTTGGTGTTTTTATTATTTGTGTTTTATTACAATTATTGCTTGTTTTTAGTTTTATCTATAAACTTCCAAATATATTGCCTTTAATTTTTTTCTTTTAGTTTTTCTCTGTTGCTTCTATTCTTTTTTTTTTTTTTTTTTTTTTTTTGGTACCGGGGATTGAACTCAGAGGCACTTGACCACTGGGCCACATCCCCAGCCCTTTTTTGTATTTTTTTATTAGAGACAAGGTCTCACTGAGTTACTAAGTGCCTCGCCATTGCTGAGGCTGGCTTTGAACTCGCGATCCTCCTGCCTCAGTCTCCCAAAGTGCTGGGATTACAGGCGTGCGCCACCGCGCCCGGCGCTTCTATTCTTGAGGTCATGCAGATGTCTACCTAAATTTTTTCTGGTTTCATGTCAACATTTACATCTTAATATATTTTGAACTTATTTTGCTACCTACTGTAAAAAATTAAAAATTTTTTTCTAAGCGGGAAGCCAGTTTCCTTGAACCATTTATTGAAGAATATAACCATTAAAGTGAAAATGAAGTTGGAGTTTCTTTTTGTCTTAGGGGACCTCTTTTTCTTTTGACTTCTACTTATGATTCATTCTTTGTTCTGTTTTAACTTTTCTCTCCTAACATTGCAATGATTAACTGTTCTACAAGCAGGTCTATGTTGAAAGACAGGAAGGTATACTAAAAACTGTCAGCAGTTGGGGCTGGGATTGTGGCTCAGCGGTAGAGCACTCGTCTAGCACGTGCGCGACCCGGGTTTGATCCTCAGCACCACATACAAATAAACACATTGTGTACAACTAAAAGCAAATAAATAAATATTAAAAAAAAAAAAAACCTGTCAGCAGAATTTCAGGTCTTTTTAGCCTTATTCTTTGGCTTTCTAAGATTGATACAAACAGATATGTGCTTTTGCAGTTTTCTTATAACGAAGTTCACATAGCAGAAATTTATATTTGACACTTTGGTGGGGAATGGTCATACTCTTCTCCATGACATAAAAGAAGAAAAAGAATGTTAGTTCTGGAATTTCAGTTTTGAAAGGCGATACTGTTTCTGTTCATGATTCTTGTGGCAGAAAGTCTGATTTCTATGTTGTTGCCTCTTTCAGTCTTTCTATTCCTGTCTCTAAACTATTCTGAACTTCTTTTAAAGGGTACTTGAATATGTAGTGTTTCTAACCTTGACCTTTGTGTATACTATATATCTTGGCTTCTTTGGAATATTTGTCTTTATTCTGATTGAGTGCATTAGATCTTAGCTCACAGTATCACTTCATTAGGGCAGCTTTCCTGTCCCAGACTTGGTTAAGTTTGCATTGCTATGTACTCTTTGTAACTCACGTGTTGTAATGATTTATTAGAGTTTTTATTGGTTAGTATTCCTTGAGACAGCAATAGATTTTTATTGAGTTAATTCAGGAAGCATAGATAAATATGCACATGTATGCACTATTGAATTTTTTTGTCATGCTGAAGTATTCTTGAGTGTTTTCAACTAAGATCTTTTTTTTTTTTAAATATTTATTTATTTGCTTTAGTTGTACACAATGCATTTTATTTTTACGTGGTGCTGAGGATCGAACCCTGGCCGAGCATGTACTAGGCAAGCGCTCCACCTCTGAGCCACAACCCCAGCCCCAGACAGGTATAGATGGTTCCCAGTTTTTAGTTATTTGACTTAGCAGTTTTTTGACTTAGCATGGTGCTAAAGTGATAAGTATTCAGTAGAAACTGATCTTTGAACTTTGAGTTTTGATCTTTTACTGGGCTTGAAGCACAGATGCTGATCAGTGGCTGTGGCTCCAAGTCAGACACAAAATCACTGCAATAAACAACCATTACTCAGTAGTTCTAATGTGTTGCTAAGCTAGAATGTTCAGTAGGTTAGATATATTAAATGCATTTTAGACTTACTGTTTTCAGCTTAAAATGACTTTATTGGGTTGTAACTCCATTGTAGGTATAGGGGCATCTGTAATCTAGAAGAAAATGTAGGAATGGTATAGAAATAGGAAAGGATTTCTTAAAGGTTGTATAGAAGATACAAATCATATAGGAAAAGATTCATATATTAAAACCTGTATGAAATCAAACCGTAAACAGTTTAAAAACAAGCCATAAACAGAAAGTATTTATAGGGCAGTACCAACTAGGATTAGCTTTCAGAATATGCAAAAAACAAAAAAAAAAAAAAAAAAAAAAAGAAAAAAAAAGAAAATGAAATTTTTGTAATCACTCCAGTGATTTAATCTTTTTTCTATTCATTTATAGTCTTTATAAATCCATGTATATATTTTTGCTCCTGTACTTTGCTTCAAATAATTTTACTCTCAAAGACTTTAACTTAAAAACTACTTTTCTATGTTTTAAAATTTTCTATAACATACTTTTTTCTTACATATAGTTTGTACTTTTTGGTGATTTTTTTTTAAAAAAAATTGTGAAATGTGTATAACAAAATTTATCATCTTAATCATTTCAAGTATAAAATTCAGTGGCATTGAGTACATTCATAGTGTTCTCCAATGTCCTACTTAATATAGGATGACACATTATTATTTGATGATACCTAAATTATAAGCCCAATCTAACAGTCATTTACTTAACAAAGCCTTTGTTGGACATTTAAATTGTTTTCATGATTTCCTATTATAGGTAATGTTGGTATTCTCGATGCAGAATCCTTGTTTATGTGTGAATTTTTTTTTATGATAAAGATTGAAAAGTGATAAATCAGTGGGTATATTTGCTTCAGCAATAACTGCTTCTTTTTCAAATGTGTGATACAATCACATCAGTGTTTGAGCACAGTTCTATTTCACCACCTTCTTTCTAATACTAACCACTTTCACTTTATGTTGTAGATCTAAAAGTTTTAGAAAAAATAAACAAATACCTTCCTATTTTGCTTTATAGATATTATTATTGTATAGATATTAATAATGAGTATTTTTAAAAGTGCCAATGGATAAGTTATGTTGAAAATTTATTTGATTATCATTGAAGAAAGGAATTTAGTTCTCAAACATTAGTGTACTAGTTAGGGAAAAGTAAGTTTTCACTCAAGATTTATTTAAATCTGTGGAAAGGACAATTATTGTCTTCCTGGATAAGGAGAGTGTCTCTGGTGCAGTGGGAGAGCAGGGTTGTGATGGAAGAGGCAGGAAGGATGTTGAAGTTGGGGAATCAAAGAGAACCTAACATCTGTAAAGCTCTGCTAGTATTAAAAACAGAGCAAACCCTGACAGAATGGTGACAATAACTTTAGCTTGTATCCTATAATTTTGCTCTTCCAGTTACTAATACAAAATTGACATCTTTCACCCCAAATTTGCAGCTTAATTTGAAGGGTATTTTCCATGAAACTCTAATTCTGACTTTGTGATACATGTGTGTGGAAACATATCTTTTACTTTGGAGACTTTATCTTACTTCTTGCTTTCCTGGAATGAATGAATTTCTATAGATAGCTTGGAGAACATATCTTAAAATAAATCCCTTTTTCCTTACTATTGTCCATATGGTTCTCATTTATTTAATGTATGCATAAAATGTAGGAAGATATGACTTTCATTACGTAAGGTGCCATTTTCTCACAACATTACTTAGTACGTAGTAGTGTGGAGGTAGTGATACGTAGTCAATAATACCTAATAAATTAGAAGATGGGAAAAACATCATTTATAAAGGTACTAGTGTATAAAATGCTAATAAGTACAGTTTCCTTTTGTAACATTGCATTGTAGTTTGTGATTTTGTCATTGTACTAAAATTACTCTAAAATTATCAATGGCCATTTTTTTCACTTCTTTGTTGATCTCACTAAATCCTTATGCTGGACTTTACATAACGTTGTTGCTCCTTGATTGCCTTCTTGTCCTCCTTGGTGTTTCCTACCTTTCTGAGCATTTGCTTCAGATCCATTCTGTCTGGCCCTTCCCCCTTTTCTGTCTGAAAATTGATGCTTCTTACTGTTACCAGGGACAGTACTACTGGCAGTGGTTTTGAGGAGAGGCTAGGGTACTTCACTCAGATTGGCAGGAAAATAGGTTTTATTCAAAGCCAGTTTTGAAGAAAAATAGAAGACACTTATTGTTTCAAATATTTTCATCTTTAAAATCTCTGAAGGCCCATGAAGCTTTTAAAGGAGATCAATGGAAGTGAATCAAAAGGTGGGAAACATACATACATAGATTTGGTTAGCTTGTGTTACAGGTCTCCACTCTCAGCTTCCTTGGTGCCTGTCAGACCTTGTGGATTTAGTTTCTCAGCATGAGGAAGTTCTAAATTTCAGAGTGGGGGTTCCTTCAAATTCAGTCTGTTTCATTATTGGTGTTCTGATTCTATATTCCCAAATGCCTATATTCCCACTTATCTGCCTGATGGTTTTTTTAGTCAGTAAATCCAAGCTTGAATAGTTTCACATAACCATCCACTTCACACAGTTTGACCCTCCCATCTCAATAATAGATATTCTAGCATCATCCTCAATTCTTTCTTTTTAGAATCCCCTGTTACCAGACTATCACCATGTATTTCTGTTAACCTTAGATTCCTCTCCAGTTTCTCTAATGAATATTATGATGTATATTAGATTTGGTTGTCGGCAGTATTTAAGTAATCTTTACCTCTTAAAATATAGAAATGAGTTTCCTACATGTAATTTTGCCTTGTGAAACTTGAGAGAGAAGTGAGTGCTTTGGGCAGGAATTTTGTCTCATTCTTTTGTATTTCTGGCGCTGTTGCCCAGCCACATACCAAGTGATCAAGGAATATTTTTTGAATCAACTGCACAGTGGGTAACTAAAAGAGCTTTCATAGTTCTGGTTCTGTGAAATGAAGATCCTTTTGAATGGAGCTAATGTTTTTATGTATTTTGTTTGGCTCTTTTTAGTATAGGGTATTTAAGTGCATGTTTGGCTCTTTTTACAAAATTGATTTAATATATAAAAACATTTCCACATTCTTTTTAGGTTTTGGAAGGAAGGATGTTGTGGAACACTTACTACAGATGGGTGCTAATGTCCATGCTCGTGATGATGGAGGTCTCATTCCACTTCATAATGCCTGTTCTTTTGGCCATGCTGAGGTTGTGAGTCTGTTGCTATGCCAAGGAGCTGATCCAAATGCCAGGGATAACTGGAACTATACACCTCTGCATGAAGCTGCTATTAAAGGGAAAATTGATGTCTGTATTGGTAAGTATCATTTAATGATACCTAAATTGTAAGTCGAGTCTAAAATACAATTTTAAATGAAGGTTCACTTTGTACGTGGTGTGTGTATGTGTGTGTTAAACTGTGGTGTAAACGATGTTCCTACAGAAAAGGTGAAGGTTTATTGCTCCTTCTAGAGGAATTCCTTTCCATCAAAAGGGAAGTAGATGGGAATCTAAAGTTGTTGGTTAGGAACAAAATTCACAATATTAACTTTCCAAACGCAAATCAAATATCAAATGGTGTAGAACTAAATTTTGATGGATTACCATTGTCAAATTGAATTAATTTACAGACTATTAAGAGACTGCAAATTTTCCATCCTTATATCATTGAAAGCTGTTATAAAGTATGAATTCTTACTAAATTGGATGATATATTTGCATATGTTAGCTTGATTCAGAGAAAGTCATCTAGTACTAAACCAAAGACCTTTTCTGTAAGCTACTAAAATTGAACACCAGCCAGTTGCACCAGAACTGGAAAACTCTGTGAGTATGTATTTTATATCCAGTAGATAAGAGCTTAGTATTTTTAAGCTATAAAAAGTGATTTCAAACCTTATTGAATTTTTCAGCCATTTAAAATATCTAAATTTTCTGATCTATAGTCATTCAGTATTTCTTTTCCACACATGAGAAATTCATTATTATCTTTTTTTTAATGTTTACTTTTTAGTTGTAGGTGGACATAATACCTTCATTTTATTATTATGTGGTGCTAAGGATCAAACCCAGTGCCTCACGCAAGCTAGGCGAGTGCTCTACCTCTTGAGCTACAACCCCAGCTCTCATTATTATCTTTGTGCTAACAGTTTAAAAAATGTACTTTCTCTTAATAGTGACTAGGATAGTTTCTCCCTCATAGACATCTATTCCAGCCTCCAATATATTTTTCAGTTTTCCTCAAATTATTGCTTTATCTGACACAACTTCTTTATCACATTCCCTGTCATTATCCTTTGTTACTTCAGCATCTGTTGGCATGAACCTTTGGATATCCTGTCCTTCTAGTTCTTTGGCATCTTCCACTTTCGGTTGATTCTCTCATTTCCCCAAGCTTCTCACTAACTCTGCCATATCCTGTGCCAAGTCATTACATAAGACTACCTTGAAAAGCTTGAACTCATCATTTCTCTGACCACAAAACTTCTTAAATTACTTGCTTTTATATGTAATCACTATCATTGAGCTTGATAGTTATTCTTTAAGATTTTTTAGCTTCGCTGTCATCACTATTTTTGTGTCATCTTATTGTCATATTCATTGGATTTTTAATCTGTCATCAGTCATAATTTTACATGATTTTCACCTTTTTAATCTTCAGTATTGTGTTTTTATACCTATATTTCTAATTTTTTTCTATCAGTACTTTGAATATGTTATTGAAATTAATATTCTTCTCCTCTTAATCTGCTTTCCAAAGTACACAGTGAAAACACTACTTTTTATCTAGGTTCTGTTAAAAGGATCAGGTATAGTGCTTGAATACTTGAAGAATGGATCCCTGCAGCCCCCAGTTCCCACAGTCCTCAGTAGGCAATGGCACATATTGCCCTTCTTTTGTTTTAAGTTCTTGTGGCCTTATAAGAATTGAGGGAAGGGGAAGAGTAACTGAAACTATGATCAAAATATATTTGAGATACAGTTGCTATTGAAGTATGTAATAGGGAAATCAAGATTGGTTGTAGACCTTTCTGATACTTACCTTCAGGAACTTTTTCTCTCAGATCCTGTGGAACCTCTGATAGCATCTTGTTATACTTACTGAATTTGAGCATAGTAAAAGAATTCTCAAGTGTTTCTATGAAGAAAATTTCTATTTTTAGATAACTGAACAAAAGAATTGAAAGCCTGTCTTTTTTCCTTTTTGAGTCTGATAATTTTGAAAGACTGGTCTACAAAATTGATTTTTAAAGGTTTTTGCCTAGATGATGAAATACCTAATTTTTTTAAGATTAATTATACCTCTATATGTGAAATAGAATAGCAAATACATTTGATATATGTAATTAGGGCCAAATCACATTATTTCTGGCTTACGGGGAGCTTCAGGGCAGATTGCCATAAAGACATGCTCAGGTCTTACATACTCACCTCACCAGTTTTCAGCTGTGGGTGAGATCAGGGGCTACTTACTTAATCCATGTTCCATTGTATGTAAAATGGGAGTACTATCCATACATCTTTCTCTGGGATTCTTGAGAGGATTAGCAGATACATGTACTTAGAAGACTATCTTGGGCATACTCAGAAAATAGTAAATGATATTAATTGCTGTTATTATCATTGTTGCTAAGATCTCAACTTGAATTATGTTATATAGATTTCCTAGTTCTTTCTGTTCGTCCTTTATTGACACTTAAAAATGCCAATTTAGAAGTCTTTAACCCTTTAAAGCTACTTGTTTAGTTACCATGAAAAATAAGAAAGTATAGACTGAGGTTATTTAAAAACCAATTTAAGTGCTTGTATAATTAAAGCAGCTACTTAAGACTGAGGTCATGGAATTGATTAAAGTGATGTTTATGATACTTTTGTATTGTCTATGACAAACCCAATTTACTTCAGAAGTCACATTTTCTGCCTTTAAAACTTACTAATTTCTCCCTATATCTAGAATATAGTCTCAAGAAAATTAAAATATATGATATTTTCTTTTCTGCATATATAACGTGATTTTTTTTTTTTTTTTTGAGACTTTCTAAATGATAGTGTTTGGAAACTGTTTTAAAAGAAAATTGTATACTTTTTATGCAGTGAGTTGATATAAGTACTGGGAGTAATAATGATGGACATCTGTCATTTGTTTCTTTCTTTCTTTTTTGTTTTTTTTTCCTTTTTGACTGACTAGTCCAATTTCTTTCCTGGTTTTGGAGATTTGAAACTATGGACGTTCACAGTAGGGAGAAATACAGAAACTGGTGGAGTCAGATATTCCTTCTTTCTACCCTTTGGCAGTCAGAGATGACCTCTGGTCAATCAGACACTCCATTCTGTAATGTAGAATTTTGAGTACAAAATTGTGGAGATATTAAGGAATCATTATAAGCAGCAGATATTTTTTTGCTGCAGGGTTGGCAGTGGTCAGGCAATAAAGTTCTTACTAAAAGACAGTTATCCTTCCTTCTACATACCCTATAGACTTGTTTTCTAAGGTTGGTTTTACATCTTTCTGTGTTCAGTTTAAGATGGACATTGATTTTTATAATTTCCACTGTCTTCATGCTATTCCCATGCATTTCACCTGCTCGCTTCTTATTCTCTGCAATTCTCAAGGGTGAAGGGAACAGAATATGTTGCATTTGGAGGCCTCCTCTTGTGCCTCCAGGAAGGGACAGCTTGCTGGCTACCATGGCAAGTAATTCTAAAGATAATATGGGGCATGGTTTTCTTTTTCTTTTTTTTTTTTTTGGGAGGGGGGGACCGGGGATTGAACTCAGGGCACTAGACCACTGGGCCACATCCCCAGCCCTTTTTTGTATTTTATTAGAGACAGGGTCTCACTGAGTTGCTAAGTGCCTCACCATTGCTGAGGCTGGCTTTGAACTCGGGATCCTCCTGCCTCAGCCTCCCAAGTGCTGAGATTAAAAGTGTGTGCCACCGCACCTGGCTCTGGGGCATGGTTTTCTAACACATCTGGGATTCTCACTTTGGAATACCCCAACATCTGGGCCTGAAACCTGGTAAGATAAATGAAAAACAACCACCCATCTCAACTGGAGGGGAAGATTGAGAGAATAGAATAATTAGCATATGTATCCAGGATTGTTGAAGGGATCAGATGAGCACCTAATTTAAAAATATCCCTCAGGAAAATTAATTAAAATTTAATATGGAAGAGACTTTCTTGGGTCCCCAAAACCTAATTTATTTGAAAGCAAAAATTCAATAGATGAATAAAGACAGTATTAGTAGCCTTAAAGATAAGATTTGAGAACTATCCCCCAATATAGGCAAAAATGTTAACACATGGAAATCATGAAGAAAATGGTAAAGAAATCTAGGAAAGGCAACACTGTTTTAAAACTCTACATGTTGTAGGAGTTCCAGAAGGAAAAGAAAAAAGAACTAATGGAAGAACTCAACAATAATTAAATGATAAGGAAGAAAACCCCATTTAGATGTTGAAAAGGCTTAAGGATTTCCATACTGGATTGATAAGCTACATTGAAGAGGGGCTATACTGAAGTTGTCTGGGGAGAATGTTGCCTACAGAGAGGGGAGGAAAAAATGAGGCAGAGGACTTTTCATTTACAACCTACAAGGCTTGAACACAATGGCATACATTCCAAAGACTGTTAGAAGAAAAGGATTGATTGCAGCTCCCTTGATAGAGAGCAGTTATTCACTTTTTTGAGAGTAAGAAAGGCTGAATGTAGTAAGTGATTAGGAAACAAAACTGCTGTTACTTGCTTTCTTTCTCTACACTTTTAAACACTTTTTGTTTTCCTTTATCTTGTATATGGACTTGTGGGATCCTAACTATTTATCTTACTTGGAAGCCCAAAATTCATACTGCTTTATAAAATCTAATAGGGCTTAAAAATATATATAATATATATGTATATATAATATATATATGTTTTCTAGAATCAGTGGGATTATATCTTAGTGGTTAAAGTCAGAGACCAGGGTCCTTGAGTGAGTTAACCTCTTTCGTTATTAAAATAGGGGTAAAAATTGTATGTCTTCTAGTTAGGGTGATTGAGATAATACAAGTAAAGCATCTTAGTGTAATATCCATATATCATATAGTGTAATATCAGTATTGAGCATATGCTCAATAACTTATTGTTGAAATAACATGATTAAAAATAATTTTCCTGTTCTTACATGATATTCAGTTGCTTTTATATTTACTGAAAATGCAAGAGAAAATGAGATTTGATGGTATTTTTCTTAAAAGTCTGTAAGCATATTGGCTTATTTGAAGAGATTAGGCAAACTATGTAAAGATAGTATCATTTAATAACATAATTAAAATTAAGTTGGTTATCTAAATGAACTAGTGAAAGCAATTAGCTATAATTCTCATTTTCCCATCTCAGTTCAGAACTTCAGTTAATGATTTAACATGTAATAAATAGGATTTCTGCCATTTTTTTCTCTCATTTACAATTTAGGAATTCCTTCTTATTAAATAGTTTTCTCTCTCCTTCCCCTTTTAAATTGTTTTCTCTTTTCCCTTTTTTTGTCTTAGAAAACAAAGGGCATACCTTTAGCTTTCAATCACTTACACAGGTAAACCTCGGCTTCATTCAGTTAAATGTAATATGTCCACTGAGGTGAAATCTTGGTTAAAAATAAAAGTTAAAAACAGTGTGATAATATATTGCCTACATAGTTTATATATAATTTATGTATTTTCATGGATGTGTATATCCATGAAATTAAGTGGCAAATAATTAATTGATTTATTGATTTGTGGGCTGATAAAATATGGAATTATCAGCATTGATGAAGACTTTGCTCTTATGGTAGTTGAGAACCATTGTCATCTGCTATAAAAAGCAACGAAACAGTAGCCAAAGCACCTGGAGACTACCTTTGTATCTCCCACTAGCAAGCACTTTGGTTGGGGACATATTATGGGGCAGATTATTCTCTGTACCTTAATTGCTTTGATTATCAAATAAAAATACCTTGCTGGAATTTTATAAAGACATTAAGAGATGTTAGAGTACTGTATAAATTTGATGTGGTTGTGCTTTTAAAACCTGTTTTGATTATAAGAAACGGGGTATATACAGTTGACTTTTCCACATCAAAGATTCTGCATCTGTAGATCCAAGCAATTATGGATTGAGCATATTCAAGGGTAAGAGGGGGATTGCCTCTATTGAACATGTAGATTTTTTGGGTCATAATTTCCTAAACCATATTGTGTAACAACTATTTACATAACACTTACATTGTATTATTATAAGAAATCAAGACATGATTTAAATAATAAGGGTGGTAGTTTATGTGCAAATACTATGCCATTTTTATATGAGTGACTTTATCATTTAGGGATTTTGATATCTTCTGGTGTAGGGGTTGTACTGACACCAATACCCTGTGGATACAGAGGATATGTGGCAGACAGAATAATGGCCCAGAAATGTCCACATCTTACTCTGGGAACCTGGGAATATGTTACTTTACATGCAAACAGGAATTAAGGTTACAGATGGAATTATGGCTGGTAAATCATTAAAAAGTCCAAGATAATTATCAAAGAATTAATGGAAAACTGAATAGCCACATTTTTTTTATCATTCCTTGATAATCTTTTTTAATAATGATAATAATGATATTCTAATAATGAAATTGCCATTTCATTATATCTACAAGCGTGGTAGTAATATACCCCCTTTCATGTGAGATTTGAGTAGTCTTTTTCTGGCCTGTTTAGCTAAAATGTAGTTATTTGAGTCATTTCCTTTTTGTAGGTGCCCATTTAGCTAACAGTATGTATGTGTATTTGTGTGTGTATTAGTGGTTCCTGTTTTCTTTCTTTCTTTTTTTTTTTTTTTTTTTTTTTGGTACCGGGGATTGAACTCAGGGGCACTCGACCACTGGGCCACATCCCCAGCCCTTTTCTGTATTTTATTAGAGATGGGGTCTCACTGAGTTGCTAAGTGCCTCAGCCTCCCAAGTGCTGGAATTACAGGCATGCGCCACCACGTCCAGCTTCCTTTTTTCTTGTATAGTGTTCCATTGTATGGATGTGGCATAGTTGGTGGCTCTTTGGGTTGTTTCCAGTAGGTGGTTCTTATGAAGAGTGCTGCTGGGCTGGAAACTACTGGTATGTGCGTCGTGTTTGTGTGTGTGTTTGTGTGTGTGTGTGGTGCTGGGGATTGAACCCAGGGCCTTGTGCATGTGAGGCAAGCACTCTACCAATTGAGTTATATCCCCAGCCCGGTATGTGTGTCTTGGTGTGAACCTATTGCTTAATTTTTTTTGAATGGAGCCCTAAGAGTGGGATTGCTAGGTGGAATGATAAATGTATGTTGGACTATAAAAGAAACTGCATTTCTCTGATGGCTGAACTTGTTCAGCATATTTTCTTATATTTACTGGGATTTGTATATATTCTTTTATAAAGTATCTGTTTAGATCTTTTGACTGTTTTGTTGTTTGTTTTAATTTTTTAATGATTTGTGAGAATTCTTTTTGCAGTTTGTCTATGGTTTTTATTGGATGGGTATATTGTGAAATGTTTCTCCTAATCTGAACTTTGTCTTCCATTTTCTTAATGGTATCTTTAGATAAGCAAATATTTTTAATTTTGGTGAATTCTGAATTTATCAATTAAAATAGAAAAAAGTATTTAATGTTTCTGCAGTGTGGAATAAGGTCATATTTATGTTTGGCCATTATACTTAGGTTAAAAGCAGTTTACAGTGATATAAGATTATAGTTCTAATTATATTGCAGAAATGCAGGAAAGCAGTTTTTGGTTTGAAAGTAGTATTTCGTTGCCTGAAACCATTCCATAAATGAAGGATCATTAATAAAACTTTTTTTGGTTCATGCTTTCCTTAAATGTCTTCTGTTAGTATTGTGAACATTATGTGCTTTTCCAGAGTCAGAAAACACATAGATATCCTTTGAGCTATTTCTTCATGTTATTGGCTTTTACAGCATTTCATATGCCTACAATATTAAAAGATGAAAAATATAGTATCATGACTGATCTTCATATGGTTATAGTCTAACCCTCCAGTTCCCATTGGCATCTAAAAGTAGATGTCAACCCTCTGTTCACTAAATATATTTGCTTTCTAATGCAGCCGTAGTCTCCTAAACTGAATCAGAAAAAGTGTGAATTTAAGTAGATTTCAAATTGGTTAAGTTCCTTGTTACATGTTCCCGTAATATTCTTTTTAAATCTTGCTTGATAGATTGCTTTGACGGATAGTAGTTCTTGCTTGATAGATTGTTAGTTCTCTGTGGTAGAATGAGACCTCACTCTTGTAGTCTCATTGCTTGTTATTATTATCTAATCATATACTCAAGAAATAGGTATGGAGTGACAGCAGTTCACAAGAAGGTGGCTTGGTTCTGATTTTCTTTTTCATTAGTGTGCATTATAGATAAAGAAACTGAGTAATTTTCTACTTTATTAAGTAATATTTTGACTTTTACTTGAAGTGGTGTGAATTGCCGTATATCAGATATTCTGTGTTCATATACAAGTACAAAACACATTTTACAGTTGGATATGAATTGTTTAGATATCAGCCATTTGTCAAGTAACTACTTATCTTTCATTAGGTTTAGTTGGAATGTTGATTCTAATTGTGCCTTGACTTTTGGCTATAATGGATTTTCTGGAAAGAAACTTTCTGTAAAACAAAACTTTTTTGTTGTTACTTACAGGTCAGATATTTAAGTTGCCCTTCATGGGAGATGAGTTGAGATAGGGAGGTAGAAAGGAAAAGGTAATGGTGGTAAATTTACCCAAAATTGTTGTGGATAGATGATATTAGTAAAGGATTTTCCCTTGAGCCATCTCAAAGTACTTAGCCTAGTTAATTTCACTAATATATATGTCCTTTGCATGAGACAGATGATTCAGATTAATTTTGCTAGTGAAGAAAGGAGAAAGTTGCTCCTCTGCTACAGTCTGTCGAGCTGATAAAACATTGTTATAATAGAAATGTCTGGATTGAGAATTGAAGTTTCTGTCTGCTAAATTTAGAGGTGATTTATTGAATACATTTTAAGCATAAAAAGTTAATTTCATTTTGCAAGTCTGCCAGATTAATCCTTTTTTCATTCTTTTTAGTTTAGCTTTTAAACCATCTAATATTTAGCACATTTTAAAGTTGGAAAATAATCTTTATATAGGCTTTGTAAAAAATACCGGAAAATTTAATATCTACTAAAATTTAAACCTACTTTTTACGTAAATCCTGAAGTAATATCCCTCTCATAATTTTCTTATAACTTTGCTTTATATATGTTTTCTAGAAAGGTTACTTTTATTTTCCCTGTATAAAATCTAGTTTAATTATCTGAGACTTCTATGGCTACCTACTCATATATCACTTTATAATTGTTGCAGATTTTATGCCAAACTTTTTGCAAAAGTGGGGTGTGATCATTATATGAAGCTTTTAAAAAAATTTATGCTGATATGACTTAAAACTCATTTGTTACTAAGCTGGCTTTGGTTCAAGATTAAGATTTACAGAACATTTATGAATATACATTAGTGCAGTAGTGAGAACTCTGAGGTGAAGTACATTATCCATCAGTGAATTCATGCCCTGAAACTGGGAGTGATTGGGGATTGGGATGGGGAGAAAGGAGGGCTATTGTTTATCATATTAGACAGTGCAAATGTAGAAATTTACATTAATATAGAAAGTTTGATTAGTGCTATTAGACACAGTGAATCTGTGTTCACAGTCCATTTTTCATAAAATGGGACCATTCCATGCACTGTTTTGTTCTCCTTTTTCCACTTTGTTATCAACATCTTTTGTTATCACTGAATGTTTTAATATAATGTAATTTAATTAAAGGCTTTCAAGAATTCTACAGAAATAATCTTTATTTTTCAAAAATCAGTTATCTGTTCTAGACCAGTTAGGCTATTTCTAATTTTCATTATTTTATAAATAGTACTCTAGAAAACATAATTTTCTTTGAATGAATGTATAAACCTTAGTTACTCTAGGAAACTCCTGGAAATTCACAGCTTCTTAATAAAGAATTAAGAGGTTTTAGCTACTGGAGACCTCCATTAGGGCTCTTGATTTAGTCATTCACATTATCTGTGCATATATCATCCATAAATGAGCTAGGTTAAGAATATATCTTTTCCCCTAACTCCCATACTCCTTGCAAAAATTAGTTGAAAATTTTAGCAAAGCCTTGAGCTTGATTTCCTTGGTCTTATTTCATTATTTTCTTCTTTCCCCTTTCCTGCCAGAATACCCGCATTTTGCATTTTTAACATCAGTTTCCTATATAAAAGCTGAACTGGAATCTTATAAACAAATCTCAATGTAGCATTTTCATAAAAACTTAAAGTTGGCAAAGTTCCATACTTGCATTCTTAAAAAGAGGAGCCAGGATGTCAGTGATTTTTCTATTCTGAAATAATCCCCACTAGCACTGAGCATCCTTATCTTGATGATTTGTCTGCTTTTCAAGAAAGTTAGAATAGTTATTCATTTACCTAATAAATTTGATACTATTATTGTAGGCATTCTGAATAAAGGTGGTAAATGTATACATAATACACAAACTCATATACACATATATGTATAGTTTTATATTTGTCCATTATATTTTAGAATTCTTGGAAATGCATTAGTATGAATGTCTTCACTCTCTTAAAGCCTTAAGAAATATGGCAAAGATATTTAAATTAGTAGGAAAAAGTAACTACCCCACCCCAAACAAACAATACGAATGAAAAACCTCATACATACATTTTTTACTTTAGATTGACCAGGGTAGTTCAAAACAATCTGTGGGTTTCAGTGAGATTCATGGCTTACACTTGGGCTTTTATGAAAATGGTATTTGAAAAAAAATGGCTCATGTGACCAGGCAATTCTTGCTTTACATGGTTGCCATTTTATCTGAACCGTCTGCTTAGTTTTCACAGTTCCACAATTACTGAGATTTCAGAGGCAGGTCAGTTTGAAAACAAAAGATTTTAGGGAGCCGGGCGCGGTGGCGCAGGGCACTTTGGTCCTCACTAGTTAGAAAGCTGTGAAGTATAGTATAAAAAAAAAAAAAAAAAAAAAAAAAAAAAAAAAAAAAAGATTTTAGTATTTATAGGCTTAAAAAGTATATACTTATAGGGGCTGGGGCTATGGCTCAGCACTCGTCTTGCATGTGTGAGGCCCTGGGTTTGACCCTCAGCACCACATAAATAAAATGAAGGTATTGTGTTCACCTACAACTAAAAAAAAAAAAAATCAGTATATACTTTAAAAGAATTCTTGACTTATTTAAATCTTATAATCTTTTTCAGACTGTGTGAGTGCTAGACTTTTCATCTGTAAACAAAATCCAGGATTAAAAATGTGCACTGTTAGTTGTTTGATATTTTGTTCCCATATATGACAGTATAAATAAGATTTACAAAACAACAACAACAACAACATCTTCCAAACACTGTGTATTCAAATATTTGTTTATTTGGGGGCCTGAAAGTTTCTAGATTTGCTGTGATGCAGATTTTGTTTTACCTGTTTGGGGGCACAGTTTTGAGTCTGATCTTTTGAAAGAATATGCTCAAGTGTGAGGATTGAGGGAACAAGAGCAGGGTATGTTCCAGTGGGTTTCCTGAAAAGGAACACAGGCTGTCATGGATGTTAATCAGAATCGTGGTTTTAAGTGTTCCCACAGGGGGATTGTTTGATAGATTTGTTAAGAAGATGACATTGAATATAGAAATAGTGGATATTTATAAATGTGTAGATATGCCTCTTAGAATTCACATAAGTGGAGGAAAGCTTAAGTTATAGTTCTGGGATAATCTTAGTTTGCACTTGTATAGAATGATCAAATAATTTTAAGTGCTTGGTTTTTTTTAGAATTAGATAAATCTAGTTTATTATTTAACAATTGTGAATTTATACAAGTAATTTAATTCCTTTTAGTCTCAATTTCTCATTTCTAAAATGGGCATCATGTCTACTGTATAAGGTTATGCAATGTTAAAGGAAATAATACATCTAAAACAATCAGAGCCTCAGTAAATTTGCTTGCTTTTGCTCTCTTTCTCCTTGGATGAAACAGGTTTTTACGTAGATTACTTTGGTATTCTGACACAAAGTGAACACTCAGTAAAAGCTTAATGACTGATTGGCATTTACCATATACTGTTTTTTTGTTTTGTTACTATCAATATGAATTAGTATTATGTCCTTTCTTTCATAACCTTTGTAATTTTATAAACTTTAATTGTGATTTGATAAGGCATGGGATAGATAAGGTCCCCCTTTCTTTTTTAGATTTTTGACTTAGTAGAGATATTACATGTAGGATTATGGAAAATTATTGATACAACACTTTCTCCACGAGTATTCCAATATTAGGAGAATAAAGTTCTGGTTTGCTGTGACCAAGTATAAAGTGAAAGCTTACTAATATTAAATAAGTATGAACAGTGGTTATTATTTTTTTAAAAGCAATTGATTTATGGGTAAATTGTTATCTTTCAAGCTGACAGAGGACATTGTAGTAGCTGTTTCTGAAAATTGTAACCCATTAGGAATGAGAGGAAAGGAAAGGGTCGAGGAGAAACTTCATTAAAAGAAAAAAGGCACTTTTTTTTTGCTTCCTGGTGCCATGTCCCCAGCTGCTCTTCTTTGCCCACATTTCCACCATGATGTTCTGCCTCACTTCAGGCCCCAAGGAATGAAGTTGGCCGTCTGTGAATTGAGACTTCTGAAACTGTGAACCCCAAAATAAACTTTTCCTCCTTTAAAAAAAAATTAAAAAAAAAAAGAAGGAAAAATGAAAAAAAGAGCATTCTTTTCCTTCTTAAAGTTGGGGGATGGATCTGAGGTAAGATCTGAAATACATAAGTGAGTACTACTATTAAAAATAATTGGCAATAGGTAATTTACAAAATCCAATAGAAAAACAAAACCAAGTTTTAAAAAAATTATTTAATTTTATATTAACAATTTCCCAGAGAATGAAAACTCCTAAAATTATATTCTATCTCTCCCTCAGATTCAGAGTACAATATTGTATTGAGTTTTTAGTCTGTTAAGTAAGTTCTCAAAGGCATGGGAAAATAATAGTAGTGATATAAATTCTTAAGAAACCAAAGTTCAAACTGGGCGTGGTGGCAAACACCTGTAATCCCAGCTACTTGGGGAGACTGAGGCAGGAGGACCATAAGTTCCAGGCAAAACTAGGCAACTTAGCAAAACCCTGTCTCAAAATAAAATAAAAGGGTTTGGGGATGTAGCTCAGTGCTTACTTACATACAGAGCACAAGGCCCTGAGTTACCAAGTACCGAGGGGTTTGTCTGGTTCCTGGGATAGTACTTTCTTTCTCGCTTTCTATCTAAGGTTTTTAGATAGAAAGAGGGATGCTCTGTTATTGTGATTGTTTTATTTATTTCAGTACCTGCCTTAATCTTATAATAAATTGTGTTTTGTGAAAGCAGATAATGCTGATTTCATGAATACATTACAGCTTGGCTTAACTTTGTTCATTTCAAAAGGAATGACCTTGTATATAAAAAAATCCTCAAAAATATACACACAGAATAATCTGTAGCTAAGTTACAGCAGATGTAATGTGCCTTTTAAAAAACTCTTAGTTTTCTTTACTTTTAAGAAAACAACATTAGTAGCAAAAATTAACTGGGAGGTTTTTTATTATAAAATTTCATGCAAAGTTTGACTATAAAGAGCAAAGGGAGATACGTTTAACTCATTAAATCACAAACAGAATTCTCCCAGATAAATTTAGTAATTTAGTCATTTGGAATAACTTTTTGAGTCAGTAATTAAATACTTGTAATGTCCTTTTAAGATACTTGTTGCAGTGGGCTGGGATTGTGGCTCAGCGGTAGAGCGCTCGCCTAGCACGTGCACAGCCTGGGTTCAATCTCAGCACCACATACAGATAAACGCGTTGTGTACAACTAAAGCAAATAAATAAATATTAAAAAAAAAAAAAAAAAGATACTTGTTGCCGGGCTTGGTAATAGTAAGCCATTACAGCCCAGGAGCTTGGTTTGGCTAGGGAGGCCGAGGCGGGAGGTGGAAGGATCATGAATTCAAGGCCAGCCTCATCAATTTAGGGAGGCGCTAAGCAACTCAGTGAGACCCTGTCTCTAAGAAAAATACTAAATAGGGCTGGGTATGTGGCTCAGTGGAAGAGTGCCCCTGAGTTCAATCCCTGGTACACCCCAAAAAATAAATAAAAAATTAAAAAAAAATTGTTATGTGCATATGCTTAGAATATTCTGGGCATTTAAAAATACTCATTTTATCTTCCTAACAGCTTTGTGATGTATGTATTATCATAATTGTCTCTTGATTTGCAGATGAGAAAATAGAATCACAGGAGGTAAAGTGGCTTGCTAGTGTCCCAGAACTTGATGGTGGCAGAATTGGGATTCTAAGCAGAGCAGAGCAGTTTGGCTTCCGAATTTGAGCTGTAAAATAGAAATATAATGCCAGGCACATATGTAATTTAAAATTTTCTAGAAGTCACAGTAAAAAGTGGGTGATATCAATTTAATAATATATTTTAATATAGTGTATCCAAAGTGTTATTTCAATATGTAATGTTCATAAAACATTAAGAGTTTTTACATTTTTTTCAGCTACGTTTCTGAAATCTGGTGTTTATTTTATACTTAAAGCAAATCTCAGTTAAACATAAAATGTTTTTGAGTAATACTTGATTCATATTTGGATTTCACAAAATTTGCTATTTTGAAAAAGTAGATTCATGTATTCCAAACAACCTAAACATTTCCCAGCAGCTGAATAAAGTAACAATTTTAAAATTTAAATTAGTTGTAATTAAATGTAACTAAGAATTCAGATCATCAGAGACTGCACATATTTCAAGGTCATAGTCAATGGTAATATGTGGGCTACTGCATTGGATGGCATTGCTCTAGAACACTGGGAAATTATTAATTATCTTATTTTATGGCTACAGAGACCAAGCTAAGACCACACAGCAGTTATTTAAAAACTCCAGACCCAGCTTCATTTGGTGTTCATTATACTGGAATTCTTGTTCTTTAATCTCCATTTTAGAAGAGCTTTATAAGTGGGTCACATTAGGCTATGTATTATGTAATGAGGTTCTCAGGTTCCTCCAAAGAATATTAATTAAGGTGAAAGAAGCTTACTTCACTCAGTGAATGTCACTAATCATTCAGTGCAAAAGACACCCTTGAGCATCAAAGAAATGTTTATCTCATATTCTCAAGAGAAATTTGCTTATTATCATGAGTATGTTGAGAGAAAACAGAATTGATCACTTTTTTTGTGTCTCACTTTTAACCTGGTATATACAGTCAGTGTTTATTTCCTATGAATGTTAGAATTCAAAGAATTTAAATGAATAGTTTATTCTGGGGTTGAAATGGTGCTGTAAAGAAAATCAGTATTTGTAAAGGATTCTTAAAAAAAAAGACGAAGAGAAAGTAAACTATTTTTAAATGTAAAAGTTCACAAGCGGAAAATATTAAGATTATATTCAGTAGTTGTTTTATTTTGATTTGGCTTATCAGACCTAGATTTTGTATGCCTTGGTTGCTGCACAGTATTATAGAAAAGTTTTGCATCTATCTCCTTTATTACTAGCACTAATATAAAATACTTTAAAAAGTATAACAACTGATAATCACCTAAATTAAACCTGTCCTGAAAAATAGAAATATGGTGATTTTGTAGTTATAAAATATATTGGATTGTTTTGCAAGTAGACATGGAAGCAATTGTAATTAAATTTCTGCTTAACATAACTATATATAAATATATGTATGTATATTATATAAAGACAGGCTCAGAAAAATGATCTTCTGTAGTTCATGTACTATTTATTAACTTCATGCCGTATATTGAGTTGCATTATGGTTATTGTTGCTCATTTATATGTGAAAAATTTTATTCTGCATGATTAATGAGTTTATCCTGTTTGGGCTTCTTGAATGTATAGATTGGTGTCTTCCTTTAGTTCTAGGAAAATACCAGGCATTATCTCTTTAATTTTTTTTTAACTTCTTAGAGTGTTCAGAACATGTTAGATCATCAAATTCCATTCTTTGTCCACTACATTTTTTTTGTTGTTTTTCATGCTGCATTCTTGGAAATACCTATATCAATATGTATTTTTCAGTTCAGTAATTGTCCCTTTACCTATTTCTAATCTGCAGTTAAGCCCTTTTGAGTTTTAAAAATATTAACATGATTTGAGCTTTAACATAAAAACAACTTTATTGAGTTTTGAGGTAATGAAATAAATGGATCCATTTTAAATATACAACTTAATGAATTTTGACAAATATGTACACCCGTGTAACTACTACCACAATCAAGATAATATAATATTTTTATCATTCCAGAATTTTTTCTGGTGCCCATTTGGTTAATTTACTTCCTTTCTGCCATCTGTAGTCAATATTGAGCTTTTTGAAAACATAAGATCAATTTTCTATTATAGAAATTTGTTCTTTGGTGTCTGACTTATTTTGCTCAGCATAGTTCTGGAGGTATTACTTCTATTGTATGCCTTAGTAATTTCTTCTTTCTATTTATGAGTAGTATTCTATTGTATGAATATGCCAAAATTTGTTCATATTTTCATCTGTTGATAGAAATTAAGGTTGTTTCTAATTCTTTTTTTTTTTTTTTTTTGGTACCGGGGATTGAACTCAGCGGCACTCGACCACTGGGTCACATCCCCAGCCCTTTTTTGTATTTTATTAGAGACAGGGTCTCACTGAGTTGCTAAATGCCTCAGCCTCCCAAAGTGCTGGGATTACAGGTGTGCGCGACCGTGCCCGTCTGTTTCTAATTCTTGACTAATACAAATAAACATGAATATTTATATGTAAATCGTTTGTATGGACACATGAGTTATTTTGTTTTTTTAAGTTTCCTTTTGGTTAAATGCCTAAGATTGGGTATGTATGCTGGGACATGTAGTATAGTATATTTAAATTTATAAGGAATTGCCAAACTGATCTCCAAAGTAGTCAAACCATTTCTTGTGCCCATCAGCAATGTATGAGAGTTCCAGTTTAGTACCTCCTCAATTAACACTTGGTATTGCTGTCTTTAATTTGTATTTTTCTGTTGACTCATAATATTGAACTTCTTTTCTTATGCCCTTTAATAATATATCTTCTTTTGTGAGTATCCTAGATTTTTATTCATTTTTCAAATTGTATTGTTTTTTCATGATTGACTTATAGGGAATTTTTTATATAATCTGATAGTTATTTATTATATTTGTGTATTGTAGATATTCTAGTTTTTTTTTTTTTTTTTTTTTTTTTTTTTGCCTTTTCATGTTCTTGATGATGACTTTCAAAGAGTAGTTCTTAATTTTGATAATGTTCAAATTACCAGTAGTTGATTTTAAGGCTTAGGCTCTTTTTCTTCTGTCTAAAAAAATCTTTGCATTTCTCAAGGTCACAAAGATTTTTCTTTCATATTTTCTTCTACAGGTTTTATTTTCAGTTTTTAGCTACATTTAAGACTTTGGTCTCTTCAGAGTTAATTTGTTTGTATGGTATGAGTTCTTTATTTTTCTTTCATTGTTTTCTACATAGATAGTCAATGCCAACATGTTTCGTTGAATAAACCATTTCCCACCATTAAATTACTGTGCCTCTTTTGCTAAAAAAATCAATTGACTTTAGATATGTTTTATTTCAGCGTTATCTTCTATTACACTCATTTGCGTATTGTTCTGATTCTAGTACTATAACATATTGACTACTGTGGCATTCACTTGCTTCATATTGTTCTGATTCTAGTACTATAACATATTGACTACTGTGGCATTCACTTGCTTATCAGATTATGTCAGTTTACTTCTTAAGGCCTTTTTTTTGTTGTTTGTTTCGGGGATTGAACTCAGGGGCACTCGACCACTGGGCCACATCCCCAGCCCTTTTTTGTATTTTATTAGAGACAGGGTCTCACTGAGTTGCTAAGTGCCTCACCATTGCTGAGGCTGGCTTTGAACTCGCGATCCTCCTGTCTCAGCCTCCCAAGTGCTGGGATTACAGGCGTGCGCCACCGCGCCCGGCTTCTTAAGGCCTTTTTAAAAAAATATTTTAAAGTATGTTTCCTTTAATTCTTTGGTCTTACTCATGTAATTACTGCTTCAAAATCTTTGCTAACCAAAAGATCACTCTTTAATCTGCCTTGGGTATGGTTTCTAGTGACTTTTTCTTTACTAGGTCACATTATTCTTTTTCTTTATATGTCTAAAAATTTAATTCAGTAGTGGACATTGTTATAATTCTGCAGTATTTTCATTTTTTATCTTCTGAAGAATTTTTATTCTTGTTTTAGTATATAATTCAGTTGCAGATTCAAAATTACCCTGAATTTGTGGAGGTTTGATTTTTAAGTTTTGTTAATACAGATCTGTGGAAAAGCCTAAGGCGTTTCCCATGGTTTTTATAGCATAGTAAGGCTCAGTCTCCTACCTCTTCCATGGATCTGTTTGTGTGGGGTTATAGACTTTATTAGTACATGTCTAGACTTAGGCAGAATTTCTCCAATGTTTAGTCTTTGCATTCTAAAAATCATTGAGCATGCGAAAGAATTTTTGTTTATGTGGCTCATATATACCACATTAGAAATCAAAACTAAGAATTTTAAGACATTATTAATATATTTAGCAAATAAACTCATTATCTGTTGGTATTTTATGAAAAATACTGTATTTTCCAAAATGAAAAATTACAAAAGTGCAATTGTTTTACATTCATGCAAATCTCTTTAATCAAAAGATAGCTGGAATTTCTTATCTGCTTCTGTGTACAGTCTGTTGTGGTATAGTTTTTGTATTGAAATAGATGCATGAATAAGATCCCAATTTATAGTTAGAAAAGCCAGAAATATATTAATGGACTTTTGAAATAATTGAATATTCTTTTTTACTTTATTTAAACTTAACAGTGATAATGATTTTTAAAGAGATGAAGTCTTTTTTAAAAATATTTTTAATTGTAGATGAATACAATACCTTTATTTTATTTATTGATTTTTATGTGGTTCTGAGGACCAAACCCAGTGACTCACACATGCTAGGCAAGCGCTCCACCAGTGAGCTGCAACCCCAGCCCTTAACAGTGATAATTTCTTAATGGTTAATTGCTACATGGAATTTGAAACCAGATATATCTGAAAACTTTTTTGCACTATAACATAATAATTCATTAGTTGTCTTATACTTTGAAAGGATTTTGTACCTCTGTGTTATTTTGTAATTTCTATTGGTTCCATTTTAACTGTGTGTGTGTGTGTGTGTGTGTGTGTGTGTGTGTGTGTGTGATGGGGATCAAGCTGAGGGCCTCAGGCATAGCAGGCAAGCACTCTGCCCCTATTCATCATTTCAAAAACACTGTTTTACTGAGTTTTTATTTTACTATATGAAAAAACCTACTTTTTTAATTTTCATAACCAGTGTCAGCTGAATGAACAAGAATTTGGAAATTCCCACAGGTAGACAAGTGAAAATGTTAACAAAATTCTAATTTTTGCTTGAAGACTCACATTTTATAATAGGCATTTGAACAATATGTCTGCCAAAATACCAAGTCTGAATAACAGTTTTCCTGTCAGTTGTCTTTTTAATTAAAAATAATGCTTCATGATGAAAAGTGGCTGGTTCAGCTTGCAACTCTTAATCTCTTAAGTACTTTTTCTTCTAACCACCTTTGTACTTTTATATGCAATAGAAGTCCTTATGTGTACTTTCCAATTCTTCACAAGGAATTTTTAAAAATATGTATCTAAGGGTTCAGATTTAACAAAATTAATAATTTTTATTATTTCACCAAGGACATTCCAATGTGAAACTCCTGTCCTCCCTTTTTACTGCAAATGTAAGGTAATGAATATAGTGATCACTAGTAAATTCTGGTGTGGTACTACCTTAATATTCGTGAAGATAGCAGTATTTCTATTCTCTGTTGCTTTTGCACCATCAGTACAAATGTTAATACTGTAAAACAATGGAATATTTTAATGTTAATGTGAAAATATATTTAACATTGTAGACCTCCACCTCTGCTTTAGAGAATGACACACATTCATATGAAGGTGGCCTTTGTTTTTCTAATTGTACTAAGTGTGTTAAAGAGTTTTGTAGATTCTCTTTACTTTCTCAAAACCAGAATTTCTAATTCTCTCTACATTACTCCTCCCTCCACACCTCTTGACTTCTACTATGTGATGTTCTCAACCCATAGCGCCTACTTATTAGTAAGCTAAGCCTTAGGTGGCCTGTACTAGGGCTAGTTCATTTCTACATCAACTGTCATGAGGAACAGACCTTATTTTGTGGGGAGAGTCTTTGTTAGTCTCTGCTTTTTTAGGGCCCTGAACTTTATTGTTGTTTTCTTGCCCCATGAGACATTGGAAAGACAGTTTGTATTTTTCAAAATCAATAATTGACTTCAGGACAGTTACAGCTCCCACATTTTTCTTCTCTCTTTGGTACTGGGGATTGAACCCAGGGGTGCTTTACCATTGAGCTACATTCCCAGTCCTTTCTATTTTTCATTTTGAGACAGGGTCTTGCTAAATTGTGGAGGCAGGCCTGGAACTTGTGATCCTCCTGCCTCAGCCTCCTGAGTTGCCGGGATTACAGGCATGTGCCACCGTACCCAGCTGGATTCATTTTGATCTTTAGTTTTCTGCTGGTAATTCTTTAACTGTCTCATTAGCTCTTAAAAGATTTTAGGAAGTTTTATATTTGTTTTTGTTTTAAATCTTGTTCTGCTTATTGTTTACAACCTAAGGGAGGTCCAAATAAGCTAGCCTGCCATTATTGAAAATAGAAAATTTGAGTCATACAAATTCTAAAGTTTGGTTAACCATACTCCTATTAAGATAGCAGAGGTGGCTTTTGAATTTTCATGTTTACTATTAGTGATAAATCAACTCTTTATTTTTATTTATTTATTTATTTATTGGTACTGGGGATTGAACCCAGGAGCATTTAACCTCTGAGCCACATCCTTATTCCATTTTTGTTTTTTATTTTGAGACAGGGTCTTGCTAAGTTGCTGAGGCTGGCTTTGAACTTGCAATTCTCCATCCTCAGCCTCCCAAGCTGCTGGGATTATAGGCATTTGCCACCACACCTGGCAATAAATCAATTTTTGATGATTTAAAGAAATATATACTAACTGGACTATTTTCATGCCATAATAAGTACATATCCAATGAAAAGATAAATGAATTTTTTAAAGTATGTACAATATACAAATATGTACAGCACGATATGTGTAAACATATATGGTAATAGTATTATACCATTATAATATTACACGTTTTTATAGAAGAGACTGTCTGAATATATATTAACTTCAGGATATATTATATATTTCAGTTAAAAATTAGTTTGTGAGCCGGGCGTGGTGGCACATGCCTGTAATCCCAGCACTTTGGGAGGCTGAGGCAGGAGGATCGCGAGTTCAAAGCCAGCCTCAGCAATAGCGAGGCACTTAGCAACTCAGTGAGACCCTGTCTCTAATAAAATACAAAAAAGGTCTGGGGATGTGACCCAGTGGTCGAGTGCCCCTGAGTTCAATCCCTGGTAACACAAAAAAAAAAAAAAAAAAAAAAAAAAAAAAAATTAGTTTGTCTCTTAAAGTCCATGTTTATTGGTGAGAATCCTGTACATTGAAAGTTGTTAGTTAAAATTGGGTCCTTTGATGTTTTGCTAAAAATTAAAAAATTTTGTTTGCTTAAAAAAATCTAAGGAACTTTGTCCTTTGTGAGATTCAATTTTTGAAGTTCAATCTAATAAGTGAATATCTGTTTACTCTTAAAGAGTAAGATACTTATAAATACTTGAAAAGCTTTTTAACATTTGAGTGTCATCATGAACAATTGTAAACTCTTAACATAGCTCTAAGTTCACATAAACAGAAACTTTAATATTTTTAACGGTATAATTTTTGCCATTTAAAGTAAAATCTTACTAATGTAGTTTTTGATGGGTACTCTAAAAGCCTTACTACATTTTTAGCCTGGAAAATTCACATATGTTTCTTCTGTGCTGTCTTCTTAAATGAGTTAATAATGCTTGTAGTTAAATATGGTTTATCATAGTAGCAGTTTGACAGATTGAGGCTTTGTATAAATGCAGAAATGTTTTTATTTGCAAGAATTAAAGTGATGCTCATGCCTAAATTTAAGTTTTGAGGAAGTAAATAGAACAATGTGGCTAAAGTCCTTCTTTCTGAATCTGGCTCACTATAAATAGTACACCTATACTAGAAATGGGAAAAATCATGTGTTTATAGTTTATTTGAAAATATGACATTTTTAAATGATCCTACCTTAGTTTTAAATATCTTTTGTAATTCCTGTTGCTATATTTTTCTATTCCTCTTATCTCACAAGAAAATAAAAGTTGAGATACATTAGTAAAACAACTGGAAACAAAGTCTTAGGGATTTGAAGTTTGATAATATACCAGTTGGTTAAAAATAGCATAAGGGAATTTTTATTGGCCATTGTACCCTTGAGTTTATGTATTGGATATTATTCAGATTTTAATTTTCTTGTGTTTTCTTCAAACTTTACTTTGTATATTGTTTGTATATTTTGGGAACTTTGCTAGTAACATTGTGCTATTTCAGGAGAATCTATTTTATGTATGTTGTCAATGCATATTGATTATAGAAGATGAGTTTCTAATAATGTATTAATAGTCACATTTCATTGTTCCCTTTGAAGGCTCAGAACTTTGCAAGCAAATTTTGAAGCCTCAGAACGGCGTCTTTTCATCATTTCAAGTATAGTCTGGCATTCTTGAAAGCTGTCATTGTTACATTTACCTGTGTACATGGCATTCTTTTGGTATTAGAAAATAGGCCCCCAGAAATCCCCAGAACAGTGTGAAACACCAGTGACTTGTAGGCACTTTAGAATGATCTTCGATTGGAAGACTTGCTTAGGGAGTAGTTTGGGACACTTTAGTCAGTACCTGACAACTTTCAGTGGTTATAAAACTCAACTTTAGTTTTGTTGTCTTTTGTTAAAAGTGTTAGGAAAAAGGAAAAAAAAATTTTTTTAAGATTTTAGATCTTAATTTTTTCAGGTCTTTGACTGCAACTCTAAAAACATTATCAGGCCTTACCCTAGACATCTAGAATTCACCTATCTTGTCTGACTCCTTTACTTGAGAGGTCTGGAAAGTAAAGTCCCAGAGAATTTTATGTGTTCCTTGACTCAATTCTCAAATTGTCTGTGGTAGAAGACCAGGGTTTTTCTCCCCAATGTATGATAGACCAAAAATTTTGTAAAATGTAAATAAGATACAGATAAAAATGTAAAAACTAGTTTAAAAATGCTTACCCCCAATTTCCAAATTTATAAATGTTTACCCTTAATTTCTGTGCTTATTATTTCAGTGTAGATGGGTTATAAACAGTTCTGGGAACATAGACCACAGTCCATAGACCACACTTTATATAGCACTACCCAAGATCAGGGGTCAATACAAACCATCCCACCCTGTGCTTTTATGAGGATAAGAATTGTTTTTATAGCCGGGCGCGGTGGCGCACGCCTGTAATCCCAGCACTTTGGGAGGCTGAGGCAGGAGGATCGCGAGTTCAAAGCCAGCCTCAGCAATGGCGAGGCACTTAGCAACTCAGTGAGACCCTGTCTCTAAATAAAATACAAAAAAGGTCTGGGGATGTGGCCCAGTGGTCGAGTGCCCCTGAGTTCAATCCCCAGTACCAAAAAAAAAAAAAAAAAAAAAAAAAAAAAAAGAATTGTTTTTATATTTGAAAATGGTTTTTTAAAATCAAAAATAATATTTGGGGACACATGAAAATTATGTAAAATTCAAATTTCATTGTCATTAAGTAAGATTTTAACAGCTATTCTAAGTATTATCTGTGGCTGCTTTTGCTCTGAAATGGTAAATAGAGTTGAAGTAAGGATAAGTAGTTGTGCTAATCTATATAGTCTACAAAGCTTAAATAGTTACTATCTGTCTCTTAACAGAAAAAGTTTGCTGACTTTTACCTTAGAACAAAGCATATAATTAGTAGATATTTCTAAGAATGGAGAATACAAATAGTGTCTGCATTTTAAAATGTGCTTCAAATATAAAATATTAGTAGTTAATAGGTATTGCTAGACTTTAAGGCCAACCCTTTTGCATACCACTTTATGTTCTGATTTAATCCTCCCAGCAATCTTGTGGCTTTTTATGAAAGATAAGTTTGTAGACCCCCACTGGTCTAATTGCGGATACCTTTATTTCTCTTAAAACTCTTTTAAGTTTTGGTTTATTTATTTATTTAAGTTACACACACACACACACACACACACACACATACACACACACATTTTTAAATTAGGGATTGAATCTAGGGGACTTTACCACTGACCTAAGTCCTCGGCCCTTTTCAATTTTTATTTTGGGACAGGGCTTCACTAAGTTGCTGAGGCTGCCCTTGAACTTATGATCCTCCTGCCTCAGTCTCCCAAGTTGCTAGGATTACAGATGTAAACCACTGCATCAGGACAAAGTTTTGTTTTTTTAACCCATACTTTGTGAGTTAAAAATGGCAAATATTTCTTTCTTTTTTTCTTTAATATTTTTTAGTTGTCAGTGGATTTTTTACTTTATTTATTTATTTATATGTGGTGCTGAGGATCAAACCCAGGACCTCACACATGCCAGACAAGCACTCTACCACTGAGCCACAACCCCAGCCCAAAAAATGGCAAATATTTTTAACATGGATTTTTTTTTTTTTTTAAATCGGTATGTGGCTCAGAAATTTCAGCTGCTGCTTTTCTGTTGCCACATTATTCTGCAGTGGATATACCTATGTGTTCAGGTTCAATGATGGAGACAATATGACCTCAAAATGTTCAGAAAACACATTATTTCAAAAAGATCATTCCTTTTAAACTCATGTAAAATTAAACTGCAATTAAATTGTAATGACATATCTATTGCAAAATAGGAATAGGTAAAATACTGATTAGTTGACTTTTGGAGGAGTAGTCAGGCTTTCTATATATTTTGGCTCCACCATTCATTAAAATCTGCATTATAAAAGTTCCCATCTTATAATTGTCAAACACTAAAATAAAAATATCCCTATTTTATTTGTTTAAAAGCAGGTTCTTAAGTTCCTGAAGATGCAATAAAATACTTTTCATAGTAGCTATTATTCTTTTATTTTCTTTTACATTTGCTCACTCATTAGCTATGTAAGGATATGAGGTTGTTATCAGCTCCCTTTTGATTCTTTATGATAAAGACCTCTTACAAACCAAATCTTCACATTAGTTTCTTCTTAGAATAAAAAAAATATTATTCCTGCAAAAGCTCTAATTATTATCATCATGATGAAAAAGTAACTACAGTTTGATATTTTGGTACTTGCTATTTTATTCCACTTAAGTCTTGAGTCTGGAAAAATAATTATGTTAAACATATGGATACTAATGTTTGTTGCTTATGTTCAAGAATGACATAATAGGAGCCTGAGTTGTAGCTCAGTGTATAGTATATGTTTAGTGAGGCTCTGGGTTCAATCCTCTGCACCTCCCCCCCACCCAGAAAAAAAGATATGATATACAAGAATCCCCCCTTATCTGTGGGGAATACATTCCAAGACCCACAGTAGATGCCTGAAACCACAGATAGTGCTGGATCATATGTATATACTGCAGTCTTTGCAATACATACAAGGTTTACTTTATAAATTAGCCACAGAAAGTGATAAGCAATAATAACTAATAATAGAAATAGAACAGTTATTACAATATATTGTAACAAAAATTGTCATGAATATAGTTTTATAATTTGTGTTTAGTGATGGGATAGACTAACCCTTTTTTCATTTTCATAGTTTCAAAGAAGATTTGTTCTCAGAGATCTTAGTAGCCTCAGCATACAAATTTTTTTCTTTATTGAAATTTTTTACTTGAAGCATTTTATAGCTTCTCTTTAGCCTGTCCCATTTACCAGCATCTCTACTCTTGTGCTCTACTCTTGGGACCATTATTAAGTAAAATGAGGGTTACTTGAACATAAGCATTTGTAATACCATGAAAATTGATCTGATAACCAAGATGACTATCAAGTGACTAATGGGTGAGTAGTGTATACAGCATGGATATGCAGGTCAGAGGCATGATTCAACCCACGTAGTTGAAGCAGGACAGTGTAAAATTTTATCATGCTGTTCCTAGTGGCACAAAGTTTTAACACTCATGAATTTTTTATTTTTGAAATTTCCTATTTAATATTTCTGACTGTAATTGACTGCCAGTAACTCAAACCACAGAAATTAAAACTGTAGATAAGTTTGGATTACTGTAGAATGTCTTCATAAGATCTCTCTGTAACTTCTCAGGTCATGGCTAATTTTAATATCTAAAACAATCCAAGATCTGGATGAAAATTTGGGTCTTATCAGTGGGGGTGACTCAAAAGCTGTAATTGAATTGTACTTATACTTGGGATCATAAGTGTTGAAGATTTCACTTTTTTAAATTTTGGAATATTTGTATACGTATGTCATATTTGTATATATACATATGTCTATATATACATACCCACACAATAATATCTTAGGGTTGCGATCTAGGTCCAGACATGAAGTTTGTTTTATAGATACCATATACACACAGACTGAAGGTGATTTTATATAACACTTTTAGTGCACTTGTGTTTTGACTGTGACCTGTCACATAAAGTCTGATATGGAATTTTCCATTTGGGGCATCATAGAGAGGCTCACTTTTTTTTTTTTTTTTTTAATTTTAGACCATTTTGGATTTTGGATTTTGGACTAGGGAAGCTCAACCTATTTATTAGTTTACTCATTGCTTGGGTGGTATTAACAGCAGTAACCCCTACTGCCGTATACATACTCACATATTAGATGGGGCTTAGAAATGTTGGATTAATAGAATATTACATGTGGATTTTACTTAAACACTTATTCTCTCTTGTAGGAGCCTCCATATCTATAAATTCTCTGTTACTACATTTCAACCCAGTGTAGCATGTTTATATACATTCCTTAGTATACATTTTATTACAGAGATAGTTTGTTTTTAAATTTTTTTGATGGAAAGATTATTTTAAAAGACCATTCTTTGTGCAGCTTGACTGCAGAGGACCAGAGTTGCATGCATTACTGTGACTGTTAAACTTCTTGGAAGCAAGCCAGTATGTTATGGTGAGTTTCATATGTAAGTGGTAAGCCACTAAAAGGCTTGCACAGTATTATAACTATTCTGAGAAGAGAAAGCATTTGGAAATTCAGCAGTAAAGCAGCAGCAGCAACAAGCAGCCACAGTGGTAGTAAAGATAGGGCAGGTTCACAGTTAGCATATTTCACAGTGTGTGTCAGTGAGCACACAGCTTCCCTTACTGCTGCCTGAAGGAAGCAAACTAAAACTGTATATTGCAAGATTTTTCTAGTTTCATGTTTATGATGTCAAGTCATGTGATAATACTGTACCATAAGTTGCCAACTTCGCTTTACTCTAGAGAAGATCCTTTGCTGCAGTGATTTTTTTTCTCTTTTTCTTTCTTTTTTTTTTTTCTCTCAAAAGAAAAAAAATTTGTGCAATGTATGTTTATGCCTACACCATGCCGAGGCGACACTTACCAGTAAATAATCTCTGTATCCCCGAGGTAAGATATTGTTTCTGCTTTCCCTGCACAGTGCTGCTGCAGCACGGAGCTGATCCAAACATTCGGAACACTGATGGGAAATCAGCTCTGGACCTGGCAGATCCTTCAGCAAAAGCTGTCCTTACAGGTAAGAAAACAGCTACCAGGTTATTTTATCTGTAGAACTACTAGCTTGATTTTATAAAATCTTCATACATTGAAATTTTTTTTTCCCACTGACAAAGCTAAACAAATATTTACATCATTATCCATTACTTTATTATTGATTAGGTATCTGTCTTATTAATTATTGTGTTGTCATGAATATAAGCAATAAACTTGTTCTACTTAGAATTATAGCATTAAATCATAATATTATTCACTTGTATTTTAGTCATGTATGGTTTATGTCGTAATTTTCCTATACCTCGTCCTCTCAGTTGTTTCTTTTTAAGACCTTTGCTATTGAGCAGGCAAGGACATTTGTATAACTATAAAAGTAGTTTTGATTGGAAAGACAACCTGCTGCCTTATTACTTGGATCAATAGCAAATAAAATATGCTGCTGCTTCTTGTTTGCCACCCCTTTTATATTTTTATCATATGTTTTCACTTTTACCGTGATAGCCAAGTTATTTTTTAACTGGGGCAATATATTTTACTTTGGATAATGGGAAGTAAAATACAGAAATTTATTAAAGCAAATGCCAAGAACCAGCAAAGAGGAAATGTTGAAATAGAAAGGATCTCTCATAACAATGTAGGAATAACATTATAACTGATATAATAACATTATAACTGATAAAATCTTGAGCAACTATTTTCATTGATCTTCATTCTCAGAATGCTGCACTGAATCTATTTTTGTTTTTATTTTTAGTATCTTGAGTCCTGCTTCCTTTGCCCTCTTTTACTTAACTGACCTTTGTAATTTGGAGCCTCTTTGTCACTGCAGTGCCAATGTTATTGTTTTAGGTTGAGTGAAAGTAAATGACTTTTAACTACCCTTTAAATTTGCCCTGTTTGAAGAAAATAAATCTTTTGTTCTCGTTTAAGTTTTAGAATACATGCTGTGCATTTTAAACAAGATTCTGAGGTGAATAAAAACATTATATTAAGTAAGCTATGAAAATATATGGAATATTGCTTAATTGCTCTGCACAGAAAGATAACTTTCCACTATATCAAAATTAATACAATCACTGCTAAATCAGAATAATATGATTTTTCTTACAAAAGGTTGTATGCTTTGGTTGCCAAATCAAGATAAGTCATACTAGAGGAATAAAGCTGTTTAAGTCAGTGTAGATAAGAAAAAAGAATTAAATATAAATATACAGTTTTAAACAATGAAATTAAAATACATAATCTAAAGCCTGTTTAGGTTCTTTGTAGCCTTTCATTTTATTCTAACAAAGCCATGATCAACTGTAGTAGCTGTAGAGTGGTCTCCAACCAAAGGAGAAATACAGTTCATAGAAACACAGGTACAGTATATTATAAATGCCGAGCAAAACTGTCTCTATATCTCAGTGTCCTCTTTCTGACCTTTCTTTCTCTCCACCTCTCAAGGCCTGCCTGTCCATTTGTTAAATTCATATAATGCATCATTGCTTGTAGATCCATTTGTACTTTTTTTTAAAGACAAAGTTTAAATATGTTAATAATCATAAGAAGCTAGCTACTGATTTGTAATGGATTTTAAGATTATATTGGGAAGGAGCTTTGACCCAATCATTCATGGAGACTGAATGTTTCTGGAGGACAGATACCATGTTTATTAAAATTGATTTGAAAGCCATCTTTTGCTTATATAGGAAGGTATTAAATTCTTGATCATAATATGATTTTATGAATTGTTTTCAAGAATGTCTACTTAAAAAAACGATATATAGCTTTTCAGATATGATTTAAGAGAAATAAAGTCTAATAAGAGTTTTGTTGGAAATGTTACCTAGTTCTACTTATATGTTCACGTTATGTAATGCAGTGAAGTAACAGGTGAACTGTATTCTAAAATGTTTTCTGTCCATACAGATTCTGTACTAAGCAATTCTTTCCAGGGTTATTATGGTAGAAGGACTATTTTTAAGCTGAATTTAAAAGATTAGGCATCAGTTTTAAAAAGGAGGGTGGGCCGAGGGTGCACCTCAATGGTAGAGTACTTGCCTGGCATGTGCGGCAAGGTGCTGGGTTCCATCCTCAGTACCACACACAAAAAGAAAATACGAAAAGGGCTTTCTTTTCAAAGTAATGTCTTTGAGTTATTAGACATTATTCCAAGTAATTTTTAAAAATATTTATTTATTTACATTAGTTGTACACAATGCAGTGCATTTATGTTTACGTGGTGCTGGGGATCGAACCCGGGCCAAGCATTTGCAAGGCAAGCGCTCTGCCGCTGAGCCACAACCCCCGTCCATCCAAGTAGTTTTTTATGTCAGTTGCAATTGTAGTTTTTTGCTGAACTTTTGAGAGGAAAGTTTTTGTTTTTAAATGTTTTTCTCATTGGGAATTTACTTATTGAAAATTTCTTTCCAATATCCCATCATTTATGTTGCTACTTGAGGACATTAGCTAAAACTGTGTACAAGGACATATGTATTTTTCTTAAAGGAAATTAGTAAGGTGAAAATCTCCTTTAAAACATTTAAAAATATGTGCTTGATTAATGCTGCCTTATACATAAAAAATGCATGGAGTTGCACAAAACTTTACAAAGTAACAGTATGTGCTTGATTTTACAGAGAATAATTGTGTATCAGTCAGTTTGTGTTGACCTGTTCTAAACACCTGACAAGAAAACTTATAGGAAGGAAAGTGTATTTTGACTTTGTTTCAGAGATTTAGTCCATGGTGGGCAGGGTTTGTTGCACCTCTATTCTGAGGCAGAGCATCATGGTGGAAGGGCATGATAGAGGAGTTTATTCTGCTCATGACTGGCCAGGAAACAGAAGAAGAGGTGAAGGGACTAGAGAAGATGAACCCATCCAAGGCATGCCCTCAGTGATCCACCTCCTCCAACCATGCCCCACCTACCTACAGTAAACCACCTACTTACACTTAATTCAAACTCGGATGGACTGATTAGGTTGCAGCTCTCATAATTCAATTATTTTACCTTTGAACATTCTTGCAAGAACACAGGAGCTTTTGGGGGACACCTCACATCTAAACCATAATAACTGAAACTAATACAGTTTTTGCTAAATTACTGTTTAAGTGGATGATATGTTTAGAAAAAGTATTGAGATTTTTTTGAGTTTTGTTTTTGTTTCTGATGACTTTGATGTTCTAGGCAATCATTTAAAGGACTTGGAAATAAGCTTTTGAATTAAAGCAAGGATATGAAAAGTCTAAAATGGCCTATGTAAATTTTGTTGAAGAGGATATTTACTGTTATAATTATTAAAATGATTATTATAGATTTTTAAAAGCATATTTGGCCATTTTCTGGTTATAAAAATACATTGAAAAATTGAGGAAAATATAAAAAGCACAAAAATAAAAGATTATTCATGATTTATACTACTCAGAGATAACATTTTGGTGTACTTTATTTTTAAATTTTTGTATATATATACTTCACACTTTTTTTTTCTTTAATCAAATCAGCCTTGTATGTTACATAGTACTAAATTAAGTATACATACATGGATAGTCCCAGAAGACATTAAATATTCTGTAACATCAGTTTATAATTACTTTATTAGTTCTGTGGATATATCTTAGTTTTCTCAGTGAGTCCCCTAGTGTTTAACATTTTGATGAATTTTTATTCTTTGTTAATTGAGTCATTTTATGAATTTCTCTGAAATTGTGCTGCTGTACCATGTTTAGTCTGGTAGATATTTCTATTGAATGTGAGGCATATGAAGGTTTGGAGAATGAGGAATTTTCCTTTTTAAAGAGTGGTACTGCATGTGCAAGTCACATTTAAGTTAAATGTAGTTGACAAAGAGTGTGAACAGAGCTGGGAAGGAGGTTTGTTAACCATGAAAAAGTGATCTTCTGGGGCACAGTAGATAGGATAGAGTGTAATAGTGGGAAGTTGAGTGAGCCAAGGAGGTGAGAACAAACTAAGACTGAGTTTAGAGAAGGATAGCTGCCTGAAGGAATGTTCATCATTGGCAGGACTAAGGATGATTGGGATAAACTGGATGAGTTTAGGTGGTCACAAGGTTGGCAAGGTAATTGGTCCCAGTAGATTCTTAGGGGATTGAGAGGAAAAGGAGTTGGGAAGAAAGATATATTTACACTTAGATGTCTCGACAATAAATAACTTTAAGGTGGAATCTTTATACTTCTGAGGAAATCCTTATCTATGATTGCTAGGCAGCCTCCCAGTCTCTACAGAAGTAATCAGTGACTCAAGTTATCAGACACGTTGAGGGGTCTGGTTTGTTCCTGCAGAAACTGGTTTGGTAAGTCAACAAAATGTCTGGAATCTTTTTTTTTTTTTTTTTTTCCTCTTCCCTGTACTCTGCTGCTTTTCAGATAGAGCTAAAATCTTTAGAAGTGGGGACTTAAGTATTATCTGTAGCCTGCCTTCCTAGGTTTGACTACTAGAGTTTGTTCAAGTCACAATTAGCATTCTTTTCTTTTCCTCAGACTGCATCCAGTGGATTGGTAATTAGGTCTTCTGTTCTTTCAGATTCCTGATTGAACCATTTCTTCCGCACTCAATGTTTTTAGCTTCGTCATTTTTCTTTCATGACAGCAGTAGCTTCATGGGTCTCTGAACCTTGTTCAGTTCTCTTCACCGTAGTTGGAATGGTCTTTCTAAAGCTTAAATCAGCCCCATGGTCAGTAAAATCCAAATTCTTTAACCATGACCTAGATGATCTGGCTCCTGTCTTGCATATCTCTGATCTTATATTCTCTTTTGATCTCAGCTTCAGCTACATACAGATGAATGCTTACTGTCCCTCAAACAGAGGAAGCATGTTTCTGTGGCTGGGCTAACATGATGTTTACTAAAGTGAACACTGCTCCGGAACTTCACATGGTTCATCAGTTAAATCTCTGCTCTGATACTTTGTAACTCAAGAGATTAATTTTTGTCCTCACTCATATTAGCTTATTTTGTTTTCTTAATAGATATATTGATAACTGAAAATTACTTTTTTGGGGGGTTGTTTGTTTGCCCCAATAGAATCAGAAATTTACAAGGGTTTGGATTTTTGCTTGTCTTTCTCCCTTCTTTGCCCCCAGTACTTAGAAAAATATATAAAATGATTAAGTAAACTAATGTATCTCAGGTCTGATTGGTAACTGAGAGTAGTAGCATATCTTCCAGGTTTTACAAATACTAATTAACTATTAATTATTTGACATCTCATGCCATATTACATTATTTATTTTCTGCTTTCTAAAAATTTGGTTTGGATTGTTTTAAATACTGATTAACTATTAATTTTTGACATCTCATACCATATTATATCCTTTATGCATTTTTTTATTGTCTAAATTTGTTTTGGATTGCTTGTAGTTATTATGTACCTCTCTTAAACTATGGTGCATTTTTAATAAGTTTTAATTATCATAATGGATGAGGTATGTACTTAGTTTTCTGTCAACAGATTTTGTAGATGGCTCTGTGATTGACAATAGTTCCAATTCTGGAAAGATCAAACTGCCTGCATCTGTCAAATCAAACTTCAAGATGTCCAACCAGGGCCTAATTTTTACACCTCTCTTTTGGTCATTGTTAGTATGTTCTTAATATGCTGTTTCATACATTAGCTATGCTACATTATGGCATATTACATATTGCTGTGCACATTTTTACCATCATCATATGTGATTAAAAACAGATTTCTCATGTTGTTAATCTGAACTTTGTGAATTATTCCTGAGTTATTATGAAAGTCTCATGTCTTCTAGAAAGTAAAGAATAATAAATAATAATAATATAGAATAAAAGGGAATACCTTACTTTATTTTTAAAGATAAGCTGTGTTTATCCACCTGAGTTGAAGAGAAAATTATTGTTATATTAAGGCGAATTCCTGATTTTTTTAAAAAATTACCTTTAATATTGTAACAGTGACAGTTAAAACTAATTATTGTTAGAAAAAACTGGGAATACTATTTTAAAGGTATGCTGAAAATGTTAATCCTTAAGTTTTTAAGAAAATTTTATTGTTTATTCTGCTTGTAATTTTGGATATGAATAGGACAATTTAAGGTTTTGTCATAAATGTGTTGAAACACTTTTGTTAATCTTAAAAATATGAAAACAGTATTTCTTTTTCCTTCTTTAAAAGACCATATCTGACATAGGGCACATTGATTTAAATTTTTAAAAATATTTATTTGCACATCGAACAAACAGGTCAAATGCACCTAAAGCTCATCCATACATCCCTCCCTCCCTCCTTTCCTCCTTCCCTTTCTTCCTTCCTTTGTAGGGATTAACCCAGGGCATTTAGCTACTGAGTCACATCCCCATCCCTTTTTAAGTGTTTTCTTTTGAGACAGGGCCTTGCTAAGTCACTGAATCTAGCTTTGAACTTGAGATCCTCCTGCCTCAGCCTCCTGAGTTGTTGGGATTACAGGAGTATGAAACCACGCCCTGCTCAGTTTTTTTCTTTTTAGTACCCATTTGTTTATTAATTTATGTCAAATTATTTTTATATAGCTTACAGCGGGTCTAAATTTTAATAAGTTAAGAAAGCTTTATGTCAAATACAATAATAGTATTAAACCTTCTTGAATGCCTCTGTGAGGTAAACACTATTGTTATAAGGACATTGATTCTAACAATGAAGCTAGGAGGTAGGTGTTATCATTGTACTCACATTTATAGATGGAGATACCAAGTTACATTAGTTTACAGAGTCATAAGAGAGATTATTAAGACCTAAACTTAAGCATTTTGGCTCCATAATCAGTGCTGTTAGGTATACAGAATTAGTTTTTTTTTGAAACCTATTTATGCAATTGGAAGGATGTGGTCTGGCATAAAATAAAAATGAAATCAAACTGGTTCATAAACTCACAGCTGAAATTCTTTAATACATAATGTTAAAATCTTTTATGTTTTTCTGGGTAAAGATTCTTTCAATAAAAGAAAAATTACCTAATTAATAGTACATCATTGCATTATTTTAATAAAACTAATAAATGTGTTAATATTAAAAAGCTTTATAAATGCTCTTGTCTTTGCTCATGTCACTTGGCTTTATTTGACACTTGAAAAAAATCTTTTAAAAATTTACAAGGAAAAAATATAGTATGTAAAATATTTGAGCTAATCATGGTTTAGAGGCAGCTCAAGTAATGTAAATAGGCCGCATATGAGTTAGTAACATATATGTATGTGTTGTGTGTGTCTCTATATATCTATATGTACATATACATATATATATATAAACTTTCTGAATGTCTAATTTTTCTGTTTGGGTAACCCCAGCCCTATAATACTTTAGGCTTTTCTTATCAATCTTTTTGTGTAATTAAAGTCATCAAACTTACATCATTAAAACCAGCATGATCTTTTAACTCATCAAAAATGACATATTTGTGAAGCATAGTATACCCTGAGAGCAGCTGTCATTTTCCCTAATAAACTGTAGCAACTGTGTAGCATTTTCATTACAATTTGGATTAAAATTTCAAATATAACCAAACTGCTATTATTTTAAATGGTTCTTTTAACATTTATTATAATTGTTATGGTTTTAAATATGAGGTGTCTCCTAGAAGCTCATGAAACTCTGTAGCAGCATGCAAGATGATTAGAGTATAAAACCAAATAAATTGGTGGATTGATCCACATGATGGATTAGTGATTTGAAAGGACTACTATGTAGTCGCCTGAAGCGCTTGGAGCAACGGAGCCGCGGGAAGAACTTCAGAAGCAAACTGGAGACAAACAGCTTTTTATTCTGATAACTTTTCTCTCTGGTTCTAACAACAACTAACACACGCCAAACACTCCACTAAAATGGCCCTGACCCGATCAGCAATTTCGGCCAAGTCACTCGAGATCCCGCAACAAGTCTCATGAGACTACGGGAGGAGACAATGCCCAAATCTCCACGGCTCATAGTCAACTGCAATTCAAGCCAATCCCCAAACAAGGCTCCTGCACTACTATATTGGGTGACAACCTTAAGCAGGTAGGGTGTGGCTAGAGGAACATATATCTGGGGGCATGCCTTTGGGGATTATGATTTTTTTTTTTTTTTTTTTTTTTTTTTTTGGTACCAGGGATTGAACTCAGGGGCACTCGACCACTGGGCCACATCCCCAGCCCTTTTTTGTTTTTTATTAGAGACAGTGTCTCACTGAGTTGCTAAGTGCCTGGCCATTGCTGAGGCTGGCTTTGAACTCGGGATCCTCCTGCCTCAGCCTCCCAAGTGCTGGGATTGCAGGCGTGCGCCACCACGCCCGGCGGGATTATGATTTTTGTCCCTAGTTCCTCAACTTTTCTCTGCAAGGCCCTGCTACCATGATGCTTTCTCTCACCAGAGGCCTAGAACAATAGAATTGTCTGACCATGAACTTTGACATCTAAAACCATGAGTTTAGAATAAGCTTTTCTTCTTTCAAGTTGTTCTTGTCAGGTGTGTCTGTCAAAGGATTGAAAAGCTGACTAACATAGTAGTTATTACTGTTAATATTTGCTTCCTTAAAATAGCACATATAATATTAGGATTCATTAATGCTTTGGGATTTATTGGTTCTAGCTCTCTTCTTTGAAGTTTTTAGGAAACTTTTACTTTGACATAATTATAGATTTACATGCATTTTTTGGAAGAAATAATATAGAGATTCCAGGTACCTATTACCTGTATTTTACTATTGGTACTATCTTGTAACACTGTAGTATGATATCCCATCCAGTATATTGATATTAATATAATCAAGATACAGAACATTTCTGTCATAGGAGATGTTATTGTTCTTGAGTTTTTCCTTTCTTATAATATCTTTATCAAATTTTATTATTAGGATAATACTTGTCCCATAGAATGAGTTAGGAACTGTTTTCTTAGCTTTTAAAATTTTCCTTAAAGAGATTGTGAAATGTATTATTTCATCCTTAATGTTTGGTAGAATTCACTAGTGAAACCATTTGGGCCTGGTGATGGTGGTATTATTATTACTATTATTATTGTTGTTGTTGTTATTTGAGCCTGATACTTTCATCATCATCATCATCATCATTATGTTGTCATTGGTGTTGTTTCAATTTTTTAAGAGTTATAGGGCTAATCAGGTTATGGTTTCTCCTTGTGTAAGTTTCAGTAGTTTGTTTTTCAAAGAATTGGTCACTTTAATCTAAATGCTCATATTTGTGTGTAGAGTTGTTTGTAGTTTTCCTTTATTAGGCATTTTGATGTTTGTAGGGTCTGTAGTGATATTCTTGTTTCTTTACTGATATTATTAGTTTGTTTTCTTATAGTTTCACCCATTTTTTTTTAAGAAACTTTATTTTAAAAAATATTTTCTGTTTTCAATGTTATTGATTTCTGTTTTTTAATTATTCTGACATTGGTTGTATTATGCTTTTTTTGGGGGGGTTATATGGTAAGTGCTTAAAATATTAACCAGAATTTTCTTCCTGTTTTTCTAATATGCATTTAATGTTATAAATTTTCCCCCAAGCATGCTTTGTACTGTGTCCCACAAATTTGTTATGTTCTAGTTTCATCTTCATTTAGTTCAGTATATTCTTTTTCTTTTTAGACTTCCTCTTTAACCTATGGACTACTTAGAAATATATTGTTTACATTCTAAATGTTTAGAGATTTTTCTATTATCTTTTTTTGGTTGCTATCTAGTTTGATTCTAGTTTGATCACTGTTTGATTTTTAATTCTTTTTCTTTTTTGTTTTTATTGTTTGTTTTATGTCTCAGGATGTATCTCTTTTTGTATGTGTTCCATGGGTATATGAAAAGAATGTTTCCTGATGTCAGAGGATAGAGTGTTCTAGAAATGTGCATTAGGTCCTATTTGTTGATGACGTTAAATTCTTAGGTATCTTTGCTGATTTTCTGTCTAGTTATTAAATCAGTTAAGAAAAGGGTAGTAAAAAATTTCTCCATGTAACAGTATAATTTGTTCAGTATTATTAGGGGCAGTGAAATTTCTAACTATGATTATAAAATTGTCTCTTTGCTTTAAGTTCCATCAGTTTTTGTTTCAGATATTTTTCACCTTTGTTGCTTGGTACATACACATTTAGAATTACTATATCATCTTCTTGAATTGTCCCTTACGTAAAGACTATCTCTTGGTAATTTTCTTTGCTCTAAATTCTACTTTATTTGATAATGGCATAGCCTCTCCTGCTTTTTAAATTGATGTTTACACGACATATATTTTTTATATATTTCTACCCTTTTACTTTCAGCCTATAAATATCATTATACTGGAACTGAGTTTCTTTTACACAGAATATAGTAATGTAATGTTTTCTCATCTATTCTGCCAATTTCGGTTTTTAGACCCTGTGAGATCTGTGGCATATTTCTGACCTCCAGCTCTGTAAAATAATTAATTTGTGTTTGTGTTGTTTTAAGCTGCTATGTTATGAGAGTTTGTTACAGTAGTGATTTCCTGTTGGTTGTCTTTTTCATTCAGTTTGAGATCATCCTACTTCTTGGTATGACGATCGATTTTTCTATTGACACTGGACATTTTGCTTATGAGACTGGATTTTATTTAAACCTATCTGGATTAATTTTAGCTGATTTAATTTGATACTACTGGGGCTGGGGTTGTGGCTCAGTAGTAGAGCACTCACCTAGCCGGTGCAAGGCCCTGGGTTCAATCCTCAGCTCCACATAAAAATAAATAAAATAAAGGTATTGTGTCCAACTACAACTAAAAAATAAATATTTTTAAAAAATTTGACACAACTATGGCAAGAGAGCTCTATGGTTTGGGAATACTGCCTCCTTACAGTCAGTTTTGAGTTGAAGTCTAGGTTCCCTACTTGGTCACTTTGGACATCCAGGAGGGAGCTTCTCATTACTCTTGGTATGGGTGGGATTTCTGTCTCCTACTAGGCCTCCTCTGCTTCCTTCCTTTTATCCATTTTTCCTCTACTGATAGCACACTGTGTTAGGTTTCTTTTTGTTGTTGTTGTTGCTCTGACAAAACACCTGGGAAAAATAACATAAAGGAGGAGAGAAAGAAAAAGAAAGTAGAGAGAGCGGAAGAAAAAGAAGGCATGCCCTCTACTTCCTTCAACTAGGCCCCACCTCCTATACTTGCCACTACTTCCCAATAATGCCATCAGCTATGAACACATCAGTGGATTAATTCATGATTGGGGAGCAAGCCTTCAATACAGTAGATTTGGGGGGACTTAAAGATCCAAATCATAATACCTGGGTTGAGGTGAGGGCCCCATTTCTATTAAACTGTAGTGAAAGTCTTGATTCTTAACTAAACCCCCTCTGACATCACCCTAGTGAGAGGATGTAGGGGCATGTTACTGTTGCTAGGCTGGGGTGCAAGTCCATGGTCCCCATGTGGTCTTCACTGACACTGTGGAGAAGAGGACTAATTATTACCTGTCCCCTGGATTTCTCATTAAGACTTGGCTTGGTGAGATTGCCTTCCTAGACTCATCATTAGGTCTTCTAGTCATGAGTGAGGATGGCTTACATAGTTGGGGAGGGTTGGTATATGTATTACTTAGCTGGAGTACATGGGTTATTATGTAACGGCTTTCTGGTTTGGCAGGCTTTATTTTTCCTAGTTTTTAAATTAGAGAGTTGGATGTTTTGAGTTCTTTTTTGTCTATGGTGGTTGACATTTCTGAATTACCAGCTTCTTTATCTCTTGGGTTTGGGATATATGGGGCAGAAAGAACTTGGGAACTGAGTACCATATGGTTTCCTGGGTACTGAGATCCCTAGTTGTTCTGGCTTCTCATCTCTGCCTTTGAGAGTCCTTTTATATTTATCTTGCATATAATGTCTTTTTTTTTCTGGATGTATCTGGTGGAAGGAATGGGAAAAGTACATATACTCTATTTTCCAGAACTTTTGAAATAATTTTTAATCAATTATTATTAACTCTTTAGGGCACTGTGAGAGATTTTAAGTATTGTGTAAAACTGCATGAACAGTAGATATTTTTGGTATACCTATTTTCCATATATACCTGACAATTAGAATATTAGATTTAAGGAACTCTGTAACACAAAGGGGTAATATTGAACCCTGGGTAGTGGCCACATATTAGTACAGAGAACACTATTCTTGAATGCTTTAGCTTTTAAAGGTGAATAAAAACCAAAATTATGATTTTAGCATTTTACAGTTAAGATTAAGAGTGACTAAAAATGGAAGTTGTCAACAGCCGGCTGTTTTATTGGTTGGTAACTGAGGGAGAAGCCCATGGTCTTCCTTTTTATTATCTTCTTTCTCCACCATTTATTAATTCCATTTTCTCTTTGGCTTAACTCTAAGACTGAAATAGCCCAGCAGCAAGTTTTACCTAGTTTATCTAATTTAGCAGATCTATTTTTCAATAGTTAAAGTGTTCAATAGTTTAAAAAGTCACTAAACATATGGCATAAGGTTATTATCATCTTAAAAAATGAGATGTTACTGAATGGTAGAATTAAGATGATAATAATAATAATAATAATAATAATAATTTAGGATTAAGGAGGCACCATAATTACTGTTGGTAAATTTACTAATGGAATTTTTACAGAATACCATCTTTTCCTGCTGCATTTCAGCTTTCTGTACACAGTATTGGTGGCCCTGTGTTATGTTGTTCATTCATATGGCTGAGAAAACTGGAGCAGGATATGATGCAAAAGATATGTTGACCTATAAAACAAGAAGCTCTTTCAAACACACAACTACTTTTATGCTTGATATTTCTAGGCAGCAGTATCTTTACACTTGCATTTAACATCTTCCAGGTGCTGTTTAAGCAGATGCCAATGAGGAATATGCTAGCTATTAGTAAAAGGTTGACTAAATTATCTCTTTTGCTTAGGGAGCTACTTAGAGAAGCTTTGAAATAGGAAGGAGGGTTATTGGGGACCCAAAGACACATAATGCTCTTAACCCTTTTTCTGCTATGCATAGAAGACATCACTAGTAGCAGGTTTATGGCTAAAACGGGTAGTGATTAAATTGTTAGGAGAAAAGGCAATAAGTGAGTTTAAAGGGAAATGTTTGTGTGTTTCTTACCATGCTGTTAGGTTCCATATGAAAACTAATTTAGTCATAGGCTAGCGTTTCTTGAGCGTTGACTTTATTCTGGGCATTGTGCTACATGTATTACCAGACTGCAAGAAATAATCTTTTTCTTGAAGGTTTCTGGGTTTTGGATGTTAATTTAGAAAGGACTTATCTCAGTTTACATAAAATTACCTTATTAAGTGTTTTTATGGTTTCATGTTTTACATTTGGTTTTCTTGTCCATCAGAAGTGATTTTTGGCATAAAGTTGCATCCCTATACTTTATTTTAAAATTTTTCTTGAGTGGATATTCATTTATTGAATATCTTCTCAACCCTTATTTAAAATGCCACCTTGATTACTTATTACTTAAGAAACTTATATACTTTTCTAGAATAGATTATGTTATATTCTGTTCTATTCCGTTTACCTATTAATGCTGTTACCAGATCCATATTTTAATAATTTCATTACAAGTTTCAGTATTCAAAGGACAGTTTTTTTTCCCTTCCATCATGGATTCATAGTAGCCAGAAAATCTTTAAAATCATAAGCTGATTTTTTAAAATCACCTTTTTTTTTTTTTTTTTTTTTTTTTGTGGTACCGGGGATTGAACTCAGGGGCACTTGACCACTGGGTCACATCCCCAGACCTTTTTTTTTTTTTTTGTATTTTATTTAGAGACAGGGTCTCACTGAGTTGCTAAGTGCCTCGCCGTTGCTGAGGCTGGCTTTGAACTCGGGATCCTCCTGCCTCAGCCTCCCAAAGTGCTGGGATTACAGGCGTGCGCCACCGCGCCCGGCTTAAAAATCACCTTTTTAAAAATTGCTTTACTTATAACACAGTTTAAATTTTTTATCTGGCCCCTGTCTACCTGTCTGACTGTATTGTTTAACACTTTCCTGTTGCTTTGACCTCCTTTCTGTTACTCAAATTGGTTTGTCTTGAGTTCTTTGCCTACCTTCTTTGTTCTTCCCTTAAAGTTCTGTTTCCTTTCTTTGAAATTCTTTTTCCTCAAATTTTCACTTAACTACTTTTTCTTGATTGTTAGTCCTAAACTCAGAAATCTCTACCTCAACCTTTTACTGATTTCTCATATATTCCAGTATCTAACATAGTTGCCAGCCACCCTTTATATCACTCACCTGTCAATGTCTGCAGTGATTTTGTTTACTTTTTCTCTCTTTCTCTCTCTCTCTCATTTGTGGCCTGATTCATGCTCCTGTCTTCCAGTAGTAGCTTCTTGAGAAGTGGGATTTTCTTTCTTTTTCATTGTTAGCTTCTAAGCACTCAATAAATAATTGCAAAATAAATGCTCATTCAGTGGCTACATGCACTGAAACTATTTTATTATAATAACATTAGCATAACAAATTTGAAACACCATAGCAATATGAAAAGTACAAGAAATGATATATCAGGCAGGCAAATTGGGTTGACAGTAAGATTTGGAAAGAGACCTTTGATAGATAAGTCATCTGTTCTGTTTGTTGGTTGGTTGGTTCATTTTTTTTTTTTTTTTGTTTTTCTTAAATCTGGATTGTTCTGTTGTCCCCAAATCTGAAAGCTTCACTTTCAGATGCTGTTTTTATAAACTAGCCATTAATTGTGTTATTATGTATAAAAAACAAACCCCTATTGCATTAATTGTAGGGAGTACCCTTCGTGTATAAATTCACACTGTGTAAAGTTTCCTATCATAGTATGTGCTGTGTTTGGCCTATACGAGGACGTAAACAGTGGCCTTTGTTATTGAAGAAAAATGCACATAATAAATTAGTCTGTACAGACTATATTCAGAATTATTGTCATTTGGCTTCTATATTCTAGAAAGAATTATAATTCTCAATGATGGAATAACCTATGAAGAGATTTTAAAACATTTCAGTTGTTTTTTGGTTGCTCTAGATACACTATCAGAAAGACTATTTTATCCAGAAAAACTTTAAAGTAAGTATCTAATGTGTAAAATCTCCTTTTTACTGTATTACTTTTCTCCTTGATGAAACAGCATGGACAATTCTGGAGACTGAGGCCAGGAGGATTGCAAGTTTAAAGTCAGCATGAGCAACTTAGTGAGGCCCTAAGCAATTTAGCGGGACCCTGTCTCAAAAAAAAAAAAAAAAAAAAAGCCCTGGGCATGTGGCTTAGTGGTTAAGCACCTCTGGTTCTATCCCTGTACTAAAAAAGAAAAAGAGAAGAAACAGTATGGACATCCTCATGAGCTTTTCTAAACTTATTCTCTATTTATATATAAGACCATTATTAATTTGAACTTACAATGATGTAAAACAAAATCTGACATGGTTGGTTGATTCCATCCTACCACCACCACCAAGAAAAAGTGACATTTTGAAGAACTTTCAACATGAATCCAGCTGTAGAATTCGTATATAGTTATCATGAAATGGCATCTGAAATGGGCAGTGATGCATGCATCAATGGTTTTCTTATTTACAAACCTTATAAAGATTATCTTGTGTCTTCAAAAGGAATCAAAATCACTAAAGTCTTTGACAAATCTTTGGGTAGCTCATTTGTGGTTATTTTTAGTATCCCCCAAAATCTTAATGATATTAAAAGCTGAAACTTGTCATTTGATAATTAGAAAAATGCCAGATTTATTGTATTCAATTATAGTCAAAATTTTATAGATTATACTATTTAAATCAAATTTGACTGCTGTTGTTGCCTCAAATTTGTATTTTAACTCCCTGGATAATGCAGTTGATCTATTTGAATTATATGAGTCAAATGTCATTGCTAATGTCAGCAGGGCTATTCCCTATTCCCTACTGCTATTTTCCCCCATTTCCCCTCTTCATACTGGGGATTCAACCCAAGGGCACTATACCACAGAACTATACTGTTAGCCATTTTTGTTGTTGTTGTTGTTGTTATTTAGAGATACACTTTCAATAGTTGTTAGGACCTCCTTAACTTGCTGAGACTGGCTTCGAACCTGCATCTTCCCTCAGCCTCCTGAATCACTGGGGTTACAGGCATGTACTACCACAACTGGCAGTTTCCCTCCAAATTATTAATAACTTTATTTTGAAAATTTCCAACTTACAGAAAGTTAAAAAAAAAGAAAGGTGAAATGAGTACCTGTGAATACTTTGTGAAGATTCACTAGTTGTTAATATTTTCCAGGATTATTTTATATGTTTTCTCTTCTTAACAATTAGTTATTTGCAGACATTGTGGTGCTTCATGCCTGAGTACTTTAGCATGTAGTATCGCCTAAGAATAAGGATATTAGCCTATATAACTGAAATAAAATGATCACATTTGGGAAATTAATCATTAATACAATACTACATATTATATAATTCATCTTTCCACTGTCTTATACAAATATTTCTTGACCTTTGACTTTTTCCATCAATATGAAGTAGCTCCATTTTTTTGGAACAGCTTTCAAGCCCCTTAAATCCTTTCACGTACACTTAAAAATGGTCATATCATTTAATTTCTACCTAGTTGTCACCTTGTCACCTCTTTCCCACAGATGCTCTTAATAACTACTGGAAAACCTCCGCCCCTCCCCAACAAAAAAAGAAGTCTTTTACTTTTGGTTTAATGATATTACTGCAGTCTCCCTTGTTCCTTACAGAGATAGTCGGCTGCAGGTAATGATTCTGGAGCTTTACATTATCACTTACATTAGGTGCTTAAGAAATGTATTATGAAGCTGTTTTAAAAGTTATTTAAAGCTTTTAAATTTCCCTTCTAAAAATGTGCTACTAACAATTTTTGATTTTCAGCTATAGTATATATAAGCAGTAGTTTATCCATTATTTGTAATTACAAAATGTTGGAGCCTATCTAAATTCCCAGATATTAGTTAAATTATCCATGGTACATATCAATAGAGGATTTCACATATGTAAGATAACAAATTGGTTGGGATAGGGATATAAACTCAGTGATAGAACGCTTGCCTAGTATGATCCCCAGTACCATGATAAATAAGTGAGTGAATGAATTTCTGTGTGAACTACTGATGGACTGTTTCCCAACATATTTTTTTGTGAAACAACATATGAAAAAGTGTTTATATATATGACCTCCTTTTTGTAAGAAACTGTTAATTAGCCTCCAAGGAAGTCCCCAATCACTCTGTATCCTAGTATTCATAAGCCTTTATGTACTCAACTCCCCACTGTACCTGGGTTATTTTGTATGACCAGTAGCATACAGCAGAGTTGATAATGTGTCATGTCTTATGTGGTTATAAAAAGACTGTGGCTTTTGTCTTTCCCACTCTCTTGGACACTTGTTCCAGAGGAAGCAAACTGCCATGTTGTGAGCTGCCCCATAGAGAAGCCCATGTGGAGAGGTATTGAAGCTTCTGGCCAACATAGAAACTTTTGGTCAGTTGAGAAACTGAGGACTGCTAAAAACCACAATAAGAAGGCTGGAAAGAAGATTTTCCAGCCTCAGTTGCCAGGGGTTGGAGGGGTGGGGAATAGTTCTACTACAGAAAAGACCCTAGAAGCAGTGAAATCCCTTAGGAATGAAGTACAACCATTTCTTGAATCTTAGTTTCTGTATGCTATTAAAAGGTACCAGAACTCTGGGGGAAGAGGGGAGACTAATTTCAGGGGGCAGGACAGGGAAGGTATCTGATGAGCCTGGAACATCTTGTTCTAAAAAATAGGCAAATACTCAAAAAACAGTGGAGCCATGCCATAAGAACATGGGAGCCATCTTGAAACAGTTGGGACAGTTTGATTATCAAGAATGGAATTTAAAACCCTTGGGGTAAAATAGATGTTTTTATATAATGATAATAAATAAATGTATGAATGAAAGAAAAATGAATGGGGAGAGGCTCTTTCTTAATGTAGAACACCCACCATTCAATGTGGAGAAACTATTAAGAGTTGGAAAATCACCATTTGTAGCCATCATAGTAAAGACTGGTTATGATAAGAAATATTGGTGGATACTTAATCTCAGAGGCCACATTTCATTCGCAGCAGTATATTTGCATGGTGCTCAGTATGGTTTGTCCATAAATTTATTATTACATAGGAAAACCAGTAACTATACAGTAGAGCAGTCTGACAGTATTTTATTGAATATTAAAAATTAACATCACCAATGACAGTCAAAGTAACCTGGGTACTGACAGATAAAATACCTGAGAAGATACTATAAGAAAATGTGTTTTTAGGACGCAGGCAAGAGAAATGATGTATTGCAGCACATTCCAACCTTGTTAATATAATGTATGTGTACATATATTTATGGTGTGGAGAGAAAAGGATAGGTTATAAAGCACATGAACAAAATAATAAAAATGGGTGAATCTGGGCAAAGGATGTGCAGAAACCCTCTATACTAATTTTGTTTGAAATTATTTCCAATAAAAAGTTTATAAAAGTTATAATTAGGCCCCCCCAAAAAAAAAAGAGGGAGGGGGAAGGACCTGTTTGGTTAATAAATTATGTGGTCTACTAGTTTTCTACTTTTAAAATTAATTCTTTTTGAGCTATTTATGTTTAGGAAAAGTTCAATCTTTGTTTTCCTTTTCTTTACATTTTACTCCTAACTTCATTGATTGTCTTTTCTGTTTATTATTGTTTTGAAATTAAAATATTGTTTATTTTATACGAATGAGTAAAGTTCCCTTTAACTCATTTTAGAATAGAACACTTTATGTTCCTTACGAAAATTGTTAACTCTACTTGTCTTTTATCTATTGTTCTGAAGAAAACTATTAGGTGTTAAATTTGTCTTTTTTTTTTTTTTTTTTTTTTTTTTTTGTAGTACTGGGGATTGGACCCACAGCCTTGTTGCATGCAAGGCAAGCACTCTACCAACTGAGCTATATCACCAGCCCTATTCCATGTTGTTTTGAAGCAAATGCTACCTGTACCTTTTAGTCTGGTCTTTTCCACAAGACCACAATGGATTCAGTGTTCCTAGTTGGGTGAAAATACATTCACTTCATTCTTTGAGGATACCTTATCTTAGTTAGACACTAAATAGATGCTCAGTAGTTTCCAGAAAGCTTTTTAACCAAATTATTTGTCTTAGCATTGTGCATATGACTGTGGTATGTGGGTGAAAAATGTTTCCTCTTCTAGGTGAAAAGGATCCTACTTAAAATAGCAATAATTTAGAGTGTCTTAATCTTGTACATTTTATTATCAGCCTCTGACAGTTTGGGAATTGCTAGTTTTTTTTTTTTTTTGGTTGTTGTTGTTTTGTTTTGTTTTTGATGTGGACAATGGAAGTCGCTTGAATTGACAGCCTGACTGGATGTGGAGGTACACATGAATCATATGCTTAATTCTTTTTCAGTGTTAAATTCATAATTATCTAATATGACTTATTTTATATATGAGGATTACTTTCAGAAGTAGAATTTAGAAGATTAATTAGGAAATCAGTTCTAGATAAGGAAAGCTTTACAAAGTAGACAGTCTATTGATATGTAGATTATCAGAACTTTGTCCTCTCCCATTTGATTATATTGCTCTTCTTTCTGAAGAGTAGTAATGTTCTGCATACCAATTTTTGTTTATGTTCTTTCCCTCTAGTTTTCTCTTTGTGGGGGAAAATTTATTGTTCTTTATTATTCTGGTTATACGCATCTGGCATCAATGTTTAGAAACCGGCCCCAGGTAAGGAAAAAAACCCTTTTTCTCTATTGATGTCCTAATCTTTCCATATGTTGTTTTCTATTATTCTATTGCCCTCCACTGCACTCAGAGTGAGTGATATATTGCTTATGACAGGACATAAAAATGGCTCTTGTTTTTAAGAAGTTATGAGAATGCCAGGGGCAGTTACAGACAGACACGGGTGAGTTATCCCTTCTCAAGAAGAGCAACAAATTTTGGAACTTGTTTGCAAAGCAAGTTTTCTTTTCATTTGAAAAAACTAATAAGGAAAAAGAAAATAACCTCTTGCCCATACTCTGTAAAAGAATAACAAATATACCAAGTAGAAATATTAATGATAATTTATAGAAGAGAAGGCTAGTGAGGAACTAAAGGAAAGAAACTCAATAATGGGAGCAATATTTAAACCACTTTGTACTTAGTACCATCATATTAAAAGATTGTGATTTTATTTGTTCTTTTAAGGGTATATTTTTATATACATTTTTCTCAGTATTTGAATTCTTAGAGAACATTTGACAGCTTAAAGGAATAATATTTTATGGAAAGTTCTTGGATCCTTTTATATTTTCTTATGTTTACCTTGATCATGGCTTCATGGCTTCTATGTCAGTATTATTCTCTCAATTTCTCAAAGTACACTTAGGTGATACGCTATATTGAAGTGTTGTGGATGATGCTTTGAATTATCAGGTTTTGAACTTAAAGATCTAGCCTCCTGGAGAAAAAAAGAGCCATGACTATGCAGCCACATCCATATATACGTACATAAACTTTATGTGACTTTTTTTTAGGACATAGGAGATGTTATTGAATGATAGTTTATATATTTTGTTTATGAAAGAAAGAAGAATGGAAAAGGTTAGTCTAAGCATTTTTGCTTTAGATTCTTATGTGATGCTTTTTCAGAGGAAAAATTTAAGACAAAAGTTGAGGTATTTTTAAAGATGATTTAACCAAAGAATGAAAAGTAGTTTCCACAAGATATACTTGAGAATGTAAAGCAGAAATTTCTTATTTAAAATATATTTAAAATCAGGGCTGGGGATATTGCTTAGTTGGTAGAGTGCTTTCTTCTCGTGTGCAAGGCCATGGGTTCAATTCCCAGTACCACCACCAAAAAAAAAAAAAAAAAAAAAAAAAAAAGTATGTGTGTAAAATCATAAGAGCCAAAAGAAGATACTATTTCTAGAGGAAAAATAGGATAAAAATATGCAAAAACACTATAGGAGAAATGTTCACGCCTTATATGAATTAGTGCCCAGAGCATAGAGCAAAAGAACACTTTAGAAAAAGAACTTTCTGTAAACTTAGTTAAAAAACAGGTGGAAATGAGGGTGGGAATGTTTTGAAAATTTTACTCACAGAAAACAAGGTGAATGAGGTCCTACAAAGACTTCCTACATAGACTGCAGGGAGACTTCTTTACAAAATGATGCCTTCCAATGAGTTGTCCCTTAAAACATGTTGTCTTATCTACTTCTTACTGATATTCTTTCTATAAACCTGAATTGAAAACTACTGCTAGATTTTTATCACCATACTATCCAATAAGGTTGTCATTCAATAGTATGGTATATTTAAATTTGAATGTTCTCTATGTTATTGTTGAGAGCCAATTTGAGTACTATGTTACTGATTCTTTAAAAGTTAAAAACTCAGGAAAACTAATTTATTTTTTAAAAATAGGCCTATTTTTATGTTATTTTGTTTTGTTTGCAGTACTGGGGATTGAATGTAGGGGAACTACCACTGAGCTATATCCCTTTTTGCCGGAGACCAGCTCCGGTTAGGGGGTGGAAGATGTCGGCGGAAAGGTGAGAGAAAGACCACGCAGCACACAAGTCTGGAGGCTAACTCTAACTTTACTTCTTTTACCCGAGTTTTTATAGCCCAGACAGCACAGTCTTTTGCATTATAGCTTTTGAGGTTACATTAAAGAATTTCAGAGTTATACATTATGAAGGAAACAAGTTACATTAAGGAATTTCAGGGTTATACATTCTGAGGGAAACAGGATATTATTCTAAGTACATATTACTAATTAAACTTATCTAAAAACGTAAAGAAAGTATATATTGATCAATCTTAAATGTCAAGAACAAAAACTGTTTTTACCTAAAACTATTTTTACAGCCCTTAAGATCACTCGCAGTGTCCCACACCTTGATTGCCCTAATACATCATAGCTAAACCTTGACTGAACTCAGCTTACTATTGTTTCCTATAATAACTTTGTTCTGAATTAGAAAGAAGGAAGTACAGCTATTTCTCAGAAGTTAAGCTAACAGGTAATTATCCTTTGATCAAGTGTTAGATCTAAGGGGTCTCTACCATGGAAAACTTATATCAATATATCTTAAACTAATATCCTAAACTTACCTAAGATAAAAGAATCCTTATCAATCACAAGAAAGCCTTATAACTATAACTTAAAACCTTATAACTATAACTTAGAAAAGTCTGAACTATGGGGCACAGCAAGAGCCACAAGTTTAATCATTACTTACAAGCCTAATGTCTAATTATAAACCTGTTTTACTCATGTACTAATGAATTTGCTATAGAGCTCCTGACTCAGACTTCACAATGTAAATTTGTGTGATCAGATTTATGTTTAATAGCTAACTTATGAGCCCCTAGTGGTCACACAGAAACACAGTGAGAATAGGGAGATAGAATTAACCATCACAGTGCCATTTTTGTCTAACATCGTTCCTGGAAGAGGGAGAGATGCCTTGCTTTCTCTCCCTATTATTTTAGACAAGGAGCCTTGCTCACTTGTCCCAAGGAAGATGTGACATCTTTTATTTTATCTTTTTTTTTTTTTTTTTTGGTAAATTATAGTTGTACACAATGGTGGGATTTGATGTTTCATATGCACACAATACAAACAAGATAATTTGACCAGTATCATTCTTCTTTTTATTTTTTATATTGAGACAGGGTTTTCCTAAGTTGCTCAGGCCTTGAACTTGTGATCCTCCCAAGTCTCTGAGATTATAGGTGTGGGCTTCCATTTCCAGCTTAGATCTGTTTTTCATTGGTATAAAATCAAACTTTCAAGGCACCTATGTTTATAAGCTGCACGTTGTTTAAATGTAAGGAGAATAACTTATAAACAGTTTTTATTACTGAAATACGATAGCAGCTTTCTTCTGATTTTGACAAATGATTTCTCTTTGGGCTAAAAGATGAAACTTTTTTTTATGCTTCCTTAGACTCCTTCCTCAAACATCCCAACCAGAGAGAGAGAGAGAGAGAGAGAGAGAGAGAGAGAGAGAGAGAGAGAGAGTGTGTGTATGTATGTGAAAATTTCCCCCAAATTCAGCATATTTGCTTGCATGTGAATGATGTCAGGCATTTTGATAGTTATTAAGTATATAAGGTTAAAAAGATACTGTCTCTGCCCTCTAGGAAATTCCAAACTGGATAACTGATAGATAGTTTCATGTAATAATAAAAGTAAGACTGATTTATTTATAGACCTTTTTAAGCCACAGTCATTTTTTACAATATTATAACAAGAGGCTTGAATTATTTTTTAATTAATTAATTAATTAATTAATTAATTAATTTTTTTTGCTCTTGGTACCAGGAATTGAACACAGGGGTGCTTAACCACTGAATCACATCCCCACCCCTTTTTTAAATATTTGAGACAGGGTTTCACTAAGTTGCTTAGGGCTTTAGCCTCCTGAACTGCTGGGATTGTAGGCTCATGCCACTGCACCTAGCTTGCTAGTCTGTATAGGGTACAGAATTCTAGTCACCTAGACCTAACATCTTGACAAAACCTAAAATATCTTAATTTATTCACACAACCTCTAGTGCCACAGAGCATTCCTAACATTTTTTTTAAAAGCAAACTCTTTTTGAGAGTGCTTTTTTTAAAAAAATAAGTTCTTGACAGAAACACGCAAAGAGACATTTGCTTTGCAACTCAGTCATAGTGATTTATAGAGAGCCACCTGATGGCCAGTTTTGATGATATATCATGTGCCATTCCTAAAAGAACTTTTGGGATTACTGTTAGTTCCATCATCAGCCCTAGAATATTTCTATTTACAATGTCGTTTTCTGTAAGATGGGAAAGTTTCTTAGTTCAGTCTTTGTTGTTAAAAATACAGATTTCACACAAAGCAGAGAATGCATCTTAAGTGTTTCTTAGTTTTGTTTTCAGCAAATAGCCTCACCAGGTGTACCAAGGCAAATCATTGGACTCCTACCCTTCCAAAGAGCTACAGATAATTCTTTACAAGCCTGATTTACAAGCTTGATATAGAAATATTTGCCTTAAATCTTATAAGGTAAAGATGAGAAAATATTAGGCTGTCAAAAATCCAAAAATAGCCTGCTGAAATTTTATACCAATCTAAAACCTAATAAGTCGTCTTTTTTTAACCATTCCTAGATAATTATATGTAAAAGCCATTATACAAATGATTGATTCTATCAATTAAGCTGCATTTACTCAAATGAATGTATAGTATACTATCTTTTGCTAGCACAGAATGAGAGATGATGTGAAGAGAATAGTTTTAGTCTTTGAATAATGCTAGTTCATCTTTGTTATAGCATCCTCTAAATGTGTGACCATTATTACATGTGATGAATTAAAATGTAAGTTTTTGTCACCCTGGTTTCCGCTGACATAACAAAGTTTATTTGTATCAAAATGCTATTTGGGCAGGAGACAAATAAATTACAAGATGAACCAGTATTACATTATTATTTCTGAACAAAACTAGCCATGAACTATCTGGCTATGCAATTTATTACATTTTCTAAGGTTTAAAATATGTTTGTAAATGTTCTTAAACTGAGTTTAGCCTAATATACTTTAGAATATTATTCCTTTTTTTTCTTTAAATTTATAAAGCCCTAATGTCTCATCATATCCTTTTTGGACATAGTTTAATTCTCTATTTGTAATGAATTATCAGGGCTTATGTAGCTGAGTGGTAGAAAGCTTGCCTCACATGATTGAGACCCAGCACCACAAAATAAATAAAAACAAACAAAAATGAATTATAGAGTACCTTCTGTAAAATTGTGCTGTCCTCCTTATGGTATATAAACCTTGGATAAACACATTGTGTACAACTAAAGCAAATAAATAAATATTTTTAAAAAAAATTTAATAAATATAAATACTTTTGTATTATAAAAAGTCAGGTAAACTCAAGTATAGGAAATTAATTATTTCACCTCTCTTGGAGGAGTAATATTATAATAGTGGCCTGACTAAAAATATGTAAGTACTAAGTGATCAATAAGCAGGTAGTGTACACAGTGTGGGTACAATAGAAAAAGGGATGATTCATGTTCTAGGTGTGGAGCAGGATGGCTGTAGATTTCTTTCTGCTACTAAGAATGGCCTGCAATTTAAAACTTATGAATAGATTATTTCTAGAATTTTCCATGCAATATTTTTGTACTACACTTGACCATAGGAATAACAAAAACCACAGAAAGTTAAACATCAGATAAGAGGGAATTGCTGTAATTCTCTAGCTCATGCATAAATAAGTTTCTTACTTTCCAAGTCAGTTTATTCCATCATTCTAGGTTTTGATACTTTCCTTCCTTCCTTTTTTTTTTTTTTTTTTTTTTTTTTTTGGTGTGGGGGACTAACCCAGAGGCATTTTACTACTAAGTTACACCCCAGTCTTTTAAAAAATTTTTTTGAGGCATGGTCTCTCTAAGTTGCTGAGGCTGGTTTGGAACTTGCTGTCCTCCTGCCTCTAATGTCGTCTTTTACTTTGACCTGAAATGCAGAATCTTGTAACTTTCTTTATTAGTTCCAATTTTATCTTCTCATCCTATGAAAAAAAGCTCCTTTTGGAAGTTCTTGAAGTATTGTAAGAGTGTTCATGCAATTTTAAAACCCCTTTCCAGCTCTCCCTACAACAAAAAAAGAAAAATGTGTGTTTTTAGTGTTTATACCATACAACACAAAATTATGTTTTTTTGTCTTAATAAAGATCAACAGATTTGGGTTTTGTGGAGATGTTTGTGTAATGTAATATGGGCATAGGCTTCTTTTACCTCACAGTGTTTTTAATTTAGGTGAGAGGGATTGGTGATGTGTGAAATTTTATATACTTTAATAGCTGATAGCAGGGAGGTAGCAGAGCCAAAATAAACTGGAGCATACATCAGATTTGGAAATCTGATTTCCTAAACTACCAAGTCGTAAGGTATTAATATCTCTGGAAAATTAAAGAAAAGGGCTCTTTTGGAACTCGAGTTAAACGAATTACCACCAGATACTGTCTCCTAGAGACAGTTCCAGCGTTCCAGATACCAGGTTGTCCCTTGGTATCAGTGGAGAATTAGTTACAGGAAACCACCAGGGATACCAAAATCTGTGGATGCTCAAGTCCCTTATATAAAACAGCATAAGCCGGGGCTCAGTGGTACACGCCTGTAATCCCAGCACTTGGGAGGCTGAGGCAGGAGGATCCTGAGTTCAAAGCCAGCCTCAGCAATGGCGAGGCACTTAGCAACTCAGTTAGACTCTGTCTCTAATAAAATACAAAAAAGGGCTGGGGATGTGGCCCAGTGGTCAAGTGCCCCTGAGTTCAATCCCTGGTACCAAAAAAAAAAAAAAAAAAAAAAAAAAAAAAAAAAAAAAAAAACAGCATAGTATTTGCATTTAATATGCACATCCTCCTCCAATGTACTTTAAATCATCTCTAGATTACTTTTAATACCCAATACAATATAAATGCTACGTAAAAAGTTTTTATTCTATATTGCTTAGGGAATAATGACAAGAAAATAGTCTGTATTGACAAATGGAGTTTTCTCCCCCTTAGTATTTTTGATCCTTGGTTGATTGAATCCACAGATGTGGAACCCATAGATACGGAGGACTCTGTATAAGGAATAATTGTAAAAGTCAACAGCCAGCAAATCAGCATGCATGGAGACACACACACAAAGGCACTCACATTTCTAGCCTCCTTCTAGATAGTAATTTGCTTTGTTTATACAGTTTTGCATGGTTCTGATCACTTGATGCCATTGGTGGACATAGAAGGGAGTGCTATTTGTTAATATTACTGAGAAAAAGCTAAAGAACAGTTGTGTGTTTTTCCTTTAGTTTGTTTATTGTGTTTATCTCATACCAATCTCTTAGGTGACCCAGAAATAACTGTAGAGTGAAATTGAATTTAATCATTTGGCTTTAGTCTAGGCTGAATTTTGTGAGACTCTTGAGCAGATGTATATAATGATAAAATATTCTAAGTGAAAAACATACAAAAACTTTAGAAAATATTAAGCCTTGTGAGGGTGTAGAAAACAACCCTGGTATAGAAAACAGCCCAGGTGTAATAAATGCTTTAGTTTTAGGAACTTTTGCATAAAATCATTTGCTCCTCCTCCTGTGCTCCCTAACACTTCTAGCCATTGTGTAAGAAATCATTGTGCTTCTGTCCTCTTACCTGTTTTGAGCTCTTTGCAGTAAGGATCATATTGTATATTCATTCTTACATATCCAAGAGTGGTTAATGCATTTTATTGAATAAAAAGGAACGTCCCTCTCTTATTTTCCCATCCCTGGAGTCACACATCTTTCTTTACAAGAGTGTCTTATCTAAGGGGAAATTCTATTGTAAAACAGGAGGGGTCTCTTTTATGTAGGCTAGTCCTGAGGATGAAAGCATTATATAATTGCCTAGCAAATTCTTGAGGGAAGAAATAAAGATAGGATTAAGGTGTTCTTATGATTTGGATGTGAAGTGTCCCTCCAAAAGTTCCATGTTAAATAATGCAGGAATGTTCAGAGGTAAGGTGATTGGATTGTGAGAGCTATAACCTAATCAATCCATCCTACTTTGAATGACTGGGTGGTAACTGAAGGCAGGTGGGGCATGACTAGGGGAGGTCAGTTACTGGGGGTATGCCCTGGAAGAGTGCACTCTTCCTGTGGCCTCTTTACCCCATTCCCCTCGGTTCCTGACCCTGCCATGAGCTGGTCAGCTTTTGTCCTCTGGGCACTTCCTCCATGATGTACTGCCCTACTTTGGGCCCAGAACAATGGAGTCAGTGATCTAAGGACTGAGACCTCTGAAACTGCAAGTCCCCCATAAATTTTTCCCTTTCTAAGTTGTTCTTGTTGAATATTTTGGTTACAGTGACAATAAAAACTAACTATACTATGCTATACTATAACAGGTTTAGATTTAGAAAATAATGTCATAAATAAAACAGAATAAATAAATACAAAATTTGATGTGGCAGTTGGAGATTACTGAAAGTTCTATGCTTTTAATTGAATGAAAAAAAATTAGAACATGTACTTTCCAGTACAGAGTTTGATCAGAGACCACCAGGAAAACACCTGTAAATCAACTGTATTCATCTGTTTTCTGTGGAGTTTGGATAATTTGTATAGTTTATTTAGCTCACAGTTCTGAAGGTTTAAGGGCATGGCATTAGCCCCTGCCCAGTTGAGGGTCTCACAACATTTGATATCAAAATGATAGTGCATTTGAGAATGATCACATGGTGACAGAAGGCCAGAGAGATTCAGAAGTCAGGCTTGCTCTTTTAAAATAACCCATTCTCAAGGGCACTTACTCTTGGAGACCAGCATTAATCTTTTTCAAGGGCCACGTTCCCAATGACTTACTTACCTTTTATTAAATCCCACTTCTTAAAGATCCCACCACCTTTGAACATTGCTGCTCTATGGACCAAACTTCCAAAACACAAACCCTTGAGAGACAACCACAGCACTATCAGAGTTAAATTAATTATACTTGTTTTCTCAAGGGGACACAACCCAGAAGAGTTTTGAGAGTAATTTGGGGAAGTTAGGAGACACTTTTTTATAGATCGGATGTAGGCATGTGTACTAGATGTTTCTAAAGAAATGGGGCAGTACAGTAGTTAAGAAATATTTGTTTAAGGAGACAGAAGGAATGAAGCCAGGCTGGTGAAGTCATTATTTAGAAAGCAAGTCACTTGAAGAAACAATTGTTGATTACTTTTATAGAACATTGTGTTTCCTTATCTTTGTCCTATTGGACACAGTCATTTTATCAGAATGCAGATTTGTACTTCTGCAGTATTTAACATAGTACTAGCCCTAGATGAATTTATTTTATTTTTTTAATATTTATTTATTTGCTTTAGTTGTACACAATGCCTTTATTTTTACATGGTGCTGAGGATTGAACCCAGCCTGCGCACGGGCCAGGCGAGCACTGTACTGCTGAGCCACAACCGCAGCCCCGAATTTTATTTTTAATTTGTCCCAAACTTCATGCTTTAAAATACTCAGTAATGTGCATATGAACCTTTAGTCGAGTTTCATAAAGATTGCTTTGTTGCAGGGTTGGTACAATTGTTTAGTAGGCAAAACATATGCCACGATTGACATGCATTTCGTGAAATTAGTATATGTAAACATAAAATTTAAAATTAACAAAACTACATCAGAAACCTAGAAGTGAATCTGTTTTCATTGTAGCTTATCATTACTGACACATGGTTATACCAGCAGCTGTTAGAAGTCAGCAGGTCACCAGCTAGGATATTGAGAACTATCAAATATCTGTAGAACAGGAACTTACTACCAATATACATTTCTTCCATTTGAAAATAATTTTTTCTCTGAAATGAGGAAGTTGATATTTACTCCTGGTAAGGTTCTATTGTTGTCAATAGGGATCTATCTTTTTGGTATAGAGGAGAAGGGAAAGTTCATCTGCATGGTTTTTGTAATTATCTTCTTTAGAATAGCATTCACTTTTCCTTGGAAGTTATTTAAAACCCTCTTTTGTTTTTGTGCTTTACTAATGTAGGATATCTGTTTCTGTAACTTTCTTCTACTGTGATTACAAATTTCTGGGAATACAAAAAACTTTTTAGGAATGTAAGATAAAATGCCACTCCCCTTTTTATTTAAATAAAAGCCCTTTTGTTATAGAGAAGAGTTAGTGGGGAGTGGGAAAATCTGTTTTCTTTGATTCTTTAAATAGTAGTTCTCTTAATATATTCTTTCACTGGTATTAATATAAAGGAGATCCTGTCTCCCTGGTGATTCACCAGGATAAATAATTATTAGTAAGTCTAATTGCTTTAGAATTTGAATCACATTTTTATTGTCATCATTGTTTTTGAGGTTTCTCTGAATTCAGGCACTGTTGAGTGCTTTATCTGTATTATCCCTGACCCTCAGTAAGTATTATCTTTCTCTTTTAAAAAATGAGAAACATGAAACTCAGAGCAAGGTTAAATGATTTGTTCAAACTTACATATATAGATAATAAGAGAACCAGTATTCATTCAAAATTTCTCGCCCTAAAGGTAATGCTCTTAGTTAGAACTTGCCAGTGGTTCCCAAGTCAGGTGCAGGTCATACTTCACTAAGGGATATGGGGTAGGGGACTTCATGCAATTTCCATGGCCATGTGCACACACCCCCATCTTTTGATGAATGCTAAAGTTAGAAGAAGAAAAAAAATTAGACTTCTGTAATGAGCAGTGAGATAGAAGTTAAGAAAGTAAAAAATAAAGCACATTTTTAATATTATTGAATCAAATTACTGTTATTTATGTTGACCACATTTGTTGGTTAAGGGAACTACTACATAAAGGCCTAAAGATAGGTTTGGTTTCAGGGTCTGATGGATCCAAAGACTCATGTCATTGTTTCTCTAACCTACCCACCTTCTTTGTTCCCCCTTCTCTCTGCTGGCTTCCCCTCACTTCTGTTTCCTCCTCTTCCTGCTCAACCCTGTTCTTTTTTTTCTGTCTTCTGGTTTTCTGTCTTTTCCCGCTGCCAAAAGACTCCAACTTGTATATCTTCATTTTCCATCTGCATTTTTTTTAAAGGCTCTTTGTGCTTTGAGGCACATGGCTATTGGCAGTTCTAGGGCCACAGCCCATAGCTCTTATTCTAACATGAAAAGAGAGTGCTTTCACAGTTGTATAGTGTAAAATCTCAAGAAAGAATTTTGAGCTGTTTGAATGAAATGTACCTACATCAATCACTGGTTTGCTGGTGGAATATGATGATTGGCCAGGGTTGGAGCAAGGCGCCGTGACTGGGAACTCTTAGAGAAGGAGCAATTCCCCAACGCAAGAGTAAATGAAATTATCAGAAATTTGTAACAGGCATTTGGGCAGACAAAAATAACATATATATCCAAATCCATTCCATTTGGATATATATTTGTCCCTGGTTTATTTCTAAAACGGTCTACTAATAGCTAAAAGTATAATATTTCTCATATAAAAACAACAAAAAATGCTTTTACTGAAAAATTAAATTTTAAATCCTTTGAAGCTAATAGGAGGTATGAATGTAAATGTGTTAATGTTTAACTTTCAGCATACATAAACGTGTTTATTGATAATGTTTTTTAGATTTCATTACTAACTTAACCATAAAGTAGAATTGCTGTTTTTTTTTTTTTTTTTTTTTTCAATTAGGTGTTCAACGTGCATTTTTCAAACAACTTATTTTCTAAAAGATCTATATTAGGTAAAATTTGCTTCACAGGCTGTAACCCTAGGTGATACATTTCATATGTCTGTTCGAAAAGAATTCCTGTATTCCTAGCAACTTCTAGGGAGTACTTTATAAAGTATCTATTTTCTGAGAAGGGGAGATTATCTTGGGTTGTCTGATTAAGCACGATATGATCACAAGGTCCTTATGAGAAGTATAAAGGAGGCTCAAACTCAGAAGATGTGACCAAAGAATCTGAGGTCCTCGTGATGATATATTACCACAAGCCAAGGAGAGTGAGCATTTTTTGGAAGCTAGAAAAAGCAAGGATGTGGATTTTCCCTTAGAGCCTCCAGAAACAACAGAGCCCTGGTGATCCATTTTAGACTTTTACCTTCAGAAGTGTAAGAAAATAAATTTGTGTTTTAAAACACTTAATTTCTGGTTATTACAACAGAAATAGTAAATTAATGAATGAGTTGTATGACCTTCTACTGTATAGTTTCTTCATCTGTAGAATGGAGGTAATAGACCAAATCCTCCAAGAACTACTTGAGGATTAAATGGATTTATTCAAGGAAAATGTCTGTCAAATATAGACGGTCCCTAACTTGCAATGGTTCAACTTAACAATTTTCCTACTTTGTGAGGGTGCAAAAGACATATATAAACATGAGTGGAACTATATTTTGAATTACAAATTTTGATCTTTTCCCTGCCAGCATTGTACTGTAAGATATTCTCTGGTGATGCTTGGAAGTAGCAGCATGAAATTCCTTGTTGGCTACATGATCACAAAGGGAAATAACTGTTACTCTATATTCATGGAGTTCATGGGTGGGGCTCTTTAATGACATTATTACTTTCCCCAAAGCCTCCATCAGAGGCTATGCAGGAGCCCCCAACTATAAATCATCTTATTAGCACACAGAGTGGGGTTTTGAAACTGTGTGTCAGAAAAAGAACAAAGACCGAAGACAGATGCTCTTCCACTTATGTCCCAATAAATCCATAGTAAGTAAAAAATGCATTTAACACACCAGTACACTGTAGAGTATCAGATGCTCACCATAATGATCATGGCTGACTGGGAACTGGGAACTGGGAACGGCAGGCATCATAAGAGTATCTACTGCGAATTGCTAGCCTAGGAAAAGAACAAAATTTCTACTGAGCATATATCACTTTGGCACCATCGTAGACGAGTCAAAAAAATAAGTTGAACCATTGTAAGTCAGGGACCATCTGTATAAATTTTTTACTGTAAATCATGCTGTCACAATATATGTAACATATGTAAAATTAAAAAGCCTGAACATAGAGAATTGAAGATGAACTCAAGATCAGATAGTAAAGAATGTGTGCATGTGTAATTCCATTTCAGATTTTTTTTTATAACTAACACGTATATGGCTGCAACATAAGTCACACATAAGTTATCATAGATGTGGAAAAGACCTTAGATTTAGAATTTAATATAATCCCTCAGCCTGTCAGAATTCTATACTATGTTGTCACATGGCATTTCTGAGCCATATCCCTATGAGTTCTCTGTTTTAATTAGTCCATTGTTGAATAGTAATTGCTTAGCAGTATTTCTTTCACATGTTTAGCCAAATACAATAACTTCTTTGTGAGACTATTTTGTATGAGGCTAAATATTTTTCATTTTGAGAACACTGTCTGAGATATTTACAGTAGTCTAAACTTTTCCTATAACCACTACCTCATCACCTTTTGTGCTCTAAGTATCCCCCTTCCTTTTCTCCCTTTCAAATTTTATTCTGCTGATACAGCATAATTTCTACTTTTTTAAAATTTGTTACATTGATTCTTTGAATTTCCTGTCAAACTACTCTTAGAGTAGTTTTGTTGGGCTAATCTTAAATAAGTTTTTATTCTTATGTGTTTGAACAGCTGTTTCTTTTTGGTAGAAATTGGAGGGATTCTCCTAAACAAGGGCCTTGCACTTAATCTTGGATTACCCAAGGACTAGGTTTTGTTTTCTGTTATTTAAATAAACATGATATTCCTTGTTTTCTATGTACTCACAAATGTTCTTTTTAGAGAAATGCAAATCAAAACTACTCTAAGATTTCACTTCACTCCAGCAGAATGGCAAGAAATAAATGAAATTACCAGCTTCTTCGGTGGGACTGCAAAATCCCTTGCTCAAAACTGAATGGAACTTCAGCCAGTCACTAGAAATGGCCAATATTTTGTTGAGTTGTTCGTCAACCTCTACAAGATTCAGTAAAAGTGGAAAATAAAGTAGTTTGTTTGAAGTTGGATTTTAAGCATGCTCTCAAGTCACATCTGGGCATAGGCATTTTTTTTTGGTTTTTTTTTCTTTTAGTTAAATTGCACGAATATACTTTGTACAAACGTGTTTTATTTGTATGAGTTGTACATATTTAAAAAATTATAAAAATAAAAATAAAAAAATACAATAAAAAAAATATAAAAAAAAAAAAAATGACATGGGAGCCAAGTGAGGATCGAACCCGGGTCACCCAAGATTCAGTAAAAGTGGTTAGTAGTTTGTTTGACGTGCTAGGCGATAGCGCTCACACCGCTGAGCCGTGGTGCTGAGGACAATCCCAGCCCTGGGCATAGGCATTTTTTAAAAATATTTATTTATTTGCTTTTGTTGTACACAGTGTGTTTATTTACATGGTGCTGAGGATTGAACCCGGGCCGCGCACGTGCTAGGCGAGCGCTCTACTACTGAGCCACAACCCCAGCCCTGGGCATAGGCATTTGAGTGGGGTGTTCTACAAAATTTGTGCTGCATCTTTGTCTTCACAGAGAACTACTGGTCTCTTTCTCTGATTACTGAAGCATGTTGCACACTCTCTTCATTCCTTAATACCTTGTCATTATTGCATGCATCTTTAAAAGCCTCATTTTTGCATTATTTGGTCAGACATCTGACTCCCTAACCTTCTCAGAGTCATCCTATCTTAGGAACTATTTGGCTGGATTCTTTCCCCATCCCTAACTTCATCCCCATCTCTTTTTACTGCTCTTCTTTCTCTTACTTCTTCTTCCTCCTTCCTTTTCCTTTTCTTCTCTTTTCTACCCATCACTCTTATCTCGAGTGAATAAATGTCCAGAAGTCATTCTCTTAATCTCTGAAGTTCCACATATCTAGGAGAGTCTCAGAGGAAATCTGCCCCTAGTATAATAACAGTTTTTGCTGTTTACTGATTAGTTTTACTATTGTGATCTTCCAGCTTATGATAGTTCATGTGTACAATTAAAACACTGCAGCTACTAGTCATAGCTATCTATTGAACACGAGAAATAGGCCTAGTGGCACACATTGAAATGATAACATTGTGCATATAGTGGATTAAATAAAATGTATTATTGAAATTAATTCTTCTGTTTCTTTATTATGAGCTAATCAAGTTTTAAAATTACATGTGGCTTGTGTTCTCCTACTGTATAGCATTTTTACATGTTAAAACTATAAAAGGAAATATGTAAAAATTCATTAATATAAAGGAAAAGAGAAATTATATATTAAAAATAAAATGCATAGCATTCTGTAGCAGATATCCCTATAAATTTCAAGCCCAGAAACCATTGTTATATTACTGTACAGAATGGTGGAAGTTCATAATAATTGGCCTTGAAGTATCAAGAAAAGTTGCATTATTCCAGAGGCTGAGTCAGAAGGATCACAAGTTCAAAGCCAGCCTCAGCAAAAGCAGGCACTAAGCAACTCAGTGAGACCCTGTCTCTAAATAAAATACAAATAAGGGTTGGGAGGTTGAATGTTTTCTCTGATAAGTGGATGCTGATCCATAGTGGGAGGTGGGGGGCATGGGAGGAACGGAGGAACTTTGGATAGGGCAAAGGGGAGGGAGGGAAAGGGAGGGGGCATGAGGGTAGGAAAGATGGTGGAATGAGATGGACATCATTACCCTAGGTACATGCATGAAGGCATGAATGGTGTGACTACTTTGTGTACAACCAGAGAAATGAAAATTTGTGTTCCATTTGTGTACTGTGAACTGAAATGCATTCTTCTGTCATGTATAACAAATTAGAACAAATACATTTAAAAAAATAGGGTTGGGGATGTAGCTTAGTGGTCAGTTGCCCTTGAGTTCCATCCCTGGTACCTGGGGGAGGGGAGGTGGAAGAAAAAAGTTTCATTATGTTTAGAATAAATTCAGTATTGAATGCATGGTAATATGAAATATATTTCAGAATGAAATTCTATCAAGAACAGAGATTAACAAGCTAAAATTAGCTGTTGTGTTGAAAACTTTGCTATCTGGAGTGATTTAATTCTTAAGTATTCCAGGAGAGTTAATTTTATTGGTAACAGCTTTTTATTAAGGCAAACTGATTATTGTTATAGTAGGGTTGTCATGGGAGAAAAATAAGTTCATCATAGAATAGAAATACCAAAATATTTTTTAAAAACTTTCTTAATGTTTATATAATTTTTCTATGAAGTGTAATGTTAAAGTGATTATTTCAGAAAATTCATTTTTAAACCGATTTGCATATTTTGTCACTTCATTTGTGAAACTTGTGCAAAGTACTTGTAATTTCAGAGCTGTGAGGATATATGGATAAAGCATATTGTGATTTATAGGAACCATACTGTTATCTTTGAAAAGAAAATTACTTTTCTGCAGTCCTTGCTCTTATCAGGATGTTTTGCCCTTTCGATGCATCAAACTACTGAGGGTCTGAAGTTTTGTGAGATACCTATTTGCGGATTGTCAGACCTCTCCTTATGACAAGTACAGTCCTAAGGAATTGCAGGCTTATGTGGAAGTACATGAAACTCCTTTTTGAATGATGCAAGAACTGCTTGTCTTTATTGTGATTATGTGCAGTTTCATTTTTTTCCCAAAGTGTCTGAAAGGTGTAGTTAACTTTGAAATTTGGGTTTTCTCAAGATGGACCAATTATAGCTGGACATGGTGGCACATGCCTGTATTCTCCACCTAGCTACTCAGGAGGCTGAGGCAGGAGCATTTCAAGTTTGAGACCTGCCTTAAAAAAGAAAAAAGCAGCAACAGTACAATTAGTGGCGACCAATTACGACGTAGTTCTCCAGCTCCCTGTGCTTCCTCCCCGCCCCCCCTTCATTTTTTTCCAAAAAGTGTCACTAAATATTTTATTCAGGGTTACAGGTAATTGATACAAGTAATTAATGAAGTTTGATTAATGACATTATCCTAATCATTCTTTTTTAGCCCTCATTTTGTACTCTTAATTGTTTTAAATTATATCATTTATTCATTTAATGATATATATTCACTGCCTACAGTATGCAAGGACAATATATAACAGCACTACTATGAGTCTTGAATCAATGGGAAAAAAAGGGGTGGAATTAGATCTAGCACATCAGGAATGGCTTCAGATCCACAGAATTATTTACTTAGGCTGCAGAGCACAGCTGTTGCTAATCAAAGTTTATCATGTATGTGAACATTATCAGGTTAATTGAGGAAGAATGTTGAGAGCCATTTTTAGGTGGTAACAGAACTGAGCACTAGGTTCTTAATCCATTTACACTAGCATTTAGGGTGTTACCATTGGCTGCATGTGTCTCTATAATATGTCTGTGTAAATAAAGGATTTAGATCAGAGAAGTGATAGTTCTTAACCTGTTTTGGATCATGGACCACTTTTAAGTAGCCAACAAGAGCAATTTTAAACCCACTCTCTAGGAAGGAAATACTCTGCACATTTATACATAAACTTGCCTGTAGTTATACAGTTTTTACAGACTTGTTACATTCCATGAAGTTGCCAGAGTTTAAAAGCCTTTGACTTAACACTTTGGTTATACATATAGTCTTAGAACAGGCTCAGCAAGATAAACTAGTTGATATCTTTATTTTCTATAGGATTAAGACCCAAATTAGCCAAATCATTTGCCTAAAATTTTAAACTATGTAGTGGCAAAATTAGGACTGGAATCTGTGCCCTTGACAGTATTTTTGATTGGAATGCTATGGAGTGACTTCATGAAGTCATAGATAAGTGTGGCCATACATTTTAGCAAGTGTAAATGGATTGGAGTTTGATAACTATCAACGTGAGCAAAGCAATTCAGGAAAATGCAAGTAGTGTTTGGGGAACAGTGAAAGTGAGGGAGAATGGGGAACTGTATAATTAATTTTTAAAAAATATTTATTTTAGTTGTACACAATGCCTTTTATTTTTATGTGGTGCTGAGGGTCAAACCCGGGCTGTGCACGTGCTAGGTGAGTGCTCTAACACTGAGCCACAACCCCAGACCCAGTATAATTAAGTTTTAAAATTAAGTTGGTCTTTATTTTTAAAGGATTTTGGATGTCAGGCAGTAGACTTGAACATTATTTTGTAAGGCATAGAAACAGTCATAAATTCATTCTAGGGAGGAGGGAAGGAAAAGGAGAACTACTGGGAAATAATTTTAGACAAATTATATTGTTATATTGTGTGCATGTATGAATATGTAGCAATGAATTCTACCATTACATACAAATATAATGCACCAAAAATGTGGAAAAAACATACTTTGTTCTTTGGCAAGTAAGTAAACTAAATAAAGCAGGAACGAATGGGGTTGCTGTGAATTAAGAACTGAAGTCATTAGGGATTAGTTACAGGACTCTTGTAGGAGGATAGAACCAGGAAAGAGTACATAAATAAATGGTGGCAATAATAATGGAAGGAAGTTCAAGTAGAAGGCATTAAATGGATCACGGTATAGCAGAGTATACTTTGGTATGTCAATTAATGTGTGACTCCTGTTACAGAGCTACAAATTAATGAAAATTGGCAATATAATTGAAAATATTTACATTAATATTTAGATTACTACTTTGTCCAGTAGTCTTTCTGAACATAATCATAGGAATAATCACTGTTGATTCAGCTTGTACTTTGTGTGATATGTTACCATAGATTCAGAATTAACATATTGAGAAATGCTCAATAAACTTAGAATAACTCATTTAAATAGTTTAGCTAAGTAGTTTATTTAACTATTAATTTAGTTATTAAAATTAAGCAATCTGAATCTTACACAGCCATTTTTTTGTTTTTTGATATTTCTGGTTGTATACGAAGTATATTCACACCATTCATGTCTTCATACTTTGAATAATGATGTCCATCTCGTTTCCACCATCATTTCTAACCCCAGATACCCTCCCTTCCCCTTCCACCCCTTTGCCCTATCTAGGTAGAGTTCCTCTAGTCTTCCCATGCTCCCCCTCCCTACCCCACTATGAATCAGCCTCCTTATATCAGAGAAAACATTTGGCTTTTTTTTGGGGGGGTGGGGTATTGGCTAACTTCGCTTAGCATTATATTTTCCAACTACATCCATTTACCTGCAAATGCTGTGATTTTATTCTCTTTTATTTCTGAGTAATATTCCATTGTATGTATATACCACATTTTTTTTTTTTTTTTATCCATTCACCTACTGAAGGGCATCTAGGTTGGTTCCACAATTTAGCTATTGTTACACAGCCACATTGTTATACAGACTGACATTGAGGATTCAGTTTAGGAGGAGTTTGAGACATAATAAAGAAAATGTTCTTTAAGAGAAGTAGTTTTGAAGAAATATATCTAAAAGATTGTCAGATAAAAAGATGAAATACAGCTGAACATTCACTTAATAATAAATTTATTTAACCATTCTCTTACAGAATTAACACTATGGGTTATTGTACTGTCTTGCTTTTGGTTTAAATTTACTTCTTTTTACTTTGATCTACTTTGCGTATTTTATTCATTTGAGAAGGAGATGTAGTTGAAGATATTTACTCTGATTTCAGAAAATTATGGAGAAAGGATTTATAAATTGAAGTGAACAAGGCATATTTGTGGGTTTTTTTTTAAAAATTCTGTTATGTTATTTTGTGTTGGGAAATTGTTTCAAATCTAAGTGCAAAGAATGTTTTTAGGTGAAGTGGCAAACAGAAGAAATGGAAGGCAGAGATGTTCAATTTCAGATAATTTTAAAGTTATCTTATTGTGTTACATTTGCCTAGGCATAGAGGGCACAAAATCATTTATCAACTAATTGTTTAAATTTTCTGAAATATATTAATTCTACTCTGTAGTATCAATTTGTCTTATTTCCTTTTTATTTTCAATACCTAGCAAGTTAGGGCACCAGCATTTCTGTTCAAAACACATCACATATAAGACAATCTTATATTAACAGTAATGAAATTTCAGTCATCCCTTTTCTTTTGTGTTTGTTGATATAAGTTTGTCTGCATAATTACTACTACTAAGAGGGTAAAAATTAGATTTATGTATTTTTCAATGCTTGGTATTTTTGGTAGATGACCATTTAGAACTTCCTTGTTTCTCTTATTTTTTTAGGAAGGTGCTTAGATTAACCTGTGAAATACCTCACTTCATGATACAGCCTTAGTGTGATACTGAGGCACTGATGATAACAATTGGTTTTTTCAGAAATAGGTTTTGTTTTTTATCCATATTTTATTGTAGAATTTACCTGTAAGAAATATTTGCCACTATTTCTAAACATATATGGAATATCCTTTGAACCACAGATAGGAAATACCATTTTTTCTGTTTTACACACACACACCCAGAACAAGTGAGAAATGAAGAACTGAAAAATGTGCACATTAGTTCAGGTTAGGGGAATGGCCTGTTGCCACCTGAAGCGCTTGGAGCAACGGAGCTGCGGGAAAAACTTTAGAAGCAAACTGGAGACAAACAGCTTTTTATTCTGATAACTTTTCTCTCTGGTTCTAACAACAACTAACACACGCCAAACACACACTAAAATGGCGCTGACCCGATCAGCAATTTCGGCCAAGTCACTCGAGATCCCGCAACAAGTCCCGTGAGACTACGGGAGGCGACAAAGCCCAAATCTCCACGGCTCATAGTCAACCGCAATTCAAGTCAATCCCCAAACAGGGCTCCTGCAATGGCCCTCATGAAAGTCAGTCAAGGTTGGGATTTCTAGCTATGAGGCTATGGCAGTACTGTCATATTTCTTAGTAGTCAACTTCTCTTTTGTTCTTGTTCCTTTACATAGATAACCAGGTCCATTTTTCAGAATTGAGAATTTTTCATATTTTAAAAAAGAAATGATTTGGCATTTCTTTTTTACGAAGTTAATCATATACTTATGATACAGCCCAGCAATCGTCACTGTTAGATATCCAAGAGAAATGATGTCACATGTTCATACAAAATTCTCTCTGTGAATGTTTATGGTGGTGGCTTTATTTATAATTACCAGAAGGTGGAAACAACCCAAATGCCTGTCACCTGGTGAATGGATATGCAGATTGAGGTACATCCACATAATGGCATATTACATAATAGTAAAAAAGAAGAAAGTACTGATAACAAAAGCATTTATACTAAGAAGCCTGATGCAAATGTTTATATATTCAGTAATTCTATTTAGATGGCATTCTATGAGTTAAAACTATAGGAACAGAAATCAGACCAGTGGTTGTCATGAAATGGGATTTCTGAAGATCCTGCCAAAACTTTTTAGAGTAATAGAAATGTCCTTTATCTCAAGGGTGATGGCCATACAACTATATAATTTTGTCAGGATTCACAAAATCATATATTTAAAAAGGGTAAATGTTGCTATGTAAATTATACCTCAGTAAATTTAAAAAATAAGTGAAAAAGAAAGGATACATCTACCATCTATTACAAAACAATCCTAGTGGAGTCTGATGCTGTACCCTAAAACATTAATATTTTTGTAGTGAAAAGTATGATAGTGGTGTACACTAAATGCATGAAGATTTGCTGCCAAATGAATTTTTATAGCTTTTTGGACTTCAGATTTGCCAATAAGGAAGCATGAATTAGCAGATATGGAAAAAAGACCACTGGTGTAAAGGAAATATAAAACGATTGCCAAATTATTTTGGATCAAATATTCAATTTACTTTTCTAAACCCTTTTGGGAGGGGGCACAATCATGATGGTTAAAATACACACACACACACACACACACACACACACACACACACATAAAATATCTCATTTCCCGAAGCCACCAGGTACTATTGACATAGGTAATAGCCAGCATTCCGAGCTCCCAGACTCTGTATGTGGTATTGTAATCTGCCCTTTTTAGGAATGGAATTCCTTCCTTCTTTCTTCCATTTTCGTCATCATTTTTTAATGTATAGAAAGATACTTTTCTCTGCAGTGTGGTCTAAAAGGCCATTTTCTTTAAAAGTACAGGCATACTTTGCAGAATGTCTGTCTGGCTACCAGCTTCCTAGAGGAATACCTCTCTTGGCTTTTAATATCCAGTTTAACAAATGTATATATCTCATAGTAAAATCTTTAAAAAGTTTTTTGGCCAGTGTATATTTACGTTTATATTTATATCTTCAATTTTAATATAGTTGGCCTTCCGTAGTGGAGGGATTGGCTTCATTGGTGATGATGTAGTTGTTAGGCAGTCAGTAGGAAAACAACAACAAATAAACTTTCAGTTTAAGCAGTGACAATTTTAAGAATTTAAGTGGCAGTTTTAAAAACAGAAGAATATGGAATGTATTGAGTAAAAGATGGGTTCTTAAAATAGTCATTAAAATATTCTAAAGTTGGGCTGGACATGTAACTCAGTGCATGCCTAATAGGAGTGAAACCCTGGGCTTGATCCTCAGCACCACCAAAAATAAATAGATAGATGGATAGATAGATAGATAGAAGATAAAAACGAAAGTTGAATGGTCCAATAAAAGTTTTCAGATAGATAGATAGAAGATAAAAACGAAAGTTGAATGGTCCAATAAAAGTTTTCAACTGTTTTATCTAATGTCCTCTCTGTACTGTCCAGTTTGATGGGCACTGGCTATCTATGCCTATTGAATACCTGAAATTTGATCAGTGTGACTGAAGAACAAAATTTTTATTTTATATAATTTTAATTTATTTAAATGTAAGTAACCGTGTGGAGGTGTGCATATTGTATAGGTCAACATAGAGATTATGTTGGTATTAAGCACAGTTGATGTTTAGTGCTAATTAATGTTAATAAAGTTTGTTGGAAAGGTCAAAATTATAGGAGACAATGGAAGGAAAGGCCCTCCACCAATGTTCAAGACCCCCAATTTTAGAAGGAGTGTGAAGTGTTTAGTTTGATCTTGATTCTAGACTTAACTGATGGTATTGGCTTTGAAGCCAACATCAGAATAAGTGGGAAGATTTGATAGAATTCAAAAGTAGGAAGAAGACATTGAGAGTGCTTATTAGCTGTTACTTTGTAGTTTTTAAAACCCTGTTCTGAAAATTTTCATGAAAGATTCCATAGTGAAAATAATCATTCATGTATTCCTGGGACCTATGTTTATACATATAGTAGAATATCGATCTGTATGAAAATTGCTTTTGTTGGAAGACTTAACTTTAACATTAATATTAGATTATTTCCTGTCTTTTTAGCTAATTTTTTTTTTCACAACCATAAAAGTGGTTCTGAATTTTTGGATCTCTTAGTGAAAATACAATACAGTATGTCACATAAATTAATATTTTATTCCCCAAATGGGCTATTGGTTTAGCTCCATGAATCAATTACTTTATTTGTTTGTACATTGAAAAAAGATATTTATATCGGATTTATCAATTTATGGTACTGCTTAGCACTTAGCAACACAAGAGTTCCTACGTTAACTTGGTAATTGAGAGTCTTGACTGAAGTCTTTACATCACTCTTCCCTTGAGATACCTAATAAGTTCAGGAATCAAAGCATGCTATGGGAAATGCAAAATACATTGATCATTTGAATAGAGCCAGATGAATTTTCTTCATTTTTTCCCCTTGGCCCAATGGCCCATGTTTGCAAGCTCATCTGAAAGTTCAAAAGCTTTTAGTTTTGACTTGTTATTTTAACATATTCAACCTTTTTAAAGTTGGTGATTGTCTTTGTTTTATAAAATTATCTTCTAGCTATTATTATTTTGTACATCACATCTTCCAAAGCCCAGATTTAATGAGTCTGTGCTCACATATAAGCCAAGTTCATGGCCTGACTGATCATTGGATAACATTCACTTATTAATATATTCACTTATTCTCTTATTAATCCCCAGATTAGTGGATAATCTAATCTTAGTCCATTTAACTGCCATGGCAGTGTTTCATTAAATGTAAATGAATATGTTGTAGATGATCCCTTAGAGCTTTCCTGAAATGGGGGTGAGGTGATATGGATAAAAGGTGACTTTCAAGTTACATTCCCTTGTGTTTTATACAAAGCAAGATGTATGTGATTTGAAAATAGAGAAAAGAAGAAAAAGGTCAGAATTCTCTTTTAGTTTCTTATTGCTTTAAGAGTTTGAGTCCATGTTCATAATCTTTCCATGCTTTTCCATCCCAACAAAATCAGATGACTCATTTTTACAAAACTAAGTCTACTTTGTTCCTGTCTGTTGCTAAAGAAACAGATAAAAACTTCCTTATGATATTAAAAAACTAAGTAAAAAATCATTTTTATTCAGAAGGCAATTTTGCCTTTATAACTAAGTGAAAGATTGTTTCAGACTACCTCAGAGAAATCTGAAGGGGGTTTATTTTTAATCTTCATTCTGGTAACAGTTTTTTAAAAAAATATTAATTTGTCTATCTGCGTAGGGGCGTGTGTCTTTATATGTATTATTAGTTATTTGACTAATAATGACAATTCAGACTTCGGAAAGTAAACTTTTTCTGCTTCTTTTTTTAAATCCCACTTTATTCTAATAAAAAAATGTTAAGCCATCTATTATCTCCATCCTAGCTGCTATTATCTTGAGTATAATTGCCTAGTTTCCTTTCTAGCTGATCTATTGCTAGTCTTTATCTGGATGTTATTAAAGAATGTAAATGCTCCACAGAGCATCATCCTCTCAGCCAGAATATTTTCGGTTTCTCACCTAAAATGAAATAGATCTGGTGGTTTGACTGTTAAGTAAGTAGCTCAAATTTGTTGTCAGAGTATATGAGGGGCTCTGAATTCATTATGTCAGTTGTTCCTACGAGGTAGTATTTGAAAAATAGCTTCAGTTGTTTGTGGATTGTGGTCCTTGGGCACCAGATAGTGGATGCTGGGATGTACTGCAGAAAAGCTGATTAAAGTACTAGGCTTTCCAACAGTAAGAATAGAAAGTCATTTGTAATACTCTGTTGGATGCATTCATATATTTCTTTTCGAAAGCTTGGGCTTATTATCAGCTTCTCCAGGAAGGAATAACATTTTTGTAGAAATGTACCTTTTAGTGAAAACATCAATAAGCTATGCATGATGAGGCTTTTATGTAGGCAGACTGATTTGAACTTTGAGGATCTCAAAGACTCTGCAGTTTTATTACCGAGTTTATTGGAGTCATGTTTCACTATGACTTAATTTTTACTAGTAGCTACTTCTAGTTCACAATGTTAATGTGTTTTTACTCTATGTGAGGGTGTTTATATTTCCTCCAAAATCTAAATTGTGTCAGAATTTAGTTCTATTTTTTCTCTTTCCTCTGGCTGGCTACCTTCCTTCCCAACAAAAGTTTACTGAACTTTAGAAATATTTATGTAATCATGAAACTTGCATCTCTTTAAATAGATTTTGTACTTTCCTGGTTAAAATATCTTAGTATTTACTCATTGCTTTCAAAATAAAGTCAAGACTTCTTAACTTATGGAGCCATACGTGATCTTTTCATTTATTCTCTGCCTCATTCTCAGCCTTTCCCCAGCAAGTGTCTTTTGCTCAGGTTTATAGAGCTACAATTTCCCTTCTCATTTCATTTACTGTGGTTGCTTCCTTCTCCTCCACCCTTGTTCACAGATCACCTGTTCTTCCTACAAACCTCTGCTCAACTCTCCCATATTCCAGAAAGGTTTCTTTAAACTACCGTTACCCTGTCTCTTACTAATTTCATTTAAACTAGCCAGTAAATGCTTAGCATTTTATAAGATCTTTCCATATTCTTTTGTAATCATTTGTTTACTTGTCCATCTTCTTTAACAGAATATTCCTTGAGGTCAGAGATACTAGTGTCTTTTGTTTTCTTGAACCTAGCATATGGGCGTTTCAAATGAATGAATGACTTTTACAGATATATACCATAATTTGGTTTACTTATATATTTATTCTTCAGCCATTTGAGGGTATGAGTTATGCCATTTTCCTCCAAGAGGCTTTTAAAATTTACTTCTGACTTCTATATTCCTACCTAAAATGTTCAACTTCCACATTGCTGCCTTAAATATTTAATAAGAATAGGTTTTTAGCTTTGAGCCTTACTGGCTAGAAGATATAATAATATGACTTTTACACTGTCAATTATTGAAAAGTGAAAGAACCAAATCTATGATTATGAAATTGTGTGTTCTAGTTTATTGATATATACTGTTGAACCTATGATTTCATTGATATACCAAATTCCCTTTTAGGAGAGAAGAGGTATTTTATAACTTCTCCTTATTTGAAAATACCTGATTGTAGTTTCTAGATTTTAACCTAATTATGAGACAAGAGAAGTTAAAGCTAAAGAATATTTGCTATTAGTGGGTTATAATGTTCTCTCTCTCTCTCTCTCTCTCTCTCTCTCTCTCTCTCTCTTATTTTATTTTATTTTTTGGTGTGTGTGTGTGTGTGTGTGTGTGTTTACTGGAGATTGTACCCAGGGACTCGCACATCTCAGGCAAGCACTCTACCTGTGAGCTACATCCCCAGCCTGGGCTATAGAATTTAAACCGTGTACTTTGTGGTCCTGAGATAATCTTTATGGCATTTGTATCAGTATAAGGCATTCTTTAGCAAAACATAAACAAAATGTGAAGAAGTTCATATTTACGTGTAAGATTTTCAGAAAAAATTTAAGCTTATTTCATATTAGAATTATAACTTTTCGTTTAATCTTAAATTTTTTTTATATGTACTTAATATCTTCATGTAATGATTTGTTAAAACACTTTGTATAATTATTTCTTTAATGATACAGCAAACTGAGTCAGTGTATTATAGCTGAATCATAGTCCTGGCTGTTCTTTTTATTTATTGACTGAACAAACACTGTGTTATTAAAATTCCTTGTCCTTCAGTTGAGCTTGCAAAAAAAAAAATGTATATATATCTTGTTAGATCTTGAATACCTTAAGAAATTTATTATGGAATATTTTTAATAATATTTCTGTTTTCAGTTTTTGATATATTTTGAAAATCTATTGTGAAAATACAGGAGGGGAAATTGTCCACATCACAATAACTGGATATCTGCTTTTTCTCAGAGATCCCAGCCTCTTTTTAGAAATATGTTTAATTTTTTGTTAAAATTTGGTATTGAAGTTGTATAAAGGTTAAAACATGTTAGAATATTATTGACATTTAAGAATGTATTCCCTGTTTTGGTTTTGGAGCACTGCCTCCAAGAGGTTCATAGCATTTGGTACGTAGTTCACGTATTTCTAGTCTACAGACCTTCCCTATCGAGGCAGAGCCTTCGTGGTTCTGATATTTGCATTTCTACAGTTATAAAGCTCAGTAATGGCAATTAATTAAAAAGAAACTTTCCATGTCATTACAAATAAAACTGAGTTTTCTTGAAGACTGGTAATTTGTACCTTTAAAAAGCCACACTATTTTGCTTTTGTCTCAGAATGTATTATGCTTCACAAGTATCCTGTGACAGCCTGAATAGAAAAGGGGGGGGGGGACATTGTCTTCAGCTGGCATGCTGTTATCAGAGGGAATGTGTTTCTGGACACGAGATTTAGCATTCATTGGTTGTCTGAAGAAAGCTATTTCATCTGAGGATTGGACAAGGAGCTGCGTCAATTTGCTGCCCGTCTCCAAGGCACTGGTGATGCTGCCTTCACAAGCTGGCTAGCGTCACAGCTCCATCACCCAGCGGGGTGTGGACTCTCTTTTTCTGTTCTTCTCTATTTAATTCTCTATTTGCTGCCTACTGCATTTCTTAATCTGTCTTCTGCCAAATGCTAACAGCATGATATTTTGCAATCATCTAGGTGAATACAAGAAAGACGAACTCCTAGAAGCTGCTAGGTAAGTGATTCCATTCATTTTAAGTGAGTATAATGCATCTAAGAGAAAAAGGGGGAGGGCAGGTGGAGGTCTATAAAAATTGTAGCATGTTATTGTCTTGCTTGGATTTTGTGCAGTAATGCAATTAAGATCTTATGATAAATCTTTGAATACTTTGTTTTACATGATTAATATATGAAATGATGAAAATTTCACTTTGGTAATGATTATCAGGTTAATTTTTATTTGAAATGTTTCTTAAGCTACCTGCAAACCTTAGTTGCCCAGCCTTTCAAATGATATTCTTGGAGTGTTTAATGCCTATATCTTCATTTTCATCTGAAGATTTTTTTCTATCAAACCTCAAATGAAGGACATAAATGTTAAAATTTTTATTTTTTTTAAATCTTGGTTGATTATGTTTTAGTTATTTGCTCTTTACAACATTTTCTATGTATTTTTTCAACTCCAGTGTTTTAGATTATTTATCAGAATAAAGTTTGCTTGTAATTAAGAAGATGACTTTGTGTAGATATATAACACAAAAATGTAGACAGCTGCATTATCCAAGATGTATCACTAAATGATTAACAGCAATTAATTGGAAAAATACTAATTTGAATGTTGAGGAGAGATTCATTGTGATCCACACAAAAGAAATTAAAACAAACCCTTATTTTCCACTCTCTTGTGGAAAAAATATTTGTAAATATTTATAAGAAATTCCTGCAATTTTATAAAACTTGACTTGCTACCTTTTTATAGGAGTGGTAATGAAGAAAAACTAATGGCTTTACTGACTCCTCTAAATGTGAATTGCCATGCAAGTGATGGGCGTAAGGTAAGTTATTTCAAATATAATCCCCTTTAGTAATTTCTTCTTGCTTGACAAATTTTTTTAAAGTAGGGGGATATATATATATATATATATATATATATATATATGTATCTCTGCCTACACGAATATACGTACGTATATACGGCTATATTTTTTCTGACATCTTTTCACTATAAAATAAAATACTGTTCTGTTATTGGTAGTTGTGACATTTATAAAGCTGGTGAGGCATGGATCTTAAGTAAACCTTTTCTCTTAAATATCAGACACTGAAAGTTGTCTGTTGCATGGAACTACAGCTCTGTCAGTGATTAAAATGAACTATGTATTGTTTTCTGTATATGATAATAGAAATTGCAAATATTTATGCCCTATTTACCCATCTTTATTAAGACATTTGCATTTTTTTATTTCTTACTTGGGAGATTTGTTTGCTGGATATCAACACTTTTTCCATTAAAGCTGAGAAAATGTTGTTAATTTTTTTTAAGATCTGTGTAATAGCTCTGCTTTTTTAATTATTATTTTTGATTGACCAAGTCTTAATTATGGCATACTGAAAGAAAATAGATTAAGAGAGGGCAGTGTTCTGCATTAATATACAGTTGTCATAAGTGTAAGGTAATGTATAAAATGTCCAGTTGGCAGCAGCATTATCTGTTTTGTATTCTTGTAGTATATAGTCTGAAATGCCTATGCTAACTGACTGCAAAGTTTTGCAATGATTTACCTAATAGGCTGAAAAATAAAGCACTCTGTACTGCTATAAAACTAGTAAAGATTTACTTAGCATAGTTACTTTGAGGGGGTGTTTTTAAATGGTATTTTTCCTTCAGTTTTGAAGTTGCTTTGGGATTTTTAACACTCTTGTGTGTGCTTTGAGCTCCAGATTTTATTTGGATCCTTTCAGTTGATAAAATGACTTCTGTCACTGTGCAGAAAAGGGGCTTCTTATCTGTGGTAAGTGCCGCTATGGTGCTTAGGCACAGATATTTTAGAGCCCAGCCTGCTTCAGTTTTCCATAGCCATTTTAATACTACAGAGTTTATGTGACGTTACTCTAGCAGGAGACTCTTCCAATCCCTACATCATTTTTCCATACTTAACTTATGTACCATGACAGTCTCTTTTCTCATGCAAGAAATCATAATTATTAAGGAGCAGCATGATCACAGATTTTCTCTTTACTTCACCCCTTCATAAGTGTATAGAATTCCATTACTTTTCCTTCTCTTCTCCCCAGAGGAGGATATGTTGGCTTCGTGTTAGCTGAAATCAGTGTATTCCTCATCCACATTCTATAGCTCCTTTGCCACAGACTTCCTGAAATTATTGTTGTTTATATATGTCTTCTTTTTCTACCATTCAGTTAGTTGTCTTTGTATTTTGTGCAGGACCAAGCCTGGCACTTTGCAGGTAGCCGCATCTTAGGTTATGACTCTGATATCCCCTGATGAACATAATTTTGTCATCTGAGTGAGAAAATCATCTGTACTTTGCCATTTAGAAAATGAAATCAGAAGTATGTGAATGGGAGATTTTAGATTATCAGCTTTTTTCAAATAGAATAAGAAAATTAGACTTAAGCAGTTGTTAGGGTTCAGTGATATGCATATATCATAGGGAATCATTCAAAATTGTCACTGGTATGCAAACTGCAAGTAAAAATTCATAATTTAAATGGAATATTATTTATATTTAGATTTTATCCTCATTTATGGCACAAAGTAATTCTTATTAAATGTACCAGTTGCAGTAAAACCACAAAGCAGTAAATATTTTCAGTGCCGGCGGAGATTGGGACAAGATCCCTTAGTTATGACAGTATTTTTTTTTTTTTCTTCTCACCAATAGTATTAACAAAATGTGTAAGCAAATATAGCTACTAAATCATAACTCTTTCTTGGATATTTATATTTTTCAGGTCATTTGCATGTGTTTATAATTAGAAAGTCAGATTATATATTAATGAGAGGATAAAGATACTTTTTGGTACATAGTAAGTCAGATACATAAACTTTTATTTCTTGACTTTCATTTTAGGAATTATTTCTTGAAGAATCAATTACATGTTGCAGAGTCACATCCTTTTTTAGAGGTTTCTTTCACAGGACTATTTTAATGTAAGACTAAGTCCTGTTCCTCCAAGATTTTACTACAGTTCTTGGTTTGTAAATTTTAAAAGTCCAGGAAAGCTGGACATGGTGGCACCCAGCTGTAATCCTTGCTACTGGGGAGGCTGAGGCAGGAAAATCACAAGTTTTGAGTCTAGCACAGGCAACTTAGCAAGATCCTGCCTCAAAATAAAAAGGGTTGGGGATGTAGCTTAGTGATAGAGTACCAGTGGGTTCAGTCCTCAGTACAGCAAAAAGTAATTTAAAAAATAAAATATACAGAAAATGTTAATTATGTAATGTTTGGGGTGAGAAATGTTCCTTATACAGTGCTTTGTAGGTGGAGAATTTGCCTCAAGATATGTAAGGTTTTGAGACTAGTGTATTTCTTTTTAAATGTGATAGGTGGGATTATACAATGAGCGTAAATTTTAAATAGTGTCTTAATTTTGTATTATAATTTGGTAATTATCTGACTAGGTAATATGTGAGTGGTTAATATTTTTAATCCCCACAGGTATTTGATTTTGTACCTATAGAATTCTGAAAATAGTGAAGTATCAATAACATTTTACATACTTTATATTGTTACATTATTCTTGTATTTTTGTTCAAAGACAATTGCAGCAAATTTAGTTTTGAAGATCTTAATTGACTTCTTTGTGATTGTAGAATTGGGCAACACCTCATTTTATGAAAGAGTATACTGGTGAGCTGAGCAAAGAGGTTGGCTTTATAAGACAAAAGACCCAAGGAAAGCAGAAGCAGAATATAAAGTGGATGGTTATTTCAAAGTTACTTTTCTATAAAGGTTGAAATAGAAGGGACTTCCTTTTCATGTTAGCTAGAACTGACCTGTTTGGGGTTCTGGCTGTTTTTCTAATACCCTCTCTCCCCGCCAGTGTCTTGGTAGGTCAAACAAACAACTGGGTTTTAGCTTATTTGCATTGAACTCTAGCATGAGTAACTCCATTTTGGTTTGGTCTCTTGGGCCTAGTGCAGGGAGCTGAATCTAAACCAATGCCTCATAATTTTATTTATTTGTTTGTTTGTTTTATTATTTATTTATTTTGTGGTGCTGGGGATTAGAACCCAGGGCTTTGTGCATGCAGGGCAAGCACAGTACCAACTGAGCTATATCCCCAGTCCATAAATTTTATTTAACATTTTACATGTGAACCAAAATTGGAGTTTGAATGTTCTAGAAATTTTATTAATTTCTTTCACCCTAAGAACCAGAGGCAGAAAAATTGTAATATTTTGTTCTAAGATCCTACTTTCATGCAACTACACACTTTTAATGATGGCTACATTAGAAATGTAGAGGCATAGTCAGGCATGGTGGCGCAAGCCTGTAATCCCAGTACTTGGGAGGCTGAGGCAGGAGGATCGTGAGTTCAAAGCCAGCCTCAGCAATGGTGAGGCACTTAGCAACTCAGTGAAACCCTGTCTCTAATAAAATACAAAAAACAGCTGGGAATGTGGCCCAGTGGTCGAGTGCCCCTGAGTTCAATCCCTGGTACCCCCCCCCCCCCAAAAAAAAAAAAACAATGTAGAGGCATAGATATAATTTAGTCTCTTCTGTCTTCTACCCATTATGAGTAGCCATTGTATGCCATAATTCTTAATTGCAGTGAAGCACAACAAGAACCTTAAAACAGATTGTTTCCTTTCTAGGATATCTTATTCCTGTGTTTTTAAATTTACACCTCTGGACCTTTCATTTCCCTTTGTGGGATTTTCTATCAATACCAGATGTTTTATTAGCAATTATCGAAGTGTTGTGGCCTTGTGTGATGTCTGGACTGAAGATGGCAATATTCTCTTTGTTGTTTAGCATTAATTTTCACAAGTATACCTTTCATTCTATAATAAATGAAAATAAATATTTAAATTCATCTCAGGTTTATTCCAGTAATCAACCCTCTTGAGATTTCTTTTTGTTTCTTTTTTGTGTTATTCCCCTTTCTTGGCTTTCTTTATCAAA